>JBBGZY010000216.1:5802500-6545000 GCA_037952925.1 Lithobates clamitans
TTGCTGGAAAAGGAAGCATGTTGAAGGCCTGCTGACAAGCCCTGCAGGGGCTGCGTTAGCGTTTCGTACGCCTCCACGTACTTCTTCAGAACAACCTAAAGCTACCTGAAGAAAATTGGTGGTGTTCTTCTGATCCTATTAGTACCACAGGCAGCTGCTGTATTTACAAGTTAGTGTAGTGCATCCTCTGCACAGTGTGCACCTAAAGCTACATGAAGAAAATTGGTGGTGTTCTTCTGATCCTATTAGTATTGCAGGCAGCTGCAGTATTTACAAGTTAGTGTAGTGCGTCCTCTGCACAGTGTGCACCTAAAGCTACCTGAAGAAAATTGGTGGTGTTCTTCTGATCCTATTAGTACCGCAGGCAGCTGCAGTATTTACAAGTTAGTGTAGTTCGTCCTCTGCACAGTGTGCACCTAAAGCTACCTTAAGACAACTGCTGTTGTTCTGCTCCTATTAATACCACAGGCAGGCAGCTACAGTAATTACAGTTAGTGTACTGTGTCCTCTGCACAGTGTGCACCTAAAGCTACCTGAAGACAATTGCTGGTGTTCTCATACTAATAATACTACAGACAGGCAGTTGATTCTGCTAGTTGCAGTATCAGTATATATATACATCCCAGCTTTGTGCAGCTACATCTCACTGCAGGCCATTAGTATGTCTGGAAGGTCCAGCAAGGAGAGGCAGACAGTCACAAGCCAATAAAAGAGGGCAAGCAGGCTCTATGTCTAGAGGCAACAGTGCTGGTCGTGAAGACGGTGCATCCTCATCAGCACGTGGCCGTGGGACACGCTTGTCCTTTTTTTCGACAGCTGGCCGCGTTGAGCCACAACATGCGGAAGACTTGGTAGAGTGGATGACCAAGCCGTCCTCATCCTCCTCATCCTCTTCTCACCCAGGCTCAGGGTACTTTGTCTGGCAAAGCAGCTGTCAACGTGGCCTCTTCTCTCGGCTCAATGGCATCAGTCACTCCTACCCTAGCCCCACCATGTCCTCCTGAGGAGTCCCCTGAACTGTTTGACCAGAGTGTTGGGTAAATGCTCCAGGAGGATACCCAGCGTTTTGAAGGCTCCGATGATGGTACCCAGCTAGAGGAAGGCAGTAACGTGAGCCCAGAGAGAGGGGGTGCCCAAGAAGGACAGCAATCTGGCAGTCATGTTCCCCCAGCTGCAGCATACTGCCAGGTTTGCTCCAATGATGAGGAGGGAGGGAATGATGAGGTCACTGACTCCACGTGGGTGCCTGATAGGAGAGAGGAGAAGGAGGAGGAGGAGGAGGCACATCACCAACGGGGCAGGATGCCCTCCAGGGGCCAGCTTAAGGGCAGCATACCGACTGCATCACACCGCAGAGCTCCGCATGTGCAGGGCACTGCTGTCTCTGCGCATTATTCCAAAAGTTCTTTGGTGTGGGCCTTTTTTGAGACAAGTGCATCAGATCCCACCGCTGCTATTTGCAACATATGTCTCAAGCGCATCTCACATGGCCAAAACATCACCCACTTGGGCACTACATGATTGACCAGACATATGTTGACCTGCCATACAGTTCGTTGGCAAGCGTACCTAAAAGACCCACACCAAAGAACAAAGAGGACCTCTCCTTGCTCCTCATCAGCTGGGATCTCCAACTCCACTATACCTTCAGTCCTCTCTGAGACCTGCACTGAGAGGAATGAAGGTGTAGATTTAGGTGTGTCATAGCCAAGTACTTGAGGCAATCTGCTATCAGTACACCGACGTCAGATTGTACCAGGCAAATTTTCCTGCCCCAGCTGCTGCACTGCAGAAAGAAGCTTGCTCCCAGCCATCCACATGCCCAGCGGTTGAATGCTAGCTTGGCTAAATTTCTAGCACTTCAACTGCTGCCTTTTCAGTTGGTAGACTCTGCCCACTTCCGTGAGTTTGTGGAATGTGCGGTTCCTCAGTGGCAGGATTCCAAACGCCACTTTTTCTCACGGAAGGCGATTCCGGCTCTCTACCGGCATGTGGAAGGCAATGTCTTGTCCTCACTGGACAGGGCGGTCAGCGGTAAGGTGCCTATTACCGCCAACTCATGGTCCAGCAGGCACGGACAGGGACGTTACCTATCTTTCACTGTGCACTGGGTGACTCTTCTGGCAGCTGGGAAGGATGCAGGACAGGGTGCAGTAGTGTTGGAGGTTGTTCCGCCACTACGTCTCCAAAATTCTACTAGTGGCGATTCTGCCACACCTCTCTCCTCCGCCCCGTCCTCTTCTCCTTCCATGGCCTGATTTGTCCTCTGAACCAGCGGTGCTCCATAGGTGTTCAAGGGGCTACCCAATCATGCAAGCAAAAAGATGCCATGCGGTGCTTGAGCTGGTGTGCATGGGGGACAGAAGCCACACAGGGGCAGAGATTCTGTCAGCTCTGCAGGGGCAGGTTCAGAGGTCGTTGACGCCACGCCAGCTTAAGGCAGGTATGGTGGTTTGCGACAATGGCACCAACCTCCTCTCTGCCCTCCGACAGGGACAACTGACCCATGTGCCCTGTTTGGCTCACATCCTTACTTTGGTGGTGCAGTGGTTCTGGGGCAGGTACCCGGGCTTACAGGATGTCCTGAGACAGGCCAAGAAAGTCTGTGTGCATTTCCACAGGTCATATAATGCCAGTGCTCGGCTGGCTGACCTCCAAAAAGGAATTTTACCTGCCCAAGAACCACCTAATCTGTGACATGCCCACCAGGTGGAACTCAACATTGGCCATGCTGCAGCAGCTGCACACGCAGCCGAGGGCCATCAATGAGTACCTGTGTGACTATGGCACCAGGACAGGGTCAGGGGACCTTGTTTTTTTTTCCCCACACCAGTGGGCTATGATCAGGGATGCATGCACTGTCCTGTCACCATTTCAGGAGGCCACGAGGATGTTGAGCAGTGACAGTGCATGCATCAGTGACACTGTACCTCTTGTCCACCTGTTGGAGCACATGCTGCATGGAATAATGGACAGGGCACTTGAGGCAGAACAGAGGGAGGAAGAGGAGGACTTCCTTACCTCTCAAGGCCCCCTTTATCCAGACAGTGTTCCTGCATGCCCGCCGATCACACAGGAAGAGGACAAGGAGGAGGAGGAGGATTGTGTCAGCATGGAGGTGGAGCCTGGGACTCAGCATCAGCAGCAGTCTTCAAGGGATCATTTACAGTCCCAAGAAACCCATGAACTTGTACGTGGCTGGGAGGAGGTGGCTGCAGATCATGTCGTCCTTAGTGACCCAGAGGACTCCAGACCGAATGCCTCAGCAAACTTACGCTGCATGGCCTCTCTGATCCTGCAAAGCCTGCGGAAGAATCCTTGTATTTGTGGTATCAAGTAGAGGGATCAATACTGGCTGGCAACCCTCCTTGATCCGCGTTACAAGGGTAAGGTTGCGGACCTCTGCAGAGGGAGCAGAGGATGAAACATCTTTGGGAGGCCTTGCAGAAAGGTCTGTGCAACGCTTTCCCAGAGACTGGGAGGTTACAAACTCCTGTTCCTGGACAAGTTGTTGCTGAGGCTTTGGTCAGTCAAAGAAGGAGCGGTGGAGAAGCTGGCCGTTTGACCGATGCATTTAGTTTGACCGATGTGTTTAGTTTAGTCCGCAGCCACAAGGTATTATCGGTTCCAGCAACCATCGCCAGCATCTGTTTTACATGGTGCAGGAATACCTAAGGGCAATATCTGACTTGGACACCTTTCCCACCTAAAATCCTCTGGGTTACTGGGTCTTGAGCATGGATCACTGGCCAGAGCTAGCACAATATGCAATTGAGCTACTGGACTGTCCTGCATCCAGCGTTCTTTCGGAAACGCACATTCAGTGCTGCTGGAGGCTTTGTAATCAATCACAGTTCGCCTGACCACTGACTCGGTCGATCGACTGACCTTCATAAAAATGAATCAGTCTTGGATCACCACCAGCTACCAGGCACCTGATGTTGATGTAACCGAATAATTTTTTTGAAATGTCAGATCTCTTCAAGACTGCCTATCCTGATGCTGAGTCACTATCCTGTTATCTGATTATCCTCTTCCTCCTAAATGATCATGCTGATAGCTTGTAAGAACATTTTTGGTTCTGGGCGCCGCCACCAGTGGCTAAGGCCCAATTTTTCAGCCCCTGTTTAACAGGGGCGTGTAATTACAATTTTTAATGCAACATTTTCTAGGAGGATTTGTTGATGCGCTCAACTAGAGTATCTGCGAGGGGGTTGCAGTGTTGTGGCACCAGCACCAGTACCTAAGGCCCAATTTTTCAGCCCCTGTTTAACAGGGGCATGTAATTACAATTTTTGATGCAATATTTAGCAGAAGGGTTCGTTGCTGCGCTCCAAATAGAGTATCTGTGAGGGGTTGCGGTGTTGTGGCACCAGCACCAGTGCCTAAGGCCCAATTTTTCAGCCCCTGTTTAACAGAGGCATGTAATTACAATTTTTGATGTAATACTTTGCAGCAGGGCTCATTCTTGCGCTTCAACTAGAGTAACTGTGAGGACTTACAGTGTTGTGGCACCAGCACCACCACCACCACCAAAGGCCCAATTTTTCTGCCCCGTTCAACAGGGACATGAAATTACAATTTCAGGGGCCTGTAATTACAATTTATGATCTAATATTTCACAGCAGGGCCCATTCCTGCGCCCACCAAGAGTAACTGTGAGGGCTTACAGTGTTGTGGCCACACTAACACCTAAGGCCCCAATTTCTGCAGAGTATATAGGGCAGGCCCCTACTTACAAACATCCAACTTACAAACGGCTCCTACTTGCAAATGGAAGGAGACAACAGGAATTGAGATGAAATCTACAGCTAGGAAGGGAAATTATCTCCTGTAAGAGTTAATATGGGAAAAACTTGTCTCCTCTCCACTGAGGCTTTATCACCAATCCTTGTTTCACTAAAAACCCCAAATTAAAAAAAAAAAACATTTGTCATTGGGACAGAAAGTAAGGTGAAATCTTCTGAACAGGTACACAGACACTAAAACAAATGTTACAGGGGTGATAACCCTTCCCTATGTTTTCCAAAAAGCTTAAAAATAGATTTTTTGGCTGGAGCTACACTTTAAAAATGTACCAGTTCAAAATTACAAACAGATTCTGCTTAACAACAAACCTACAGTCCCTGTCTTGTTTGCACCGCCTGTATACTGCTGTTCAGAGTATATAGGGCCTGGGGGCCCCACGCCTTTCCTTTTTTTAATTTGGGTGCGGGGTTCCCTTTAATATCCATAAAAGACCCAAAGGGCCTGGTAATGGACTGGGGGGTACCCATGACGCTTGTCTCACTGATTTTCATCCATTTTTTAAATGACTTTTATTCCTTAAAAAATGTCATTTTGTGCAGGGACTGTTCTAAGCACGGGAAACACGTGCCACTTTACAGGCATACTTTAGACACCCCCCAGGTACGATGTTTAAAGGAATATTTCACTTTTTTTTTCACTTTAAGCATCATTAAAATCACTGCTCCCGAAAAAACGGCCGTTTTAAAAACTTTTTTGTGCATTGATACATGTCCCCTGGGGCAGGACCCGGGTCCCCAAACCCTTTTTAGGACAATACCATGCATATTAGCCTTTAAAATTAGCATTTTTGATTTTAAAGTTCGAGTCCCATAGACTTTAATGGAGTTCTAAAGTTTGCGTGAACTTTCGGTCCGTTCGAAGCAAACCGGAGGGGGGGGGTGTTCGGCTCATCCCTAGCTTTGGAGAAAAAAGCCGAGCCAGCCTGAGCCTGTCGTTGTACCATACTCACACAATTACTCATTGATGGCCCTATGCTGTATATCTGCATATGCAGCCGTTGCAGCATTGCCAAAGTTGAGTTCCACCTGGTAAGCATGTCACAAATCAGGCCGTTTACAGGCAGGTTCAATTCCCGCTGAATTTCAGCCAACCGAGCACTGGCTGTGTATGACCACCTGAAATGGCTACAGATTCTTCTGCCTGCAGATCTTCCAACCCTGGGGACCTGCTTAAAAAATGCTGCACCACCAAGTTGAGGACATGTGCCAGGCATGGCATATGTGTCAACTTTTCCTGTCTAAGGGCGGACAGGAAGTTCGTGCCATTATCGCACACCATCATTCCTGGCTTCAGCTGGCATGGCGTGAACCACCTCTGGACCTGCCCCTGCTGAGCTGAAAGAAGCTCTGCTCTGGTGTGGCTCCTGTCCCCTAGACAGACAAACTGAAGCACTGCATAGCATCTTTTAGCCTGACTTATTGAATAGCCCCTTGAATAGTTAGGGGGTACTGGTGGTTCATAGGACCATTCAGCAGAGGAGGACATGGAGGAGGTGGAGGAGGAGGGAGTGGAGCTGACAAATCTTGCATCATTATAAACAAAACATGCTGTGGCACTGAGTCCTGTCCTGCATCCTTCTGAGTTGCAAGCAGAGTTACCCAGTGTGCTGTGAACTAAATATAGCGTCACTGACCATGCTTGCTGGACAATGTGTCAACAGAAAGGTGGACCTTGCAGCTGACTGCCTTGCCCAACGATGCCACAACATTGCCTTCCACATGATAGCACAGACCTCAAATGGCCTTACGTGCAAAGAAATAGGGAACCTTCCATTGTGGTACAGCACATCCTGCAAAATCACAGAAGGGGCAGAATACACCAGACGAAAAGGCAGGAGTTGTAAAGCCAGCAGCTTTGACAAGCTTGAATTTAGACTCTGGGCATGTGGGTGGCAGTGGCTGTATATTTTTTTTCACTGCAACAGCTGGGGCAGAGAAATTTGCCTGCTATAGTCTACATCTGGTGGTGTGCTGCTGGCAGACATGCTGCAAGGACCTATGACACCCTTCGCTATACCATCATCCCTGGAGGCTGCTGAGAGGTAATGAGCTATAGCGGGGGTAGACCTTAGAGGTGAGGAATGAGGAGGAAAATAATTTTTATCCCTTGTGTGGCTTTCAGGTGCTCTTTCCAATGGGCTGAGTGGTGGGAGATATAATGCCTTGTAAAGCATGTGGTACCCAAATGGCTGGTGTTTTTTCCACACTTGATAAGCTTGAGGCAAGTGTGTTTAGCACATGTGCTAAAAAAGGCCCAGACAGCTGAGCTGTGGGAAGTGGGTCGGGAGATAACAGCTCCACAATGTGATGGAATAGGGTGACTGCTCTCTACTCTTCCATGATGCCTGCCTTATTGGGGTTTTTCCTTACCCTCATTTTCCTCCTCTGCTCTATCCAAGACCCAAGTTGCATCAGTGATATCATCATCATCATCCCCATCATCCCCATCCCCATCATTCCCATCCCCTTCATCATCAACAGAGCCAACTTGGCAATACGCTGTGGCTGGGAGAACATGATTGCCAATTTGTTGTTTACCAGTGTTCTCCCCTCTTTGTAGGCTCATGTTCCTACCTTCCTCAACCTGAGAACCAACATCAGAATAAAGTAAGGCCTGTGCATCGTCAAGAAGCAAGTGGCTGACGCTGTGTTCAAGTAACTCAGCTGACTCCTACATACATGATACTGGGGCTATGGCAGGAGTAGCTGTGGACAAGGAGGCAGAATAAGCCACTCTGGCAGCTGCAGTAGACTGCACACTAGTCAATGCTTGGGTGACAGAGGATGAGGAGGATGAGGATGGTTTAACCCCTTCATTACCGGGCATATTCTGGCACTTCTCTCCTACATGTAAAAATCATCATTTTTTTGCTAGAAAATTACTCGCAACCCCCAAACATTATATTTTTTTTTTTTGCAGACACCCTAGGGAATAAAATGGCGGTCATTGCAACTTTTATCTTGCACAGTATTTGCGCAATAATTTTTCAAACGCCTTTTTTTCATGAATTAAAAAAACAGTAAAGTTAGCCCAATTCTTTTGTATAATGTGAAAGATGATGTTACGCCAAGTAAATAGATACCTAACACGTCACGCTTTAAAATTGCGCACACTCATGGAATGGCGCCAAACTTTGGTACTTAAAAATCTCTATAGGCGACGCTTTGAAAATTTTAACAGGTTACCAGTTTAGAGTTACAGAGGAGGTTTATTGCTAGAATTGTTGCTCGTGCTCTAACGCATGCGGGGATAACTCACATGTGTGGTTTGAATGGCGTTTACATATGTGGGCGGGACTTACATGTGCATTTGCTTCTGAACGTGGGCTACTGGGGACAGGGGTGTTTTAAATTTTTTTTTTTTTTTTTTACACTTTTGTTTACATTTTTTTGGATCACTTTTATTCCTATTACAAGGAATGTAAACATCCTGTCATGGTTATGCAATAGAGTTTGTCGATCAGCATACCTGTCTCCATGTGTTCATCTCTAGAGACCAGCTAACCCTCACCTGACTGCTTTTGTAACCTCTCCTCTAAGCATGGCCCCACCCCAGGCCCTATCAGGGAACCCTATATTAACCTGTGCACTGCAAGCCAGCAGTGCTGATTAACCATTGTGTGTTAGCCTCTGTGTGTACTTGCTGTGTTTCCTATGTCTGATTCCTGTTACTGACTTTGGCCTGTTCTTAACTGTTCCTGTCTGTTCGTGACCCTGACCTTTGGCGTGTTCCCGACCATCCCTGTTTGCCTGTGACCCTGAACCTTGGCGTGTACTCTGTTGTCCTTGTCTGCTTGTGGCCCCGACCTTGGCTTGTCCCTTACTTTCCTTGTTGTTCCAGCCTGCTGCCTCCTTCCTCTTTTCCTGTAGTCTACCGTGAGTGTGAGCTGTGAAACCCTGGGGGCCGCGACCTGGAGCCAGACTGCAGCTCAGTCCACCCTTACCATTAAAGGCTCTGGTGAACACCTGCTGACTCTTAGACTCCGCGCCCTGGGGAATCTATGCTCTAGCTCCCAGTGGGATCTGTGTCAGTAATCCAGTAGACCTGCTTCCTGAACCTCCCAGGGTTCAATCCGCAGCAGTCGGCCCTAGGGTCCACTACCTTGCGGTGCACTCCTGATCCCAACGGGGTGCATCTGTCACCTGGATACAGGTGATCTGACACATCCCTTGTAATAGGAATCTATTGTAACAGGTCCTCTTTATGGAGAGATGTGGGGTCAATAAGACCCCACATCTCTCCTCCAGGCTGAAAAGCATGAGATCGAGAAAAAAATTTCACCGATCTCATGCTGACAGCTGTGATCGTGCTATGGCTGGATAGTGCTGGCAACATCATTAAACAGAGGAAAGGGTGCCCTGCTGGAGGACAGACCAAGTCCACCTTTGCCTGTGGACACAGACGCTCCTGACCCCCTCACAGTGCCATGGGAACGTCTGCCTCTCCTTGTGGGCCTACCAGACATGATGGGGGGTCTATTACATAAATGTAATAGAGAAGGGCAAATGTGTACTTGGATGCTTTTTAATCAATGAAAAGAGGTGTTTTGTGTACTTTAACTTGAGTACTCACTACACAGACACACTCCACTGACACACTTTGATATACTGCAGTAAAAGTGCACTAACGCACTTCAATATACTTGTCAGGTCACCTTGAGGCTAGGTGACAGATGCACTCTGTAGGAATCGGAAGTGCACCACTAGGTAGTGGACCCTAGGACTGACTGCTGCGGATTGAACCCTGGGAGGTTCAGGAAGCAGGTCTACTAACACAGATCCCACTGGGAGCTAGAGCATAGGGCGTGGGGTCTAAGAGCCATCAGGTGTTCACCAGAGCCCCTAGTGGTGAGAATAGACTGCGCTGCAGTCTGGCTCCAGGTCGCGGCCCCCAGGGTCTCACAGCTCACGCTCATGGTAGACTACAGGAGAAGAGGAAAGAGGCAGAAGGCTGGAACAACAAGCAAGTAAGGGATAAGCCAAGGTCAGGGCCACAAGCAGACAAGGACAACAGAGTACACGCCAAGGTTCAGGGTCACAGGTAAACAGGGATGGTCAGGGACATGCCAAAGGTCAGGGTCATGAGCAGACAGGAATAGTAGAGAACAGGCCAAAGTCAGTAACTGGAATCAGACGTAGGAAACACAGCAAGCACACACAAAAGCTAGCAGACAATGGTTGATCAGCACTGCTGGCTTTCAGTGCACAGGTTAATATAGGGTTCCCTGATAGGAGCTGGGGTGGAGCCATGCCAGAGGAGAGTTTACAAAAGCAGTCAGGTGAGGGTCAGCTGGTCTCTAGAGATGAACACATGGAGACAAGTAAGCTGACAGACAAACTCTATTGCATAACCATGACAATACTGCAGTAAAACTGCACTGATGCAATTCTATATACTGCAGTAAAACCGCACTAACGCACTTCAAAATACTGTTATAAAAGTGCACTAAGGCACTTTAATATACTGCCATAAAAGTGCACTAAGACACTTTATTATACTGCAGTAAAAGTGCACTAAAGCACCTCAATATACTACAGGACATGTGCACTATCACAGTTCAATATATTGCAGTAAAGGTGCATTAACACAGTTCAATATACTGCAGTAAAGGCGCACTAACGCAGGGAATATACTGCAGTAAACTTGCACTAACGCACATCAATATACTGCAGTGAAGGTGCACTAACGCACCTCAATATACTGCAGTGAAGGTGCACTAACGCACCTCAATATTCTACACTAAACGTGCACTAACGCATGTCAATGTTCTGCACTAAACGTGCACTAACGCACCTCAATATACAGTAAACCTGCCCTGAAACACTAAACTGACACTAAAGTAAAAATGAATGGTCGCACTACACACACACTGCACTATAACTATATTCACACTAAACTGACACTAAAGTAAAAATGAATGGTCGCACTACACTCATGCTGCACTATCACTATATTCACACTAAACTGACACTCTAAAATGACAATAGCACACTATAGCACACTAACTTTCTAGTAGCAATGAACATTGCCCTGTTCTATCTATCTCCACTCCAATATCACTCTGTAAATGACTGCTGTGGGAAGGATCCTTTTATAGAGGGGGTGGGTCTATGAGCAATGAGCCATGAATGGGCACAGTCGTCATTATTTTCTTCAATCGTGGCTCTGACTCTGACAGTGTTCTGCACTCTGATTGGGCAAATCCTTCATTGCTTCAGCGAATCAGGGCTTCCAATGCACTGAGTGGCATGCAGTGCATTGTGGGGCGCACGGCAGGCCAAACAAATGGATGAATCCCCTGACAAGTCTGGTTTTCGTTCGGCCCGAATTCATGCTCAAGCTGAACCGTTCGCCCAACACTATTTGTGAGTGGGGTTATCCTTTCCTGGCCAATAGGGATGAGCCGAACACCCCCCTGTTCGGTTTGCACCAGAACATGCGAACAGGAAAAAAGTTCGTTCGAACGCGAGAACACCGTTAAAGTCTATGGGACACGAACATGAATAATCAAAAGTGCTAATTTTTAAGGCTAATATGCAAGTTATTGTCATAAAAAGTGTTTGGGGACCTGGGTCCTGCCCCAGGGGACATGGATTAATGCAAAAAAAAGTTTTAAAAACGGCCGTTTTTTCAGGAGCAGTGATTTTAATAATGCTTAAAGTCAAACAATAAAAGTGTAATATCCCTTTAAATTTCGTACCTGGGGGGTGTCTATAGTATGCCTGTAAAGGGGCGCATGTTTCCTGTGTTTAGAACAGTCTGACAGCAAAATGACATTTTGAAGGAAAAAACCCATTTAAAACTACCCGCGGCTATTGCATTGCCGACAATACACATAGAAGTTCATTGATAAAAACGGCAAGGGGAACCCCGAACCAAAATTTAAAAAAAAAATGACGTGGGAGTCCCCCTAAATTCCATACCAGGCCCTTCAGGTCTGGTATGGATATTAAGGGGAACCCCGGCCAAAATTTTTTAAAAAAATGACGTGGGGTTCCCCCTAAATTCCATACCAGACCCTTCAGGTCTGATATGGATTTTAAGGGGAACCCCGCGCCAAAAAAAACAAAAACGGCGTGGGGTCCCCCCTTATCCGAGCACGCAACCTGGCAGGCCGCAGGAAAAGAGGGGGGGACGAGAGTGTGCCCCCCCTCCTGAACCGTACCAGGCCACATGCCCTCAACATTGGGAGGGTGCTTTGGGGTAGCCCCCCAAAACACCTTGTCCCCATGTTGATGAGGACAAGGGCCTCATCCCCACAACCCTGGCTGGTGGTTGTGGGGGTCTGCGGGTGGGGGGCTTATCGAAATCTGGAAGCCCCCTTTAACAAGGGGACCCCCAGATCCCGGCCCCCCCTGTGTGAAATGGTAAGGGGGTACTTACCCCTACCATTTCACTAAAAAACTGTCAAAAATGTTAAAAATGACAAGAGACAGTTTTTGACAATTCCTTTATTTAAATGCTTCTTCTTTCTTCTTTCTTCCTTCATCTTCTTCTTCTGGTTCTTCTGGCTCTTCTGGTTCTTCCTCCAGCGTTCTCGTCCAGCATCTCCTCCTCGGCGTCTTCTATCTTCTTCTCCTCGGGCCGCTCCGCACCCATGGCATGGGGGGAGGCTCCCGCTCTTCTCTTCTTCTCTTCTTCATTTTCTTTTCCGGGCCGCCCCGCATCCATGCTGGCATGGAGGGAGGCTCCCGCTGTGTGACAGCGTCTCCTTGTCTGACAGTTCTTAAGTAACGGGGGTCGGGGCCACCCGGTGACCCGCCCCCCTCTGATGCACGGTGACTTGACGGGACTTCCCTGTGACGTCATGGGGAATGCCACAGGGAAGTCCCGTCATGTCCCATGCGTCAGAGGGGGGCGGGGTCACCGGGTGGCCCCGCCCCCGTTATTTAAGAACTGTCAGACGAGGAGCGCCATCACACAGCGGGAGCCTCCCTCCATGCCAGCATGGGTGTGGAGCGGCCCGGAGAAGAAAATGAAGAAGAGAAGAAGAGAAGAAAAGAAGAAAAGAAGAGCGGGAGCCTCCCCCCCATGCCATGGGTGCGGAGCGGCCCGAGGAGAAGAAGATAGAAGACGCCGCGGAGGAGATGCTGGACGAGAACGCCGGAGGAAGAACCAGAAGAGCCAGAAGAACCAGAAGATGAAGGAAGATAGAAGAAAGAAGAAGCATTTAAATAAAGGAATTGTCAAAAACTGTCTCTTGTCATTTTTAACATTTTTGACAGTTTTTTAGTGAAATGGTAGGGGTAAGTACCCCCTTACCTTTTCACACAGGGGGGGGGCGGGATCTGGGGGTCCCCTTGTTAAAGGGGGCTTCCAGATTCCGATAAGCCCCCCACCCGCAGACCCCCACAACCACCGGCCAGGGTTGTGGGGATGAGGCCCTTGTCCTCATCAACATGGGGACAAGGTGTTTTGGGGGGCTACCCCAAAGTACCCTCCCAATGTTGAGGGCATGTGGCCTGGTACGGTTCAGGAGGGGGGGGCCGCACTCTCGTCCCCCCCTCTTTTCCTGCGGCCTGCCAGGTTGCTTGCTCGGATAAGGGTCTGGTATGGATTTTTGGGGGGACCCCACGCCGTTTATTTTTTATTTTTTGCCACGGGGTTCCCCTTTTAGGGGGAACCCCACGTCATTTTTTTTTAAAAAATTTTGGCCAGGGTTCCCCTTAATATCTATACCAGACCTGAAGGGCCTGGCATGGAATTTAGGGGGACTTCCACGTCATTTTTTTTTTTAAATTTTGGTTCGGGGCTCCCCTTTGGGGAACTCCCATGCCGTTTTTATCAATGAACTTCTATGTGTATTGTCGGCAATACAATAGCCGTGGGTAGTTTTAAATGGGTTTTTCCTTCAAAATGTCATTTTGCTGTCAGACTGTTCTAAACACGGGAAACATGCGCCCCTTTACAGGCATACTATAGACACCCCCCAGGTACGAAATTTAAAGAGATATTACACTTTTATTGTTTGACTTTAAGCATTATTAAAATCACTGCTCCTGAAAAAACGGACGTTTTTAAAACTTTTTTTTGCATTAATCCATGTCCCCTGGGGCAGGACCCAGGTCCCCAAACACTTTTTATGACAATAACTTGCATATTAGCCTTTAAAATTAGCACTTTTGATTTCTCCCATAGACTTTTAAAGGGTGTTCCGCGGCATTCGAATTTGCCGCGAACACCCCAAATTGTTCGCTGTTCGGCGAACTTGCGAACAGCCAATGTTCGAGTCGAACATGAGTTCCACTCGAACTTGAAGC
Source organism: Lithobates clamitans (assembly GCA_037952925.1). NCBI lineage: Eukaryota > Metazoa > Chordata > Amphibia > Anura > Ranidae > Lithobates > Lithobates clamitans. Next base: position 5,816,570 of record JBBGZY010000216.1, read on the forward strand.
TCATCCCTACTGGCCAACAGCTTTTTTGCCGTCAGTGTCAACTATTCATGTAGGCAACAGAATAAGCCAACGGTGTAATGCCCCGTAAACACGGTTAGATTTTCCGACGGAAATTGTTCGATGGGGGCTCGTTGTCGGAAATTCTGACCGTGTGTAGGCTCCATCGGACATTTTTCATCGGAATTTCCGTCACACAAAATTTGAGATCTGGATCTCAAATTTTCCGACAACAAAATTGTTGTCATAAATTCCGATCGTGTGTACACAGTTCTGACACACAAAGTTCCACCCATGTTCGGAATCAAGCAGAAGAGCTGCACTGGCTATTGAACTTCATTTTTCTCGTCTCGTCGTATGTGTTGTACATCACCGCGTTCTTGACGTTCGGAATTTCCGACAAGATTTGTGTGACCGTGTATATGCAAGACAAGTTTAAGCCAACATCCGTCGGAAAAAATGTTTGTTGTCGGAATGTCCAATCGTTTGTACGCGGCAGAAGAATTCTAAGAACTCCTATGTCTAGAAGTAGACTTACTGTAAGTAAAAGGATTTTAAGATGAGTACAAAAATCTTATTTTTGCAGTGTACTGCTGCTGGTGCAAAAGGTAAAATAACTACTGTAACATGAGAACAGTTGCTGAACCACACAAACACTACAAAATTCTGTTGCACTATATTACTTACTGGAGGTCAAAAGAATGCATTATATACCATGTCAGGCAGAAAATGTGTTCTGACAACAAAGAATTCTTGTGAGGTTGACATTATGACTATAGAGAATTGCATACTTTACTATTATATTGTATGGGTAACTTGTTGTGTTATGCATGAATTACCACTTTCCCAAAGTACACTAAAAGAACATTTTTACAAAATGATTCAAAACAACAACAGCTTAGGTGAAGTCAACTAGAGGAAATAAACTACTTATATTTAATCAAGCTTTCAGATAAAGTTCAAGTGAATTGAAACTGCTTCTTTATGAATTCTTGAGAGCATTGAGGATCTATAAATCATGTATTTATTTTTAAAAATATGTTAATAGAGTTTCATTATATCAGATGTAAACCGACTGCACTTCCAAGTACACTTGCAGTTCACTTGTAGTGCAAAGTGGATTTGCCTTTAGTGGAAAAAAAAAAACCATAATGTTCATCATGTTCTCCTATTCCAGCCCTGATTCAGTTTGGGTGGTCATCTTGCCTAGGCAGCATGATACTCTGTCATATAGTTTTTTTGTCTCTGACATCTGTCTTTAGTGTCTGAATTTGGCTTTTTCCTTTATTTATATCTACTGTGTATGTACTTTTGTTGTTGCTTTTCTGTTCTCCCAAATTTGGACATTTACCCGTTATTGTTTTTAGCTGGAACTTTGACATTTGCACTTGTTGATGTCATCACATGTGGATGGTATTGATGGGAGGGGATTTAGGATATATTTGTTGTGTTGCTTCACTTGTTGTTGTCCTGAAGAAGATGAGCTTGTGCCTCATCGAAACGTTGAAATAAAATCTCCATTATGCGTTTACCTCTCAAGACCTGTGAGTGCCGCTCTCTCTTTTGGACTATATAACTTCTATGCATTGGTATTGTTAAATAATATAGCATAAAGCCTAGTACACACATTCAGATTATCGGATGAATGTTGACCCTTTTTTTTTTTTTGCATGCTAGTCTCGATATTGAAAATTAAAAAGTTACTAAAGTTCCGAAAATTCCTGTACGACAGAATAAAAATTTGGAAGTGATGTAATGTATTCTTATGTATTTGTGTTGTATTTTTGGACAAAAACTGTAATAAATAACAAAAATCGTGTGATCTGGTATCTTACAAGAAAAATGTTCAGGGTCGACTCTTGAAAGCTGTGTACTAACGATGAACTTATCGTACAATTGTTTTGAAAGCAGTATTTTTTGTGTGATTTTCTGATGGTGAGTACGGGTCATGAAAAATAGCATGGATTACATTCATTTCTTAAACCTGGACATATGTTTTGCCCCCAGCTAAAAAGGAACAGATAGTGAACATATATGTTACTTCTCCTTTAAATAGGCTTGTTAACATAAGGACTATCACTGAAATTGTACAAAATTTGGGTAATAGGTCTTGAGCATCTTGAAACGTATGACTCATAAAGTACATAAGACATACCTTATCCTTGATAGAGTTGATTTTGCAAATTGACCTAGTCCCATGTGCAGGCTGAACAGAAAAAACAATGGCCTTGGAAAAGATTAATAAATGAAAAGTGCAGATTTGAAAAAGATACCCAATACCTGGATAAACAAATATAATGGATATTTATGTAACTAAGTTATGTATGGTGCAATTCCTTTGTTTTATTTTTCCCCATATCTAATAGGTAACTGTAAATACCATATGCATTAGAAAAAAAAAGAAATATAATTGAACACTGGATACTAAACAGTGTTAAAATAACTGTGAAGTAAATCAATTTAAGATGTTAAAAAAATCATTAATACCTGAAAACAGTGACAAGTGAATGGTTTCATAAAATCTAAACCTGCAGGAAATTAGTTTGAACTTAATATAATTTGCACCCACTATTGAAAATCTCATGCCACAAACATCTACTACTGGACTATCAGGCCTCATGCACACGGACGTTTTTTACAGCTGCTTTTTTGAGCTTTTTTTGCAGCTTAAAAAAGACTGTCTATGTTAGTCTATGGCTTCATGCCCACCTAGGCGTTTTTGACCAGTGGGTTCAGAGAGACGTTTTTCAGCTGTAAAAACGCTCTAACGCTGATAAACGCTCAAAAACGCTCAAAAAACGTCGTTCACCAACGTTTTTGATCCATTGAAAATAAAAAAATTAAAAAATTTTGAAAAAAAAAAAAAAAACGCTAAAAAAACGCTAATGCGGAAAAACGCTCAGAAACGCTCAAAAATGCTATTGCAAAAACGTTGAAAAAAGCTGAAAAAAGTTTTAAAAAAATCACTGCAAAGATACTGGCATTTTCATAACGTTTTTTAAAACAGCCTGTGAGCATGAGGCTTAGAGTCAACAACCTACCCGTTATGTAATAGAGAGCACTCACTAACTTCATACAGTGGAGCATGGAAGAAAAACATCCTCTGCCTTTGGTTTACCACCATCTTTATTTTAGATCCCAAAATTGGATAACTTGTCATAAACACATGGAGGGTGGATTTTCTAAAACTGGAGAGTGCAAAATTTGGTGCAGCTGTGCATAGAAACCAATAAGCTTCCAGGTTTTGTCAATTGAACAAAAAATAAATGAATGCTTTCTACACATTCAAGTGATTTTTTTCACTTCATGTTTGTGCGTAGATAATCACATACACAGCTTAATTGAACAAGCTGAACTTAGAAGCTGAATGGCTACCATGCACAGCTGCACCAGATTCTGAGTGCTAAAATTTTAGTAATCCCCCCCAATAGTTTCAACTTGTAGCGTTCTGATCACAATCTCTGAATTACAAATTCTTTGTACTCAAAGCTTTGCAAAATATACAGACACTGGTCTATATAACAAGACTTTTTCAACTTGTTTACTTTAATACCATAGATATCTTTTACTGGTATACTTGTAAAGTGCTAGATGTCACCCACACCATGTATTATAAAGTATTCTTTAACTGAGATGTATATCTTAGGCAGAAAAATTGCACTACAAATAAGATTATAACCCAGTTGCAAAGAAGTGATGCACTGTGTATAGTTTGATAAGGCTAGGCTATCTATTCTCTGCTTATCAACTTGCTCTAAATTTCTGCACTATGCTTGTAGAAGTATTTAAAGGTCAAACCCCTACAGTATAAATAAAACAAGATATAGTATGTGTCATCTGTGAAAACCTATTGAAATAAACATGCTTATGTCATTTCAGTTTAATACTATTTCATCCCTGTTGGCAAAGTCGATTGAAAAAAGTTCTATGCACAATAAAATAATTTCTGACATAACAAACTTAGAGGATTAAACTAGGCTCAAAAAAATAAATACATAAAATACCACACCAACATTTTCCTCACTTTTGTATTTGAAGATCTGGATAAGTAAATTAGTAAAGTGCTAGATGCTCTATAAATTATAAAGTAACCAGCTAATATACTGTGGAAATTTAGACAGATTGAATGCAGTGTCAGTGTCTTCCTCTTTACATTTTAGTTTATACAAATTAGCGAAAATTGCTAAAAGAGTTCATGAGTGCTATAAAAAGGGAAAATTGTTATCAAATACTTACTGTAATTTTCCTTTCCTGGCCCATCCTCACGTCAGCACACAACGGGTTAACACCTCCTCCGGAGCCCCACATTACCACCCGTATCTAGCTCAATAAAAGACAACCCCTCCCCCAACTAGGATGTTCGATAACTTAGCCTGCCACAGGCCACTAGGGAGGGAGTCCTGTGTTGACGTGAGGATGGGCCAGGAAAGGAAAATTACAGTAAGTATTTGATAACAATTTCGCCTTTTCCTGGTCTACCTCACGTCAGCACACAACGGGGTATACCAAAGCTAATATAGGGCAGGAGAGAACAAATGAAAAGAGACACTGACAATCAAAGAAAACCTGCTAAAGCCAGAAAGAATTGATCTCTCTTGTCCCAAACTTGCTGGTCACATATTTAGCTTGTAAGGTTGAATGAAGGTAGGAGCAGACCTTCAAGCTAGCCCTTACCTATATCTTTCAAGCAATCCTGGCATAACTGCCCCAAAGGCTGCTACGCCTCTAGTCAAATAGGCTTGCAATTGTTTCAGAGCAGAAAAGCATACTTCCTGCATGCCTATCTAATCACCCTGGTAACCATACCTCAAAACTTTTTGAGATGGGAATGAGGGACACCTATCAGCAAAAGTATGCAGGCATAGGAGACACCCCTTGCCATGCTCCCTTAAAGGGGAATTGTACTAAAAACAAAATTAGTTGAACCCACAGTGCTTTTTTTTTTTCCGCTACTATTCCTTTATATTGTCTTTTGGAATTTACAAATGCAGCAATTGGATAAAAGGTTTAGTGCTGGAAAACACTTTGATAGATAAAAAGTGCATTTTATAGACATATATATAGATCAGACCAAAATGAGGGACAAATGAGGAAAGAGGGACAGAGGGACATTGTTCCAAATCAGGGACAGTCCCTCGAAATCAGGGACAGTTGGGAGCTATACTGGTAACCCAAGAGTGGATGACTCTTGAGGGCCTGATAGCTAAATGAAAAGGATTGTACACTTTCCTCTTTTGACTAAGTACTCTGTTAATAACTTGACCATGTGTAAGAAAACTGAAGTCTTCCTGCTGTGCACTCAGTGACTCTTGTGTGAAACTCAAAGGGACTACTTCCAAGTTTTTCTGGAAACTGGATAGCACTCTAAAATTGAACTTTGGAGATAGACATGGTATCCCTATCTCTTGTAAAAAAGAAAGACACCAAAGGGCCCTTGCAGGAAAGCGTGGCAATCTTCAACATCCTTCTGTCTGAAGTAGTTGCTGTAAGGAGAACTAGTATTACGGTGAGGTACTTCAATGGAAATGAAACCTATTGGAGCAACGGGTGCTCTCAGATCCAAGCCCAAGTCCCGCAGATTTCATTTGACCAGAGACAAAGATCAGACAGAAAATTCTATAGCACTGTGAACGTATCTTGTATGACGGAGTCTTTGCATTGGTATCCTGTTCCAAATATCAAAAGCTGCATGTTCAGTGAAGTCTCCCTGAGAACTACTGCCAGGATGCCCCATAGGGCCAATATTGGTATGAGGTACTTGTATAAAAAATATTCTACCGAACCAATAATTTGATTTGTCTTCCCTGGCAAGAAGACCAACCTTAACTGACTAAGTGTTTCTCTGCCCCACGAAAAGTTTCTTTGCAAGATGTAACAAGAAAAGACTTTTGGTTTCCTCTTGTCAGGCAATGTAGGCTACTACAGTCTTGTTGTCAACCTTACTCAGCCCCCTGGAAGATCCTGAAAGGCTTCCAATGCTAGAAAAGGACTTCCTTCCATTCAAGATACTTAGGGAGTCTGCGTTTCACAGCATTCCAATGGCCTTGCGCATCTCCTGGGCTGAGAGGCATGCCTCCCAAAGAAGCACAGTGCCGATGTTCAAAATTCCAGTTCTTGTTGAATTTGTATAGGCAAAGATTTTCTGATTCATAAACAGCCCAGCTCATAGGTTAAAGAAGGCAACTTGAAAATGCCTTCATGTGCCACCTGGCCCAAAGGTACCACCACTGCCAACAAGATCTTCAAAAAGATTCCTGTGAAAATTCTGTTAAAGGCAGACACCTGAACTGGAACGAACATCTGGCCAACGCACATCTCACATGCCTCTGGTGCTCGGCATTGATCGGTACATGGAAGTATGAGTCGGCCAGTCGATTGATACCAACTGGTACCAACTGGTACTCCTGCTGCTGATACCAACTGGTCCTCCTGCTGAACTGTCCCTGTGACTGTCTGCATGGACTCCATCTTAAACCTCTTGGTGTGTTTGAACACATTTGATTCCTTCAAACTGAAACAGGCCAGAAGGCTCCTGCCTTAAGTACTAGAAAAACTGGGGAGAAAGGCCCCAGATGATTCTATATTTCTATGTTTCCAGCATTATGTATGATGGCCTTGTAGCAGTAAAAAAATCTTGCAAACATTTTTTCTCTTCTGAGAACTGTTGAACATAAATTAAATTAATTCAGTGGTCAACTTTGGAATTCTCCATTGTACTCCCACCTGTCTTCTGGTCTTTGATGATTGTCGTTAGGGATGAGCCGAACACCCCCGGTTTGGTTCGCGGCAGAACATGCGCACAGATCAAAAATTTGTGCAAACACGCGAACCCCATTAAAGTCTATGGGACTCAAACGTGAAAAATCAAAAGTGCTAATTTTAAAGGCTAATATGCAAGTTATTGTCATAAAAAGTGTTTGGGGACCCGGTTCTGCCCCTGGGGACATGTATCAATGCAAAAAAAGTTTTAAAAACAGCCGTTTTTTTGGGAGCAGTGATTTTAATAATGCTTAAAGTGAAATAAAAGTGTAATATTCCTTTAAATATTGTGTCTGGGGGGTGTCTATAGTATGCCTGTAAAGTGGCACATTTTTCATGTGTTTAGAACTGTCCCTGCATCGCGGGAGCAACACCCTGCACACAGGGGGGGCGTTGGCGGGAAGGTACCATGAGAGATGCCGCGTCCCTCAGCTTGGGAAACGGTGTGGGGATAGGGGGGGGTGGGGGAGCGGGGGGAGGATGTGGGTGGGGGGGGTTTTGGGGGGGGAGGGGGGGTGGGAGTGGGAGGAGGGGGAGGAAGGGAACCCGCAGACAGAGAGTACAACCCAAAAGATCTACCCTATGTGTTTCTACGCACCTATTTCCCTGTTTCCCTAGATCTGGGGAAAAATTCAAAGGCATATATCCTCCCTCTAGGCTTGGCCTCCCTAGGCCCTACGGTTATAACTTTGGTATTGCCTGGTGTAAGGGAAGAGGTCATACTCAGGGTAAATTAAAAGGCTTCCAAAAGAGACGTGAGGGCGGAAACAAAGAGTAAATGACAATGGAAGTCAGATGCCTATCGTATAATGTCAAAGGCCTCACCTCACCAGGGAAAAGGGGGAAACTGATTCAGGAATTACAGAGATTGGAGATTGATATAGCTTTCCTGCAGGAAACTCATCTAGTGTACGAGGAGGGTATTAAATTAACATCAAAAAGCCTTCCACTATGGATATATGGGAATTCCCCATCCAAAAGGACAAAGGGGGTGGCCATCGGATTCTCGAAACAGATAAAATTTAATTTGTTAGATAAGAGAGTGGACCCAGAAGGACGATTTCTGTTTGTGAAAGGGAAAATTAACGAAAAAATTTATACTTTGGCAAATATATACTGTCCAAATAGAGATCCGATGGGGTACCTGGGCCGAATCCTGACTGGATTGGAGGAATACAAAGAAGGCGAGCTGATTTTAGCAGGAGACCTAAATTTTTGTATAGATCCAGCCTTGGATAGGTCAGCAGAATCCCACTGGGAAGATAAAAGGGCATGCGCCAGAATAGGGAAAAAACTACAAGCCCAGCAGTTGATTGATGTGTGGAGAGTGTTACATCCCAAAGAGAGGGACTACACATATTACTCACAGGTTCATAAGACCTATGCAAGGCTGGATTATTTCTTGGTGGAACATAGTTTGTTGGACTCAGTAAGAGCAACAAAAATTGAGGTTATGACCCTCTCAGACCATGCCCCAGTAGTTATGACATTATTATTTAAAGGCCTTCACAAGATCCCATATACCTGGCGCCTGAACGAATTCCTTTTTAATAAAAAACAGGTTGTTAAAAGGGTCCAAAAAGAAATTGAGGGCTTCTTCCGCATAAACGAGACCAATGAGGTCCCGGCAACTATTGTGTGGGAAGCCTTCAAGGCCTACATTAGAGGGATATTAATCTCAATTGGTGCAGGGGAGAAGAGGGAAAGAGCGAAAAAACAAAAAGAATTGTTAGAACAAATAGCCAAACTAGAACAAACCCATAAAACAAGCAAGGGGGTGTGCAGAGAGGTATTAAAGGAACTAACAGTAAAAAGAGATGAGTTAAGAGACCTACTAGAGACAGAAGCCCTCAAAAGGAAATATAAAAACAACAGGAACTTCCATATACAGGGGAATAAAATAGGGAAACATTTAGCGGCAACTACCAAGAAGAAAAGATTGGAAAACTATATAGAGAAGGTGAAAGACAAAAAAGGGGAGATGAGACATTCAACAAAAGAAATAGCAGAAGAATTCCAAAAATATTTTTCCTCCCTTTACGCGGTTGAGCGAAAGGTAGAGCAGGAGGGGAAAAGAGAAAAAAAGGTAAAGGAATTTCTTAAAGAAGCTGCCCTGCCCACTCTGTCACAAATAGACTCACTGGAATTGGAAAAGCCAATTTCAGAGGAGGAGGTCTTTAGAGCTTTGAAGCAATCCCCAGGGGGTAAGAGCCCCGGGCCGGACGGCTTCACGACCAATTTCTATAAAAAATTTAAATCAATCCTGGTACCTAGGCTTTGCCAGATGTGGAATGGCCTGGGAGACCAGGAAATGTGCAGGGACGCGTTGCTGGCGGCAGTGACACTGATCCCCAAGGAAGGGAGGGACCGCACCCTATGCTCAAGTTACCGGCCGATTGCGTTTTTAAATGAAGATACCAAATTGTACGCAAAAGTCCTGGCTCTCCGTCTGAGAGGGAAAATGCCCCACCTGGTAAATCCGGACCAGGTGGGATTTGTACCCAGAAGAGAGGGAAGAGACAATGGGGTGCGGTCCCTACTGGTACTAGAGGCACTTAAAGCCGGCAAATCCCCAGGGCTACTCCTGTCGATTGACGCCGAAAAAGCGTTCGACAGGGTAGACTGGGGATTTATGTTCAGTGCACTGGAGGAAATGGGAGTAGGGCCAGCAATGCTAAGAAGAATAAAAATCTTGTACAACCATCCTGCAGCTTTTGTTAGGGTGAATAACATCCCCTCCTCCAGTTTTACTATGCAGAACGGTACTAGACAGGGCTGTCCGTTATCCCCGCTCCTCTTTGTCTTGGCCCTGGAACCTCTCCTTAGTATAATTAGAAAACACCCTGACATAAGCGGATGTGTGGTAGGGGAGGAAGAGCACAAACTAGCGGCTTTTGCCGACGATATTTTATTTTATATATCAAAACCCAGAATATCAATCCCTAATCTTTTAGCAATTATGGGGCGGTATAGTGCATTATCAAATTTTAAAATCAACATAGAAAAATCTGAAGCTCTAAAGATCAACATAAACAAACTGGAGGCCGGTAGACTAGCCGAGGTCTTCCGCTTTCCATGGAGGGATAACATAAAATACTTAGGAGTGAGATTAACGAGCTCCAGAAGGGACTTGTATAAAATAAATTATATACCCCTCTTAAATGAAATAAAAACGGAAATAAAAAGAATAGCCCATGGTACAGCCTCGTGGATGGGGCGAATAAATATAGTAAAAATGGTTCTTGCACCGAAAATATTATACAAAATGCAAATGCTCCCTATCCCAGTTCCCCGAGAATTTTTTAGGGTTCTATCAGAGATGATAAACAAATATGTTTGGAGCCAAAAAAAACCGAGAATAGCGCACGGGGTGCTATGTAGAGAGAAAGCACGTGGGGGGTTAGCCCTCCCTGACTTTAGAAATTATTATAGAGCGATTGTAATATCACGGGCACTGGAGTGGGGTAGAAGTTTTAATATAAAAAAATGGGTGAACCTAGAAATAGCGTTAAGTAAGGTATCTTTGAATCAGATAATCTGGAACCCACCACAGTATAGGGAGTTAGGCATAGAAACACACTATATCACATGTCACACACTTAAAGTTTGGGACCAGATTCACCAATTAAATAAGTGGGGCTACAATTCACCACTAATTTATTTAAAGAATAACCCGTTCTTCCCTCCAGGAATGGGGAAAATAGGAGGAAATTGGATTTTGGAGAAGGACACACAAATAAGACACATAATAAGTAGGGGGGAATTAAAATCACTGGATGAATTAAAGGCACAAGGGCAGAGGTTAACAGTAAATGGGTGGAGGTATAATCAATTAAAACACTTCATTACTAGTCTCCCAGGCCCCTTAAGGGAGGAGGAGAAATATAGGGGATTAGAGAAATTGGCACTTAGAGAAGAATTAAAGGGGACGGTTTCAAAGGTGTACAAAATATTGATGGGTAGGAGTGGACAGGAATCGCCACCGTTCATTAGAAAATGGGAGGAGGATCTGGGATTACTATGCGACGAAGACACTGAAAAAAATATCTTGGAAGCCACACATACAACAGCTGTGGATATGAAGTCAAGGGAGAGTAACTATAAATGCTTAGCCCGGTGGTACATGACCCCAGCTAGGGTGAGTAAATTCTCACTAGATAAATCCCCTGGCTGTTGGCGAAGGTGCGGAGGCCTGGGCACAATGGCACACATCTGGTGGGATTGCCCTAAAATTCAACCCTATTGGCAGGAAGTGATAGGATTGATAGAAGGAATAATAGCGAAAAATATTAAAAAGGACCCTTGGACCTGTTTGTTTCATGGCCAGGAGGGAGGGAAGAGGAGATATAATTCCTCTCTGACACCAATTTTACTTAATGTAGCTAAAAACGTTATCCCAAAGAAATGGCAAGAAACAGAACCCCCAATGATAAAAGACTGGATCAATAAGGTAGACGAAATCTACAGATTAGAATACATAGAGGAAAAAGAGGCCCCAGAGGGGAGGCAAGAAAGAGATCAAGGGAAATGGTACCCATGGGGGATCTTTAAAAAAACAGAGAAATATGTGGAGATAGTGTCAAGATAGTGCCGGGGAGTGGGGCGGAGATATGAAGGAAGAGGGAAGAGGGTATGTGTCTGTGGGGGGTGGGGGGGGAAGGGGGGGGGGAGGGAGGGAGGTGTGGGGGGGGGGAGAGGCAGCCCCGGAAGGCGTTGAGGGGGGGTATGAAGCCCCGCTTTGCTGGTCGGGTGTCCCCTCCCCCCTTAGTAATTAGGAATATGATTTTGTATGATACCTCGTTTTGGTTTTTTGTATTTTGAAAAATAAATAAAGATTTAAAAAAAAAAAAAAAGAACTGTCCCTGCACAAAATTACATTTCTAAAAGGAAAAAAAGTCATTTTAAAATGCTTGTGGCTGTAATGTAATGTTGCCCCCCCAGCCCATTACTGGGCCCTTTGGGTCTGGTATGGATATTAAGGGGAGCCCTGCACCCAAATAAAAAAGAAGGCGTGGGGCCCCCAGGTACTATATACTCTGAAACTCTGAACAGCAGTATACAGGCGGTCCCCGAGTTACAAACAAGATAGGGATTGTAGGTTTGTTGTTAAGTTGTAATTTGGAACATGTACATTTTACATAAGTGTAGCGCCAGCCCAAAAATCTATTTTTAAGCTTTTTTGATAATATAGGGCAGGGTTATCACCCCTGTAACATTTTTTTTGCTGTCTGTGCCCCTGTTCAGAAGATTTCACCTCACTTTCTGTCCCAATGACAATTGGACAATGACAATTGGATTTTGAAAATTTTGGGTTATTAGGGAAACAAGAATTGGTGATAAAGCATCAGTGGAGACATCTTTTTCCCATATTAACTTTTACAGGAGAGAATTTCCCTTTCTAGGGGTAGATTTCCTCTCACTTCCTGTTGTCTCCATCCGTTTGTAGGTAGGAGTTGTTTGTAAGTCGGATGTTTGAAAATAGGGGACCGCCTGTATATACTATACGGCCTGCCCTATACACTCTATGGAAAATTGGGCCTAATGCCCTGTACACACGACCGGTTTTGCCATCAGAATAAACTCTGAAGGTTTCTCTGACTGAATTCCGCTCAATTGGTCTTGCCTACACATGGTCACACCAAAGTCCGACCGTCCAGAACGCGGTGACATACAACACGTATGACGGGACTAGAAAAATGAAGTGCAGTAGCCAGTAGCTTCCGTCTCGTACTTGCTTCAGAGCATGCGTCATTTTTGGTCCGTCGGAACAGCATACAGACGAGTGGGTTTCCCGATAGGAATTGGTTCCGTCGGAAATATTTAGAACATATTCCATTTCTAGGTCCGTCAGAATTTTCGAAAAAAAAAAGTCCGATGAGGCATACACACGATCGGAATAGACGATGAAAAGCTTTCGTCTGACTTTTTCTGTCGGACATTCTGCTCGTGTGTACGCGGCATTAGGTTTTGGTGGTACCAGAGAACTGTAAGTCCTTACAGTTACTCTTGGTGGGCTGCTGGAATGGGCCCTGCTTTGAAATATTATATGAAGAATTGTAATTTAATGCCTCTGTTAAACAGGGGCAGAAAAATTGGGCCTTAGGCGGTGGTGGTACAACACTGTATGCCTCACAGATACTTTTGTTAAGTGCAGGAACAGGCCATGCTGTGAAATATTAGATCAAAAATTGTAATTACAATTGGGCCTTAGACGGTGGTGGCAAAACACTGTAAAGACTCACAGATACTCTTGTTGAGCACAAGAACGGGCCCTGCTGTGAAATATTAGATCAAAAATTGTAATTACAATACAGCACAGCCGTAGTGCAGTTGCTACTACCTTTCTGGTGGTGTACACAGTACACAATACAGTGTAGTGCGGTGTTGCAAAACAAAATATACATCATGTCCATAAGGCCACCAAGGAGAGGCAGACGCTCACAGGCCACTAAAAGAGGGCAAGCAGGCTCTGTGTCTACAGTCAACAGTGCTGGTCATGGACATGACGCATCCTCTGCCAGTGGCCGTGGGGCACACTTGTCCTTTTTTTCTGCTGCTGGCCGTTTTATTGAGCCAGAACATGCAGAAGAGTTGGTGGGGTGGATAACTAAGCCGCCCTCATCCTCTTTCACCCAGGCTCAGAGTAGTTTTCCTTCCTATGCAGCTGCCAAAGTGGCCTGTTCCACCGGCTCCTTGTCCACAGTCACTCCTTCCATAGCCCAACCATCATGCATGGAGGAGTCCCCTGAACTATTCGACCACAGTCCTGGGTACATGCTGCTTGAGGATGCGCAGCGATTTGAAGGCTCCGATGTTGGTTCCCAGGTTGAGGAAGGGAGTAACGTGAGCCTAGAGAGAGGGGGTGCCCAAGAAGGACAAGAAACTGGGAGTCATGTTCCCCCAGCTGCAGCATAGTGCCAAGTTTGCTCCAGTGATGAGGAGGGAGGGGATGATGAGGTCACTCACTCTACTTGGGTGCCTGATAGAATAGAGGAGGAGGGGGAGGCACAACTCCAACAAGGCAGGATGTCCTCTAGGGGGCAGCTTAAGGGCAGCCACCTTACTGTATCACACTGCAGAGCTCCGCAGGTGCAGGGCGCTGCTGACTCCCCGCTGATTTTGAAAAGTTCCTTGGTGTGGGCTTTTTTTGGACACGTGCAGTAGATTGCACCGTTGCTGTTTGCAACCTATGTCTGAAGCGGATCAAGCGTGGCCACAATAGCACCCGCTTGGGCACCACATGCTTGACCAGACTCCCATGCAGTCTTTTTCCCATATACTATATTTGAGATTTAATATCTCTCAGATATGATTTGGGTTCAATAAGATTTCTTTGACCATGAGTGAAAGCTTTAACACAATAACAACATTTATTGGTGAGTAGTTTAAATTTTATCTAATACACAACCATCTATCTATAGTCTACACCAAGGAACAAAATATTAGGTTAAAATAAGAGAATTGCATGAAGGAATACAAAGTATATTCCTGAAAACATTAATCTGCAAACATATTTAGTCACAAGTAAAATGCAGACCTTTCCCATAATTACCCTTTGCACCAAGGTTCTATTCTGATGGTTGCTCTCCAATAAAAGTGTGTGTTTCCCTCCCATCTAGTCTGTGTATATCATTACATGCTGATGCCTCATTGGTTGGCCATAGCATGGCTCTGATTGGTGAGCTTCCCTATTCCTGGTTAAGGACTGGCTACATCTCCAATACCTATACTTTGCATAAGTCAGCTCCCTTTAATGCAAATCCTTGTGACTATTCTGAGCAGGAGCTTAACTTTAATTTTCCTGGGAAGTTAAGTATTGATTACGGGTTGGCCTCCCTTCATTTCATATCCCAGCATGGGATCCTTTGAAGTGAGTATGTGGTAAACAATGAGGTTTGGATCCCATTGTATACACAAGCCTAGGCACCGACTTGTCTGGTCTACCAGAGATTTTTGTGAAGATAATATGTTCTGCCCTACATAGGTAAAAGCTAAATTAAATATATTCATTAAATATAAATACATTAAATATAAATTAAATATAAATTAAATATATTCATAATTCCAATGTTTTACAGCTATTAATGTAGATTTCACATAAACTCATAAGGCAACAAGTCCGTTGGCAACAGCACTTGAAAGACCCACATCAAAGAAAAAGGCAGACTTCTCCTTGCTGCTCATCTGGGATCTCCAACCCTATTCCAGTCCTCTCGAAAACCTGCACTAAGAGGAATGAAGGTATAGCAATAGGTGTCCCAAGTACTTGCTAGCAGTACACCACCATCTGATTTTAGCAGGCAAATTTCCCTACCCCAGTTGCTAAACTGTAAAAAAGGAATTCGGTCCCAGGCATCCACCTGCTCACAGTCTGAATGCTAGCTTGAATGCCAGCTTGGCCAAATTGCTAGCACTGCAACTACTGCCTTTTCAGCTGGTAGACTCTGCCCACTTTCGTGAATTTGTGGAATGTGCTGTACCTCAGTTGCAGGTTCCAAAACGCCATTTCTTTTCATGGAAGGTGATTCCAGCTCTCTACCGGCATGTGTAAGGCAATGTTTTTGTCTTGTTGGACAGGGCGGTCAGCAGTAGGGATTATCCGGTTCGGTTCACATCCAGAACATGTGAACAGGCAAAAAATTTGTTCAAACACGCGAACACCGTTAAAGTCTATGGGACACGAACATGAATAATCAAAAGTGCTCATTTTAAAGGCTTATATGCAAGTTATTGTCATAAAAAGTGTTTGGGGACCTGGGTCCTGCCCCAGGGGACATGTATCAATGTAAAAAGAAGTTTTAAAAAACAGACATTTTTTCAGGAGCAGTGATTTTAATAATGCTTAAAGTGAAACAATAAAAGTGTAATATTCCTTTAAATTTTGTACCTGGGGGTGTCTATAGTATGCCTGTAAAGGGGCGCATGTTTCCCGTGTTTAGAACAGTCTGACAGCAAAATGACATTTCTAAAGGAAAAAAGTCATGTAAAACTACTATCGCTAGTGCCGGCTATAATGAATTGTCGGTCCGGCAATACACATAAAAGTTTATTGATAAAAATGGCATGGAATTTCCCCACAGGGGAACCCCGAACCAAAACTTAAAAAAAAAAATGCGTGGGGGTCCCCCCAAATTCCATACCAGGCCATTCAGGTCTGGATATTAAGGGGAACCCACCCCTTCAGGTCTGGTATGGATTTTAAGGGGAACCCCGTGCCAAAATTTTAAAAAAATGGCGTGGGGTCTTCCCAAAAATCCATACCATACCCTCATCCGAGCACGCAACCTGGCAGAAGAAGATGGTGGAAGAAGAAGAAGATGGAGGAAGAAGAAGAACACCGAAGGAAGACCAGAAGAAAGAAGATGGCAGAAGCAGAAAGAAGAAGAAATGAATAAAGGAATTGTCAAAAACCGTCTCTTGTGTTTAACCTTTTTGACACTTTTTTTGTGAAATGGTAGTGGTAGATTTCTACCCCATTACCAATTCACACAGGGGGGCTGGGATCTGGGGGTCCCCTTGTTAAAGGGGGTTTCCAGATTCCGATAAGCCCCCTGCCCGCAGACCCCCACAACCACCTGGCAAGGGTTGTAGGGATGAGGCCCTTCTCCCCATCAATATTGGGACAAGGTGCTTTGGGGGCTACCCCAAAGCACCCTCCCAATGTTGAGGGCATGTGTCCTGGTACAGTTCGGGGGGGACGCGCCCTTCCCCCCCCCACACTTTTCCTGCGGCCTGCCAGGTTGCGTGCTCAGATAAGGGTCTGGTATGGATTTTTGGGGGGACCCCACGCCATTTTTAAAAAAAATGTTGGCGCGGGGTTTCCCTTAATATCCATAGCAGACCTGAAGGCCCTGGTATGGAATTTAGGGGGATCACCACTCATTCTTAAATTTTGGTTCGGGGTTCCCCTGTGGGGAAGTTCCTTGCTGTTTTTATCAATGAACTTTTATGTTTATTGCCGGACCGACAATTCATTATAGCTGGCGCTAGCGATAGTAGTTTTACATGATTTTTTTCCCTTTAGAAACGTAATTTTGCTGCCAGACTATTCTAAACACAGGAAACATGCGCTACTTTACAGGCATACTATAGACACCCCCCCAGGTACGAAATTTAAAGGAATATTACACTTTTATTGTTTCACTTTAAGCATTATTTTTTTTTGCATTGATACATGTCCCCTGGGGCAGGACCCAGGTCCCCAAACACTTTTTTATGACAATACCATGCATATAAGCCTTTAAAATTAGCACTTTTGATTTCTCCCATAGACTTTTAAAAGGTGTTCCGCGGCTTTCGAATTTTCAAATTGTTCGCTGTTCGACGAACGAGCGAACAGCCAATGTTCGAGTCGAACTCATGTTCGACCTGAACATAAAGCCCATCCCTAGTCATCAGTAAGGTGTATATTACAGCAGATTCATGGTCTAGCAGGCATGGGCAGGGATGTTACCTTTCCTTCACGGTGCACTGGGTAACTCTGCTGGCAGCTGGGAAGGATGCAGGACAGGGTTCATTATTGTTGGAGCTTGTTCCGCCACCATGCCTCCAAAATGCTAGCAGTGATTCTGCCACAGCTCTCTCCTCTACCCCCTTCTTCTTCCTCTATGGCCTCTTCTGCAGATTTGTTCTCTGAACCAGTGGTGCTCTGTAAGCCCTCAAGGGGCTAGGCAAGCACTCAGGCAAAAAGATGCCATGCGGTGCATGAGTTACATAGTAGGTGAGGTTGAAAAAAGAGTCCATCAAGTCCAACCTATGTGTGTGATTATATGTCAGTATTACATTGTATTTATGTTGCAGTAGTTCAGGTGCTTATCTAATAGTTTCTTGAAACTATCGATGCCCCCCCGCTGAGACCACCGCCTGTGGAAGGGAATTCCACATCCTTGCCACTCTTACAGTAAAGAACCCTCTACGTAGTTTAAGGTTAAACCACTGCTTAGGGGACAGGAGCCACACTGGGGCAGAGATTCTGTTAGCTCTGCAGGGGCAGGTTTAGAGGTGGTTGACGCCATGCCAGCTTCAGCCAGGAATGGTTGTATGCGACAATGGCACCAACCTTCTCTTCGCCCTCTGACAGGGACACTTGACCCATGTTCCATGTTTGGCACACATCCTGAATTTGGTGGTGCAGCGGTTCTTGAGCAGGTACCCAGGCTTACAAGATCTCCTGAGGCAGGCCAGAAAAGTCTGCGGTCATTTCCAATGGTCATACAATGTCAGTACTCGGCTGGCTGATATTCAAAAGGAATGCAAGCTGCCCACCAACCGCCTCATTTGTGACATGTCCACCAGGTGGAAGTCAACGTTGGCAATGCTGCAGCGGCTGTACATGCAGCAGAGGGCCATTAATGAGTACCTGTGTGAGTATGGCACCAGGACAGGGTCAGGGGAGCTCGGCTTCTTTTCGCCACGCCAGTGGCTACTGATCAAGGATGCATGCACTGTCCTGTCACCATTTGATGAGGTCATGAGGATGGTGAGCAGTGACAATGCATGCATCAGAGATATTGTCCCTCTTGTCTTCCTGTTGGAGCACACGCTTCATGGAATAATGGACAGGGCACTTGAGGCAGAACAGTGTGAGGAAGAGGAGGACTTCCTTACCTCTCAAGGCCCCCTTTATCCAGATATTATTCCTGCAGGCTCGCCAATCACACAGGAAGAAGAGGAGGAAGAGGAGGAGAATGATTGTGTCAGCTAGTCCCTAGAAACCCAAAGGAGTTGTACGTGGCTGGGAGGAGGTTGTTACGGATCATGTGATCCTTAGTGACCCAGAGGACTCAGAACTGAATGCCTCTGCAAACTTTTGCAGGCTTTGCAGAATCAGGGAGGCCATGCAGTTTAAGGACCCTAGGATTCGTGGTATCAAAAAGAAGGAATCATTACTGGCTGGCAACCCTTCTTGATCCACGTTACACGGGTAAGGTTGCAGAACTCATCCTGCTTTCGCAGAGGTTGAAACATCTTCAGGAGCACTTGAAGAAAGGTTTGTGCAATGCATTTCCAGACCCTGTGAGGTTACAATTTCCTGGTGCTGGACAACGTGTTGCTGAGGCTTCTGTCAGGTCACCTGAGGCCAGGTGACAGATGTACACCATTGGGGTCAGGAGTGCACCGCAAAGGTAGTGGACCCTACGGCTGACTGCTGCGGATGGAAGTCTAGGTGGTTAAAGAAGGCAGGTCCGCTGGAACACCAACATGGATCCCACAGAGGCTAGAGCATAAGATTCCCCAGGGCGTGGAGTCTAAGAGCCAGCAGGTGTTTACCAGAGCCATTGGTGGTGATGATGGACTGGGCTGCAACTGGCTCCAGGTCGCAACCCCCAGGATCTCCCAGCTCACGCCCACAGTAGGCTACAGGAGGACAGAGATAGTAAGGCAATTAGCCAAAGGTCGGGGCGACTAGCAGACAAGAATAAACATAGAACATGCCAAAGGTCAGGGTCACAAGCAGGCAGGGATAGTCGAGAACAAGTCAAGATCGGTAACTGGAATCAGACGTAGAAGACACAGCAAGATGCACACGGAAGCTAAAAACACAAAGGTTGATCAGCAAGGCAGGCTTGCAGTGCACAGGTTAATATAGAGTTCCCTGATAGGGGCTGGGGTGGAGCCATGCTTTGAGGAGAGATTACTTAAGTAGCCAGGTGAGAGTGGCTGGCCTCTAAAGGTGAACACATGGAGGAGAGGTAAGCTGACAGACAAAGATTACTGCATAACCATGACAGCTTCGTTCAGTCAGAAGAAGAGCAGTGGAGAAGGTGACCGGCTGACGGATGCCTTAAGACAATTTTTCAGTCCTCAGCGCCAAGGTTTGATCGGTTCAAGCAACCATCAACAGCATCTGCATTAGATGGTGCAGGAATATCTAGGGGCAAGAGTAGACTTGGAGACCTTTCCAACAGAGTATCCACTGGGTTACTGGGTCTTGAGGATGGACCACTGGCCAGAACTTGCTCAATATGCAATTGATCTACTGGCCTGTCCTGCATCCAGCATTCTTTCTGAACGCACATTTAGTGCTGCTGGAGGGTTTGTAATGGATCATAGAGTGCGCCTGTCCACAGACTCCCTTGATAGGCTCACATTCATAAAAATGAATCAGTCTTGGATCAGCAGCAGCTATCAAGCACCTGATGCTGATGTAAATGATTGATTTTTCTATGGATGTGTGATCCCTTGAAGACTGCCTATGCTGAGTGACTATCCTATTCCTCCTCAATCTTGATGATGCTAGCTTCCAACAATATTTTTGGTTTAGGGCATCACCACCACTGCTTAAGGCCCAATTTTTCTGTCCCTGTTTAACAGGGGCACGTAATTACAACTTCTGATCTAATATTTCACAGCAGGGCCTGTTCCTGCACCCAACAAGAGTATCTGTGAGAGGTTACAGTGTTGTGGCAACACCACCACCAAAGGCCCAATTTTTCTGCCCCTGTCGCAGCAGCAGAAAAAATGGACAAGCGTGCCCCACGGCCACCTGCAGAAGATGCACCATGTCTATGACCTAAACTGTAGACTGTAGACACAGAGCCTGCTTGCCCTCTTTTAGTGGGCTGTGAGCATCTGCCCCTCCTTGGTGGCCTTCCGGACATGATGGGGATTTTGTTTTGCAACACCACACTACACTGTGTTGTGTACTGTGTACACCACCAGAAAAATAGTAGCAATTGCACTATGGGTGCACGGTATTGTGTACACCACCAGAAGTCTAATAACAACTCTGGGTGCACTGTATGTATTGTGTACTGTGTACACCACCAGAAAAGTAGTAGCAACTGCACTATGGGTGCATGGTATTGTGTACACCACCAGAAGTCTAATAGCAACTATGGGTGCACTGTATGTATTGTGTACACCACCAGAAAAGTAGTAGCAACTGCACTATGGGTGCACGGTATTGTGTACACCAACAGAAGTGTAATAACAACTATGAGTGTACTGTATTGTGTACACCACCAGAAAAGTAGTAGCAACTGCACTATGGGTGCACGGTACAATTTCACTCAGGCCCCCTGGTCCCAACTGGAAGAGATTGGTTGGATGCACCTTCAAAAGACTTTCCAGCCATCTTAGCAGCTTTCTATAGACTTGATTTTATGTCAAAAGTAACTGAGACACCTCAACTGTGATCTGTTAAATCTGCAGCCTGTCCTATAAGGTTTGGCCTCCTGCACCTTCTGAAGTTCAGTAGGCTTGAGTGAAGGATGGCGGCTTCCTCTTACTAGTCTGTGGCCATCGTCCAAACTTTTCCTCCTGTCATTCCCTTTATTGCATTGTCCAAACAATAGCCTCCCATTATAGGAAATGTCAAAGGCTTGTGTAGAAGTTTTGCCTGCCCTCCAGTGGCATAACCATAATGCTCTCATAGTAGTCACTGAGTGCGCCAGCGCTTGTACTAGGTCTATCAAAAGCATCAACCAAAAGTCAGTTGCTAGATTCCACTCTTTCCAGAAACTATGCCAAATCTTGTAGTTTCCAGTGTTGAATGTAATACCATTTCTGAAGTTTATATAGTGAAGTTAACTCTGTTGCTGATTGACAGGCAAAATCTGTCTGATGGCCAGATCGCCACATTTTCTAAGTTCCAGATGATGTGTTTCTGCATGAGTGTTTTTGATGCATTCTCAATGCGTTTTGCCACATTCCAGATGCGTTCCATACAGAAGCAATGCAACATTCTACTTTTGTTGACTGCACTAGAATGTGCTGTACTGGTGTGAACTAAATAATTGGAATCAAAGTTAGACACTGTCCATGCATTCTTGATGCAGAATAAAAACGCACTGGACTGCATCTGGTGTGAACAAGTTCACTTTCTTATCCATAGGATCTCTGAAGACAACCGAGTTATAAAAAGGCAAAGACACTTGCTGTCCCAGACACTAGAGGGCAGCATCCACCCCTGGAAGTGCAGTGCATAAACATACATCAGCCATCCTATTTAGATCAAGTTCAGAGAACCTGTTACTGTAAATCGGTCTTCTGACGAGGTCTCGGTCATCCTTCATCAACAAGCAATTTGCGCTTTGCCATTATGGGAAAAGACCATCCTCCATCATGAGCGATTTACGTTCTGCCATTATGGGAAGAGACCATCCTCCATCATGAGCGATTTACGCTCTGCCATTATGGGAAAAGACCATCCTTCATGAATTAGCGATTTATGCTTTATCGTTATGGGTGTTGCTTGTGGCGTGGATATTTGCAGCATACTTTCTGCTTTAGCACCTTTATAGGTCTTAGAATTTTGCACAACCAAATGCTTGTGAGGCAGCCTGTGCAATTTCATTGCTCTGCCACTGCAGACTGCATGCAGGCCCAAAATGCACCCTGAGATTGGCAAGACATCTTTTATCATGCTGGCATAAAACGCATGTGCTAATTTCCTGGATTCTGTCCCTTTACAGGGTAAGTGGAAAAAACTCCTTTAGAGTGTATTGACCACATGCTTAATGAATGTGACAACCTGTTAGGTGTCGTCATCCTGTGATCGTTGGCGGGTCTTATGTTTTTTGGAGCGTTGCGTTCAGGGTTTCTGTTCCCAAAATAATGCAAAACACCTTTAATTTGCATATTTTTCTTGGGCATTCTTAAGAGCCATGTCCCACGTCGCCCCCTCCTACCTTTGCTAATCTTCTGTGCCACTAACAGGTGTGGCAAGCTCATATTTGCACCAAATATATGGAGAAAAGCATATTACCTCTCACCAAAAAACATGGAACCCTGTCTCTTTAAGACCCATCTGCCTTCATCCACTCACTTTAAAGCATCAGCAGGTGAGCTTCAGGCAGCATTTCCAAAGGCGTACACACGGTCGGACTTTGTTCGGACATTCTGACAACAAAATCCTAGGATTTGTGTACACACGATCGGAATTTTCGACAACGGATTTTGTTGTCAGAAAATTTTATCTCCTACTCTCCAACTTTATGTGTCGGAAAATCCGATGGAAAATGTCCGATGGAGCCCACACACGGTCGGAATTTCCGACAACACGCTCCGATCTGACATTTTCCATCGGAAAATCCGACCGTGTGTACGGGGCATAAGAGTCTGAGACAAAAACCAGTCAGACTGTCAAACCCACAGAAGTACACAGCATAGC
This sequence comes from Lithobates clamitans, assembly GCA_037952925.1. Taxonomy (NCBI): domain Eukaryota; kingdom Metazoa; phylum Chordata; class Amphibia; order Anura; family Ranidae; genus Lithobates; species Lithobates clamitans. The sequence continues at coordinate 5,839,440 of JBBGZY010000216.1, forward strand.
AAGGGAGCCTGGGCAGCACATCCAAAGACAGGCAGGAGACCCAATCAGATTCTGAGGTAAGTCCTTTACCTGGCAGGACTGCAGAGAGAGAGAGGGAGAGAAGCCCTCCCAACTGCAGACCTTCAAAATCATTTACACCATTGCATGGCGTCTGGTGGTTCCCATCCTGTGCTGCCCATCTCCCTGCCCCCTGTGACACCATTCACAGCCACTCTCAGACTGACAAAGCCAGGAGAGCAGTGCGGTGCACTGCATATAAACAGACAGGAAAAAAAACCCAAGAGAGAGGCAATGATGACATTGCAGAGCTCTTATAATACCACCCCTGTACAGTATCAATGCTGTTTAAGCCTCATTTTGCCCGTGGCCTTGGCACAAGGCACCCAGTTTTTAGAAAGATTTACCTTCAGCATTCAGGGTCTTCCAACTCCATGAGAGGCTGAACATGGAGGGGTAGGTTCGGCGGGGGGGATGCAGCAAACAAATAACTTACCAACTGCAACAGGTGGCCTGGAGCAGACCAAAAAAGAACATCCTAGTTGGGGGAGGGGCTGTCATTTATTGAGCTAGATACAGGTGGCCATGTGGGGCTCCAGAGAAGGTGTCAACCTGTGGTGTGCTGACGTGAGGTGGGCCAGAAAAATAAATAAAGAGTGATTTTTTTTTTACCCCATAAGACTTTTTAATAACCCAGATGGCACTGGATTATTCATATTTCTACATGTGTACAAAGTTTAGCTCATAAATACTTATGAACTCATTTGGATTGTCCGGAATAATGCATGATTCAGGTAGAAATGTGTAATGCCTGTAAAAAGTGGAGTCCTAAGTGTTCTTTTACAAACAATGAAGCAAATAGAAGTGGTGCCATTGCCCAAAGCAGCTTCTCCTTGTTATCCCAGTGCAAGCTAGAGATTGAAAAATACAATTATATTGGGTAATGTCATGAATAAGCAAAAAGTTTGTAGTTTCTGTAGGTAATAAAATGGCAGTGAACAGTAATGCCCCGTACACACGGTCGGAATTTCCAACAGAATAAGTCCGATGGGAGCTTTTCATCGTATAGTCCAACCGTGTGTATGCCCCATCGGGCTTTTTACGTTGAAAATTCAGACGGACTTAGATAGAGAACATGTTCTATATTTTTCCGACGGAACGAATTCCTATCGGGAAAACCGCTCCTCTGTATGCGCTGTTCCAAAAACGACGTACCAAAAACGACGCATGCTCTGAAGCAAGTACGAGATGTGGTACGTAATGTCCCGTCATACCTGTTGTACGTCACCGCGTTCTTGATGGTCGGAATTTGGTTTGACCAAGTATATGCAAGACAGCTTGAGCGGAATTCCGTCGGAAAAACCTTCAGAGTTTATTCCGATGGCAAAACCGGTCGTGTGTACAGGGCATTAGGGTAAAACAGGCAAAAAGACAGAGATAGAAAAAGCATCAATATAAAATACAAGGCACTATTTTGTTTTTGAAAAATAAAGAAAGCTAACAAACTTTTCTCCTTTTTGAAAATGAGGGATATTTTGACAAAACAGAAAGCACAAGTAAAGCAAAGGGGACTGCAAAAAACAATGAATTGAAAAGGTACACTTAAACTATGGCCTTCATCCAATAAAGTCTAAGCAGAAATCAAGTACCGGGGTGAGACCCCATGTGCCCTACAATAGCAGACTATAGCAGCCATAAAGAGGAGCCATATTAAAATATTTCATAATTTTATTGTATAACTTTAAAATCAGAACAGGAAAATGCCCTCACCCAACACAGGGGGGTACTAACACTACATACCGTATAAAAACATAGCATAAAAACATGGTTGGTACAGTATGAGTAGGAGAAATTTGATCTAGTGTTGTCTGCACGGTCAACGTTTCGCCAAAGAGAAATGGCTTCCTCAGGACCCAGACAAAAAGTTGATTTTATCTTTACCTAAAACAACATAGTATCAGTACCAAGGACATAAAATGCATAACATCATATATTATTTTGCTAGAATAAGCAATATATGCTCCTACCAGTTAGATCAAGTGATCAGCAAGTCAACCACAACACCTGGGGCAGGCATAGGAGCACCACAGGAGGAATCAAGTGGCAGCAGTATGGATGGGATAAGGTGGTAGTCCTAGGTAGGATGTAGAGGAGTGTGAAATATAATTAGCCTTAATGATACTAAGTGTGCATTTATATGTATATATATATGTACAGTATCTCTTTTCATCTCTTATCTATCTTTTCATGTGACAACACTGAAGAAATTATACTTTGCTACAATGTAAAGTAGTGAGTGTACAGCTTGTATAACAGTGTACATTTGCTGTCCCCTCTAAATAACTCAATACACAGCCATTAATGTCTAAACCACTGGCAACAAAAGTGAGTACAACCCCAAGTGAAAATGTCCAAATTGGGCAACGTGTCAAAATTTTGTGTGGGCACCATTAATTTCCAGCACTGCCTTAACCCTCTTGGGCATGTAGTTCACCAGAGCTTCACAAGTTGCCACTGGAGTCCTCTTCCACTCCTCTATGACGACATCGCGGAGCTGGTGGATGTTAGAGATCTTGTGCTTCTACACCTTTCATTTGAGGATGCCCCACAGATGCTCAATAGGGTTTAGGTCTGGAGACATGCTTGGCCAGTCCATCACCATTACCCTCAGCTTCTTTAGCAAGGCAGTGGTGGTCTTGGAGATGTGTTTGGGGTTGTTATCATGCTGGAATACTGCCCTACTAGCCCAGTCTACGAAGGGAGGGGATCATGCTCTGCTTCAGTATGTCACAGTACATGTTGGCATTCATGGTTTCCTCAATGAACTGTAGCTCCCCAGTGTCAGCAGCACTCATGCAGCCCCAGACCATGACACTCCCACAACCATACTTGACTGTAGGCAAGACACACTTGTCTTTGTACTCCTCACCTGGTTGCCGCCACACACGCTTGACACTATCTGAACCAAATAAGTTTATCTTGGTCTCATCAGACCACAGGACATGGTTCCAGTAATCCATGTCCTTAGTCTGCTTGTCTTCAGCAAACTGTTTGTAGACTTTCTTGTGCATCATTTTTAGAAGAGGCTTCCTTCTGGGACGACAGCCATGCAGACCAATTTGATGTAGTGTACGGCGTATGGTCTGAGCACTGACAGGCTGACTCCCCACCCCTTCCACATCTGCAGCAATGCTGGCAGCACTCATACATCTATTTCCCAAAGACAACCTTTGGATATGACGCTGATCGCGTGCACTCAACTTCTTTGGTGATGGGCATGGCGAGGCCTGTTCTGAGTGAAACGTGTCCTGTTAAACCACTGTATGGTCTTGGCCACCATGCTGCAGCTCAGTTTCAGGGTCTTGGCAATCTTCTTATAGCCTAGGCCATCTTTATGTAGAGCAACAATTCTTTTTTTTCATATCCTCAGAGAGTTCTTTGCCATGAGGTGCCATGTTGAACTTCCAGTGACCAGTATGAGAACTTGTACCACTAACGAGCCACATGACATGACGGGGAGGGAAAATGGCTAACTGGGCCCAATTTGGACATTTTCACTTAGGGGTGTACTCATTTTTGTTGCCAGCGGTTTAGACATTAATGGTGTGTTGAGTAATTTTGAGGGGACAGCAAAGTTACACTTTTATACAAGCTGTACACTCACTATTTTACAGTGTAGCAAAGTGTCATTTCTTCAGTGTTGTCACATGAAAATATATAATAAAAGATTTACAAAAATGTGAGGGGTGTACTCACTTTTGTGAGATACTGTATATATATATATATATATATATATATATATATATATATATATATCTTAGTGGGCATAGACTGCATCCCGCCAAAGCCCCAATATGATTAAGTCATAGTACACTTACTTCAATGCAGCCGTAATAGTTAGAACATATGGTTACAGGCAAGATAGGAGGGGACCAAGCACCATGTGATACATAATGTCCAAAGAACTCCCTTAGGACATACAGAGAAAGATATATATGTATATACTTACAGTATATACATTATATTACAGTATTTTGTGAGTACACAAAATTGGAAAGTGGGCAGTCCACCGTGGATCACTAGAGGCCATGCAGAGTTAGTTCCTCATACCATCAATTTAAATTTCATAGCCCATCAGAGGAGAACAGCAGGTATGTTGGTCTATTACATAAAAAACAAACATCAGCATCACCAGTCCCATCTATGTAACAGCTGTCAGCCACAAGGGAAAAATGCTCACCACACCGAGTTGATCGCCACGTTTGCAGGAACCAAGGTGGGCCCACCACACGAAGGTCAAGAAGAAGGAGCATATAAAGCAAAGTTAGGTGTTAGGTGGGTGGTGATTGTGTATGGCATTGTGTATTGGGCATGCTGAATTGAAGTGAAAACAGGTAAGAAGATGATAAAGAATATAGATAAGGTTAAAAGTGTTTAGTAGCTAACTTAGAAATAACAAAGGTATAATTTACCTTTAGATGGGAAATTTGGGCTCTTTCAATCCGTTTCCCCACAATGGTTCTAATGATGAGTTTCATATGCACATGGTTAGGGGTTTATTTATGGGAGAAAAGAAAGCATTCCTGTTTTTTTGGCCCTGATCCTAGTTGGGAATCAACTAGGAATAACTAATCTATAATCTATTGAAGATTATAGATTAGTCATTTATGGAATACTAGGGTATGACCTGGATGTTGGGTAGGAATGAAAGAATATTATGACATTGCATCAACCATGGGACCCAATGCTACTAATTACCACTTGTTAAAACCAGACATTTTAAAAACAATGTGGGAGGAATTAGAGGGAGAAATGAAACAGTTGTGGAAAGATAAAAAGTCTTTGTCTGCAGCTATATTGTACAAGCAAGGAACTAAAGAGTCATGCTTGAAGTTTATAAGATGCTTTAGGAAGGTTTGGAAAGAGGAAGCTGGACTCACCACACACACACACCCAAGAGTAGTACAATTTATACTCAAATGATAATGCACGGCTTCAGACCTTAAATTTATCTTGCTACTAGACAACTTATTGATGCTTGGGTTGACAAAACTGCTGACAAACTTGTTATGGAAAAAGATGAGGCTGGCTGTTTTGACTTTCCCAAACAACAAAAAGTGACCACACCACAAGTTCAGGATTTACAACATTTAGATGCCACATATGGGGGACAATGGGGGAATGGTCAGAGAGGCAATTTTAGAAGAGATGGACGCGGTAGGGGTAAAGGAGGCAGACACAGGGATTTTGGTACCAGACATGGTAATTTTGTCCCAAGAGATGACCAGTGTTTTACTTGTGGTCAGAATGGTCATTGGAGCCACCAGTGCCCCAATTTACAGTAAAATAAAGATTGGGATCGGATGCCAACACACAGGGGATTCATGCCACAGCACATGGGCCAGATGCAACACCAAGAAAGCTCACACAACACTCAACAACAACCACATGAGTACCAGGTAAAGTACCCACTAAAGTGGGATCACAACAAGCCACAATGAAGTTTCCCTGAAGGAATTACCCCAATTCTCCCACAGATGTCCACTTGCTTCCAAAACCTTCCCATATTCTCTCCTTGACTATTGAGTTGAGAATAGTATCATTACTCATAGATACAGGGGCTATAAGAAGCAGTCTGACTGATGTAAACTTATAATGTAAACAGTGGCTACATCTTTGATGCAGAGGTTACTCCTTCTGAGGGTATAGATGGGGTACTGTCCCCTTGTGAACCATCTACACCTGTTTTTGTAAAGCAATACACCCTGTCACAAGATAGAAGGCGTTACACCTTTGTTTGAACCTTTCCTAACCCAGGAAATATTGACTCTAGTGATTTCTACCTACAACGCATCCATCAACCCGGTCAAGAAGCCAAATGGCTCCTACCAGTTTGTACAAGATCTAAGAGCAATCAACAACATAGTGCAACCCATAGCACCTATAGTCCCAGATGTACCATCATTGATGACCTCAATTCCCTGTGACACCCAATATTATACTGGTATTGATTTATCAAACGCCTATTTTTTGGTACCAGTTGACTAAGAGACACAGCTACTACTGAGTTTTACAATTTTTGATCAAAAGAAGCTTGTATATCGCCAGTTAACATGGTATAGAATGCCTCAAGGCTTTCTTGACTCACTGACAGTTTATTCAAGGAGTCTCTTAAAGGGTGTCAGCCAGGGCTAGGTTCTGTTCTACTCATGCATGTTGATGACTTGTTGCTAGCAAGTAGGGATGAGCCCGATGTTCGAGTCGAGCGTAAGTTCGACTCCAACATCGGGTGTTCGCCTGTTTGCCAAACAGTGAACATTATGCGGTGTTCGTGGCAAATTCGAAAGGCACGGAAAACCATTAAAGTCTACATTAACATGAAAAAACAAAAGTGCGCATTCTAAAGGCTTATATGCAATTTATTGCCATAAAAAGTGTTTGGGGACCTGGATCCTGCTTTGGGGACCTGGATCCTGCCCCAGGCGACATGTGTCAATGCAAAAAAAAGTTTTTTTGGGAGCAGTGATTTTAATAATGCTTAAAGTGAAACAATAAAAATGAAATATTCCTTTAAATATCGTGCCTGGGCGGTGTCTATAGTATGCCTGTAAAGTGGCACAGTTTTCCCGTGTTTAGAACAGTACCACAGCAAAATGACATTTCTAAAGGAAAAAAGTCATTTAAAACTGATTGTGGCTATAATGAATTGTTGGGTCTCTGCAATATAGATAAAACTCATTTTAAAAAAATGGCATGGGTCCCCCCCTGTCCATTACCAGGCCCTTTGGGTCTGGTATGAATATTAAGGGGAACCGCAAACCAATAATTAAAAAAAATTGCATGGGGCCCCCGAAATCCATACCAGACCCTTATCCGAGCACACAACCTGGAAGGCCGCAGGAAAAGAGGAAGAGCGCCCCCCCTGAACCGTACTAGGCCACATGCCCTCAACATGGGGAGGGTGCTTTGAAGTAGCCCCCCAAAGCACCTTGTCACTATGTTGATGGGGACAAGGGCTTCATACCCACAACCCTTGCCCGGTGGTTGTGGGGGTCTGTGGGTGGGGGAGCTTATCAGAATTTTTGAAGCCCCCTTTAACAAGGGGACCCCCAGATCCTGGCCTCCCCCCTCTATGTGAATTGGTAACGGGTACATTGTACCCCTACCATTTCACAAAAAAGTGTCAAAAATAGTAAAAAAAGACAGCAGACACTTTGGGACAAGTCCTTTATTAAAAAATCAAAAAATAAAAAAAATAAATAAAAAAAATAAAAATGTCCCATGATGTAAATTTATCTCACGCTACCCGATGAGCCGAAAAAAACTCCACAACAGCTCCGCCTCCATGGGAGGCTCCTGCCGAGTGCCGCTTCTTCTCTGTAACAGCTGTTATATATCTGAGGGCGGGGCCATCCAGTGACATAAATGGGTGACCCCGCCCCCTCTGACGCCATGTGACTTCAGAGGAAGGCGGGGGTCACCTGTTTACGTCACCAAGTGGCCCCGCCCTCAGCTATATAACAGCTGTCACCAAGAAGAAGCGTCACTCGGTGGGAGCCTCCCATGGAGGTGGAGCTGTTGCGGCTTTTTTTTCTTTTTAAGGCTCGTCCGGCGGCATGAGATGGATTTACATCGTGGAACATTTTGATTTTTTATCTTTTAATTAAGGACTTGTCCCAAAGTGTCTCCTGTCTTTTTTACTATTTTTGACACTTTTTTTGTGAAGTGGTAGGGGTACAATGTCCCCGTTACCAATTCACATAGGGGGAGGCTGGGAGCTGGGGGTCCCCTTGTTAAAGGGGGTTTCCAGATTCTGATAAGCTCCCCACCCACAGACCCCCACAACCCCTGGGCAAGAGTTGTGGGGATGAGACCCTTGTCCCCATCAACATGGGGACAAGGTGCTTTTGGGGGCTACTCCAATGCACCCTCCCCATGTTGAGGGCATGTGGCCTGGTGCAGTTCAGGGGGGGCGCTCTCTCGTCACCCCCTCTTTTACTGCAGCCTGACAGTTTGCGTGCTCAGATAAAGTTCTGGTATGGATTTTGGGGGGACTCCTACGCCTTTTTTTATTTATTTTGGCGCAGGGTTCCCCTTAATTTCCATACCAGACCTGAAAGCTCCTCCCATTCCATCTGGCTCAAGCAGCCGAACTGATTGCACTTACGCTAGCATGTCAAATTTTTGAGGGACAAGATGTCAAAATTTACACTGATTCAAAATACGCCCACGGTGTAACACACGACTTTGGCTGCATCTAGAAGTGACGAGGCTTCTTTGCTGCAAATGGTAAAGTTATATTACATGCATCACTGGTTACTGATCTTTTGGAAGCGATACACAGACCAAGGTCTATTGCAGTGATCCTGTAGCTCTTGGCAATGCATTTTCAGACAGGGAAGCTAAAAAGGCTGCCCAACTGCCATTAGGACCCCAGGCTAATGTGTCTATGGCTATGCTAACCCCCCCCCCCCCCTCACACACACAATTCCAAAACGTCAGATTTTACAGGAACTTCAAATCATTGCCACACAGGCTAATATTGCGTATTGGAACAAGTAAGGTTTGTCATTAGACCCACGTGGCCTAATGACAAAAGGGGAGATAATAGGCACCTCAACATACTGATTGCACAGTTTTATGGTATAGGACACAGAGGACATCAGTTGACATTGCAGGAACTTATTAAGAGATTTTGAATACAAGATCTCAAGGCTAGAGTTCAGGATCAGTTAGGCAGATGCATCATTTGCTTTCGGAGCAATACCACTGGGAATCCATTTTGCCAACATGAACATTTACCACCTCAGCAAGGCCCATTTCAGGAATTACAGGTAGATTTCACTCATATGCCAAGAGGAAGGGTTTATATAAGAGGCAGATATACTGGGCACAATATAGAAGGGAAGGTGATCATGTGTCAGTTATGGTAGGCTAAAATATATAATAAACCACAAAGAGGACCCACTCATAAGAAAGGCTTGAAGCTAAAAGCTTCATTTAGGGCTGGGGATCATGTAGCTTTTAGATTTGAAATGTATCTAGCCTTCCTTTGGAGGATAATTTTATCCCAGTCTCCTCCTCTGGGATTTTCAGGGATATGCTCAAGGGCTGTAAATTTAATAACACCATGGCAACAGGCAAGATATTGGGGAACCAAGGATACATAAATTCCAAAGAACCCTCTTAGGATATAATGATAAAGATATATATGTATATACAATATCTCACAAAAGTTACCATGGTTACTATGCAGACAACACCAGATCAATTTCCTCGTAACTGTACTGTACCAACCATATACTATGTTTTTATACTGTATGTAGTGTTACCCCCCCCCTTTATGGCCACTACTATAGTCCGCTATTGTAGAGCACATGGGGTCTCACCCCAGTACTTACTTGATTTCTACAAAAAACAATGGTAAATTTTACTCCAATCAAAATTGAAATGTAAACATTGTGATGTATTTAATGAGCACAACTCACCTGCTTACTATTTCAGGTTTTCATACAAACATTGCTGGACTAGTCCACCAAAGTTTATTTGGTCACCAATCTAAGAACACGTGCCTGTACACAGGCATGTATTCCCAAACACTTCCACTTTTTGTGATCTCCTTATGCTGAAAGTTGTATTTAAAAAATGTCAGTACTAAAAAATTACTCCCAGCAAAATTGCTACTCTGACTCACTGCCTTGGTAGATCTGACTCATTGCCTTGGTAATTTGAATGTGATTGACAATACAGTTTGTTTTTTGTTTAAAACTTTATGATGGGAAGTACAACTCACAATGGGCTTTAAAGTATAAGTTCACCTTTGGAATAAGTTCAACTTAATGCGGGTGGAACATGAAACATTCCCCTGCAGGCGAGGTTTCTCTCCCCCCCCCGCATCCACTTTCACTTTTGAAAAGAGCTCCTCCCATACCTCTCCTTCTCTGCCCAAGATGATGACGTCACATTGGAGCATGGACACTTGAGAACGCTCCCGTACACCTTCGGTTTATACTGCCAGTTCTGTTACCAATTTGTTATAAGATGAGCTCTGAGGACTGAATGTACCATAGATGATGGATGACTCTGTTTATGTTTGCTGCATTGTCTGCTACACTTATATGATTGATAATTTTTTATGATATGTGTGTTACAGATATGTTGGCAGTCCCAGATCCCATATTGGGATTGGATGATTGATACTCCAGCTTTTGTCTCAGTTTGCCCCAAATGGGTTCGGACATATTTTTTTTGGATTACCTTGGAAGATATCTGCCTGTTTATATTGTATATCTAGCTCCCCCATGTGGCGCATAACCTAAATTAGTATATGTTTAACACCCAATGGTACAAAGGCATATATACTGTATTCCCCTATTAATATTTTTAGGGCAAAAATCCTTGGTGTCTCTCCTGTGGCCTATCAAATACTACCCTATTAGGGGTGTTCTGATTGATGTGTCTAGCTGGGACCAAACTCTTGAGTAGCTTTTGATTTATATTCCAACTATTCTACTTTGACTGGTGAGATGTTCCCCATGAAAAATTTTAATAAAATCTTTGTCTTACCTTCTTTTGCTTTCTTACCTTTGTATAATGCGTAATTAAACTAATTGTTTATCTATTTCTGTGCAACTGTTTGGATGTGGTATCATATATATCTCTTGAACAAGCCTTAATAAGCAAAAGAAAAGTAAAGGGAGTTCACTTGTAAGGGAAATCTCCAAATGCGAAATGTCCTGGATTTACCTATGCCCCTTTCGGGTTAAATGTAGATACGGATGTAAATGCATTCATCAATAACTCTTAATGCATTTAGTTACCTGTATCTGCAGGGCCAAACTGTATGTTATATAGATATATGACCATTTGCTGATCACGTAGCACCATATTTGTTTTTTGCCAATAGCTGCCCCTTGGGGGGATGTCCGCAGAGTGCTGTATATGACATAAGGTCCACCAACTTCCCATTTTGGAAATAGATCCTCTGTAGGGCATCGTTAGTTTTGACTGGTCCTTTTTCCTACTTTTTACTTTTTATAATAAACTGTTTTGATTTGCATTAGTTTTATTCCACCTTCAATATTTAATTCATTTTTAATTTTTATGCCATACAGACCCCTATTTTCTATATTTCGGGTTCTGTATTTTTTGTGATCCCATAATATCTATTGGATGTCCTTTTAATGCTCGATGGAGACATTCTGGTGGTTTAATCCATAACATGAGATTTTTCAGTGTTTTTAGATGCATCCACCAGATGGCGCTGCTGAGCAGTGGTGGGGACACACAGATGGAGACCACAATTGATAAATCACTCCACTTCCGATTTCTGTACTACTCAAACTCAGAGTGGTAGAGAACATACATTGTATATTCATAGAATTACTGGATAAAGGTCCCTTTGGGACCCCTCTCTTTTACAGTCCCAACCTACCCATTAGATGCTACCCTAGTTTTGAAAACAACAATTTGGCGGTTCAACAAGCGATACATGTCTTTTAGTGTGCTTTTGGGACTTATCCACCAGATAGCGCTGTTGCACCTATGTGGGAATATTAGGTTGGAGACTACTATCCACTAATTATTCCATTTCCGGTTTTTAAAATTTAGACTTAGATGGATGGAGGAATAAAAGTACATATATCTTTAATTCCCCCTTTTAAATGGTTCTCTTTTGTTCTCTAAACAGGTCCCGCCAGTTCCCATATTTGATTAGTTTATTTATTATTCTTGGATTTCTAGCCACTCATTATAAGTTTACCATTGCCAGTTTATGTAGAAATGGTTCACTTAATTGTACTTACTTTATATTTAGTTCCATATATGTATTGGGTATGATATGTATGTGCATATTACTTGTATATGGGTATGTTACCTAGATGTATATTATTTTCACATATGTGCATCGGTTCTTATGGATTGTCAGAACAAGACAGCCTTTGTTGATTGCTTGTGCTGAGAAGCGCACCTGGATGCCGGAAGTCTCTGACGCATCTTGGGTGACTCACAGCATGTAGCAATCCATAGCGAGGCGTGGTTTCGCTTCGGGATTATTTAAGGAGGTGATGTAGTGCGCCGCCTGTGCCCCTGGAAGACGTGATGATGTCACGAAACGCGTAGGGCGGAGCCAGACGACGCGCTGACGTCACCCCCAAACAGTGTTGCATTCCAACAGGACGGGTTTGTCCGTACTCCTGTGGCCAAGGAACGGGACTTAAGGCTATTTTATCTACACACGTTTTGTAAGTGTTCATTTTGTGTTTTAAATTTTAAATAAATCTCTATGGTTTTACACTATGTGAGCTCCCTTTATGTATTCTATGGTGTATCCCTGCCATGAGTTTCGCTGGTGTGGCTGACGGTGAGATGACCTCTAGTGGATGCCGATAGAAGTTTCCATTTTCTGTCTTACAAGGTTATTTGCTTGCTGTGATCCTCTGTAGTGGGGGGTCATGGCCATCTGGTAAGGAGTAACCCCTTCTATTCTCGGTGTTGGATCCTCCTTTGCTGTCACGGATTAATTACAAATTATCATTTGGACTCTTTTTGCATTATTTGCGGGTGATTTGGAGTCACTATCACATTATATTGAGTTTCCACTTGATGGGACATTTGGGTGGATCACAATCAACTGTTATCTACATTTATCCTCGTTTACACTTATTATCAAATTTTTTCACTTAGGATTTTTATGTTATTTTGCACATGTATTAGCGCAATTCCTTATTTTTCTTATGTTTATTCCACAATTGATGTTTATTGTTGGGATTGCAGCTTTTCAATGATCAATTGTCCACTCGGTTTATAGCGCAGTTTTTTCTTTATTTTTCCTTAATAAGCAAAACATGTTGAGATCACTACACCATAACAGTTTACACTCATTTCAGTTGTGGATACTTCGATCAAGAATTGTCAATGAAAAATGTTTTTTTTTATTTTTTTATAAATTATTTTTATTGAATTTCAAGACAAACAATACATATACAACCTAAAAAACTATGGTGTATATCCAGTATGACATATACAAAACATGGCATGGTATTACTTTGTGCAAAGTGTCTTGTTTACAGGCTGACTCACTGTGTGTCATTACCAATATACATTCACATGTTTCAAAAAAAGGCTTCCTGTTTATTCCTTAATAATTCCGTAATACTAGCGGACTCTCAAAATTCTGCAATAATCACCCTTAGTATGGTACATTAGACATCAACCAGCTGTGTCTTCTTCATCTAGCCAAGCACGCCAGACTCTATCGTACTTTGCCGGGCATCCTCTATTAGAATAGGTGTCTTTATAAAGGGGAAGACTATTATTTACCAGGCTTTTCCACTGTGTCAAAGAAGGGGGGGGGGGCGGTTTTCTTCCATTGCAGGGCAATGGATTTCCGGGCATAAAATAGTAATAACCCGACCAGTGTACGTTTCGCTATCGTTGGTATGTGCGTTTCGATCAGTCCCAAAAGACAGATTTCCATAGCAAGGGGCAGTGCAGTGGATGCATCCCTATTTACCACGTCAAGCACCTTACTCCAGTATTGCTGGATTTGTGGACAATGACAAAAAATGTGTGAAAAATCACCTGGGGAGATTCCACATCTCCAACACTCCGCCGAGCATGAAGGGTTCATTTTGGAAAGTCTATATGGGGTAAAATAAGCTCTATGAACTATTTTAAATTGGATAAGGCAATCTCGCATTGAAACTAGTGATCTAAAGGGTAAATCCCAGACATCGTCCCAATCATCATTATCTAGCACGGGGATATCACGCTGCCAGTTAGACCAAATCTTGTCAAGCGGTGGGAGAGACACATAGACCAAATGCTCATATAGCTGTGAGGTAGGTTTTTCTGCACATTTTGTTCTTAGTGTCTTCTCCAACCCGGATTGGACAATTGCACTGGAAGTGTGAGGGAATTGTGCGGCAAATGCATGTGACAATTGGTGGTAGCGAAATTGGTAATGAGATGGTAAATTGTACATAGAAGAGAGTTGTGAAAAAGAAAACAATGACATTTGTGACGCTATATTGGAAAGGGCTTTTATACCATGTTTGGTCCATGCATAAGGGTCAGGAAGTTTGTACATATGAGATAAGGTGGGGTTCAGCCATATCGGGGTATTAGGAGAGAACTAATTTGCTTTATACTTTTCTATGGCCAGACCTGCCTGCCAAGCCTGCAGGGTGGTACACATTGAGGGAGTCAGAGGATAAGGGACCCGAAGACCTCTGAATAGAAGGAGTTGTAGAGCTTCTAACAAGCCCAAAATATCGTCCCTTCTAGTGCTGTGGACAAATTAGTTTTGTCAGGGTGCAACCACCAGGTCGCCGTCACCAGTTGAGTGGCTAGAAAATATTTGTAGCAATCAGGAAATGCCATACCACCCTGCGTTGTCGGCCGCATCAAAGTTGCTAGATGATATCTGGGTGGTGAGAGGCCCCATATAAAGAATGAGAATAATTGATTCCGTTTATTAAAGAAGGATTTGGGTATCCACTGGGGGGAGTGGCGAAACAGATAAGTAAATTTAGGGATTATTTTCATTTTGAGGAGATTCACTCGTCCCCAAACTGAAAGAGGTAGGTTACTCCACGTTTTAAATTTCTTCTTTGTTTCTAAAAGCACTGGGGCTAGATAAGGCGAGATAAAGTCCATTGCTTGAGTGGAAACGTGGACCCCTAAGTATTTAAAGGTTTCCACCCACTGTAGGGAACAATTTGAGGGGGATGTAGTTTTGGCTGCCTGGTCTATTGGAAAGAGTATGGACTTCGACCAATTAACCCTTAACCCTGTAACACCTGCAAACGTGTTTAATACATCTAGAACGCCCTGCAAGGATGGACCTGCATCATTTAGAAACAGCAACATGTCATCCGCATACAGGGCCAGCCTCTCCTCCAGCAAGCCAATACGAAGACATCTTATATGCGGGGATGAGCGTAGTGCTTCCGCGACAGGCTCAATAGCTAAGGCAAATAACGCCGGAGAGAGAGGACAGCCCTGCCTCGTTCCTCTTGTAAGTCTAAAGGGAGCCAACAAACCACCCCCCAATCTCACCGATGAAGTGGGGCATTTATATAGTACCTGAAGCCATTCAATAAACAGTAGAGGAAATCCCATTCTGCGTAATGTTTCCCAAAGAAAAGGCCACTCTATTGTATGAAAAGCTTTTTCTTTGTCTAGTGAGGCTATAGTCCTGGAACCCGTATTGTGATGTTGGGTATGTATATTAGTATATAGTCTTCTGAGGTTAACATCAGTGGATCTGCAGGGCATAAAACCGGTTTGATTTGAATCGATCGCTGACGGTAGTAGGGAATATAAACGTAGTGCAAGTAATTTGGTCAAAATTTTAAAGTCATTATTTAATAATGCAATGGGTCGGTATGAGGCGCAAGATGTTGGGTTCTTAGAGGGTTTGTATATTAAGGTTAAATATGCATGATACATAGTCAGGCAACTTTCCAGCCTTAAAACAGGTATTATATAGCTGGGCCAATAACAGTGCCAAAAGATCTCCATGTGCTTTATAAAAATCAATTGGAAGGCCATCTGGCCCCGGTGCCTTTCCAGTGGGAAACAATTGAATTTCCAGTATCGTAAACAACCGAACCAATGCCTCATGTTCCTGGTCCGAGAGCCAACCCAGCGCCAAGGGATCCAACAGGTCGAAAGGATCCAATCAGGCCGAAAATCAGAGGTCAGAGTGGAGGTATATAACTTATCATAAAAGGCATTAAATGTTTGTAGAACCTCTGAAGGAGATGTTGCTATCCCACCATCTGAGGTCTGCAGTGTGGAGACAAGTGTAAGTGGTTGGTCATTCTGTGCCAATAAGGCCAACAGGTGACCGTTTTTGTCGTCCTGTTCAAAAGCTCTCTGCCTGCCCTTATGTGTGGTAAGTCGTGTGACCTCTGCCATATGTAAATTCAGCTCCCTCTGAGCTGCCATAAGCAGATCAAAGTGAGCTGGTGTAGGATCAGAACTATATGTAGCTGTATTATTTATCACTGATTGCTGTAGCAGTTGGGTTTCTTTTTTTTGTTGCTTTCAGGGGAAGAGGACCCTGTGTTCTGCTCCCAGAATTCAACTAGCAGGGGGGTATTGTTTCAGTTAGTTATGGATGAGAGACCCAATGAGCTCCCAGCCTCCACAATGCAGCACTGCGAGATGCAGGAGAGTGGAGCGTTACTACCAATGGGCTGTGATCGGCCAAACCACTGGGCAAGTAAGATGCCTCCAGCACATCGGCCAATAGTGGGGTATTTGGGAATGCCAGATCTATACGGGAAGCAGTTTTGTGCGACGCTGAAAAACATGAATAGAGTTTGGTTGCAGGTTGTTTCCACCTCCAAATCTCCTCCAGACCCACTGCCTGGGCCCAGGCAGAAAGGTCCGTGCAATGGTTTTTGGGTGGAGCAGGTCTATCCAAAACAGGGGACATTATGGCATTAAAATCACCCATTATTAGAATTTTCCCAGGGCAAAAAGGTGTAATCTTTTTAATAACCGCATACAATATTTCAGGCGTGAAAGGTGGGGGTATATACATGTTAATAACTATATATCTATGCGACCAGAGTGTGAACACAACAATAGCAAATTTCCCCTGTGGGTCAGTACACACTTCCTCAATTATGCAAGGGAAGTTCTTATGTATGAGAGTTGACACTCCCCTTGCATAAGTAGAGTATGTGGCATGTATAGCCCTCTGTATCCAAGGTTTTTTCAGTGTCAGGATTTTGCTGCACATAAGATGGGTTTCTTGAAGAAGAATGAGTTGGGGTGATTGAGATTTTAGATACTGAAAGAGGAGAGCTCGTTTAAATTTAGATCCCAGACCCCTGACATTCCAAGAAAGAACAGTGAAATGCTCAGCAGAGGGGTTAGCCATCTAATATATACCTCGGGATCCAATTAGGATAAATGAGAAGTCGAGTCAGGAAAGAAACCATGAGCAGCAATATCCTCAATATAACATACCATGTATTAGCATCAGTTGTATTATGTTCAGAACCATACACCAAAAAGAAAATAACCAACGAGAAACAAAATTTTTTAACGAACATTTCTAAACAACCCAGGCACGATGTGCCTTTCCTACTATGCCCCATCTCTCTTCCAAAAAACCAGGGAGATGAATGGGGATAGTTTTTCCCTTAAACTAAGGACAACTGTAGAATTGTAGTGGCAACCTCAAATTGGTGCACTACACTCACACGCTAGTCCAGAACTGATGACAGACTGCAGTCAGTCTTCTGCAATTTGTGAGGCCTGGGAGGGGCGTGTTCAGATGTGGACGCAAACCACCTCCCGAATCCACCAACAGGGGATGCAGACAAAAGTGATGGCCTCTGGGATGAGGAAGAGTATCATGGGGGGGGGGGAGGAGGAGGGGGACCGTCTCAAAAAAGACTTCTGTCTTGCATATCTAGAAGTGATTATGTCTGCATTGTAAGGCGAGCAGTCCGGCTCTATGTGTTTGTTCAAAAACTCCAAAAAAAGCTGAAAGGAAAAGTGAAATGAAAAAACAAATCAAAGGAAAAAGAAAACTAGCAGGGGGGACCGTACAGGTCCCGTTGAAAACCGGACCCTCATTATGTCAAGTGCTTTTATTCAGTTGTAATACTGAGCCAGTCAAGAGGATTTAACTGTAATACTCCCAGGTAAAAGGCTGTGTCGAGTAAAACAGGTTCCAACATAGCTTACAGGGCTATCCCTTACGACTGTCCAGCCAAGATAATGCTGACTCTGGGTCAGTAAAGAAATGGGCTCTATCGCCGTCAATCACCCGTAACTTGCTCGGGTATAGTAAGCTGAATTTCAAACCTTTTTCCCGGAGACGGCGTCTGGCTTCGTTAAAAGAGCGGCGACGTTGTTGTATCTCTGGCGAATAATCGGGGAACAGCATAATCTTCCCATTGTTGAACTGTAGATCCTGCTTTTGCCTGGCATCTGCTAGTATCCTGTCCCGGTCCCTGTAGTTCAACAGTCGCAGAAGAAAAGGTCTTGGAGGGGCCCCAGGAATTGGTGGTACAGGAGGCAACCTGTGTGCCCTTTCAACCACAAAGGTAGGAGGCATGGCGGGTAAATCTAGCAGGGAAACTAGAAAGGTTTCTGCGAACTCAGCGGGCCTGGTACCTTCCACGCGTTCAGGGAGGCCTAATATGCGAATATTGTTTCTGCGAAGTCTATTTTCGGTGTCGATAGACTTATCTTGCAGGGCTTTGACTTGTAATTGTAGTGCACGTAGGTCCCTGCAGTCTGATCTCGTGTCGTCTTCCAGTTGAGAAATGCGGCCTTCAGCCTCCACAAACCGGGACCTAAATTTATCCATGTCGTGCCTAATCAGGTTGACATCAGTCACTAGGTGGTCAATTTTGACCATTACTGAGTCATTCCCCGCTTTTATGGCTGCCAGGAGCTCAGCATGGGATGCTGCCTGTGCTGCGGTTAGGTCGGAGGGGGTCTGAGTACTCACAGACATTGTGGCTGCTGGAGGCCTCGTGTGTAAGATGGCGGCCAACGACCGGGTGATTGCCGCAGAGGAAGAACGGAGGTGACCCGGAGATGGTGGAGGAGCCCTCGGGGTGCTGGTGTTCCTCTTTGACCCCAGGATGCCGGAATAGAACCGAGAAATAGGAGTTTTTGGCAGTGAAATAGCTGTCAGGATGGAAGTAAGAGCGGAGCTCGGCCTCAGCACGTCTTCTTCCTCTTACATCCGGTCACGCCCCCTCCATGAAAAATGTTTTTTATTGATTTTATTGGGAAGAATATTTTAAAATTTACTATGAAAATAAACATGTATCAATATTACTCATCGTTGTAATAGAGGTTTGTCCAGAAAGTAATAAGAATGATATATATATAAAAAAAAAATATTGAAAATTTTATAACCAAAAAACTCTTTGTCTCAAGCAACCAAGAACTTTCAAGTAAAATCTTTGATTCACAGTTTGACCAGTAGGTACAAAATCCTTATGAACAATTCCACGTGAATATAGAAAAAAAAATACCATTGATTTGACTTTTGATTTGCTCATCCGAGCTTTCTTGGAGCGAGGTGACATGGGTGTGTGCCATTCTGAATTTTGTTTGTTCATCTCGGGATCATACTCAAACACCCGGAATTCATCACCCATGATCACTCGACTCAAAAAATCAGGCTCTCTTTCAAAACGGGCCAACAAGTCTTGATAGCGTTCCTTCTGATCAAGTGTAAAATTCTTTGAAACGAGTGACTTGGTAATTCCCGTTTCCTCTGCAATCATTCTGATCAATATTTCCATAAGCTTCCCTCACCATTTCCAAAGTTTCTGATGCACTTTTACTCAATTTCACACAAAATGTTATAACGCTGTTTAAAACTCGCTTGCATTTTTCTTAATAAGAGGCACTTAAACAGAATGTCACAAAAAACAATGTCTCGACTCTGACAGGGCTGGAATTCAACTGATCAGTGTTCTAATGTATACCTAGCACCCCTACCCAAGTGACCTTGGTCAGCTTCTCCCTTCACAGAGCCCTTCTCGAGCGTAGGAAGTTTATTTTCATAAAACTGTCATTTTGACTTTAGTGTTCTTTAGAGTGATAATGAAAGCAAGCGTCATCTGTTGTGTTTTGTTTTTTTAAGCTAAACCGGAGAACATTTTTAAACCTATATACTTTGAAAACTACATTTCAAGTTACTCAAAACCATTATAATTTTCATTAAAATCAAATCAAAAGGTATAATGCCTTGGTGTCCATATTCCTTTCCTATCTTCTGCTCAGAGAACTAACTGTGGCTGGTTTACCAAAGACAAAACGGCTGTTCACTTTGTAAGGGAAGTTGAACTTTGCAAGGAAATTCACCCCGGAGATTAACCACTTCACTACTGGGCTATAGTCATATGAGGTCCACAGATGGGATCTCCCATCCTAGGCGGGCGCCATATGACGTCCTCGGCTTCTTGACGCTCCTGCGGGCCCCCAGGGGCCCGCAGTGCTGCGATCGGGGATGAGGCATGTCCCTCGGACACGGCCCATCCCAGATCCGTGTAAAGAGCCAATAAAAAATGTCTCTTTACCACGTGACTGGCTGTGTCCAATCACAGCTGGTCACATGTACTTCCCACGTGCACGGCGCTGGTGCACGCCCCTAGGGCACGCAGAGCAGCGATTGTGGATGAGGTTTGTCACCCTGACACAGCCCCACCCCGATCGCAGTTAAGAGCCGGTCACAGAATGTCAACAAACCACTGTAACGAGATGTTACTGGGTTCTCCTCCTCACCCACCGATTGTGTGTGAGAAGAAGATTGCGGTAACATCTCGTTACCGCTTACAGTGTACACCAACCACACTGATTGCCCACCCTAATAAAGAGGACCTTTCACCAGCCATCAAAGTACCTGTCACCACCCATTAAAGTACCTGTCACAGCCCATCTGAGTACCCGAGTACCTGAGTACCTGTCACAGTTCATATGAGTACCCAAGTACCTGAATACCTGTCACAGTCCATCTGAGTACCCGAGTACCTGAGTACCTGTCACAGCTCATCTGAGTACACGAGTACCTGAGTACCTGTCACAGTTCATCTGAGTACCCGAGTACCTGCCACAGTTCATCTAAGTACCCGAGTACCTGTCACAGCCCATCTGAGTACCCGAGTACCTGAGTACCTGTCACAGCCCATCTGAGTACTCGAGTACCTGAGTACCTGTCACAGTTCATCTGAGTACCTGAGTACCTGTCACAGTCCATCTGAGTACCGAGTACCTGTCACAGCCCATCTGAGTACCTGTCACAGTTCATCTGAGTACCCGAGTACCTGAGTACCTGTCACAGTCCATCTGAGTACCCGAGTACCTGTCACAGTCCAACTGAGTACCCGAGTACCTGAGAACCTGTCACAGTTCATCTGAGTAGCTGAGTACCTGTCACAGTTCATCTGAGTACCGGAGTACCGGAGTACCTGTCACAGTCCATTTGAGTACCTGAGTAACTGTCACAGTCCATCAGAGTACCCGAGTACCTGTCCCAGTTAATCTGAGTACCTGAGTACCTGTCACAGTCCATCTGAGTACCTGAGTACCTGTCACAGTTCATCTGAATACACGAGTACCTGAGCACCTGTCACAGCCCATCTGAGTACTTGAGAACCTGTCACAGCCCATCTGAGTACCTGTCACTGCCCATCAGAGTACCCGAGTACCAGTCACCAGCCCGTCAGAGTACCTATCTGTAGCCTATCAGAGTACCCAGAAAACCTGCCACCAGGCCATCAGAGTACCCAAGTACCTGTAACCAGGCCATCAGAGTACCCGAGTACCTGTCACCAGGCCATCAGAGTACCCGAGTAAATGTAACCAGGCCATCAGAGTACCCGAGTACCTGTCACCAGGCCATCAGAGTATCCGAGTACCTGTCACCAAGCCATCAGAGTACCCACGTACCTATCTCCAGCCCATCAGAGTACCCGTGTACCTGTCTCCAGCCCATCAGAGTACCTGAATACCTGTCACCAGCCCATTAGAGTAACCGAGTACCTGTCACCAACCCATTAGAGTAACCGAGTATCTGTCACCAGCCCATTAGAGTACCCAATTATCTGTCCCCAGCCCATTAGAGTACCTGAGAATCTGTCACCAGCCCATCAGAGTAACTGAATACCTGTCACCAGCCCATTAGAGTAACCGAGTACCTGTCACCAGCCCATCAGAGTAACCGAGTACCTGTCTCCAGCCCATCAGAGTATCCAAGTACCTGTCACTAGCCCATCAGAGTAACTGAGTACCTGTCTCCAGCCCATCAAAGTGCCCAAGTACCTATCTGCAGCCCATGCCTCATAGAATATATGTTGGGGTGTTTGCTTTCCAAAATGGGGTCATTTTGTGTGTAATTCCACTGTCCTGGTGCTCAAGGACCTTCAAAAGTGTGATAGGTAGGAATGAAATGAGATGTGTAATTTATGCTCCTAGCACACCTGAAGGTACTACTTCAATGATTTTCAGAGTACCCGAGTACCTGTAACCAGGCCATCAGAGTATCCGAGTACCTGTCACCAGGCCATCAGAGTACCCAAGTACCTGTCACCAGGCCATCAGAGTACCCCAGTATCTATCTCCAGCCCATCAGAGCACCCGAGTACCTGTCTCCAGCCCATTAGAGTAACCGGGTACCTGTCACCAGCCCATCAGAGTAACCGAGTACCTGTCTCCAGTCCATCAGAGTACCCGAGTACCTGTCACCAGCCCATTAGAGTAACCGAGTTCCTGTCACCAGCCCATCAGAGTGCCCGAGTATCTGTCACCAGCCCATCAGAGTAACTGAGTACCTGTCACCAGCCCATCAGAGTAACCGAGTACCTGTCACCAGCCCATCAGAGTAACCGAGTACCTGTCACCAGCCCATCAGAGTACCCGAGTACCTGTCACCAGCCCATCAGAGTACCCGAGTACCTGTCACCAGCCCATCAGAGTAACTGTGTACCTGTCTCCAGCCCATCAAAGTACCCAAGTACCTATCTGCAGCCCATGCCTCATAGAATATATGTTGGGGTGTTTGCTTTCCAAAATGGGGTCATTTTGTGTGCAATTCCACTGTCCTGGTGCTCAAGGACCTTCAAAAGTGTGATAGGTAGGAATGAAATGAGATGTGTAATTTATGCTCCTAGCACACCTGAAGGTACTACTTCAATGATTTTCAGAGTACCCGAGTACCTGTAACCAGGCCATCAGAGTATCCGAGTACCTGTCACCAGGCCATCAGAGTACCCAAGTACCTGTCACCAGGCCATCAGAGTACCCCAGTATCTATCTCCAGCCCATCAGAGCACCCGAGTACCTGTCTCCAGCCCATCAGAGTAATCGGGTACCTGTCACCAGCCCATCAGAGTAACCGAGTACCTGTCTCCAGTCCATCAGAGTATCCGAGTACCTGTCACCAGCCCATTAGAGTAACCGAGTTCCTGTCACCAGCCCATCAGAGTACCCGAGTATCTGTCACCAGCCCATCAGAGTAACTGAGTACCTGTCACCAGCCCATCAGAGTAACCGAGTACCTGTCACCAGCCCATCAGAGTAACCGAGTACCTGTCACCAGCCCATCAGAGTACCCGAGTACCTGTCACCAGCCCATCAGAGTACCCGAGTACCTGTCACCAGCCCATCAGAGTACCCGAGTACCTGTCACCAGCCCATCAGAGTAACTGAGTACCTGTTTCCAGCCCATCAAAGTACCCAAGTACCTATCTGCAGCCCATGCCTCATAGAATATATGTTGGGGTGTTTGCTTTCCAAAATGGGGTCATTTTGTGTGTAATTCCACTGTCCTGGTGCTCAAGGACCTTCAAAAGTGTGATAGGTAGGAATGAAATAAGATGTGTAATTTATGCTCCTAGCACACCTGAAGGTACTACTTCAATGATTTTCATTTTCTTTCCACGTTTTCTGAGGATTTGTGTAAAAAAAATTAACTGTTCAAAAAACTCATAATGCCCCATAGAATATACGTTGGGGTGTTTGTTTTCCAAAATGGGGTCATTTTGTGAGTAATTCCATTGTCCTGGTGCTCCAGGGCCTTCAAAATTGTAATAGGTCGTTAGAAATTAGAGGTGTAATTTATGCTCCTAGAATGCCTGACGGTACTCCCTGCATGTTGGGCCTCTGTTTGTGGCCATACTGTGTAAAAGTCTCACATGTGGTATTGTCATACTCAGGAGGAGTAGCAGAATGTGTTTTGGGGTGTCATTTTTGCTATATATATGCTATGAGTTAGAAATATCTTATAAACTGACCACTTTGTGTAAAAAAAAATATGTTTTAATTTTCTTTCCACGTTCTCCGAAGACTTGTGGAAAAAAAATGAACCTTTTAAAAGACTTATTATGCCTCATAGAATAGACGTTGGGGTGTTTGCTTTGCAAAATGGGGTCATTTTGTGGGTAATTTCACTGTCCTGGTGCTCCAGGGCCTTCACAAATGTAATAGATCATTAGGAAATTTGAGGTGTGTTAGAAACCTTGAACCAGACAGAGACAGAAGTACAGTTACATAGTTACATAGTTACATAGTTGAAAAAAGACACAAGTCCATCCAGTTCAACCATAATATTGTACAATCCAATATACCCAATACTATACCCACAGTTGATCCAGAGGAAGGCAAAAAACCCCAGCAGAGCATGCTCCAATTTGCTACAGCAGGGGAAAAAATTCCTTCCTGATCCCCCAAGAGGCAATCGGATTTTCCCTGGATCAACTTTACCTGTAAATGTCAGTACCCAGTTATATTATGTACATTTAGGAAAGTATCCAGGCCTTTCTTAAAGCAATCTACTGAGCTGGCCAGAACCACCTCTGGAGGGAGTCTATTCCACATTTTCACAGCTCTTACTGTGAAGAAACCTTTCCGTATTTGGAGACTAAATCTCTTTTCCTCCAGTCGTAAAGAGTGCCCCCTTGTCCTCTGTGTTGACCGTAAAGTGAATAACTCAACACCAAGTTCACTATATGGACCCCTTATATATTTGGACATGTTGATCATATCCCCCTTATTCTCCTCTTCTCAAGAGTGAACAAATTCAGTTCCTCTAATCTTTCCTCATAGCTGAGCTCCCCCATGCCTCTTACCAGTTTGGTTGCCCTTCTCTGCACTTTCTCCAGTTCCCCGATATCATTTTTGAGAACTGGTGCCCAAAACTGAACTGCATATTCCAGATGAGGTCTTACTAATGATTTGAACAGGGACAAAATGATATCTCTCTCTCTGGAGTCCATACCTCCCTTAACACAAGAAAGGACTTTTCTCGCTTTGGAAACTGCAGCTTGGCATTGCATGCTATTATTGAGCTTATGATCTACCAAAACCCCCAGATCCTTCTCCACTATGGATTCCCCCAGCTGTACTCCCCCTAGCATGTATGATGCATGCATATTCTTAGCCCCCAAGTGCATAACTTTACATTTATCAACATTAAACCTCATCTGCCACATAGATGCCCAATTAGACAGAGCATTGAGGTCAGCTTGTAAATTGGAGACATCCTGTAAGGACGTTATTCCACTGCATAGCTTGGTGTCATCTGCAAAGACAGAAATGTTACTTTTGATCCCAGACCCAATATCATTTATAAAGATATTAAAGAGTAAGGGTCCCAGCACTGAACCTTTGGGTACACCACTGATAACCTTAGACCATTCAGAGTAAGAATCATTAACCACTACTCTCTGAATTCTGTCTTCTGTCAGTAAAATCACACTGGTTTATTAATAAAAATAAAAAGGTAAATAGAGTAAGCCTAGTCAAAGCATAGCCAGAGTCCAGTAACCGGATCGGCTAGTCAGCCAAGCCAGAGTTCAGTAATCAGATCGGGTAATCAGCCAGGCCAGAAGTTAGGGATCCAAATAGAGGAACAGCAAGCAGGAAGGAGCCAGAAGGCATGTCAGCAAAGCCAGTCTTTAAACAGGAATGCAGGAGATGGTTTCTTGTGATGTGACCAAGGCGAAGGCAGGAATGAAGTGAGCTGGAGATCTTTAAGTAGGCGGGACTGACTAGCAGATCCACAACAGCTGGTTAACTGTGAAGAGAGATGAGAGCTGCGATTAGCCGACAGCTGAGCGGCCAGCACAGAGAAGGAAGGGCTGAGCCAGCCCTGACAGTACCCCCCTCCTCAATGACCCCCCCACTCGGAGGACCACCGGGCTTTAGGGGAAAACATCTATGGAAATCACGGAGGAGGGCAGGAGCATGTACGTCTGAGGATGAGACCCAGAAGCGTTCCTCCTTCCTTTTATGGGAATTTCAGAAAACTGGTTCAACAGCTCTCATGATTGGCTGGCAAACATTCAAGGGTATACCCTTTACCGCAAGGATAGAGAGGGTAAAAAAGGGGGAGGGGTATGCCTATATATCAAGAATAATGTACAAGTGAATGTGAGAGATGACATCACTGAGTGAGCTAGGGAGGAGGTGGAATCCTTATGGGTAGAGCTCCAAAGGGATGAAGCTAAGGTGAAAATAATACTGGGAGTATGCTATAGGCCCCCTAACCTGAGGGAGGAAGTGGAGACAGATCTCCTATCACAATTTGGATTAGCAGCAAGGATGGGAAGTGTTATCATAATGGGGGATTTAAATTATCCAGACAAAGACTGGGCGGAGGGAACTGCGCATTCATTTAAGGCTCGCCAGTTCCTTAATGTCTTGCAGGACAATTTAATGGATCAGATGGTAGACGCACCAACTAGAAATAAAACATTACTGGATCTACTGATTACCAACAATACAGACCTGATCACGGATGTGGAAATACGGGGCAATTTAGGTAACAGCGATCACAGGTCAATTCGTTTCAGTATAAATCACACAAATAGGAAACATAAAGGGAATACAAAGACACTGAATTTCAAAAGAGCCAACTTCCCTAAACTACAAACCTTGCTAAAAGGCATAAATTGGGATAAAATATTAGGAACAAAGAATACTGAGGAGAGATGGGTTTGCTTTAAGAGCATATTAAATAAGGGCATTAGCCAATGTATCCCATTGGGTAATAAATTTAAAAGAGCGAACAAAAGTCCTGGATGGCTTAACTCCAATGTAAAAATGCATATAAAAGCAAAGGAGAAGGCCTTCAAAAAATACAGGGTTGAGGGATCATCCTCAGCATTCAGACTTTATAAAGAATACAACAAGAAATGTAAGGGTGCAATTAGGACGGCTAAGATAGAACATGAAAGACACATAGCGGAGGAGAGCAAAAAAAATCCCAAGAAATTCTTTAAGTATGTAAACAGTAAAAAAGGAGGACAGACCATATTGGCCCCATAAAGAATGAGGAAGGACATTTGGTTACAAAGGATGGGGAGATGGCGAAGGTATTGAATTTATTCTTCTCCTCAGTCTTCACGAGTGAATCGGGGGGGGCTTCAGTAACCAAAGCTGCAGTGTTTACCCTCATGACACAACACAGGAAGCACCTCCATGGTTAACAGAGGACAGAATTAAAATTAGACTTGAGAAACTTAACATTAATAAATCACCGGGACCAGATGGCTTGCATCTGAGTGTACTTAGAGAACTCAGTCAAGTGATTGCCAAACCGTTGTTACTAATTTTTACAGACAGTCTACTGACTGGAATGGTACCAGCTGATTGGAAAAAAGCCAATGTAGCACCAATATTTAAAAAGGACCCAAAATACATCCCTGGGAATTACAGACCAGTTAACCTAACATCAATAGTATGTAAACTCTTGGAGGGGATGATAAGGGACTATATACAAGATTTTAGTAATAAGAACGGTATCATTAGCAGTAATCAGCATGGATTCATGAAGAATCGGTTTTGCCAAACCAATCTACTAACCTTCTACGAGGAGGTGAGTTGCCATCTAGATAAAGGAAGGCCCGTAGAGGTGGTGTATCTGGATTTTGCAAAAGCATTTGACACAGTTCCCCATAAATGTTTACTGTACAAAATAAGGTCCGTTGGCATTAGGGTGAGTACATGAATTGAAAACTGCATACAAGGGCGAGTTCAGAGGGTGGTGATAAATGGGGAGTACTCGGAATGGTCTGGGGTGGGTAGTGGGGTTCCCTAGGGTTCTGTGCTGGGACCAATCCTATTTAATTTGTTCATAAACGACCTGGAGGATGGGATAAACAGTTCAATCTCTGTATTTGCAGAAGATACTAAGCTAAGCAGGGCAATAACTTCTCTGCAGGATGTGGAAACCTTGCAAAAAGATCTGAACAAATTAATGGGGTGGGCAACTACATGGCAAATGAGGTTCAATGTAGAAAAATGTAAAATAATGCATTTGGGTGGCAAAAATATGAATCCAATCTATACACTGGGGGGAGAACCTCTGGGGGAATCTAGGATGGAAAAGGACCTGGGGGTCCTAGTAAATGATAGGCTTAGCAATGGCATGCAATGCCAAGCTGCTGCTAACAAAGCAAACAGAATATTGGCATGCATTAAAAAGGGGATCAACTCCAGAGATAAAACGATAATTCTCCCACTCTACAAGACTCTGGTCCGGCCGCACCTAGAGTATGCTGTCCAGTTCTGGGCACCAGTCCTCAGGAAGGATGTACTGGAAATGGAGTGAGTACAAAGAAGAGCAACAAAGCTAATAAAGGGTCTGGAGGATCTTAGTTATGAGGAAAGGTTGCGAGCACTGAACTTATTCTCTCTGGAGAAGAGATGCTTGAGAGGGGATATGATTTCAATATACAAATACCGTACTGGTGACCCTACAATAGAAATAAAACTTTTTTGTAGAAGAGAGTTTAACAAGACTCGTGACCACTCATTAAAATTAGAAGAAAAGAGGTTTAACCTTAAACTACGTAAAGGGTTCTTTACTGTAAGAGCAGCAAGGATGTGGAATTCCCTTCCGCAGGCGGTGGTCTCAGCAGGGAGCATCGATAGCTTCAAGAAACTATTAGATAGGCACCTGAATGACCACAACATACAGGGATATGCAATGTAATACTGACACATAATCACACATAGGTTGGACTTGATGGACTTGTGTCTTTTTTCAACCTCACCTACTATGTAACTATGTAACTATATACCCCTTCCAATGCACCAGGTACTGTATGCGCCCACGGAACCTACGGGAGTCAACAATGGACTGTACCTCATACTCCTCATGGTTCTCAACCTGTATAGGGCGAGGACGTAGCACTGAGGTGGTAAAGCGGTTGCAGACCAACGATTTAATAAGGAGACATGAAACACATTTGAGATGCGCACACTAGGAGGAAGGTTCAACGCGTAAGCCACTGGGTTAATCCTGCGAAGCATACGGAAAGGCCCAATAAACCGAGGTGTGAACTTCAGTGAGGGAACATGAAGTCAGAGGTTGCAAGATGACAGCCAGACCCCGTCCCCAACCTGGAAGGAAGGCGCAGGCAGGCGTCTGCGGTCAGCATGACGCAAAGCCTCCTGGACTTGTGCCCAAGTAGAACGAAGACCACGGAGATGCTCCACTAGTGCAGGGATACTCTGCGGAACAAACGAGTCAGGCAACATGGAAGGTTGGAAACCATAATTCGCCATAAACATAGACAATCGGGAAGCAGAATTCAATGCACTGTTGTGAGCAAACTCTGCCCATGGTAATATGTCTGACCAGTTGTTGTGATGGTCAGAAATATAGCAACGTAGGTATTGCTCCAAGGACTGCTTGGCTCGTTCTGCTGCCCCATTAGCCTGCGGGTGATACACAGAGGAGAAAGCAAGCTGAATTCCCAGATGAGCACAAAAGGCTCGCCAGAACTGGGACACAAACTGACTACCCCTGTCTGAGACAATCACCTTGGGTAGCCCATGTAAGCGAAATATCTCCCGAGCAAAAATGGAAGCCAGGTCCTTAGAAGTGGGCAACTTCTTAAGTGGAATACAATGACACATCTTTGAGAACCGGTCAACCACCATAAGGATAGCTGTGTTGCCTTAAGAGTTGGGCAACTCCACAATGAAATCCATAGACAGTTGGGTCCAGGGCCTCTCTCCATTGGTTATGGGTTGTAGGAGGCCCACTGGAAGGTGTCGTGGAGTCTTACTCTGAGCTAGGGATGAGCCGAACACCCCCCGGTTCGGTTCGCACCAGAACCTGCGAACGGACCGAAAATTCTCACGAATGTTAGAACTCCATTGACGTCTATGGGACTTGAACGTTCAAAATCAAAAGTGCTCATTTTAAAGGCTAATTTGCATGGTATTGTCCTAAAAAGGGTTTGGGGACCCAGGTCCTGCCCCAAGGGACATATATCAATGCAAAAAAAATTTAAAAAACGTCCGTTTTTTCGGGAGAAGTGATTTTAATGATGCTTAAAGTAAAAAAAAAAAAAAGAGAAATATTCCTTTAAATATCATACCTGGGGGATTGTCTATAGTATGCCTGTAAAGTGGCGCATGTTTCCCATGCTTAGAACAGTCCCTGCACAAAATGACATTTTTAAAGGAATAAAATTCATTTAGAAGGGCTTGCGGCTTTTATGTAATGTCGGGTCCTGGCAATATGGATGAAAATCAGTGAGAACAATGGC
Organism: Lithobates clamitans; assembly: GCA_037952925.1. Classification (NCBI taxonomy): domain Eukaryota; kingdom Metazoa; phylum Chordata; class Amphibia; order Anura; family Ranidae; genus Lithobates; species Lithobates clamitans. Next base: position 5,869,490 of record JBBGZY010000216.1, read on the forward strand.
ATGGGTACCTCCCAGTCCATTACCAGGCCTTTTGGGTCTTGTATGTATATTAAGGGGAACCCAGCACCCAAATTAAAAAAAGGAAAGGTGTGGGGCCCCCAGGCCCTATATACTCTGAACAGCAGTATACAGGCGGTACAAACAAGACAGGAACTGTAGGTTTGTTGTTAAGTAGAATCTGTTTGTAATTTTGAACTGATACATTTTTAACGTGTTTAGCTCCAGCCAAAAAATCTATTTTAAGCTTTTTGGAAAACATAGGGAAGGCTTATCACCCCTGTGACATTTGTTTTGCTGTCTGTGCTCCTCTTCAGAAGATTTCCCCTCACTTTTTGTCCCAATGACAAATGTTTTTTGAAAATTTGGGGTTTTTAGTGAAACAAGGATTGGTGATAAAGCATCAGTGGAAAGGAGAAACGTTTTTCCCATATTAACTCTTACAGGAGAAAATTTCCCTTCCTAGGGGTAGATTTCATCTCACTTCCTGTTGTCTCCTTCCTTTCTGCAAGTAGGAGTTGTAAGTTGGATGTTTGAAAGTAGGGGCCTGCCCTATATACTCTGCAGAAATTTGGGCCTTAGGTGTTGGTGTTGCCACAACACTGTAAGCCCTCACAGGGCCCTGCAGTGAAATATTAGATCAAGAATTGTAATTACATGCCCCTGTTGAACAGGGCCAGAAAAATTGGGCCTTTGGTGGTGGTGGTGCTGGTGCCACAACACTGCAGCCCCTCACAGATAATCTAGTTGGAGTGCAGGAACTAGCCCTGCTGCAAAGAATTGCATCAAAAATTGTAATTACACGCCCCTGCTAAAAAGGGGCTGAAAAATAGGGCCTTAGGCACTGGTGGAGGCGCCCAGAACCAAAAATGTTCTTACAAGCTATCAGCATTAGGGATAAGGTTCGAGCTCGAGTCGAACTCATGTTCGACTCGAACATTGGCTGTTCGCAATTTCGCCGAACAGCGAACAATTTTGGGTGTTCGCGGCAAATTCGAATGCCGCGGAACACCCTTTAAAAGTCTATGGGAGAAATAAAAATGGCAGTTTTTTCAGGAGCAGTGATTTTAATAATGCTTAAAGTCAAACAATAAAAGTATAATATCCCTTTAAATTTTGTAGCTGGGGGGTGTCTATAGTATGCCTGTAAAGGGGCGCATGTTTCCCGTGTTTAGACAGCAAAATGATATTTCGAAGGAAAAAAGCCATTTAAAACTACTCGCGTCTATTGCATTGCTGGTCTGACAATACACATAGAAGTTCATTGATAAAAACGGCATGGGAATTCCCCACAGGGGAACCCCGAACCAAAATTTAATAAAAAAATGACGTGGGGGTCCCCCTAAATTCCATACCAGGCCCTTCAGGTCTGGTATGGATATTAAGGGGAACCCCTGCCAAAATTTTTTTTTTAAAATGACGTGGGGGTCCCCCTAAATTCCATACCAGACCCTTCAGGTCTGGTATGGATTTTAAGGGGAACCCCGCACCAAAAAAAAACAAAAAACGGTGTGGGGTCCCCCCAAAAATCCATACCAGACCCTTATCCGAGCATGAAAAGGTTGAAAAAAGAAAAGTTTGTGAGTGTGGCGCTGTCCCAGAGTTGTAAAAGAAATGTCTGCATATATACAATTTTATCCAAAGTGTCACGTGTGTATTCCCTTAAGTGAAATATATATGGCAGTTATTACCACTCCTGTGGGTTAAAGTGACTGGTGATTTAAACATAAGAAGCATAATGAGTGCAATAAATCGCATCCAAGGTGTCTAGCTTCTTATGTTTAAATCACCAGTCACTTTAACCCACAGGAGTGGTAATAACTGCCATATATATTTCACTTAAGGGAATACACACGTGACACTTTGGATAAAATTGTATATATGCAGACATTTCTTTTCCAACTCTGGGACAGCGCCACACTCACACACTTTTCTTTTTTCACTTTTTCTGCTCATTCCACCCCCTGTGGAGTCAGCGTATGTGAGGGCAGCAGTCTATCAATTTAGGTATATACTCCCCACCTAGGCTCCTAATTACACCCATTAGCGCGGACTCCCTATTCTTTCTGGTACCTTATCCGAGCACGCAACCTGGCAGGCCGCAGGAAAAGAGGGGGGCGCCCCCCTCCTGAACCGTACCAGGCCACATGCCCTCAACATTGGGAGGGTGCTTTGGGGTAGCCCCCCAAAACACCTTGTCCCCATGTTGATGAGGACAAGGGCCTCATCCCTACATCCCTGGCCGGTGGTTGTGGGGGTCTGCGGGCAGGGGGCTTATCAGAATCTGGAATCCCCCTTTAACAAGGGAACCCCCAGATCCCAGCCCCCCTCCTGTGTAAAATGGTACCATTTCACTAAAAGACTGTCAAAAATGTTAAAAATGACAAGAGACAGTTTTTGACAATTCCTTTATTTAAATGCTTCTTCTTTCTTCTTTCTTCTATCTTCCTTCATCTTCTTCTTCTTCTGGTTCTTCTAGCTCTTCTGGTTCTTCCTCCGGCGTTCTCGTCCAGCATCTCCTCCGCGGCATCTTCTATCTTCTTCTCCTCGGGCCGCTCCGCACCCATGACATGGGGGGAGGCTCCCGCTCTTCTCTTCATCTTCTTCTCTTCTTCATCTTCTTCTTCATCTTCTTCTTTTCTTCTCTTCTTCTCTTCTTCATTTTCTTCTCCGGCCTGCTCCGCATCCATGCTGGCATGGAGGGAGGCTTCCGCTGTGTGACGGCGTCTCCTTGTCTGACGGTTCTTAAATAATGGGGGGCGGGGCCACCTGGTGACCCCGCCCCCCTCTGATGCACGGGACATGACAGGACTTCCCTGTGGCATTCCCTGTGATGTCACAGGGAAGTCCCGTCAAGTCACCGTGCGTCAGAGGGGGGCAGGGTCACCGGGTGGCCCCGTCCCCCGTTATTTAATAACCGACAGATGAGGAGATGCCGTCACACAGCGGGAGCCTCCCTCCATGCCAGCATGGATGTGGAGTGGCCCGGAGAAGAAAATGAAGAAGAGAAGAAGAGAAGAAGAGAATAAAAGAAGAAGATGAAGAAGAAGATGAAGAAGAGAAGAAGATGAAGAGAAGAGCGGGAGCCTCCCCCCATGCCATGGGTGCGGAGCGGCCCGAGGAGAAGAAGATAGAAGACGCTGCGGAGGAGATGCTGGACGAGAAAGCCGGAGGAAGAATCAGAAGAGCTAGAAGAACCAGAAGAAGAAGAAGAAGAAGATGAAGGAAGATAGAAGAAAGAAGAAGCATTTAAATAAAGGAATTGTCAAAAACTGTCTCTTGTCATTTTTAACATTTTTGACAGTTTTTTAGTGAAATGGTAGGGGTACTTTTGTACCTCCTTACCATTTCACACAGGGGGGGGTGGGATCTGGGGGCCCAATTGTTAAAGGGGGCTTCCAGATTCCAATAAGCCCCCTGCCCGCAGACCCCCACATCCACCGGCCAGGGATGTGGGGATGAGGCCCTTGTCCTCATCAACATGGGTACAAGGTGTTTTGGGGGGCTACCCCAAAGCACCCTCCCAATGTTGAGGGCATGTGGCCTGGTACAGTTCAAGAGGGGGGGCGCTCTCTCGCCCCCCCTTTTCCTGCGGCCTGCCAGGTTGCGTGCTCGGATAAGGGTCTGGTATGGATTTATGGGGGGGACCCCACGCCGTTTTTTTTTTTGGCACGGGGTTCCCCTTAAAATCCATACCAGACCTGAAAGGCCTGGTATGGAATTTAGGGGGACCCCCACGTCATTTTTTTTTTAAATTTTGGTTTGGGTTTCCCCTGTGGGGAATTCCCATGCTGTTTTTATCAATGAACTTCTATGTGTATTGTCGGACCGGCAATGCAATAGCCGCGAGTAGTTTTAAATGGCTTTTTTCCTTCGAAAGCATAATAATTACTCAGCATAACAGGATAGTCACTCAGCATCAGCATAGGCAGTCTTTGAAGGAATCTGACATTTCAAAAAAAATTATTCGGTTACATCAGCATCAGGTGCTTTGTAGCTGGTGGTGATCCAAGACTGGTTCCTTTTTATGAAGGTCAGTCGATCGACCGCGTCGGTGGACAGACGCACCCTGTGATCGGTTACAAAGCCTCCAGCAGCACTGATTGTGCGTTCCAAAAGAACGCTGGATGCAGGACAGGCCAGTAGCTCAATTGCATACCGTGCAAGCTCTGGCCAGTGATCCATCCTCAAGACCCAGTAACCCAGAGAATTTTCGGTGGGAAAGGTGTCCAAGTCAGATCTTGCCCCTAGGTAATCTTGCACAATGTAAAACAGACGCTGGCTATGGTTGCTGGAACTAATCATACCTTGGGGCTGCGGACTAAAAAATTGTCTGAACGCATCGGTCAGACGGCCACCTTCTCCACCGCTCCTTCTTTGACTGACCAAAGCCTCAGCAACACATTGTCCATGAACAGGAGTTTGTAACCTCCCAGTCTCTGGGAACGTGTTGCACAGACCTTTCTGCAAGGCCTCCCAAAGATGTTTCATCCTCTGCTCTCTCTGCGGCGGCAAAATAAGCTCCGCAACCTCAGGCTTTGCAGGATCAGAGAGGCCATGCAGCGTAGGTTTGCTGAGGCATTCGGTCCGGAGTCCTCTGGGTCACTAAGGACGACATTATCTGCAGCCACCTCCTCCCAGCCACGTACAAGTCCATGGGTTTCTTGGGACTGTAAATGATCCCTTAAAGACTGCTGCTGATGCTGAGTGCCAGGCTCCACCTCCATGCTGACACAATCCTCCTCCTCCTCTTCCTGTGTGATCGGCGGGTACGCAGGAACACTGTCTGGATAAAGGGGGCCTCGAGAGCAAAGGAAGTCCTCCTCTTCCTGCCTCTGTTCTGCCTCAAGTGCCCTGTCCATTATACCACACAGCGAGTGCTCCAACAGGTGGACAAGGGGGACAGTGTCACTGATGCATGCACTGTCACTGCTCACCATCCCCGTGGCCTCCTCAAATGGTGACAGGACAGTGCATGCATCCCTGATCATGGCCCACTGGCGTGGGGAAAAAAAACAAGCTCCCCTGACCCTGTCCTGGTGCCATAGTCGCACAGGTACTCATTGATGGCCCTCTTCTGCGTGTGCAGACGCTGCAGCATGGCCAACGTTGAGTTCCACCTGGTGGGCATGTCACAGATTAGGCGGTTCTTGGGCAGGTTAAATTTCTTTTGAAGGTCTGCCAGCTGGGCACTGGCATTATATGACACAGACTTTCCTGGCCTGCCTCAGGACATCCTGTAAGCCCGGGTACCTGCCCAAGAACCGCTGCACCACCAAGTTAAGGACGTGAGCCAAACAGGGCACATGGGTCATTTGTCTCTGTCGGAGGGTGGAGAGGAGGTTGGTGCCATTGTCGCAAACCACCATTCCTGCCTTAAGTTGGAGTGGCATCAACCACCTCTGAACCTGCCCCTGCAGAGCTGACAGAACCTCTGCCCCAGTGTGGCTCCTGTCCCCCAAGCACACCAGCTCAAGCACCGCATGGCATATTTTGGCCTGCGTACTTGCATAGCCCCTTGAACGCCTACGGAGCACAGCTGGTTCCGAGGACAAAGCACAGGAAGAGGCCATGGAGGAAGAAGAAGAGGAGGGGGTGGAGAAGAGAGGTGTGTCAGAATCACCAGTAGTGGCATTTTGGAGGCGTGGTGGCGGAACAACCTCCAACACTATTGCACCTTGTCCTGTATCCTTCCCAGCTGCCAGCAGAGTCACCCAATGCGCCATGAAACTTAGGTAGTCCCTGTCCATGCCTGCTGGACCATGAGTCAGCGGTAATATGCACCTTACTGCTGACCGCCCTGTCCAGCGAGGCCAAGACATTGCCTTCCACATGCCGGTAGAGAGCCAGAATTGCCTTCCATGAGAAAAAGTGGCGTTTGGGAACCTGCCACTGAGGAACCACACATTCCACAAACTCGCGGAAGGGGGCAGAGTATACCAACTGAAAACGTAGCAGTTGAAGTGCTAGCAGTTTTGCCAAACTAGCATTCAACCGCTGGGCATGTGGATGGTTGGGAGCAAACTTCTTTCTGCGGTGCAGCAGCTGGGTGTCAGAGACTATACTCACCGAGGCCGAGATGCCGAGAGCGGCTCGCCCTTACGACTACGCGCACCCAGACCCCCGAAATGGGTACAGGAAGCTGGGGGCACACGGAGGCACGGGCTTCCGGTAGATGGTAGGTTCCTAGACTGGAAGCTGGTGCTCTGGGGGTCACAGGAGAGACCGGAGATCAGGGCGGAGTAAGGCAGAGGCAGGGCTGGAATAATAAGCAGAGGTTAGGTATCTAGCCGGTAGTGATCAGGGTCCAGTGGTGAAGTGGTTAAACAGGCCAAGGTCCGGTACACAGAGCAGGCAAGTAATTAGGGCAGTTCCAGCAGAGTAATAGTTAAACAGTCCAGGGTTCAGTACACAGATCAGGCAAGTAATAAGGGCAAACCAGCAGAGTAATAGTTAAACAGTCCAGAGTTCGGTACACAGATCAGGCAAGTAATAAGGGCAAACCAGCAGAGTAATAGTTAAACAGTCCAGGGTTCAGTACACAGATCAGGCAAGTAATTGAGTAATCCGGAAGAGTAGTTGTTAGACAGGCCAATGGTTCAGTACACAAGCAGGCAGATATCATAGGTAATAACAGGTACAGGGAGCAGGGAGAGCTGACGACAAACCAGCAACCCGACTGGGTGCTGGAGCCGTCAGATATAGTCTCCCTGCTCGGCGAGCGCGTCAGTGTGACGCGCTACCGGGCACCCGCACGGGCGACGGCGCGCACCCGCGGTCCTCCGTGCACCCACGCGCGGCGCACCATCAGGCCACAGACGGGTGTGCGGCGAAGCGCCAATCCCCCGCGCATGCGCACCGGAGCCCGACGAGCGGAGACGCTCCCTGGCTCCTGACAGTGCCCCCCTCCTAAGGGCGGACACTGGACGCCAAGGCTAGCCATCAATTCTGGATGATCTTGGTGAAAAGTTTGAATTAACCGTGGAGCGTGCAGATTCCTAGCAGGCTCCCAAGAATTATCTTCAGGTGGGTACCCTTTCCACTGGATCAGATACTGTAGCTGCCTACCCTTCTTCCTACAACTCAGAATGGATTCCACTTCAAATTCATTCTCGCCATCGATTTTGACCGGCGGAGGAGGAGGCTCTCTTCTTCCCGGAAAAGGACTAGGCACCCCAGGCTTCAATAGTGACACATGGAAGACAGGATGAATCCGATATGCCTTGGGAAGTGCTAGCTCAACAGCCACAGGGTTAATGATCCTCTTGACTTGAAAAGGCCCAATGAACTTGGGTCCAAGCTTTCGAGATGGCAATCGTAATCTAAGATTAATGGTGGACAGCCAGACCTCCTCTCCTAAGTCAAACTTTGGGTTTGCCTTTCTGCCCCGATCGTACTGTTTCTTGTAGTCTTCCTGCGCCCTGTGTAATATGTCTTGGATCTTCCGAAAGTTAGATTGCAACGAGGTTATCCTATCCTGGACTGCAGGAACTGTCATTTCGGGAATGTCGTTAGCAAAGGACGTGGGATGGAACCCACAATTGGCCCAGAAGGGAGTCTGGTTGGTAGAGGCATGAATTGAATTGTTGTACGCAAATTCAGCGTAAGGAAGAAGACTCGCCCAATCATCCTGAGAACCCGAGCAGAAGCAGCGGAGGTATTGCTCTAACGTTTGGTTGGTCCTCTCCATCTGGCCATTGCTTTGGGGGTGATAGGCAGAAGAGAGACAAACGTTGATGCCCAGGGCCTTGCAGAGTTCCCTCCAGAATTTGGACGTGAATTCAACGCCCCTATCTGATACGATGCTTCTTGGTATCCCATGGAGCCTAACAACCTCTTTTAGGAAGACGCTGGCCGTGTCTACGGCAGAGGGAGTACCTCTCATGGGCAAAAAATGGGCCATCTTGGAGAGGCGGTCGACAATGACAAGGATGGTAGAAAAATTTTCTGAGGTAGGTAGGTCAACAATAAAATCCATGGACACATCCGCCCATGGCCGTTTCGGGATGGGCAAAGGTCTGAGCAGGCCCCAGGATTTGGTGTTTGGGCCCTTCTTCTGCTGGCACAGAGAACAGGATGCCACATATTCTTTACAGTCCCTTCTCCATCCTGGCCACCAAAAAGAACGAGAAAGAAGGTCAGCCGTCTTCTTATTCCCGAAGTGTCCTGCCATCTTATGGTCGTGACACATCTTAAGAGCAAAGGGCCGAGTCACTTGTGGTACAAATATTTTTCCTTTAATCCAGAAGAGGTCTTCATATTTCTTTAAGGAGTGCACTACTGGTTCTGTGCATGAGCCTGATGAGGATCTGATAGATGACATTAAGTCTGCCTGAGTTAATCCAAGGAAGTTTTGAGGAGAGAGGATCCTGCTGGGTGTAGATATTTGAGAGTCTGCGGAGAACATCTGCTAAAGAGCATCGGCCTTTCCGTTCTTTGCTCCAGGTCTGTAGGCTATATGAAAATTAAAACGGGAAAAGAAGAGGGCCCAGCGGGGGTTTTAGTCGTCTTGCTGTTCGGAGGTACTCAAGATTCTTGTGATCCGTGAAGATCATGACCGGGTGTACTGCCCCTTCCAGCAAATACCTCCACTCCTCTAAAGCGAACTTTATAGCCAACAGCTCCCTGTCACCCACGTCGTAGTTGAGTTCCGGTGGACTGAGTTTCCTAGAAGCGAAAGCTACCGGGTGTAGAATGGCCTTCGGTCCCTGTCTCTGGGAGAGAATTGCTCCAGTTGCGATCTCCGATGCGTCCACCTCTAATACGAAGGGTTGAGTCGGGTCAGGATGGCAGAGAATCGGGGCGGAACTGAACAGCTTCTTTAACTTTAGGAAAGCCTTTTGAGCAGCTGCGGACCACTGAAAAGAACTGTGCTGACGAGTTAACTGGGTAATAGGTGCCACGATGGCCGAGAATCCAACTATAAATTTCCGATAGAAGTTGGCAAATCCTATAAACCTCTGTACTCCTTTCTTGTTAGATGGGGCCAGCCACTCCTGAATTGCCTGAATTTTCTGTGGGTCCATTTCGACCCCATTGGTTGAAAGTATGAATCCCAGGAACTGTATAGTTGACTTTTCAAATTTGCACTTTTCAGCTTTCAGGTATAGCTTGTGCTGTTGAAGTATGGCAAGAACCTTTTTTACGTGCCTCTTGTGTATCTCTAGAGTAGGGGAGAAGATAAGAATATCGTCCAGGTATACAACAAGGAAGTCGTCTAAATATTCTCGGAATATGTCATTCACCAGGTGTTGAAAGGTGGCTGGGGCATTGCAGAGTCCGAATGGCATCACCAAGTACTCGAAATGCCCGAACCTGGACCTAAAAGCCGTCTTCCATTCGTCTCCAGCCCTGATCCTGACGAGATTGTAGGCCCCCCGGAGATCAAGTTTAGAGAACACCTTAGCTGATCGGAACCTCTGGAATAACTCGGGAATGAGTGGTAACGGATACCGGTTCTTAATTGTAATATTATTGAGCTGTCGATAATCTACGCAGGGTCTTAAGGTACCGTCTTTCTTTCCTACGAAAAAGATACCCGCTCCGGTGGGTGAGGATGAAGGACGGATGAAGCCCTTCTTGAGGTTTTCATCTATGTATTGTTTAAGAGCTTCCAGCTCGATTTCGGAGAAAGGGAATATCTGGCCGAATGTAATCTCGGATCCAGGAAGTAGGTCAATTGGACAGTCGTAGGACCGATGAGGTGGTAGGCGGTCAGCCAATTGTTTACTGAAGACCTCTTGAAACTCAAGGTACTCCGAGGGAACATGTTGGAGATTGCCTGATGGCACAACCATAGTGGCACAGACTTTGGGAGCCGGGAGCAAACAGTGCTGAGAGCAATACTGAGAGGAGAAGGATACTGACTTAGTGCTCCATCTGATCTGTGGATCGTGAGCCTGTAACCAGGGTAGACCTAGTATAACGGGAAAGATAGGTGAATGAATCAAGTCGAGCCGTAAGAACTCCCGGTGGCCGGAATCAGTGATTACTGGAATAGGTTGGGTCTCCTGGGTGATGGGACCTGAGCAAGGAAGGGATCCGTCAGCCAGATGTATTTGTAGATCCTGCTCTTTAGTTTGTAGAGGAATATTCAAACTGTGCGCCAAGGCAGAGTCTATGAAGCAACTGCATGCTCCGGAATCAATGATGGCCTGCAAGCGAGTCTCCCTTTCCTGAAGCTGTGGGGAAATAAACAACATCACGTAAGTCTTGGGAATGTTATTGTTTGGATAGTTCAATACATTTGGCTGAGGAGACTTACTGAGCCTGATCGGGCAGCTGTGCAGGAAATGTCCGGTTCCCCCGCAGTAGAGACATAAGTTCGACTGTCGCCTGCGTTGCTTCTCTTCGGAGGTTAGCGGGCCTCGAACCAAGCCGAGCTGCATTGGTTCGACCTCAGGGACCAGTGCAGCAGCAGCTGAAGTTGAGGTCGGGGTTTGTGCGGAGTGGGGTCTTGGCAGCGCCCAGGTGGGGCGTGGCCCCTGGAACTGCTCTGAGCGTCGCTCCCGCAGTCGCCTATCTAACTTCGTGGCTGCTTGAATGAGTTCTTCCAGTGAAGCAGGGGTTTCCATCCGAGCTAATTCGTCCTTGAGTAACTCAGACAAGCCTTGGCGGTATTGATAACGTAGGGCCGGCTCGTTCCAATTTGTATCGGCCGCTCACTTACGGAATTCCACAGTGTAGTCCTCAATAGGTCTTCTTCCTTGGGACAGATGGTGCAGGATAGCCTCAGCTGTAGCCATACGCTGCGGATCATCGTAGAGCTGGGACATGCTTTCAAAGAAGGCCTCGATGGTGTTCAGGACAGGACTGCTCTGTTCCATCAAGCCGTGGGCCCAAGCCTGGGGTTCTTCGGATAATAAGGAAATCGCAAATCCCACCTTGACGATTTCTGAGGAGAAGGTTCTCGGCTGTAGAGCGAAGTAGAGGGAACATGCGTTTTTGAAGGCTCTAAACTTCTTACGGTCCCCCGAGAACCATTTTGGTGCAGGGACCCTGGGTTCAGGAAGTGCCATGACGACGGTGGGGTTAGCAGAAGCCTGAGGGAGCGGACCCCCACTGCTGGGTGCAGGAGCTGCGGCTGCGGACGGTAGCGACCCTGTGATCTGCTGAAGACGGTTATCAATTTGAGTGTAACCTTCCTGTAATTTCTGTACAGAGTCAGCAAGGGTAGATACTTGTTGGCACAGGATCTCCAGAGGAGAGCGCGCTCTGTCGGCCTCGGACATCTGGCTGGCTTGTACTGTCAGAGACTATACTCACCGAGGCCGAGATGCCGAGAGCGGCTCACCCTTACGACCACGCGCACCCAGACCCCCGAAATGGATACAGGAAGCTGGGGGCACGCGGAGGCACGGGCTTCCGGTAGATGGTAGGTTCCTAGACTGGAAGCGGGTGCTCTGGGGGTCACAGGAGAGACCGGAGATCAGGGTGGAGTAAGGCAGAGGCAGGGCTGGAATAATAAGCAGAGGTTAGGTATCTAGCCGGTAGTGATCAGGGTCCAGTGGTGAAGTGGTTAAACAGGCCAAGGTCTGGTACACAGAGCAGGCAAGTAATTAGGGCAGTTCCAGCAGAGTAATAGTTAAACAGTCCAGGGTTCAGTACACAGATCAGGCAAGTAATAAGGGCAAACCAGCAGAGTAATAGTTAAAGAGTCCAGGGTTCGGTACACAGATCAGGCAAGTAATAAGGGCAAACCAGCAGAGTAATAGTTAAACAGTCCAGGGTTCAGTACACAGATCAGGCAAGTAATTGGGTAATCCGGAAGAGTAGTTGTTAGACAGGCCAATGGTTCAGTACACAAGCAGGCAGATATCATAGGTAATAACAGGTACAGGGAGCAGGGAGAGCTGACGACAAACCAGCAACCCGACTGGGTGCTGGAGCCTTCAGATATAGACTCCCTGCCCATCGAGCGCATCAGTGTGACGCGCTACCGGGCACCCGCACGTGCGACGGCGCGCACCCGCGGTCCGCCGTGCACCCGCGCGTGCCGCACCATCAGGCCGCGGACGGGTGTGCGGCGAAGCGCCAATCCCCCGCGCATGCGCACCGGAGCCCGGCGAGCGGAGGCGCTCCCTGGCTCCTGACACTGGGGCAGGTAAATTTGCCTGGTACAATCTGATTCTGATGTCGGTATACCGATAGCAGATTGCCCCCAAGTACTTGGCTGTGACACATCTAATTCTACACCTTCATTCCTCTCAGTGCAGGTCTCAGAAAGGACTGAAGGTATAGTGGGGTTGGAGATCCCAGCTGATGAGGAGCAAGGAGAGGTCGTCTTTGTTCTTTGGTGTGGGTCTGTTACGTACGCTTGCCAACAAACTGCATGGCAGGTCAACATATGTCTGGTCAAGCATGTGGTGCCCAAACGGGAGATGTTTTGGCCACGCGAGATACGCTTGAGACATATGTTGCAAATAGCAGCGGTGCGATCTGATGCACTCGTCTCAAAAAAGGCCCACACCAAAGAACTTTTTGAATAACGCGCAGAGACAGCAGCGCCCTGCACATGCGGAGCTCTGAGGTGTGATGCAGTCAGTGTGCTGCCCTTAGGCTGGCCCCTGGAGGGCATCCTGCCTCATTGGTGATGTGACTCCTCCTTCTCTCTCCTATCAGGCACCCACGTGGAGTCAGTGACCTCATCATCCCCTCCCTCCTCATCACTGGAGCAAAGCTGGCAGTATGCTGCAGCAGGGGGAACATGACTGCCAGATTGCTGTCCTTCTTGGGCACCCCCTCTGTCCGTGCTCTACTGCCTTCATCTAGCTCAGTATCATCATCAGAGCCTTCAAAATGCTGGGCATCCTACTGCAGCAGGTACCCAACACTGTGGTCAAACAGTTCGAGGGACTCCTCTGGAGGACATGGTGGGGCTAGGGAAGGAGTTACTTATGCCATTGAGCCGAGGGAAGAGGCTGCGTTGGCAGCTGCTTTGTCAGACAAAGTACCCTGAGCCTGGGTGAGAGAGGATGAGGAGGATGAGGATGGCTTGGTCATCCACTCTACCAAGTCTTCTGCATGTTGCGGCTCAATACGGCCAGCTGCCGAAAAAAAGGCCAAGCGTGTCCTACAGCCACGTGCTGATGAGGATGCACCGTGTCCATGACCAGCACTGTTGCCTCTAGACACAGAGCCTACTTGCCCTCTTTTATTGGCTTGTGACTGTCTGCCTCTCCTTGTTGGCCTTCCAGACATACTATTGGCCTGCAATGAGCTGCACAAAACTGGGATATATATATATATATATATATATATATATATATATACAGTGCCTTGCAAAAGTATTCGGCCCCCTTGAACTTTTCAACCTTTTGCCACATTTCAGGCTTCAAACATAAAGATATAAAATTTTAATTTTTTGTGAAGAATCACCAACAAGTGGGACACAATTGTGAAGTGGAACGAAATCTATTGGATATTTTAAACTTTTTTAGCAAATAAAAAACTGAAAAGTGGTGCGTGCAAAATTATTCGGCCCCTTTACTTTCAGTGCAGCAAACTCACTCCAGAAGTTCAGCGAGGATCTCTGAATGATCCAATGTTGTCCTAAATGACTGATGGTGATAAATAGAACCCACCTGTGTGTAATCAAGTCTCTGTATAAATGCACCTGCTCTGTGATAGTCTCAGGGTTCTGTTGAAAGCGCAGAGAGCATCATGAAGACCAAGGAACACACCAGGCAGGTCCGTAATACTGTTGTGGAGAAGTTTAAAGCCGGATTTGGATACAAAAAGATTTCCCAAGCTTTAAACATCCCAAGGAGCACTGTGCAAGCAATCATTTTGAAATGGAAGGAGTATCAGACCACTGCAAATCTACCAAGACCTGGCTGTCCCTCTAAACTTTCAGCTCAGACAAGGAGAAGACTGATCAGAGATGCAGCCAAGAGGCCCATGATCACTCTGGATGAACTGCAGAGAACTACAGCTGAGGTGGGAGAGTCTGTCCATAGGACAACAATCAGTCGTACACTGCACAAATCTGGCCTTTATGGAAGAGTGGCAAGAAGAAAGCCATTTGTCAAAGATATCCATAAAAAGTCTTGTCTAAAGTTTGCCACAAGCCACCTGGGAGACACACCAAACATGTGGAAGAAGTTGCTCTGGTCCGATGAAACCAAAATCGAACTTTTTGGCCACAATGCAAAACGATATGTTTGGCGTAAAAGCAACACAGCTCATCACACTCAACACACCATCCCCCACTGTCAAACATGGTGGTGGCAGCATCATGGTTTGGGCCTACTTTTCTTCAGCAGGGACAGGGAAGATGGTTAAAATTGAGGGGAAGATGAATGCAGCCAAATACAGGACCATTCTGGATGAAAACCTGTTGGAGTCTGCAAAAGACCTGAAACTGGGACGGAGATTTATCTTCCAACAAGACAATGATCCCAAACATACAGCAAAATCTACAAAGGAATGGTTCACAAATAAACGTATCCAGGTGTTAGAATGGCCAAGTCAAAGTCCAGACCTGAATCCAATCGAGAATCTGTTGAAAGAGCTGAAAACTGCTGTTCACAAACGCTCTCCATCCAACCTCACTGAGCTCGAGCTGTTTTGCAAGGAAGAATGGGCAAGAATTTCAGTCTCTCGATGTGCAAAACTGATAGAGACATACCCCAAGCGACTTGCAGCTGTAATCGCAGCAAAAGGTGGCTCTACAAAGTATTAACGCAAGGGGGCCGAATAATTTTGCACGCCCCACTTTTCATTTTTTTATTAGTTAAAAAAGTTTCAACAATCCAATAGATTTCGTTCCACTTCACAATTGTGTCCCCCTTGTTGGTGATTCTTCACAAAAAATAAAAATTTTATATCTTTATGTTTGAAGCCTGAAATGTGGCAAAAGGTTGAAAAGTTTAAGGGGGTCGAATACTTTCGCAAGGCACTGTATATATATATATATATATATATCGATTATCAGAATCAACTGCCTGTCTGTAGTATCATTAGTATGATAACCCCTGCACTTGTCTTCAGTACTGTAGGTGCAACTGTGCAGGGTACACAGTACAGTAACTGGAAATACGTCAAGAGCCTACACAAGCACCTGGCTGCAGATAGCTATACTGTAGGTGAGACTGTGCAGGGAACACAGTACAGTAGCTGGAAATACTTCAATGAGCCTACACAAGCACCTGGCTGCAGATAGCTATACTGTAGGTCAGACTGTGCAGGGTACACAGTACAGTAGCTGGAAATACTTCAATGAGCCTACACAAGCACCTGGCTGCAGGTTGCTATACTGTAGGTCAGACTGTGCAGGGTACACAGTACAGTAGCTGGAAATACTTCAATGAGCCTAAACAAGCACCTGGCTGCAGGTTGCTATACTGTAGGTCAGACTGTGCAGGGTACACAGTACAGTAGCTGGAAATACTTCAATGAGCCTACACAAGCACCTGGCTGCAGGTTGCTATACTGTAGGTCAGACTGTGCAGGGTACACAGTACAGTAGCTGGAAATACTTCAATGAGCCTACACAAGCACCTGGCTGCAGGTTGCTATACTGTAGGTCAGACTGTGCAGGGTACACAGTACAGTAGCTGGAAATACTTCAATGAGCCTACACAAGCACCTGGCTGCAGGTTGCTATACTGTAGGTAAGACTGTGCAGGGTACACAGTACAGTAGCTGGAAATACTTCAATGAGCCTACACAAGCACCTGGCTGCAGGTTGCTATACTGTAGGTGAGACCGTACAGGGTACACAGTACAGTAGCTGGAAATACTTCAATGAGCCTACACAAGCACCTGGCTGCAGGTTGCTATACTGTAGGTCAGACTGTGCAGGGTACACAGTACAGTAGCTGGAAATACTTCAATGAGCCTACACAAGCACCTGGCTGCAGGTTGCTATACTGTAGGTCGGACTGTGCAGGGTACACAGTGCAGTAGCTGGAAATACTTCAATGAGCCTACACAAGCACCTGGCTGCAGGTTGCTATACTGTAGGTCAGACTGTGCAGGGTACACAGTACAGTAGCTGGAAATACTTCAATGAGCCTACACAAGCACCTGGCTGCAGGTTGCTATACTGTAGGTCAGACTGTGCAGGGTACACAGTACAGTAGCTGGAAATACTTCAATGAGCCCACACAAGCACCTGGCTGCAGGTTGTTATACTGTAGGTCAGACTGTGCAGGGTACACAGTACAGTAGCTGGAAATACTTCAATGAGCCCACACAAGCACCTGGCTGCAGGTTGCTATACTGTAGGTCAGACTGTGCAGGGTACACAGTACAGTAGCTGGAAATACTTCAATGAGCCCACACAAGCACCTGGCTGCAGGTTGTTATACTGTAGGTCAGACTGTGCAGGGTACACAGTACAGTAGCTGGAAATACTTCAATGAGCCCACACAAGCACCTGGCTGCAGGTTGCTATACTGTAGGTCAGACTGTGCAGGGTACACAGTACAGTAGCTGGAAATACTGTAAAAACACCTGCCTGCCTGTCAGTATATTAGGAAGAGAAGAACAGGATCTAGCTAAACTGAATACAGTGTATATATATATATATATATATATATATATATATATATATATTTGGCCAATTATGGCTCTCTGTTCAGACGGCGCTGTGATTGGCCAAGCGGCTCATAGTGCATGCTTGGCCAATCATCAGCCAGCAATGCACTGCGATGCAGCAGTGAATTATGGGCCGTGACACGCCACTCAAATTTGGCGCCCATATCATTCGTAAATTCGGCGAACGACCGAACACACAATGGTTGAGTCGACTCGAACACAAAGCTCATGCCTACTCTGAGCACACATGGACCAGGCAGCTACGAAGACAGTTACATCAGCACGTAGACTAGGCCACCAGAATTGTTGGGAAATGGCCCAAACGAGTTGATTCTTACCAGGGTGGCCAGCTGCCTTGGGAGAATGGTAAGTCTGGAGCACGGCAGTATGGAGACACTCTGGGACAAAGCAGCAGTCACAAGGTTTCTCAGGGGGAGCATCGACCTGAGAACAAGAATTTTGTCACCCAAAGGAGAAGTAAGACTGGTGTGAACCGTAGCCAGAATACGTTTCAGGAGGAATCATCGGAACCGACTCCAAATTGGAAGTGGAGGAAAATTGTTGTGACAAGGGGACAGCCCTTACATTCTTAGTACGGGGTAAGAATGAGACAATGTAATTGAAACTTGACAAGAAAAGAGCCCATCGCGCCCTTCTGGGAGAGAGGCGTTTAGACAAGAATATGAGATTCTTATGGTCAGTAGGAATGAGAATCGGCACAGTGGTACCTTTGGGAAGATGTCTTCATTCTTTCAAGGCTAAAATGATTGCCAAAAGCTCTCTGTCACCAATCTCATAATTGCACTCGGCAGGTGTTAATTTCTTGGAAAAGTAGCCACAAGAATGCATAGCACTCTCAGAGATAGGACGTTGAGACAGAAGGGCTCCAACACCAGTCTCAGAAGCATCAACCTCAAGAATAAAAGGTAATGTAGGATCAGGATGTGCCAACACAGGAGCAGAAACAAAGGCTGACTTGAGACTTTCAAAGGTCTTAATGGACTTCAGAGACCAACTCTATGGGTTACCGTTCTTTCTGGTCATATCGGTGAGGGGCTTGACCAGAGACAAGAAGTTACGAATAAACTTCTGATAATAGTTGGCAAAACCCAGGAAACGCTGCAGAGGACGTAACCCCACGGGTCAAGGCCACTATAGGACTGCCGAAAGTTTCTCTGGGTCCATCGAAAAACCAGCAGTGGCAATGACATAGCCCAGCAATTTAACTTGTTCCCGATGGAACTAAGACATCACCAGTTTACAATAGAGATTGTTCTCTCTTAACTTCTGAAGCACACGACAGACATCTGTGTGGTGGCTCTCCAGGGACTTTGAAAATATGAGGCTATCATCAAGATAAACCACCACACATAACTTCAACAAATCTCGGAGGACATTGTTAATAAATTCCTGGAAAACTGCCAGGGAGTTACAAAGGCCAAAAGACATTACGAGATACTCATAATGGCCTGTTCTGGTATTAAACGCAGTTTTCCACTCGTCGCCCTCCTTAATCCTCACAAGATTGTAAGCCCCTCTCAGATCAAGCTTAGTGAAAGTGCTCCCTTGAGGCGGTAAAATAACTCTGTAATCAACGGGATTGGGTAGGCATTCTTAATCGTAAAACGATTGAGAATCCTATAATCAATACAAGGTCTCAGTTCACTGCTCTTCTTCTTCACAAAGAAGAACCCAGCTACAGCAGGAGAAGAGGATTTGCGGATGAAACCCCAAGAAAGTGCATCTGCAACATACTCCATGGCTTTATCCTCCAAGACCGACAAAGGGTAAACCCGGCCACGAGGGGGAGTGGCACCAGGTTGAAGGTCAATTGCGCAAACATATGGCCAGTGTGGAGGCAAACTACCAGCTTGACCTTTGTCAAAAACATCGCTAAAATCACGGTACTCCTCTGGCAGGGAGAGTGAAGAGGTAGGACCTTGGCTACCTTCCAGAAGCATGTTTCATTGCATTGTGGTGACCAGGAGAGAACCTCAGCAAGGAGACAATCAAAAGAGGGGTTGTGCCTCTGTAACCAAGGATAACCAATAACCAGCAGAAACCTAGGAGAGGAAATCACTTGGAATTGGATTATCTCATGGTGAAGAGCCCCTACGGCAATGGACAACAGAACCGTCTCATGAGTCACATGGGCAGGCTGTAGAGGTCTCCCATTAAGAGCCTCAATGGCAAGTGGAGTGTCACGCAACTGCAGTGGAATCAAGTGCTTTGATACAAAGGCAGCATCATTGAACAGGCCTGCAGCCCCAGAGTCAATTGGAGCCTGTATCTCGATAGACGACTCAGCCCAAGAAAGGGCGACCAAAACCAGGGGCTTATCCTTCTGGATAACTGGGGACGACACAACACCACCTAAGGTCTGTCCATGACAGGACCTCAAGGTTCGGGTGTTCCCAGAATGGGTAGGACAAGACTTCAAAAAGTGACCTGCCTAGCCACAATAAAGGCACAATCTCTCCTTCCTCCTAAAGGCTCTCTCATCTGCAGAGAGACGCATGAAGCCCAAGTGCATGGGTTCATCTTCACTGACCGACTTGGTACCAGGAGGCATGGGAGGTGAGGGAGGCACGGGTGGGACTGCAAAGCTCAGAGGCAATAGTACAGGAGGCTTCCGCAAGCGCTCCTTAAAAGAAAGTTTTTCTTTGAGTCTGGAGTCAATAACAATGGCAAACGAGATCAAGCTCTCCAGCTCAGTGGGTATATCTCGGGCTGCTATCTCATCCTTGATGGAATCCGAGAGACCATGAGAAAAAGCAGCCACGAGGGCCTCATTGTTCCAAGCAACCTCTGCTGCCAGAGTACGGAACTCAATGGCGTAGTCGGCAATAGTTCTCGTACTCTGTTTGATGGACACGAGGCACTGGGCAGCAGAAGCGGAGCGTGCGGGAATGTCAAATACCCTTTTAAAGGAGGCCACAAACTCTGGGTAATACAAGACAACAGGTTTTTGTGTCTCCCATAGAGGGTTAGCCCAGGTCAAGGCTCTCTCAGAAAGCAAAGATATCACAAACTCTACTTTGATTCTGTCCGTGGGAAACACCTAGGGCAGCATTTAAAAGTATATCTCAACTTGGTTGAGAAACCCTCTGCATTGAACTGGATTGCCCCCAAATCACTGGGGAAGCGGGGCAGAACCAGATATACCTAATACTGAATGCGGGTGCCTGCACAGAGACTGGCGCAGCAGCAGGGACGGCTTGCAACTCAGGTTGTACAGGAGCAGCCACAGTGGGGGAATCCAGGCGAGTCGTGCAACTCAGGAGCGTTTGTAACGCCATGGCAAACTGATCCATGCAGTGATCTTGCTCATCCAATCTGGAAAAAATATTACCCACAAGTGGATTGACTGTATCTTCTGAATTCATGGCCTTCGCCTACTGTCAGAAACCATGAACCAAACCGAGGCAGAAGTACAGTAAAATCACACTTGTTTATTAATAAAAATAAAAAGGTAAATAGAGTAAGAGTAGTTAAAGCATAGCCAGAGTCCAGTAACCGCATTGGGTAGTCAACCAAGCCAGAGTTCAGTAACCAGATCGGGTAATCAGCCAAGCCAGAGTTCAGTAACCAGATCGGGAAATCAGCCAGGCCAGAAGTCAGGGATCCAAGTAGAGGAACAGCAAGCAGGATAAGGAGCCAGAAGGGATGTCAACAAAGCCAGTCTTTAAACAGGAAAGCAGGAGATGGTTTCTTGTGATGTGACCAAGGCGAAGGCAGGAATGAAGTGAGCTGGAGATTTTTAAGTAGGCGGGACTGACCAGCAGATCCACAACAGCTGGTTAACTGTGGAGAGAGATGAGAGCTGGCAATTAGCCGACAGCTGAGTGGACAGCTTAGAGAAGGAAGGGCTGAGCCAGCCCTGACAAGGTGTAATTTATGCTCCTAGAACCCCTCATGGCACTCCCTGCATGTTGGACCTCTCTGTGTGGCCAGGCTGTGTAAAAGTCACACACATGTGGTCTCACCATACTCGGGAGGAGTAGCAGAATGTATTTTGGGGTGTAATTGGAAGCTGTGTGTGAGAAATAACTTGTTATTATGACAATTTTGTGAAAAATAAAATTCATTTTCCCAAGAATTGTGGGAAAAAATTACAACTTCAAAAACTCACCATGCCTCTCACTAAATACCTTTGACTGTCACCTTTTCTAAAAAGGGTCATTTGGGGGGTATTTGTACTTTCCTGACATTTCAGGGCCTCAAGAAATTAGATAGGCCGTCACTGCATCAGGTGTGATTAGGTGTGATCAATTTTCAATGATTTGCACCATAGCTTGTAGACTCTATAACTTTCACAGACTAAATAATATCCACTAATTTGGGTTATTTTTACCAAAAAGATGCAGCAGTATAAATTTTGGCCCAAATTTATGAACAAAAATGACTTATTTGCAAAATTTTATCATAGAAACTAAATAAAGGTGTTTTTTTTTTCAAAATGTTCGCTCTTTTTCCACTTATGTCCCAAAAAATTAAAAACTCAGTGGTAATTAAATACCACCAAAAGAAAGCTCTATTTGTATGAAAAAAAAGATAAACATTTTGTTTGGGTACAGTGTTGCATGACTGAGTAATTTGCATTCAAAATGTGAGAGCGCTGAAAGCTAAAAATTGGTCTGGTCAGGAAAGGTGTATAAATGTCCTGTATTAAAGTGGTTAAGGAATGTGGTGAAGTTTTACTTTGAAAAAAAATCCTATCACATTGCAGGTAAATAAATTAAAAAAACAATTGTAATTTCCCTTGGAAAGTGAACAGACTATTTACCTTTAATGCCCCGTACACACGGTCGGACTTTGTTCGGACATTCCGACAACAAAATCCTAGGATTTTTTCCGACGGATGTTGGCTCAAACTTGTCTTGCATACACACGGTCACACAAAGTTGTCGGAAAATCCGATCGTTCTCAACGCGGTGACGTAAAACACGTACGTCGGGACTATAAACGGGGCAGTGGCCAATAGCTTTCATCTCTTTATTTATTCTGAGCATGCGTGGCACTTTGTCCGTCGGCTTTGTGTACACACGATCGGAATTTCCGACAACGGATTTTGTTGTTGGAAAATTTTATCTCCTGCTCTCCAACTTTGTGTGTCGGAAAATCCGATGGAAAATGTCCGATGGAGCCCACACACGGTCGGAATTTCCGACAACACGCTCCGATCGGACATTTTCCATCGGAAAATCCGACCGTGTGTACGGGGCATAACAAGTCAACCTTTTAGCCTGAAAAGCACATTCACCAATTTTAGGTCTGTTGCACAGGGAATACAGGAGGCCAAAAAGCTGAAAAGAAAATCCTGGTGTTACCCAGTTAGTTATACCTTGTGACATGACTATGTAAATAACAAAGGGGAATGAACAGCATTTTAGATGTTGCAAGTAAACTCTTCACATGAGTATATATTTTAATACTGTATAAAACTGCTTGTCTGGGGTTCTACTTTAAGCCCAAACAGTCTAAAAATCTGTGAAGTTGTACTTTTTTGTCATATGTCCGCAACTAAGAAGGGATTTTTTTACACTTTGACATTTTAAAGAGCAAATACGTTTTCTGCACAGAACAGAGCTGTAGGGCTAGAATCAATAAAAAATAACAGCAATCAAAAGGGTTAGAGTTCTGAATTTATTTTTTAATATGAAAAGCCAAGGATAGCACCTTTTTCAATAGTTTACTTCTCACCTCCGGTGATATGAGTTTTTAATTTGCTGTTGTTTTACTACAATTTTTCTGTCTTCGGTCTAAACCTACAGCCGTATTTTCATTTGTTAGCAAGCATTTGAAGCTTAGATCTAAAGGTATCAGCTATAGGGGGTTATTTACTAAAGCTGGAGAGTGCAAAATCTGGTGCAACTCTAAATAGAAACCAATCAGCTTCCAGTTTTTATTGCGAAAGCTTAATTGAACAAGTTGAGGTTAGAAGCTAATTGGCTACCATGCACAGCTGCCCCAGATTCTGAGTGCTCCAGTTTTAGTAAATCTACCCCATAGCGTTCTAGTTTTTCCCCTTGAGAGAGGCAATGGAACATTTGTATGTAGAATTACATTAACAAGTAATTACTCAAATTTTTTTTCTTTACTACCACTATTATGTATTGCAGAGGAATGTAGAAGCAGAGAATTCAGTTATGCTTTCTATTACTGCATAGCAGTAAAGGTACAACCATATTTTTATTTAATGCATGGTGAATGTAAAGCAAATGCTTTTCAGTTTGCAGAGGCATGTCTAGAACCTTCAGGGCCCCAGGGTAAGAAACCATAAAGGTCCCCCTGACCCCATTCTTCTTCAAAAAAGCATCTGATAGAAACTTTCATTGTGTCATGAAGATCCTGCCAGTAATCGGCGATCCAGACGCATGGGAACATGGCCACGGGTTCCACTGCGCATGCGCGTGCGTTCACGGGTGCTGTCGGGCACACGCGCGCGCACTCCCGCTGGTGCCAGGCGAGCTATTTATACCGGCCTGTCACACTCAATCCCCGCTGTCTGCTCTACAGCGTTCCGTGTGCCTTAAACCTGATCTGACCTGTGTACTCTGTTATCAGACCCAGCTTCCTGTTAGACCATCCTGCTATCCGCCTGCACCAGACCCTCTTGGCTTGCCTGACCATCCCTCTGTGTAATCCCTGGTACCTCTGCTGCTCGACCGATACCGACCACCAGCTTGTTTGTCCATCCCTCTGTCCAATACCAGTATCCAGTCTGTTTACCTGCTGCTTGTTCCTGGTTCCAGCCCAGCGTTCCAGACTAATACCTGCTGCTTGTTCCTGGTTCCAGTTTCAGCATTCCAGGCTACTACCTGCTGCTTTGTTCCTGGTTCCAGTCCAGCGTTTCAGGCTACTACCTGCTGCTTTGTTCCTGGTTCCAGTCCAGCGTTCCAGTCTACTACCTGCTGCTTGTTCCTGGTTCCAGTCCAGCGTAGTCTACTACCTGCTGCTTGATCCTGGTTCCAGTCCAGCGTTCCAGTCTGCTACCTGCTGCTTGTTCCTGGTTCCAGTCCAGCGTTCCAGGCTACTACCTGCTGCTTTGTTCCGGGTTCCAGTCCAGTGCTCCAGGCTCCTACCTGCTGCTTTACTCCTGGTTCCAGTCCAGCGTTCCAGGCTACTACCTGCTGCTTGTTCCTGGTTCCAGTTCAGCTCTTCAGTCCTGCTTACTCACCTGCTGTGGTTCCTGGTCCTCTCTGCATTCCAGTCTCCAGTCTCCTCTTCAGCTTCAGGTTCCAGAGGGTGCCACCACTCCTGAACTTCCGGTGACTGTTGATCCTGCCAGGCACCCATACCACTCCTCACTCCTGGGCCCTCTGTCTCCATTCCAGGGGAATGGGAGTGGGAGCTGTAAGGGAGGTTTTTCTCTGCACTTCAGGCTCAAAACCTACCAGGTATGTGACACATTGCTAGTACTGGACATGATTACCCTTTCATTGCTGACAGATGAGATTCCAGTGTGAAGTGCATGATTAACCTTTTCAGATCTGTGGTGGAAGTGTATGATTAACCATTATATTGCTAGCAGATCCCTAGTGGAAATGCATGATATTTCCACTAGGGATCTGCTAGCAATATATATAACAATGAAACGGTAATCATGGCTAGGGATGAGCCGAACACCCCCCTGTTCGGTTCGCACCAGAACATGCGAACAGGCAAAAAATTTGTTCGAACACGCGAACACCATTAGTGTCTATGGGACACGAACATGAATAATCAAAAGTGCTAATTTTAAAGGCTTATATGCAAGTTATTGTCATAAAAAGTGTTTGGGGACCTGGGTCCTGCCCCAGGGGACATGGATCAATGCAAAGAAAAGTTTTAAAAATGGCCGTTTTTTCGGGAGCAGTGATTTTAATAATGCTTAAAGTGAAACAATAAAAGTGTAATATCCCTTTAAATTTCGTACCTGGGGGGTGTCTATAGTATGCCTGTAAAGGGGTGCATGTTTCCCTTTAGGTCTGGTATGGACTTTAAGGGGAACCCCGCGCCAAAATAAAAAAAAAAATGGCGTGGGGTCCCCCTAAAAATCCATACCAGACCCTTATCCGAGCACGCAACCTGGCAGGCCGCAGGAAAAGAGGGGGGACGAGAGAGGTCCTGAACCATACAGGCCACATGCCCTCAACATTGGAGGGTGCTTTGGGGTAGTCCCCCAAAACACCTTGTCCCCATGTTGATGAGGACAAGGGCCTCATCCCCACAACCCTGGACGGTGGTTGTGGGGGTCTGCAGGCGGGGGGCTTATCGGAATCTGGAAGCCCCCTTTAACAAGGGGACCCCCAGATCCTGACCCTCCCCCCTGTGTGAAATGGTAAGGGGGTACCCTACCATTTCACTAAAAAACTGTCAAAAATGTTAAAAATGACAAGAGACAGTTTTTGACAATTCCTTTATTTAAATGCTTCTTCTTTCTTCTTTCTTCTATCTTCTAACTCAGTTAAATTGATGATAGGCAACTCCTATCCTCATATTGATTAGTGGTTCCAAATTAGTAGGGAACAGACACAAAAGATATGCTCAGCATCTTTCCAAATAACTGTTCTGCTTTATTATGACGCAATTGAAGGTTTTTATGCACATGATTACGTAGGTATCACATTAAAGCGGGGTTCCACCCAAATTTTGAACATTATCTCAATGCATTCTCTTCCTTGCCTAGATGCTGACATGCTGTGTAAAAAAATTTAAATCGCCGTAATTACCTTTTTTTTCTAATCTTCTTAGCACTTCCTGGTTTTACTCCCATGGGAGTAGGCGTGTTTCTAGCCTCTCCCAGACCTCCCACAGTCCCCTGGGAGCTAGTCTCAGGCTTCCCATCATGCATTGTGCAACAGCGTCATCACAACATCTCGGTGAATGCTGGGAGCACAGCATTCACCGCATCCAGGAAATACATGCTTGTGGGCTTCAAATGCCCACAATGAAGATGAAAACCGCCTTCAGTGAATTTTATAAGTTATTCTTTACAACAAAATCGGACACAGGCGGACTTATTACACAGAACATGTGAGTAGATAATCATGAGAAGAAAAGTTTGTGAATGAACTCCAAAAAAAAAAAAACGATAGATAGGTGGACCCCCGCTTTAATATTACAATTGTACGTTTATGGTAACAAGGGGCATTACATAGGCAGGCTAATTCTAATCAGGACTCGAAAGAATGTAAACATTTACTGAAAACATTATTAGTGCTGTGTGCACAGTGAGGGCAGTGTGCAATACATACAAAATACAATACAATTATATACAGAACGTACAAATTTCCATTACAGTCTGTTTCATAAGAAGTTGCCCCCTGTGGACCACTTTTTCTTCTCGTTCTGGGGTCCTTAAAGTTGAATTATTAATCCCAGCTATACTGGGACAGAACTAGGGTGGAATCTGTGAGTTGCACAGACCCATCAAGTGTCCGGGGCTGTAAATGCAACATCCTTAGAGTCGCCTGGTCTGCTTCCATGTGTGAGTTTTAAAGTTAATATGGCTACCTCAGCAAGGACCTGTAAGGCTGAAAACAGCCAATCAAATTAACTTGGTGTGCTTGATTGGTTTACCTGCCGAAGTAAAAACAAACTTCTGGCCCTTCAAATGGAACCAAAAGCTCTCTATATATCTCAACTATCTGTATAAATATACACTCTTTTTAATAGCTTACAGGCTTTGCGAAAACATGGAGCTCTGCTTCTTAAGCTGGGCAAAAAGGATCCAATGACTCTGAATACAGAGTATCCTTCTGGGTGATAAACTGCATACTCAGTATAAAACCGGGAATAACTCTACAAAAAAAATGAAATATCTGGGTCTTCAGTAGGGATGAGCCGAAGACCCCCCTGTTCGGTTCGCACCAGAACATGCGAACAGGTAAAAAGTTTGCTCGAACACGTGAAAACCGTTAAAGTCTATGGGACACGAACATGAATAATCAAAAGTGCTAATTTTAAAGGCTTATATGCAAGTTATTGTCATAAAAAGTGTTTGGGGACCCGGGTCCTGCCCCAGGGGACATGGATCAATGCAAAAAAAAGTTTTAAAAACGGAGCAGTGATTTTAATAATGCTTAAAGTCAAACAATAAAAGTGTAATATCCCTTTAAATTTCGTACCTGGGGGGTGTCTATAGTATGCCCGTAAAGGGGCGCATGTTTCCCGTGTTTAGAACAGTCTGACAGCAAAATTACATTTCGAAGGAAAAATTTCATTTAAAACTACCCGCGGCTATTGCATTGCCGACAATACACATAGAAGTTCATTGATAAAAACGGCATGGGAATTCAACACAGGGAAACCCCGAACCAAAATTTAAAAAAAAAATGACGTGGGAGTCCCCCTAAATTCCATACCAGGCCCTTCAGGTCTGGTATGGATATTAACAGGAACCCCGGCCAAAATTTAAAAAAAAAATGACGCGGGGTTCCCCCTAAATTCCATACCAGACCCTTCAGGTCTGGTATGGATTTTAAGGGGAACCCCGCGCCAAAAAAAAAAATGGCGTGGGGTCCCCCCAAAGATCCATACCAGACCCTTATCCGAGCATGCAACCTGTCAGGCCGCAGGAAAAGAGGGGGCGACGAGAGTGCGGCCCCCCCTCCTGAACCGTACCAGGCCACATGCCCTCAACATTGGAAGGGTGCTTTGGGGTAGCCCCCCAAAACACCTTGTCCCCATGTTGATGAGGACAAGGGCCTCATCCCCACAACCCTGGCTGGTGGTTGTGGGGGTCTGCGGGCGGGGGGCTTATCGGAATCTGGAAGCCCCCTTTAACAAGGGGACCCCCAGATCCCGCCCCCCCCGTGTGAAATGATAAGGGGGTACTTACCCCTACCATTTCACTAAAAAACTGCCAAAAATGTTAAAAATGACAAGAGACAGTTTTTGACAATTCCTTTATTTAAATGCTTCTTCTTTCTTCTATCTTCCTTCATCTTCTTCTTCTTCTGGTTCTTCTGGCTCTTCTGGTTCTTCCTCCGGCGTTCTCGTCCAGCATCTCCTCTGCGGCGTCTTCTATCTTCTTTTCAGGCCGCTCCGCACCCATGGCATGGGGGGAGGCTCCCGCTCTTCTCTTTATTTTCTTCTTCATCCTCTTCTCTTATTCCTTCTTCTCTTCTTCATTTTCTTCTCCGGGCCGCTCCGCACCCATGCTGGCATGGAGGGAGGCTCCCGCTGTGTGACGGAGTCTCCTCGTCTGACAGTTCTTAAATAACGGGGACGGGGCCACCCGGTGACCCCGCTCCCCTCTGACGTACGGTGACTTGACGGGACTTCCCTGTGACGTCACGGGGAATGCCACAGGGAAGTCCCGTCATGTCCCGTGCGTCAGAGGGGGCGGGGTCACCGGGTGGCCCCGCCCCAAGTTATTTAAGAACCGTCAGCCGAGGAGACGCCGTCACACAGCAGGAGCCTCCCTCCATGCCAGCATGGATGCGGAGCGGCCCGGAGAAGAAAATGAAGAAGAGAAGAGGAGAAGAAATAAGAAGAGAAGAGGATGAAGAAGATGAAGAAGATGAAGAGAAGAGCGGGAGCCTCCCCCATGCCATGGGTGTGGAGCGGCCCGAGGAGAAGAAGATAGAAGACACCGCGGAGGAGATGCTGGACGAGAATGCCGGAGGAAGAACCAGAAGAGCCAGAAGAGCCAGAAGAACCAGAAGAAGATGGAGGATAGAAGAAAGAAGAAGCATTTAAATAAAGGAATTGTCAAAAACTGGCTCTTGTCATTTTTAACATTTTTGACAGTTTTTTAGTGAAATGGTAGGGGTAAGTACCCCCTTACCATTTCACACAGGGGGGGCGGGATCTGGGGGATCCCTTGTTAAAGGGGGCTTCCAGATTCCGATAAGCCCCCCGCCCGCAGACCCCCACAACCACCGGCCAGGGTTGTGGGGATGAGGCCCTTGTCCTCATCAACATGGGGACAAGGTGTTTTGGGGGGCTACCCCAAAGCACCCTCCCAATGTTGAGGGCATGTGGCCTGGTACGGTTCAGGAGGGGGGGCGCACTCTTGTACCCCCCTCTTTTCCTGCGGCCTGCCAGGTTGCGTGCTCGGATAAGGGTCTGGTATGGATTTTTGGGGGGACCCACGCCATTTTTTTTTTTTTTTGGTGCGGGGTTCCCCTTAAAATCCATACCAGACCTGAAGGGTCTGGTATGGAATTTAGGGGGAACCACACTTCATTTTTTTTTTTAATTTTGGCCGGGGTTCCCCTTAATATCCATACCAGACCTGAAGGGCCTGGTATGGAATTTAAGGGGACTCCCACGTCATTTTTTTTTTTTTTAATTTTGGTTCGGGGTTTCCCTGTGTTGAATTCCCATGCTGTTTTTATCAATGAACTTCTATGTGTATTGTCGGCAATGCAATAGCCGCGGGTAGTTTTAATTGAAATTTTTCCTTCGAAATGTCATTTTGCTGTCAGACTGTTCTAAACACGGGAAACATGCGCCCCTTTACAGGCATACTATAGACACCCCCCAGGTACGAAATTTAAAGGGATATTACACTTTTATTGTTTGACTTTAAGCATTATTAAAATCACTGCTCCTGAAAAAACGGCCGTTTTAAAACTTTTTTTTGCATTGATCCATGTCCCCTGAGGCAGGACCCAGGTCCCCAAACACTTTTTATGACAATAACTTGCATATAAGCCTTTAAAATGAGCACTTTTGATTTCTCCCATAGACTTTTAAAGGGTGTTCCGCGGCATTCGAATTTCCCGCGAACACCCCAAATTGTTCGCTGTTCGGCGAACTTGCGAACAGCCAATGTTCGAGTCGAACATGAGTCCGACTCGAACTCGAAGCTCATCCCTAGTCTTCAGGGAGTGTTTCCTGCACTGGGCTCACAGCAGCTGATTCCTACACCATCAGTTTAACACATGTGGTTTTTCCTTTCTTTTGAATAAATGTACGCGTTTTTAATTGTTAGATTTGTACATAAACAAACTCATATTTTAAACCTTTCATTAGACAAACATTTAGTTAGCTGTATATTTGCTGCGCAGAATGTCGGACCATTAAAAATTAAATGTTTGACCAAAACAATATCTAACTTTGTCTAATAGCACCTTTGCATAAAAGCTACAGCTCTGATATATCGGGGTGAACCCTTCATTACTGGGTCCAGCTTGCATAAATATATTACAATGGCTTGTTTTCTATCATGCTGTTTGTGTAAGAACTCCAGTTTCATGTTTCAAAAAGACAACTTTTTCCTGGCAATATTATAATAAATGATAACAATACCCTGCGGTCATGGAGAAATGCCCATAAATCCAAAATATTCTTCTGTTTATACCACTGTACTTACATGGAAAAGGGGCACATCATTTCACAATCCACACATTCTGCTTTGGATTTCAAAAATAAAAATAAATAAAACAAAAGGACCAAGAATCTGTATGATGGACCAGAAAGCATCAAAAACTAAAAAACAACTGGCTGCAGGTGGCATCTATCCTAACAGGGTGTGTGGACTTGATGTGATGGGTCTGTTATATTTAAATTGTATTTATTATTACTCTCACATCATGGACCGTGCATCAAGTTATTATTAAGAACCTTAAAATTTCATTTTTGTAGAAAAACTTCTTATGTATCCCATCCATCTTGGCTTTGTTAAATATTATGGCAGCTGTATTCCAAATAACAACCTCATCTTAATCTTTTTTTTCTCTCAATAAGGGCTTATTGTATAAATGTAAAATTACAAAATTGTTATCTTAATCTAAACTAATCCCATTTTTACAAATTTCCCCAATAACCTGGATTTCATTTCCAACAAAAGGTTGTCTAAACCAGATTCAATATATCTATATTATTAATAAAATTGTTAAACTCATATTAGAAATGAATACTCATTATTACTTAATTTCCCTTTTTTAAATGCACTGTTTCCACTATCAAAGAATATCCAATTTGTGTAATACACGGTTAAATGTAACCTTCATTTTACCATGTCTGGAAAACTAATTCAAAAAATAATTGTGATCACATTGTTTACCATTAGATTTGTTAACCCGGCACATTTTGTTATAAATGTTTTGTCTAAAAAAATGGAATTGGCATGGTGTCCTTGCAGCTTATCACTGACCCCTCATCTCAGCCACATTCTTTCATGAGAGCACAAAGGAGGGGGTCACATCTGCGTACATGACACACACAAGCAATAGAACTAAAGGTCCCAGCATTCGCACACACATACACCAATATCTCTCTAAAATCGCTTACATTTTTCCCATTTGTACACAACACATGCATATCATTCTCTCACTTTCTTTTAACAGTTTAATATTTCCCTGCCTAAATTCTGCTTTCCTTATTTTGTTCAGATATTTTTATATCTAGCTCTATGATCAGACGGGCAGCCAGAGTGCTCATCCCATCTTCCCTCTCTGACAACATATAAAGTATTCTGTTTTAACTCTCGTTTCTCTGTTTTAACTTTACTAGTTGTAGTGCTTGACCCCAAATTCATCCCACAACTTAACATGAAAATGTCCCTTTCTGTCTAGTGTTAATTGTCACCCTTGATCCATCCTGCTCACATAGATAGCTGTTTCTCTAGCTGTTTACTCTGCATGATTTTTAGTCCCTGTGGACCTTGGTGGTAACTCAGTTACCCAATGTGGATCACTGTCCACTCTAACCATTTATCTAGGGGCTCAGTATAGGCGGAACCGCACCTTCGGTTCATATAAAGTGCTCCTCTTGGGCTGGGCATTTTTGAGGGTCTCTTATCCTTCATTCCCTTACTTAATTTAATGCCCATAATGACTGACCAGTCTTCTCTATGTGTGCCTATACCCTCTTGCCTCTAAACTACTTTATCTAGCAGATGTACTACATATACCTGTGAACAGCACTATTAACTATTAACTTCCCTTTCTTAGCTATAACACTCTGATGGACAGTAGACAGTGACAACATAACATATAACCACCAATCAATACAGTTCGATTAAGGGGAGTAAAATAGGTACCCTTTGTCCCAAAAATGCCTTACCGATCAAGGAAGTTTGATAACTCAAATGTAAGCAAAAGGCTTACCTCAGCTGGCTGATTATCAGAAATTCCTGGATCGTCTCAAGCTCCTCGTTTCGGATACTCAGGGTCACCTGGAATCCCCTCCTAAGGCAAAGCTCGCCATGCTGACTCGGTTAAATTGATGATAGGCAACTCCTATCCTCATATTGATTAGTGGTTCCAAATTAATAATAACTACTGCAGTAGGGAACAGACACAAAAGATACGCTCAGTATCTTTCCAAATAACTGTTCTGCTTTATTATGATGCATTTGAGGGTTTTTATGCACATGATTACGTAGGTATCACATTAATATTACAATTGTACGTTTATGGTAACAAGGAGCGTTACATAGGCAGGCTAATTCTAATTCTAATCAGGACTCGAAAGAATGTAAACATTTACTGAAAACATTATTAGTGCTGTGTGCACAGTGAGGGCAGGGTGCAATACATACAAAATACAATACAATTATATACAGAACGTACAAATTTCCATTACACTTCCTTCGGTTTTTTCCTCCATCTTCTTCTGGTTCTTCTGGTCCTTCCTCCGGTGTTCTCGTCCGGCATCTTCCTCCGCAGGGTCAGCGTCTTCTTCCCTTCTTCTCCTCGGGCCGCTCCGCATCCATGATGGCATGGAGGGAGGCTCCCGCTCTTCTCTTCATCTTCTTCTCTTAATCTTCTTCTCTTCATTTTCTCCTCTTCATCTTCTTCTCTTCATCTTCTTTTCGGGCCGCTCCGCATCCATGATGGTATGGAGGGAGGCTCCCGCTGTGTGGTGCTTCTCCTCTTCTGACGGTTCTTAAATAATGGGGGGCGGGGCCACCCAGTGACCCCGCCCCCCTCTGATGCACGGTGACTTGACAGGACTTCCCTGTGGCATCAGGGGAATGCCACAGGGAAGTCCCGCCAAGCCACCGTGCGTCAGAGGGGGCGGGGCCCCGCCCCCCGTTATTTAAGAACTGTCAGAAGAGGAGAAGCATGACACAGCGGGAGCCTCCCTCCATGCCATCATCTCGCGGCCACTCATTAAAATTAGAAGAAAAGAGGTTTAACCTTAAACTACATAGAGGGTTCTATACTGTAAGAGCGGCAAGGATGTGGAATTCCCTTCCACAGGCGGTGGTCTCAGAGGGGAGCATTGATAGCTTCAAGAAACTATTAGATAAGCACCTGAATGACCGCAACATACAGGGATATATAATGTAATACTGACACATAATCACACACATAGGTTGGACTCTTTTTTCAACCTCACCTACTATGTAACTATATATGTAACTATGGAGCCTTTAATGTCGAATATGTCAAAGAAGGTTGAGCTGGCAGAAGACTTGTTACTTTGATTGTCAAGAATTGCCAAGAGTTTAATGGCTTTTTTCAATTGTCCTGCTAGGTAAACTCTGACTAGATGTTGGAGCAGGACCTGCTACCTATGATTCCTTTGCAGACTTCTGTGCATTGTGAAGGGATCTCTGGTGTAGTTGTAACAGTGTGTTCCTCTTCCTCGCTGTGCTCACTAGTGCTGTTGGTGCATTGTAATGTGCATGGGGCTGGCCATGGGTGTAAAGCTGTGTTGTGATCTGAGCTGTCACATTTTGTGCATTTCACACTGATCTTACAATCTTTGGCAAAGTGAGATGTTGATAAGCAGCACTTGTAGCAGATGTTGTTCTCCTTCGGGAAGGCTTTGCAATACTCTGTGGACTTCTCTCTGAAGGCTCTGCACTTTAGAAGAGAATGCAGCTTCCTGTGCAAGGAACACTGCTTACCAGGATCTTTGACCTTCGTCTCTGAGTTAGATAAGCTGGAAAACCTGTGAAAGGAATCTGGAGAAGTCACATTGGTTTTGTGTACTGATACTGGAGGTTTGCACGGGTTCAGTCCTGTAGGAGCAGCAT
This sequence comes from Lithobates clamitans, assembly GCA_037952925.1. Taxonomy (NCBI): domain Eukaryota; kingdom Metazoa; phylum Chordata; class Amphibia; order Anura; family Ranidae; genus Lithobates; species Lithobates clamitans. Next base: position 5,902,956 of record JBBGZY010000216.1, read on the forward strand.
ATGACAATGTAAAGTCAAAACTAGGATCATTTCTTGTTCTAGCTTGCTGGCTTACAAAGTCCACAAAAACAGAGGGAGGAACATTATACTGTCTTTTATATTTGAAGCCATGTGTGATCCACTGCTCTTGTACAGTAAGTTATAGGGTAGCATTTGTACAATGGGGTTGACACCTCTGGCTGTATTAAAGAAGGCAAGTCCTTGTAAGTCTCCTTCGACTTTGGCTACCTGAATTTCCATTAGTAAGTCACTTAGTTCCCTGAGTTTCTGGTAAGCCTTACTAGGTATCTGAGAGAAGTTATTAAGTCTCTTAAATAGTGCATTTTCTATTGCTTCTGTGAGCCATAGCATTCGGCAGGTCTATGCCAGATCATTTTAAGCCCAGTGTCTGAGTAATTTATATTTATTGTCCTGATTCACCTGGCGTGTTCGGCTGACTAGTTTTCTGATCAGGTCTATCTCTTCACTGCATGACAAGTCTAAGCCTCTGATAGTGTTTTGGAAAGAAGATCGTCAGGCTCTGTAGCTTTCAGGGCGGTCATTAAACTTTTCAAGTTTTGTGCAAAAAACTTGGCAAAGTCTACTGTGTACTTGATTAGCTGGCTATGTATAGCTATGGTGAAAAGGTGCCGTGTGATCATACCTTTAAGCAGTTTCTGGTTTGATCCAGTCGTTGGTGTACCATTCTGAAGTTAAGGCAGGACCTGGAGGACAATTTATAGATTCTGATACCTTGCATGTAAGATGTTTGACATAAGAGGTTTCACTTTGCATAGAGTCCTCTTGTTTGCAGATTTGAGACTTGTCGGTGACTTGCAGTGGTGGAGGATCTTGAGGTTCAGCTTTTGGACCGAGCACACTGCTGCGTTAACTGTGTTCACTATCGGGGTATACAACTAGTTCAAAGGCCTCTGCTTTGGCTATAATGACCGCTACTTCTTTCTCTACAGTAAGCATTTCTAGGTTTGCTTCTAGTAGGGCTTTCTGCATTTCCAAAGACGTTTAGTTTTTCGCTCTCTTGGCCTGTCATTGAACTTTCTCAGCCTCTAACCATGCTCTCTCATCCTCTAACCGTGCTTCATGTTGCGCCCTCTCCACCTCTAAGCATGCTCTCTCAGACTCTAATCGTGCTTTGTATTGCACCTACTCAACCTGTAATCCTGCTTATTGTGGTGCCTTTTCAACCAGTAATCAGGATTCTTTTTGCGCCTTCTCCACCTCTAAACATGCTCTCTCAGCCTCTAAGCGCGCACTCTCTTTTTTTATATGCATTTCTTGCTAAGCAAAGGCTGTTCTGGACTTTATGGCTTCGACTTTTGCCCAAGCAATAGCAAGTGCATTACTTGCAGATAAGGATCTAGAGTAACCAAAGATATGGGGCCTTGTTTTAAGTGAAGATGCCGGGCCCTGCAACATGTTACTTGCGAAGGTGCTTGTGCTTATGTAGAGACTGCTGTGTTGCCTTATGCAAATGGCTGTGCTGACAGGCCTCTGTGTAGCCACTGTGTATCCCACTAGGTAGCTGCTGTATCGGTGGCAGTCCCTGTTTTAGCAGCCATTGTTTCACTGTTCTGTCCCCGCTACACGTTTCCCTGTATGTAGCTCGACATGCAGCTAAACCCTCCTATTCTGCAATAAGCCAGACTGAGTGCCTGATTTTGAAGCTTTATTCACAAAACAGGGTTGAGTGATTTATTCAGAATAAACAAATACAGATACATATAATCAGTATATGAAATAAACAAAAATACCATGAATAAGTTAGGCTGTAGATGGCGATAAGTAATTCTCATGATGCTGCGTAGGGATGACCCAAACACCCCCTGGTTCCTTTCGCAGCAGAACATACGAACACCGTTAAAGTCTATGGGACACAAATGTGAAAAATCACATTTTAAAGGCTTATATGCAAGTTATTGCCTTAAAAAGTTTTTGGGGACCCGGGTCCTGCCCCAGGGGATATGTATCAGGGCAAAAAAAAGTTTTAAAAACTGCCATTTTTTTCAGGAGCAGTGATTTTATTAATGATTAAAGTGAAACAATAAAAATGAATTATTCCTTTAAATATCGTGCCTGGGGGTGTCCTTAGTATGCCTGTAAAGTAGCGCATGTTTATAACGCATGTTTTTCCATGTTTATAACAGTGCCACAGCAAAATGACATTTCAAAAAGAAAAAATATCACTGAAAACTGCTCATGGCTGTAATGTATTATCGGATCCCCCGGCAATATAGATTAAATTACCAAAAATACAAAAAAAAAGGCGTGAATGTCCCCCCCAAAATCCATACCAGGCCCTTCAGGTCTGGTATGGATATTAAGGGGAACCCTGCACCCATTTTTTTTAAAATGGCGTGGGTATCCCCCAGGCCCCTCGGCACTATATACTCTGAACAGCAGTATATATATTACGGTATACAGCCTGCCCTATATACTCTGCAGAAAATTGGGCCTTAGGTGTTGGTGGTACCAGAACACTGTAAGCCCTCACAGTTACTCCTGTTGGGTGCCAGAAAGGGCCCTGTTGTGAAATATTATATCAAGAATTGTAATTACATGCCCAGGGGGAGAAAAATTAGGCCTTGGGTGGTGGGTCTTGGGTGGTGGTGCCAAAACACTGTAACCACTACAACAAGATACTCTTGTTGGGTGCAGGAACAGGCCCTGCTGTGAAACATGACTGCCAGTTTCTTGTCCTTCTGTGGCACCCCCTCTCTCTAGGCTCATGTTACTCCCTTCCTCAACCTGGGAACCAATATTGGAGCCTTACAATCGCTTTGCATCCTCCAGCAGCATATAACCACCACTGTGGTCGAATAATTCTGGGGACTCCTCCATGCAGGATGGTGGGGCTATGGAAGGAGTGACTGTGGACAGAGAGCCGGTGGAATAGGCCGCTTTGGCAGCTGCATTGGGAGGCAAACTACTCTGAGACTGGGTGACAGAGGATGAGGAGGATGAGGAAGGCTTTGTTATCCACTCCACCAACTCTTCTGCATGTTCTGGCTCAATAACATGGCCAGCAGCAGAAAAAAAGGACAAGCGTGCCCCACGGCCACCTGCAGATGATGCACCATGTCCAGGACCAGCACTGTTGACTGTAGACACAGAGGCTTCTTGCCCTCTTTTAGTGGCCTGTGAGCATCTGCCTCTCCTTGTTGACCTTCCGGACATGATGTATTTTTTGTTTTGCAACACCACACTACACTGTATTAGATACTGTGTACACCACCTAAAGTGTATTAGAAAGTGTAAAATGGCTGCACTGTATTGTATACTGTGTACACCACCAGAAGTGTAGTAGAAACTGTACACACTCTATTAGATACTGTGTACACTGCCTGAAGAGTATTAGAAAAAGTACACCACAGAATGCACTATAGATATAGGCTACACTGGATGCAGAGTATATGTGTATATATATATATATATATATATATATATATATATATATATATATTAATACCCACCTGAAGTGTATTAGAAACAGTACACCACAGGGGACATGGCTGGCCACGGAGCAAGATGGCCATTTAACCCATAAGCTCCACTCAGCCCTGAGACAATAAGCAACCCTCCGCCTGCCATAGCAGCCTTTCTCCCCCTCTCCTACACTGGAGGGGAGCTGGAACTCTGAGGATCACAGCAGTATGTCAAAGAAGAAATACCGCTGCACATACAAGTCGCACTGCCTCACGGACTTCTACACACAGAGAGGCACAGTCACAGGCAAAGGCATGAAGCACAGCCAAAATGGCACCGGAGCAGCATCTCCCCCTCCTCCCATGCCAGCAACAGAGGCACCTCATGGTTCAGCATGCATTCTGGAAGACATGGACAGCTCTGAGCCTGACTTCTCACCTTATCAAAACTCACCTGCTGATAGAGGTATGCGGGCAACACAGTCCCCATCCCTCTCCCCCCAAAGCACCGTTGTACAAAAAAAAGCACTGGGTGAACTTGAGGAAAGTGAAAGTACAGAGGAATCCCTGGCTGCTCTACCTGCCAGCGACTAGCCTGCCTCAGAATACACCCTGAAACTCATGCTATTGTCCCTGCAAAAGGATTAAGAAATGAGCTCCGCTCATCCTTATCCTCCCTCCACTTCAGAGTGAATCAGATAGAGGAGCATACAGATATGTTTGAGAGGCAAGTTACAGAACATACCACTGCCCACCATGAAGAATCTGAGGCATACCACCAGCACTCACAAGAAATCCAATTTTTACTTTTAGCTAAAGTGACCGACCTTGAGGATTACTCCAGGAGGAATAATATAAAGTTCAGAGGCATCCCTGAGACTATCAAACCTCCAGACCTCATCCACTACATTTAGCAGCTGATTTTGCTATAGACCTCGCTCACAGGATCACAAAACCGAATTACCTACCAGAAACGGTCCCACGAGATGTGCTGGTACGTATTAATTTCTTCCAAGTTAATAAAAAAGTCATGTCCGCAGCCTGCACTAGTGCTCCTCTGCCAGATCCTTACTCCTCAGTATTGCTTTACACAGATATCTCAGCTGCCACTGCGCAAAAACAAAGATAATTTGCTCCAGTCACTACAGTCCTCCGGGATTGCAACATCACCTACAAGTGGGATTTCCCCACTAAATTGATGGTGACATTCCAAAGTCAATCAACCACCATCTTCACCCCTAAAGAAGGCATTAAAAGACTGCTAAATTCGGGCCTCATCTTATCACTCCCACCAGCGATGGACTCAGCCACGGCCGCCACAACACCAACCCTGCCTCACCCCGCCTCACCCCGCCTCACCCCGCAACCAATGCCTCTGTTGACATCCCAGTCTCATTCTAGGCCACCTATGTTTCTAAACAAGCGATTTGGACATTGCTTCACTCCTTAACAACCTAATGTCCCAGATGAGTATCCTATGTTCATCCTGCTTTTTTCGTTTCCTTTTTTATCTTTGTTTCACTGCTTTTTTCTCTCACACTTCCCCCTAGATAAACAGAGTGCTAAGCACTCTATCACAAGTTCTAAACTGTACTTAAAGTTCAATAAGCTATCATTATTGCTTTTTACATTTTCTTGTATCTACTATTGTACCATTGATCAGTAAGTACTATTGTTATATGTTTAAAAAAAAAAACACTCAAGTTTGGTATGCGAATCAAAAGGTGTTCTCCCTCCTCCCCCCTTCCACATCTTAAAGCCTTGCTTAACACAAACTTACTATGGCTCTTAACATTACCTCCATAAATGTCAATGGCCTCAACTCCCCCTTTAAGCATCACTTACTATGGAAAGAAGCACTTAAACTTAATGCAGATCTTATGTTCGTGCAAGAAACCCACCTCTCATCTGTCAAACCTCCATCTTGTTCTCATAAACAATTTCCATATTGCTTTTTTGCCTACTCCTCTAAGAAAAAAGCTGGAGTTCTCATAGCTATACGCTTTACAGTATCGTTTCAGCTGATTCACTCAGAAATATACATATTTGGCAGGTATATCATACTATATGCCTCTATCAACAACCATACGATGGCGATTGTCAATCTATATGCCCCCAATACCTTCCAAGGCCAATTCTATAAAACCGTTATGGGGAAACTAACACCGCCTCCGACAGCACCCCCTAATCATATGTGGGGATTTTAATCAAATTGTTGACCCAATCCTTGACTCCTCCAAAGCAATAAGTAGACAATCCACCGCTCTCTCATCTATATGACCCATGGAGATACCTACATGACACTGAGAAGGACTATACCTTTTATTCGCACACACACAAAAGTCCTATTCCAGGATAGACATGTTTCTGGTGGACAAACATACCCTCCAAACAGTACAAGATGCAAAAATTGACACCATCACGTGGTCTGACCACGCCCCAATTCTACTTAAGCTCTTTCCTCTTCACCCTAAACAATTGAGGAAAATGTGGAGGCTTACCACCTCCTTTATCTCTTGCCCTTTTCTCCAGAAACATGTCACATCCAAAATTGAGAACTATTTCTTGCAAAATGCTGATTCTGTGTCGAACCCCACTGTCTGCTGGAATGCACATAAGACATGTCTCAGGGGTCTCCTCATTAAATTAGGGGCGCATGAAAAAAAGGAACGCAATGCTACCACCACAAAATTACTAGAACAAATACGCTCTATTGAAATTGCACACAAAGCCCAGCCTTTCCCACTCCTAGAAACCGAACTACACAATATCAGAACTCTAATGCCATGTACACATGGGCGGACTTTTCAGCAACAAAAGTCCGACGGCCTGTCCGACAGACTTTCAACAGACTTTTGGCGGACTTCCGACTGACTTTTTAACGAACGGACTTGCCTACATACGATCACACCAAAGTCCGACAGATTCGTACATGATGACGTACACCGGACTAAAATAAGGAAGTAGATAGCCAGTAGCCAATAGCTACCCTAGCGTCAGTTTTTGTCCGTCGGACTAGCATACAGACGAGCGGATTTCTGAGTCAGGCGGAGTTACAACATAAAGATTTGAAGCATGTTCCAAATCTAAAATCCGTCAGATTTTCGACTGGAAAAGTCAGCTAAAGGTCCGATCAGATTGTCCGCCAGACTCGGTCCTTCGGACCAGTCCGGTCGAAAAGTCCGCTCGTGTGTACGCTGCATAAGCGAACACTAATGGGGCGTACACACGCTTGGACTTTTCGGCTACAAATGTCCAACGTACACCGACGGACCAAATCCGACGGACAATCCAATCGTGTGTGGGCTTCCCCGGACTTTCAGCGGACTTTTCCAGTCGCAAATATGATGGACTTTAGATTTTGAACTTGCTTCAAATCTTTACGTCGTAACTCCGCCGGACCCAGAAATCCACTCGTCTGTATGCTAGTCCGACGGACAAAAACCGACGCTAGGACAGCTATTGGCTACTGGCTATCAACTTCCTTATTTTAGTCCGTGTACGTCATCACGTACGAATCCGTTGGACTTTGGTGTGATCTTGTGTAGGCAAGTCCGGTCATTAGAAAGTCCGTTTAAAGTCCGCCAAAAGTTAGTCGAAAGTCTTTGAAAGTCTGTCGGACAGGCTGTCGGATTTTTGTAGCCAAAAAGTCCGACCGTGTGTACGCCCCATTACACTCAAACTTTGACCTATCCCTAAAAAGAACCTTTTTAGCAAAGCATCTTTATACAAAATCAATTGCTCCAAATCCTGTATGATTGGAGGCAATATCGATCCTAACACCAAGCGTAGCATTGATCAACACACCTCTTTTTCATGGGCCCCAGACTCTACTCTCTCCTATTTCGGTATCTACTTGACTACTCCTACTTTTCCTTAATTTTTCACATCTAGTAACCAAACTGCAAAAAATTGCAGAAGATTTAAGAAGTGTTCAAGCATCATGGGCTGGATGGATTGCGCTCACTAAGATGTACCCCTTGCCTCATATACCGTGCATATTCCAAACTTTACCTATCCCCTTCTTACATTCACATTTTAACAAACTACAACCTATTCTGACCTCTTTCATATGGAATGGGAAACACCCCAGAATTAAAAGATCTACCCTTTGTTCACTAACATCTACTGGTGGAATGGGCGCTCCTAATATTTCAGCCTACTTTAACCACTTGCCGACTGGCTCGCGCTGATATATTTTGGCAAAGTGGCATGGGTGCGCAAAACAACATACCCGTACGTCGCTGCGTCATCCGTGGCTAGCGGGCAAGTGAGCACCATGGGGGCATGCCCGCGGGTCCTGCAGACTCGATGTCTGCCGGTGGCTTACGATCGTGGAACGGAGAGGGGCACAATGGGGAGATGTCTATGTAAACAAGGCATTTCCCTGTTTTGCCTAGCAACATGACAGGGATCTACTGCTCCCAGTCGGAGCAGTGATCTCTGTCATGTTCTAGTGAGCCCACCCCCCCTACATTTAGAACATGCTGAGGGAACACAGTTAACCCCTTGATCGCCCCCTAGTGTTTAACGCCTTCCCTGCCAGTGACATTTACAGACATTTTTATAGCACTGATTGCTGTATAAATGGCAATGGTCCCAAAATAGTGTCAAAAGTGTCCGATCTGTCCACCGCAATGTCGCAGTCACGATAAAAATCGCAGATCGCCACCATTACTAATAAAAAAAGATTAATAAAAATGCCATAAATCTATCCCCTATTTTGTAGACAGCTTTTGTGCAAACCAATTGATTGCAATTTTTTTTACCAAAAATATGTAGAAGAATACATATTGGCCTAAACTGTGGAAGAAATTTTTTATATATTTTTTGGGGATATTTAGTATAGCAAAAAGTTAAAAAATCTTGCTTTTTTTTCAAAATTGTCGCTCTTTTTTTGTTTATAGCGCAAAAAATAAAAACTGCAGAGATGATCAAATACCACCAAAAGAAAGCTCTATTTGTGGGAAAAAAAGGACTTCAATTTTGTTTGGGTACAACGTTGCGCGCAATTGTCAGTTAAAACGACACAGTGCTGTATCGCAAAAAAGGGCTTGGTCAGGAAGGGGGTAAATCCTTCCGGGGCTGAAGTGGTTAAAGCAACTATTCTGGATCAAACCAAATACTGGTGGAAAGCAGATATACAAAACCCTTGGATACAAATAGAAGCAACAGTCATGGCAACTCACCCTAAACTGACCCTTAGTGCACTACACCTGCACCACCACAAAAAGCAGAGCTATCTTACCACAGTCAATGCAACTCTCAAAATATTGCGAGCAATCTTTCAACAATCAGGAGGCATACCCCACCGACTACTACAAGACATACCTCTCAAGGCTCTGCAAATTCTATCTGATATCCCAATCTCAAACTGGCTACATAAGGGCATTAATACCATTGGAGATTTCTACCACGACTCCCTGCTCCTAACCTTTTAACACCTACAAAAGACCTACCACATTCCATTAAGAGACTTTTTCATGTAACTCAGAATCCGCTCAGTGCTCTCACAGGTAACGTGGTTTAAAAATCCCTTCTTCTGGATCCTACTAAAATTCTACAATGCAGACCATCCCTGTCTGAAAGACATCTCCTATATCTACAAGCTCCTCGCCGACCTGGTACCGGACACCAAAACTACTGCTATGCTGAAATGGGAGAACCTCCTCGAGTGTACCTACACTCACCAGCAATGACACAGTGCCCTCAGAAGACCACTGAAATTTTCCCGATGTATCACACACTGGGAAACGGAACAAAAAATCCTCAATAACTGGTACCTTACACCTTCCAAACTGGCAAAGATTTACCCTACCACATCCGACACCTGCTGGAGAACCTGAGGCCACTCTGGCACAACTGTACATATCTGGTGGCCATGCCCCAAACTGAAACCCTTTTGGTCTGCCCTCACAAAACTTCTTTCCTCTATCCTATCAACTCCTATCTCACTATCCTCACAAATGGTCCTTTTGGGTCTAGGTTTTGACTCCCGGCCATCAGCCACTCACCCCATTTTAACTCACATCCTTATCGCTACCAGGCTGACAATTGTCAAAAAATAGAAATCTCCTGATCCCCCCTCACTCACAGGAGTAATTCTGTCACGAAACAACCAATGTCTCATGGAATTCATGTATGCCAGGGCCCATTTGCTAGTCTCCGCATTCCTAATCAGATGGAACCCCTGGTTAGCACACCCTTACCATAACCTCTTATGCCGCATACACACGAGCGGAATTTTCGTCAGAAAAAACTTGGATGGTTTTTCCGACGGAATTCCGCTCAAGCTTGCCTTGCATACACACGGTCACACAAAAGTTCTCTGAACTTTCGACCATCAAGAACGCGGTGACAAACAGCACTATGACGAGCCGAGAATATGAAGTTCAATGTTTCCGAGCATGTGTGATTTTTTGCGCGTCTGAATTACATACAGACTAACACATTTTAGGATAGGAACTTTTTCCGACCGAAAAATAGAGCGCATGCTCTCAATCTTTTGCTGGCTGGAATTCCGCCAGCAAAAGACCGATGGAGTATACACACGGTCGCATTTTCTGACAAAAAGCTCTCATCGGAGTTTTGCTGGCGGCATTTCCAAACGTGTGTACGCGGCATAAGGCTCACAATGCAACCCTAAAACACTGACACCCAAAAGGACCACCTGCTCTATCGCTACTATCACTGGTGTGTGGACCTACACATGGTAGGCAACACACTATTGTTAAATTGTTGTTAACTCTTCTGTTGCACCACAAAAAAAGAAACAGTACACCACAGAATGCACTGTAGATATAGGCTACACTGGATGCAGAGTATATATATATATATGACTGTATATATATATATATATATATATATATATATTAATACACCGCCTGAAGTGTACTAGAAACAGTACACCCAGTGGCGGAACTACCGCCATAGCGACCCACGTGGGCGCTATGGGGCCCACAGCCGAGTGGGGCCCGGTGAGCAGGGCCGATCCTAGGCGGGTGCGCGCCCCAGCGCTGTAAGCTGACGCAAAGAAGAGGCACTGAGCTGCTGAAGCTGTGGCATGCCACTTGACTGCATTGGTTGCAAGAATCGCCAGCCGCCTAGTGCCTAGCAACCAGTGATGTCAGAGGCCGCGCCCGCCCCAGCATTCATAGCATACCACGGCTGCCCCAGCATTCATAGCATGCCGCCTCCACGGCTGGAAAACGAGCTCGGCTCCATCCCCCTCTGCCCTCTTCAGACAGTGTGGCTCAGAGGGAGGGGAGCGAGCAGAGTGAGAGGAGCGTTTCTGAAAAGAGCTGCCTGACGCAGCCTTCCTGCCTTGCTGTGAGACTGTGAGTGACTACATGTGCACTGAACCTGACATGAACCTCAGCCTTAACCTGTAATTAATTTGCTGTGTCATCAAACGCAGCCACTGTGCCCGTCAAATGCAGCCACTGTGCCCATCAAATGCAGCCACTGTGCCCGTCAAATGCAGCCACTGTGCCCATCAAACGCAGCCTCTGTGCCCATTAAATGCAGCCACTGTGGCCGTTAAATGCAGCCACTGTGCCCGTCAAATGCAGCCACTGTGCTTGTCAAATGCAGCCACTGTGCCATAAAATACAGCCACGGTGCCCATCAAACACAGCCACTGTGCCCATCAAACGCAACCTCTGTGCCCATTAAATGCAGCCACTGTGCCCGTTAAACGCAGCCATGGTGCCCATCAAATGCAGCCACTGTGTCATAAAACGCAGCCACGGTGCCCATCAAACGCAGCCACTGTGCCCATTAAACATTTTGCTATGGGGCCCTGTGATTTCTAGTTACGCCCCTTAGTACACCACAGAATGCACTGTAGATATAGGCTACACTGGATGCAGAGTATATATCTATCTATATATCTATCTATATATATATTTTTATATATATATATATATATATATTAGACTGACTGTACTGTATATATATATATATCAAATACACTACCACTAACTGAATAACCTGCCTGCTTAATCTAACTCAAGCTATCTCTCTGTTCACGCCAGCAACACTACACATGGCTGCTCTGTAAGCAGCCTTATATAGTGTGGGGTGTGGGCTTAATCCCACTGAGCCATGATTGGCCAAAGGCACCATGCTTTTGGCCAATTATGGCTCTCTCAGCAGAGTGCGCTGTTATTGGTCAAGTGCATGCTTTGGCTAATCATCATACAGCAAAGCACTGCGATCTCGCAGTGCATTTTGGGGCATTCTGTGGCGCTCAAATTTTCCGCGAATGCCCCATATGTTTTGTTTGTTTTAGAACAAACATCTAATGTTTGAGTCAAACTTATGTTTGACTCAAAACGTGGGCTCATCCCTAATGCTGCGTTTAGGAGATGCAAAGGGATGCAGGATTTAGTCCAACATGTGCTCTGATAGCTGGTTCCTTCTTTTAGTCTCTAAGATGGAGTCTGAGTTCCCATGTTGCACCTGTCTCTCTTCCTTAGACTGAAGAATGATGGATATTTTTGTTAAAGGTGAACAGTTTTTGACTTCTGTAAAAACAGTAAATTTGCCACTAGCTCCATCTTGTGTTCAAATCTGATATTGCAGACAAACAAATTAATATCCTGCTGGAGGCAGAACATGAGGAGCCACTGCTGTTTGACTCCCCTGATTCTGAGTGACTTTTCCAGCAATGCCAGGCCCTCTGAAACACCAAGGCTAAATAAGGAGGATTTCTTTGAAAAATATTCCAAACAAGGCAACAAAACAGACCAGCAATAACTGTAAACAGCAACCGTTAATAAACACCACACTCACATAACTCACAACAGCACAAATAATAAGAGGACAGATTGTCTCTGCACCTGAACCCTAACACTAGGGATATCATAACTAAAAGGACAGCACTGAAAGCTAAAGGTCCTTCAGTCTCTCTAAACCCCTCCCACTGGCCAGGGTAGCTGGGGACCCAAAGTTCCTGCACTGGAACACTCGGCTTTAAATGGGATCCCACAGTACACAGTCCAAGTATCCAAACTGTATCCTAAGACAAGGTGAAACTGTCCCTTTTGGGCAGTGGGCACGAAAGTTGTGGCCAGCAGCCTACCACCACCAAAAAGTCTGTGATTACACCTTGTATCCAGAACCAGTGACTTCAGTGGCAATTCAGGACCTAGCAATGGCAATCACTATCAACTAGCAACTAATGATGTCAGCAGCAGTCAGGAATGATAATATCTCACAGAAGAGGTCATGTCAGAAGTGGCACTGGAGGTGGCAGTGGCAATCTCTGTGTAGATGGGGCAGCAGAGTCTCTCTCTCAGACACCACGGTGAACACTCCATCAGACAGCTCTCAAATACAGCAGCCCACTCTAATGGTCACCTCTTATTTTTCCCCTGAGAATGCCTTGAACCTCTGGCTACTGCTTTGTTTTCCTCCTCTCTAGTACACAGCTTTGTTTTTTTTTTGGCCTACTCATATCTTGAACACTAAGGGCTGGATCACACTAAATGCTTTCTAATGCATTTTTACACTGCATCCAGACTGCGTGCATAGTGTTTGCCATGTATTCCAGTGGCCCCAGTTTACACCAGTGCAGTCAGTTCCAGTGTTTTCAACACAAGTACTACCTGATGCTTCTTATTTGTTTGGAATGCATCAACACACCAAACTGCACCAGAATGCATATTAGTTTAAACACAAAAGATACAGCATTTAATTGCCTTATGACTAAAACACATGTGAAAACATGACACCTTTCATAAAATCATGCACTACAAGATTTAAACAAAATAAAAAATCTGTTGAAATCAAACTCTATGTGGTTTCTTTTAACAAATGTCCTTATTTCCCAAAAGCTCAATAAATCCAATGTGCTTTCTTGCAAAATTATTTCACTACCAATAGTTGTGCTATAATGGTAGTCTTCATATATTTGCAACCACCACCATTAGATGTGCCCTCACCTGAAGTGCAGGATGTTACATATTATGTATGGTCAAGTACTCTTATGTCCTATACAAGACAAATAATGGACATCCAGACTTCTCAGTCTCAGTCTGAGGAATCATCAGTTTTAAATGCTTAATCACTATTTGAGTTTTTTTTTTAAATATATGATGGAGTGGAGGAGGCGAAGTGAAAGGTTGTCTTAAAGTAAAAGTACCATACAACAAAAAAGGATTATTTAACTGGAGATCTGAATTGCCTGAGGAGTCTGGATGTCCATTATTTGTCCTTTGTAGAACACAAGAGTATTTTTAGAACACAAGAGTATTTGACCATACAAAATATGTAATATCCTTCACTTCAAGTGAGGGCACATCTGATGGTTGTGGTTGCACACATGAGGATTACTATTTAAGCACAACTATTGGTGGTGAAATATTTTCGCAAGAAAGCACATCGCATTTATTGAGCTTTTGGGAAATAAGTATATTTGTTTAAAGAAGCAACACAGAGTTTGATTTTAGAAGACTTTATTGTTGTTTTTTTGTTTAAATATTATATTGCATGATTTTATAAAAGGTGTTGTATTTTCACAGGCATCAGGCACTAGTCATAGGGAAATTAAGTGTTGTACCTTTTGTGTTTAAACTGGTTTGAGTCACACTTATATGAGAGTGTAGGTAGGTACTAGCAGCTGAAAGTTTTAATACATCTTGGTCTATAGCAGCTCACAAGTTTAATAATAAAAATAAAGATATTCTAAGTGTCAAAATAAAAAAGAGGAAAAAATGCACTGGAATGCATATAAAAATGCATCAAAAAAGTGTGTAAAGGCATATGCAAAAACACATTTGGAATGCTGAAATTGTGGTGCAAAAAAGCCCCAATCCCAATCTCTTCAGGAACTACCCTCCCCACAAGTCATTGCTCCTCCCAACAGTTCTCAGGTAAAGGAGGTATCTGATCTGATGGTGGTGAGTGCATATATATGAAGATTACCATTAAAGCACAACTACTGTTGGTGAAATAATTTTGCAAGAAAGCACATCGTACTTATTGAATTTTTGGGAAATAAGTACTGTACATTTGTTTAAAGAAGCCACACAGAGTTTAAAATACTTTATTGTTGTTTTTTTTTTTTTAAATATTGTACTATGTGATTTTATAAAAGGTCTTGTATTTTCATGTCCATAAGGCACTAGTCATAGGGAATTTGTGATGCTAGGGGGCGCTTATAAGGAAAAAATTCCCAATATACTAAAGTGCATTTTAAGACCGTATAACATGGAAACAGTTTATAACAAATTAACAATAATAGTATAAAAATAAATCAGTCTTATGAGTCCATTGATCTTCAGTGAAAAGGTCTTGATAGATTATCAATAGAAAGTCCTTCACCACTTGAAAATATGCAAATGACACCCCAAGTGCTCAAATGAAAAACCTGCTCACCAGATAGCCATGACCTCTTTAACTAAAAAGAGGGTCTGGAAGCGCTATAAGCAGAAATCTTGCAGTAGGTAGACTGGAGAAACATTTAATCTTCTAAGCTATGGTCTCCTCTCCACCACGATGCCTGGGATGAAAGACAAAGGGAGAACCAATAGCGTAATATTGTTTTTATTAATATGATGAAAAGTGCAAAAAATGCCGGCTTACATTGATTTGTGCCTTGTCCTGGCACCAAGGATGACTGAGAGACAAACCAGAAGCTCTGACCTGGAGATGACGTGACCGGAAGGAGTCTCGACGTATGTTTCATAATTGCTACGTCATCAGGAAGCATTCCGGTCACTGGGCAAAGTTGCTCTTTATGGCATGGAAGTGAGGTGCAATTTGCAGAGCGGCGATTCTCCATCCAGTGCATCTTAGTTGGAACATACCACTAACTTTCCAGTCTATAAATATATTATACATCATAGCACTAATATGTTAATTAATATATTAGTGTGGTGATGTATAATATATTTATGCATTGGGTAGAGCAGCCCTGATCACTGCTTCCTGCCCAGCACACACAGCAGCTCTCCCTGGGGTAGAAAGAAGATTTCTGAGGAGAGATGTCAGACTGCTTCTTCTACACATGTGAGTCCCGACCTTCTCTGCCTTCCATCCTGTACTATGCTGTCTGTAAACCTGCCCTGCATCTTGCAGAGCAGGTTTACTAAGAGAGGAAGTAACTTTCTTGAATAGGTTAGGAATATACTGGGACCTCTGAAGTGCTACATCGATGTATTCCACATACACATCGTTTTTAATAAGATATAATGTGTACATCTATGTAGCACCCCAGAAGTCCCAGTATATTCCTAACCTATTAAAAAATCTGAACAGAAATAGCAAGGAATGTGATTATACTGCATAATACTGCCAGCTCCAGGAAAGTAAAAAAGAAGTGCAATCCTTTCAGTGTATGTGTTTGGGGGGGGGGGGGGGGGTAGCCTCTTTCACTTACCTTATTTCCTGTTCCAGCCAGCTCTAGTGCCTTGACATCATCACATACCATAGAGGGACATTAACCCTGTATGGTGTGATGAGGATGCTGGAGTGTGAACACAGCCAGTAACTTACACAGAAGCTGAGGAGGACAAGTCACAGCGCTGGAAGGAGCCTACAGGGATAAGGTAAAGATGGGTACACACAGGTTAAGATTTGTCCAGGTCAGCTGGGACTGGCTGAATTTCAGTCTGTGTGTAGCCCTCCCTGTTAGACAGAAGCCGATCATTAGATCAGCTTCGGTTGAACAGGACTGCTGGAAAACATTGTTCAATCAGCAGCTTGCAGCCAATACAGAATGCATTAATCAGTATATTCTGACAGTGGGGAGACCCCACTGTCAGAATACAATGTCCCATCAGTCAGGATTTCTGTATCCAAATGCCTTGTGTTGATGCAAGAACCTATCCACATTGAGGACAAGCCTTGTACACACGGTCAGATTATTGGACGAATTTTCATCAGTTTTTTGTTGGATGCTAATCTCAAATCGGACGACAGAATTCAACGTCAGAAGTAAAGTAATGTGTTGAATTGTTTTGTATGTGTTCTTTCCTTTTTGAGCATGCCTAGTCTTGCTCTTCAGATTTTTTTTGGGCAGAAAACCATACTAATGAAAAGAAAATCGGATGTTGTAGTCACATCAGACAAAAATTTTGGAGTCTGCACAGAAAATTCATAATCGGCTGTCAAAAGCAGGATACTAATGATCAGAAAATCTGCAGATCGTTCATCAGACGAAATTTAACTTCAGATTTTCTGAACGTGTGTATGGGCCTTAACACTGCACTCATGATCTGCTGATCACAGTTGCAATACTTTGCAGGTTCCTGTTTTAAAAGCAACAAAAAAAGTCCAGCGCTCTGGATGTCAGAGAAGCAAACTGCAACAGTCAGAAGTATGTAGCTAAATACTTTAATAAAAATGGTAGGCAGTCCATATAAACAGCCCTGTGGATACAATACTTGAAAAAGGTGATTACAAAATATGTGGTTGGATGACTAACTGTCCCTCAAGCAACAAGAGCCAAAACAGGAGTCTCACCCAACTGCATGATCCCAAGTTGTAACAGGAAGGAGGGGGGAGAGAGAACCCGGGTATGAGGAGCACTGATGACCAGCTGGAACCTCCTCTGGATGTGGGATGCGAGCCCCGAAGAGGTGACTCACCAGATCCGGAGTGTGACTCCACGTGTGCAGCGGTGGAAGAAACAGCAGCTTGCCGCGGGGAAGGAAGAACGAAGCTCCGTCTCTCAGTGGACGGTGACGTCAGACCAGCTGAGGGGCTGTACCAAGGAGGGAAAGGCTCAGAAATGCAGAGGAGAGCCGCTGTAGTGTCGGATGGTAAAACACAGTGCCGCTCACATGCAGATCCGTGTCCCCTTGAGGATGAAATGCCTGTATCCGAATGGTGTCACTCCAGGGATGACCGCAGCTGTGCGGTGTGTAGCATATAGATGGAAGATGAAAAAACGGAAAGCTGGAAAATATGATGAATGGCTAATAAGTGAAGGGGAGGGGAAAAAACACAAAATTAGGGCAGGAACAATTAACCCATTTAAAAAGTGGGAAAGGTTAAAACTCCGATATTAACCCCTTGAATCCTCAAAGGAATCACAATAAAAACCATTAACATATCCAAAGTCTCTCTAAAAAAAATACCTAAACGGATAAAAACATATATAAATTTAATTCAAAACAGTTATTTAAATAAACAGTTGTTTAAAAAAAAAAACTCTACACAAAACTGCACGTCTCTAGTTCCTCGTTTAACCCCTTGGCAGCAAGTGAGTCGAACATATATATCCAAAAGACTTCTCATTTACACAACAGGGAAAATCTCCCTTTAATGATTAATGTTCCTTTGGGGATGGTTTCTATCACAAAGACTTCTAGGTGTTTAATATCCTTATTGTGGAAGCGAAGAAAATGCCGGGGGACACTGTGTTCATCGCTCCCCTTAGTAATGAGTCTACGGTGGTTGCCCACTCTGACACGTAATGCACGGATAGGTCAACCTACGTAGAGGAGGCCACAGGGACACCGTAAAACATAAATTACGAAATCCGTAGAGCAAGTAATAAATTGCCTGATTTCATAATTTTTACCTAGGTTGGTTGTAATTACCTTGGTTCCATGGGCAATAAATTGACATGTGAGAAATCCTCTTTTTTTGCACTGGAAAATGCCTTTCCTGTTATCAAAATATGACCTAATGTCAAGAGGGCATTTAGTTGATTTGTTTAATATTTTGCTAGGTGGCAGTAAGTTTTATACAGTGCGAGCTTTACGGAAAGTGACCCGTGGAACCTCTGGTAATACCGGGGCTAAACGTTGATCTAATAATAGGATGTTATAGTGTTTTTTTATAATTTTAGATATAGACTTAAAGCTATCATTAAAAGTGAAAACAAATCTGACAGTGTGATTATTTGGTGGTTCCTCTCTCAGGGTCTTTTTCTTAGAGGGAGGATTCATATTAGACAAAAAAGCCTCACTGATGAGTTCACATGGATATCCCTTCTCTTCAAACGTTTTTTATCATCGTGGCCCCTTGTTCAACAAAGGCCTCCATTCTTAAACAATTCCGTCTCAGTCTATTAAATTGGCCACTAGGAATATTACTTTTCCTTGAAGGGTGATGGCAGCTTCTAAAGTGGAGATAAGAGTTGCCACTAGTTGGCTGGACATGATTTTTTGTAATGATCCTGTTCTGATCATGGGACGGTACTAAATCCAGGAATAAAAGTTCATGGGGATCCAATACATATGTAAAGGACAGACCGTGAGGGTTAGAATTGCAATGGGTCAAGAAGGAGGAGAACAGCTCTGGACCTCCGCTCCATATGAGCACGATGTCATCGATGTACCGGCCGAAATAAACTATGTGTTCGGCGTATGGATTGTTGGCCCAGATTCTGTCCTCCTCCCAAAGGCCCATGGTAAGGCTGGCATAGACCGGAGCAAAATTCGCCCCGATAGCAGTTCCCCTGCGTTGTAGGTAAAATTGATCACAAAAAGTGAAATAATTATGTTTAAGACAAAAATCCATAGCCTGAACCAGAAATTGTGACTGCAACGAGTTGAAATCTCCACTTCTGGTCAGAAAGTGTTGTACGGCTCTCAGGCATACTTCAAGAGGTATAAAAGTATAGAGGGAGGAGACATCAAGAGATGCCCACCAATACACACCAATTGACACACCAAGGGCTGTAAACAGAAGTCAATATATTTAGAGAGACCGTTGCTGAAGCTATTGGTGCTGGCCACAATTGGTCTAGACCAATGATTTGTGGATCTTCGGGAGGTGGTAGAAATACGGGGTGCTACACTCAGGTGGCAATAAAAATTGTCTTTCTTTGTTAGTGAGCACTCCGTTTCGCCATGCCTCCTGTACCAGCAACTTAAGTTCCAATTGAAAACCTGGAAGAGGGTCAGACTGTAATTTTAAATATGTATTTGTGTCAGCTAACAGCCAACTAGCCTCTTTAATATAATCTGCTCGATTTTGTACCACTAGGCTGCCTCCCTTATCAGCCTGCCTGATAGTAATATTAGTGTTAGCCATTAAGTTTTTTAGAGCCAGACTCTCCACTTTATTCAAGTTCTGATGTTTCTGAGTCTTAGGTTTATCACAGAGTAACAAAAGATCTTTATACATGGCTTGGTAATAAGTTTCTATATAGGGGCCTTTCGAATTGGTTGGAAAAAAAGTTGATTTCGGTCTAAAGGGGTTATGCACCACCGGTGGTTCTAATCCAGCCGTAGGAACATAACCCTCTATATGACCTTCAGCCCATAGGTCCTCAAGGTCTTCTGACTGTTGCAGTTTGCTTCTCTGGCATCCAGAGCACTGGACTTTTTTTGTTGCTTTTGTTTTCAATCTGTTTCCACCAGTTACGGTTTGTTCCAGCTGCACTGGGTTCATATTCCCCCCTCTAGACCAGGGTTTCTCAACTCCAGTCCTCAAGGCGCCCCAACAGGTCATGTTTTCAGGATTTCCATTATTTTGCACAGGTGATTTGATCAGTTTCACTGCCTTAGTAATTACCACAGCTGTTTTATCTGAGGGAAATCCTGAAAACATGACCTGTTGGGGCGCCTTGAGGACTGGAGTTGAGAAACACTGCTCTAGACTATTACATTTCTCAGTTTAGCTCCTCAGGTTTCCAGATACTAGCGCTGGGGCATTGTTGTTGTTTTTTTAGGTTCCTGTTTTAAAAAATAATAAATGCACATTTTTTACTGGCAAAAATCTGTACATTTATTTTTTTTAATAAGAGGTGAACCCAACCTTCAAGTATTTATACCTCTGCCTCTAGACTAAATTAGCATTTAACCCAGCAAGGGTGGATATTTTTTATCCTGGGATTTAAACCTTTATTAGGAACCAAAATGTCAGAGAAGAAACCTGGGTCAGGCAGGAACATAAATGGGTGGCTATATACGGTATGTATATATGTGAGTGTTTGCATGTGTTTGTATATGTGTGTGTGTGACTGCACAATCCATTCGCCTTCCCATGTGTACCCTGATGTCCTGATGTTATGTGACCATCTGGCTTTTCCCATCTTTTGGCTGTGTATGATGGAGTGTCATTCCGAGTTAATGTTGAGCCTTGGCATCATTTGATTACATCGCGTGTTTTATACATTGTTCTGGTAAGCAGTTTGGCAGCAGGTGGGTGTGGTGTGCTTTCTCTGTGCACACTGAAGTTTGGTGGAGGCTTCACAACATCTCTACTTTCCAAATAATTCTTACGGACTTATTTATTACATAATCACTTTATTTAATTCAATTTAACGCTGCATTTGGATTTTTTTATATGTGTTTAATGAATCAACAAACTATGCTGGCAGCTAACCGTTTTTTCTAGTTAGCTCAGATATTTTTCACACTTGTTTCTCTACTGTAGTTTACCCACTCCAGACTTCTGCACATTATATATTACATACACCTTACCTATGCCCTCTGTACTTCATCCGTTCCTGACTGCTGCATTTTGTACTTTATCTAAACCAATCTATAGATAGGTATAATCATCAGATATGGGTAAGATGATTGGTCATGCATAAAAAGTAAAGGGGGGCGCACCTTGGCATGTTCGCCCTGGGCGCTGGATGACCTTGTTCCGGCACTGCTGTTGGCACATTCTTCTTTTCTCTGGTTTGCAGGTCTGTCTGTGCCACTTAGAATTGATTTACAGGCTGTGATTGCTCAGTCATACAGACTCAGGTTCAATTTGTCTTTGGGATCTTGTAGACCTTGGAATCTAGGTATGGTGCTAGTTTGCAGTCTCTGTAAAAGCTGGTACGTACAAAGTTTCTTGCGTTTTTTTAATTTAATTTCTCTATTCTCTGACCTATTTTACTTTGAAATTGTGCATTATGTCCTGCAACTGAGATTTTGTCAAGCCAAACTGTTGGGAATGTTATATAATTAAGATGCTGATAAGTTGTTTCTGTCCATATAGTTTGAATTGGTCCTTGTTGGTCAGTGTAGCTTAATGGTGGTATAAGTTGGGGGTTCCTGATTTGTAGGTGGTCCTCTATGGCTAGCTTGAAACTTCCAGATTGTTTAATTTCTACGCTGAGGTAAGTGTAGCTGTCAGATTACTCATAGTGCAGTTGCTTAATGTAAAAAAGAACTCTTGTTTTGATTTGTGTTTCTTCTTTGGAACACTATGGCTTTGTTTTCTATGATTTGATAGGTAGTGCCAATGTCACACTGTATTTCGCCAGCATTTCCAGGCCATCTCGTGGGCTTTTCTCTGTTGGTTACAGTAATAGGAGGTCATACAGCAGGAAGTTAATCTCAGTGTCATGTAGAGCTATTGCTAATGCTGAGGAGGATTTCAAAGCTGCAGCCAATTCATTGATGTACAAGTTGAAGAGAGTTGATATAATTCCAAGAGCCTGCTGAAAGTATTCTGCCTGTTTCCCATTCACTTGTATGCTGCAGATGTTCTCAGTATATGAGCTCTTGATTACATGATATATTTTCCTTTCTTTTACACCCTCTAGTAGTTTAACCACTTAAGCCACGGATTTATCCCCTTCCTGACCAGAGCACTTTTAGCGATTTGGCACTGCGTCGCTTTAACTGACAATTGCGCAGCCATGCGACGTTGCACCCAAACAAAATTGACGTTCTTTTTTTCCCCACAAATAGAGCTTTCTTTTGTTGGTATTTGATCACCTCTGCAGTTTTTATTTTTTGCGCTATAAACAAAAAAGAGCGATAATTTTGAAAAAAAGCAATATTTTTTACTTTTTGCTATAATAAATATCCCCAAAAAATATATAAAAAAAATATTTTTTTCCTCAGTTTAGGCCGATATGTATTCTTCTACATATTTTTGGTAAAAAAAATTGCAATAAGCGTATATTGATTGCTTTGCGCTAGGGATGCACCGAATGGGTTTTTTGGTGCCAAAACCGAAAATGAAAAATACACTAGGCCAAAAACCGAAACCGATACTGAAACAGCACAGATACCGAAAGTGACTGTTTTTAAAAAATATTTTTATACAGGAGATGGTCAGAGACTGGGGACATGGTACAGGAGATGGTCAGAGACTGGGGACATGGTACATGAGATTGTCAGAGACTGGGGACATGGTACAAGAGATGGTCAGAGACTGGGGACATGGTACAGGAGATTGTCAGAGACTGGGGACATGGTACAGGAGATTGTCATTGATTGCAGACACATTACAGGAGATGGTCAGAGACTGGGGACATGGTACAGGAGAAGGTCAGAGACTGGGGACATGGTACAGGAGATGGTCAGAGACTGCAGACATGATACAGGAGATGGTTAGAGACTGGGAACATGGTACAGGATATGGTCAGAGACTGGGGACATGGTACAGGAGATTGTCAGAGACTGCAGACACGTTACAGGAGATGGTCAGAGATTTGGGGACATGGTACAGGAGATGGTCAGAGACTGGGGACATGGTACAGGAGATTATCAGAGACTGGGGACATGGTACAGGAGACTGTCAGAGACTGCAGACACATTACAGGAGATGGTCAGAGACTGGGGACATGGTACAGGAGATGGTCAGAGACTGAGGACATGGAACAGGAGATGGTCAGAGACTGCGGACGTGGTACAGGAAATCAATGCAGCCTCACCAGTGTCCATACAATGCAGCTTCACAAGTGCCTGTCAGATGCAGCCTACCAGTCACTTGTAGCAGCCTGTCTGTGCCCGTCATGCAGCCTCACCAGTGCCTGTGTCCATATATAGCAGCCCGCAAGTGCCCATGGCATGCAGCCTGCCAGTGCCCATGGTATGCATCCTTCCAGTGCCCATGTTATGCAGCCTGCCAGTGCCCATGACATGCAGCCCGCCAGTGCCCATCATGTACAGCCTGCCAGTGCCCATGTTTTGCAGCCTGCTAGTGCCCATGTTATGCAGCCTGCCAGTGCCCATGACATTCAGCCTACCAGTGCCCATCATACACAGCCTGCCAGTGCCCATGACATGCAGCCCGCCAGTGCCCATCATGTACAGCCTGCCAGTGCCCATGACATGCAGCCTGCCAGTGCCCATGACGTGCAGCCTGCCAGTGCCCATCATGTGCAGCCTGCCAGTGCCCATGAGGTACAGCCTCCCCAGTGCCTGGTAATGCAATGTCACGCTGTGTGTCAGAGCTGGATCTGAATCGCCGTGCAGCCAGTTTCATTCCGGTACGCCCCTCAGAGTCACCCCTCCCTCCTCCTCCTCTCACTCCTGTCCTACACAGCCTCCCCAGTAGGGATGAGCCGAACACCCCCCGGTTCGGTTCGCACCAGAACCCGCGAACGGACCGCAAGTTCGCACGAACGTTAGAACCCCATTGACGTCTATGGGACTCGAACGTTCGAAATCAAAAGTGCTCATTTTAAAGGCTAATTTGCATGGTATTGTCCTAAAAAGGGTTTGGGGACCCGGGTCCTACCCCAGGGGACATGTATCAATGCAAAAAAAACTTTTAAAAACGGCCGTTTTTTCGGGAGCAGTGATTTTAATGATGCTTAAAGTAAAAAAAAAAAAAGTGAAATATTCCTTTAAATATCGTACCTGGGGGGTGTCTATAGTATGCCTGTAAAGTGAC
Organism: Lithobates clamitans; assembly: GCA_037952925.1. Classification (NCBI taxonomy): domain Eukaryota; kingdom Metazoa; phylum Chordata; class Amphibia; order Anura; family Ranidae; genus Lithobates; species Lithobates clamitans. The sequence goes on from JBBGZY010000216.1 coordinate 5,926,910, forward strand.
GCGTGTTTCCCATGTTTAGAACAGTCCCTGCACCAAATGTCATTTTTAAAGGAAAAAATCTCATTTAAAACTGCTTGCGGGTTTAATGTCATGTCGGGTCATGGCAATATGGATGAAAATCAGTGAGACAAACGGCATGGGTACCCCCCAGTCCATTACCAGGCCCTTTGGGTCTTGTATGGATATTAAGGGGAACCCCGCACCCAAATTAAAATAAGGAAAGGTCCCTATATACTCTGAACAGCAGTATTCAGGCGGTGCAAACAAGACAGGGACTGTAGGTTTGTTGTTAAGTAGAATCTGTTTGTAATTTTGAACATTTTTAATGTGTTTAGCTCCAGCCAAAAAATCTTTTCTAAGCTTTTTGGAAAACATAGGGAAGGGTTATCACCCCTGTGACATTTGTTTTGCGTCTTTCCTCCTCTTCAGAAGATTTCACCTCACTTTTTTGTCCCAATGAAAAATGTTTTTGGAAAATTTGGGTTTTTTTGTGGAACAAGGATTGGAAAGCATCAGTGGAAAGGAGAAATTGTTTTCCCATATTAACTCTTACAGGAGAGAATTTCCCTTCCTTAGGGGTAGATTTCATCTCACTTCCTGTTGTCTCCTTCCGTTTGCAAGTAGGAGTCGTTTGTAAGTTAGATGTTTGAAAGTAGGGTCCTGCCCTATATACTCAGCAGAAATTTGGGCCTTAGGTGTTGCTGTGGCCAAAACACTGTAAGCCCTCACAGGGCCCTGCTGTGAAATATTAGATCAAGAATTGTAATTACATGCCCCTGTTGAACAGGAGCTGAAAAATTAGGCCTTAGGCACTGGTGCTGGTGCCACAACACTGCAACCCCTCACAGACACTCTAGTTGAAACGCAGGAACAAGCCCTGCTGCAAAGTATTGCATCAAAAATTGTAATTACACGCCCCTGTTAGACAGGGGCTGAAAAATTGGGTCTTAGGCACTGGTGCTGGTGCCACAACACTGCAACCCCTCACAGACACTCTAGTTGGAATGCAGGAACGAGCCCTGCTGCAAAGTATTACATCAAAAATTGTAATTACACGCCCCTGTTAAACAGGGGCTGAAAAATTGTGCCTTAGGCACTGGTGGTGGCGCCCAGAACCAAAAATGTTCTTACAAGCTATCAGCGTGATGATTGAGGAGGAAGAGGATAATTACTCAGGGATAGTCACTCAGCATCAGCATAGGCAGTCTTTGAAGGGATCTGAGATTTCAAAAAAAATTATTCGGTTACATCTGCATCAGGTGCTTGGTAGCTGGTGGTGATCCAAGACTGATTCATTTTTATGAAGGTCAGCCGATCGACCGAGTCGGTGGACAGACGCACCCTGTGATCGGTTACCACGCCTCCAGCAGCACTGAATGTGCGTTCCGAAAGAACGCTGGATGCAGGACAGGCCAGTAGCTCAATTGCATACTGTGCAAGCTCTGGCCAGTGATCCATCCTCAAGACCCAGTAACCCAGAGGATTTTCGGTGGGAAAGGTGTCCAAGTCTGATCTTGCCCCTAGGTATTCCTGCACCATGTAAAACAGACGCTGGCGATGGTTGCTGGAACCGATCATACCTTGGGGCTGCGGACCAAAAAATTGTCTGAACGCATCGGTCAGACGGCCACCTTCTCCACCGCTCCTTCTTTGACTGACCGAAGCCTCAGCAACACGTTGTCCAGAAACAGGAGTTTGTAACCTCCCAGTCTCTGGGAACGCGTTGCACAGACCTTTCTGCAAGGCCTCCCGAAGATGTTTCATCCTCTGCTCCCTCTGCGATGGCAAGATAAGGTCCGCAACCTTACCCTTGTAACGTGGATCAAGGAGGGTTGCCAGCCAGTATTGGTCCTTCTCCTTGATACCACGAATACGAGGATCCTTACGCAGGCTTTGCAGGATCAGGGAGGCCATGCAGCGTAGGTTTGCTGAGGCATTCGGTCCGGAGTCCTCTGGGTCACTAAGGACAACAACGTCCGCAGCCACCTCCTCCCAGCCACGTACAAGTCCATGTGTTCCTTGGGACTGATCCCTTAAAGACTGCTGATGCTGAGTGCCAGGCTCCACCTCCATACTGACACAATCTTCCTCCTCCTCCTCCTCCTCCTCGTCCTCTTCCTGTGTGATCGGCGGGCACGCAGGAACACTGTCTGGATAAAGGGGGCCTTGAGAGCTAAGGAAGTCCTCCTCTTCCTGCCTCTGTTCTGCCTCAAGTGCCCTGTCCATTATTCCACGCAGCGTGTGCTCCAACAGGTGGACAAGGGGGACAGTGTCACTGATGCATGCACTGTCAGTGCTCACCATCTTCGTGGCCTCCTCGAATGGTGACAGGACAGTGCATGCATCCCTGATCATGGCCCACTGGCGTGGGGAAAAAAAACCAAGGTCCCCTGACCCTGTCCTGGTGCCATAGTCGCACAGGTACTCATTGATGGCCCTCTGCTGCGTGTGCAGCCGCTGCAGCATGGCCAACGTCGAGTTCCACCTGGTGGGCATGTCACAGATTAGGCGGTTCTTGGGCAGGTTAAACTCCTTTTGGAGGTCCGTCAGCCGAGCACTGGCATTATATGACCGGCGGAAATGCACAGAGACTTTCCTGGCCTGCCTCAGGACATCCTGTAAGCCCGGGTACCTGCCCAAGAACCGCTGCACCACCAAGTTAAGGACGTGAGCCAAACAGGGCACATGGGTCAGTTGTCCCTGTCGGAGGGCAGAGAGGAGGTTGGTGCCATTGTCGCAAACCACCATTCCTGCCTTAAGTTGGCGTGGCGTCAACCACCTCTGAACCTGCCCCTGCAGAGCTGACAGAACCTCTGCCCCAGTGTGGCTCCTGTCCCCCAAGCACACCAGCTCAAGCACCGCATGGCATCTTTTGGCCTGCGTACTTGCGTAGCCCCTTGAACGCCTACGGAGCATCGCTGGTTCCGAGGAAGAGGCCATGGAGGAAGAAGAAGAGGAGGGGGTGGAGGAGAGAGGTGTGTCACAATCAGCATTTTGGAGGCGTGGTGGCGGAACAACCTCCAACACTACTGCACCTTGTCCTGCATCCTTCCCAGCTGCCAGCAGAGTCACCCAATGCGCCGTGAAACTTAAGTAACGTCCCTGTCCATGCCTGCTGGACCATGAGTCAGCGGTAATATGCACCTTACCGCTGACCGCCCTGTCCAGCGAGGCATGGACATTGCCTTCCACATGCCGGTAGAGAGCCGGAATCGCCTTCCGTGAGAAAAAGTGGCGTTTGGGTACCTGCCACTGAGGAACCGCACATTCCACAAACTCACGGAAGGGGGCAGAGTCTACCAACTGAAAAGGCAGCAGTTGAAGTGCTAGCAATTTTGCCAAGCTAGCATTCAACCGCTGGGCATGTGGATGGCTGGGAGCAAACTTCTTTCGGCGGTGCAGCAGCTGGGGCAGGGAAATTTGCCTGGTACAATCTGACGTCGGTGTACCAAAAGCAGATTGCCCACAAGTACTTGGCTGTGACACACCTAATTCTACACCTTCATTCCTCTCACTGCAGGTCGCAGAGAGGACTGAAGGTCTAGTGGGGTTGGAAATCTCAGCTGATGAGGAGCAAGGAGAGATCGTCTTTGTTCTTTGGTGTGGGTCTTTTAGATACGCTTGCCAACGAACTGCATGGCAGGTCAACATATGTCTGGTCAAGCATGTGGTACCCAAGCGGGAGATGTTTTGGCCACGCGAGATACGCTTGAGACATATGTTGCAAATAGCAGCGGTGCGATCTGATGCACTCGTCTCAAAAAAGGCCCACACCAAAGAACTTTTTGAATAACGCGCAGAGACTGCAGCGCCCTGCACATGTGGAGCTTTGGGGTGTGATGCAGTCAATGTGCTGCCCTTAGGCTGGCCCCTGGAGGGCATCCTGCCTAGTTGGTGATGTGCCACCTCCTCCTCCTCCTCCTCCTCCTCCTCCTCTCTCCTATCAGGCACCCACGTTGAGTCAGTGACCTCATCATCCCCTCCCTCCTCATCACTGGAGCAAACCTGGCAGTATGCTGCAGCAGGGGGAGCATGACTGCCAGATTGCTGTCCTTCTTGGGCACCCCCTCTGTCCGTGCTCATGTTACTGCCTTCATTGAGCTCAGTATCATCATCAGAGCCTTCCAAACGCTGGGCATCCTCCTGGAGCATGTACCCAACACTGTGGTCAAACAGTTCGAGGGACTCCTCAGGAGGACATGGTGGAGCTAGGGAAGGAGTCACTGATGACATTGAGCTGAGGGAAGAGGCCGCTGCTTTGCCAGACAAAGCACCCTGGGCATGGGTGAGAGAGGATGAGGAGGATGAGGACGGCTTGGTCATCCACTCGACCAAGTCTTCCGCATGTTGCGGCTCAACACGGCCAGCTGCCGAAAAAAAGGCCAAGCGTGTCCCATGGCCACGTGCTGATGAGGATGCACCGTCTCCACGACCAGCACTAGACACAGAGCCTGCTTGCCCTCTCTTATTGGCTTGTGACTGTCTGCCTCTCCTTCTTGGCCTTCCAGACATACTAATGGCCTGTAGCTGCACTAAGCTGGGATAGAACACCTGTAATTTTCTTCAGGTAGCTTTATATACTGTAACCAGACAAGCCTGCCTGTCAGTAGGAAGATAACAGGAACGGATCTAGCTGAACACTGTGAGCAGGACACACTGTACTAAATGTAAATAGTCTAGCTGCCTGACCGTGGTACTAATAGGATCAAAAAGAACACCTGTAATTTTCTTAAGGTAGCTTTATATACTGTAACCAGACAAGCCTGCCTGTCAGTAGGAAGATAACAGGAACGGATCTAGCTGAACACTGTGAGCAGGACACACTGTACTAAATGTAAATAGTCTAGCTGCCTGACCGTGGTACTAATAGGATCAAAAAGAACACCTGTAATTTTCTTAAGGTAGCTTTATATACTGTAACCAGACAAGCCTGCCTGTCAGTAGGAAGATAACAGGAACGGATCTAGCTGAACACTGTGAGCAGGACACACTGTACTAAATGTAAATAGTCTAGCTGCCTGACCGTGGTACTAATAGGATCAAAAAGAACACCTGTAATTTTCTTAAGGTAGCTTTATATACTGTAACCAGACAAGCCTGCCTGTCAGTAGGAAGATAACAGGAACGGATCTAGCTGAACACTGTGAGCAGGACACACTGTACTAAATGTAAATAGTCTAGCTGCCTGACCGTGGTACTAATAGGATCAAAAAGAACACCTGTAATTTTCTTCAGGTAGCTTTATATACTGTAACCAGACAAGCCTGCCTGTCAGTAGGAAGATAACAGGAACGGATCTAGCTGAACACTGTGAGCAGGACGTACTGCACTAAATGTATATAGCAGGAACGGATCTAGCTGAACACTGTGAGCAGGACGCACTGCACTGAATGTAAATAGCAGGAACGGATCTAGCTGAACACTGTGAGCAGGACGCACTGCACTGAATGTAAATAGCAGGAACGGATCTAGCTGAACACTGTGAGCAGGACGCACTGCACTGAATGTAAATAGCAGGAACGGATCTAGCTGAACACTGTGAGCAGGACGCACTGCACTGAATGTAAATAGCAGGAACGGATCTAGCTGAACACTGTGAGCAGGACGCACTGCACTGAATGTAAACAGCAGGAACGGATGTAGCTGAACACTGTGAGCAGGACGCACTGCACTGAATGTAAATAGCAGGAACGGATCTAGCTGAACACTGTGAGCAGGACGCACTGCACTGAATGTAAATAGCAGGAACAGATGTAGCTGAACACTGTGAGCAGGACGCACTGCACTAAATGTAAATACCAGGAACGGATCTAGCTGAACACTGTGAGCAGGACGCACTGCACTGAATGTAAATAGCAGGAACGGATCTAGCTGAACACTGTGAGCAGGACGCACTGCACTAAATGTAAATACCAGGAACGGATCTAGCTGAACACTGTGAGCAGGACGCACTGCACTGAATGTAAATAGCAGGAACGGATCTAGCTGAACACTGTGAGCAGGACGCACTGCACTGAATGTAAATAGCAGGAACGGATCTAGCTGAACACTGTGAGCAGGACGCACTGCACTGAATGTAAACAGCAGGAACGGATGTAGCTGAACACTGTGAGCAGGACGCACTGCACTGAATGTAAATAGCAGGAACGGATCTAGCTGAACACTGTGAGCAGGACGCACTGCACTGAATGTAAATAGCAGGAACGGATGTAGCTGAACACTGTGAGCAGGACGCACTGCACTAAATGTAAATACCAGGAACGGATCTAGCTGAACACTGTGAGCAGGACGCACTGCACTGAATGTAAATAGCAGGAACGGATCTAGCTGAACACTGTGAGCAGGACGCACTGCACTAAATGTAAATACCAGGAACGGATCTAGCTGAACACTGTGAGCAGGACGCACTGCACTGAATGTAAATAGCAGGAACGGATCTAGCTGAACACTGTGAGCAGGACGCACTGCACTGAATGTAAATAGCAGGAACGGATCTAGCTGAACACTGTGAGCAGGACGCACTGCACTGAATGTAAATAGCAGGAACGGATCTAGCTGAACACTGTGAGCAGGACGCACTGCACTGAATGTAAATAGCAGGAACGGATCTAGCTGAACACTGTGAGCAGGACGCACTGCACTGAATGTAAATAGCAGGAACGGATCTAGCTGAACACTGTGAGCAGGACACACTGCACTAAATGTAAATAGTCTAGATAGAAGATAACAGGAACGGATCTAGCTAAACTGAATACAGTGTATATATATATATGCAACACCTGGGATGCATATATATACACAATACACTGTAAGTGCAGCTAACTGACTGACTGTTCTGCCTAATCTATCTAACTCAAATCAAATGACACTGTCTCTCTCTCTCTCTATCTCTCAGCACACCGGAACACACACTACACAGGGCCGCCGTGCAGGCGGCCTTATATAGTGTGGGGTGTGTACTAAATCCCCTGAGCCATAATTGGCCAAAGCCACCCTGGCTTTGGCCAATTACAGCTCTCTCTACTGACGGCGCTGTGATTGGCCAAGCATGCGGGTCATAGTGCATGCTTGGCCAATCATCAGCCAGCAATGCACTGCGATGCCGCAGTGAATTATGGGCCGTGACGCGCCACACGAATTTGGCGCGAACGGCCCATATCGTTCGCAATTCGACGGACGGTCGAACAGCCGATGTTCGAGTCGAACATGGGTTCGACTCGAACACGAAGCTCATCCCTACTCCCCAGTGCTTGGTAATGCATGTCACGCTCACACGCTGTGTGTCAGAGCTGTATCTGAATCGCCGTGCAGCTGATGTCCTGCCTCCTATGACACACAGCACAATGATTCCTAGCATTGGATCAGAGTTCCGTCTATCACAAGAGGCAGTCTAGGAGGCGGGACATCATTACATCGGCTGCACGGCGATTCAGATCCAGCTCTGACACACAGCGTGTGAGCGTGACATGCATTACCAAGCACTGGGGAGGCTGTGTGGACAGGAGTGAGAGGAGGAGGGAGGGGAGACTCTGAGAGGCGCACCGGGATGAAACATGTGTGGTAGCACCCGGCGGGATGGCCCCGCCCCTTTTTTCGGCACGAGTGATTCTAACTATGAGGGGGATGGGCTACTTCTCACATGACAGCGATCACTGCTCCCGATGACAGGGAAAAGTGATCTCTGTCATGTCACTAGGTAGAACGAAATGCCTTGTTTAAAAGGCATCTTCTCGTTCTTCTGCTCCGTGACATGATCGCAGGCACCTGGCAGACATGGAGTCCGTGGGACTCGTGGGACCCACGGTAATGGCAGCCTGCGTGCCCACAATTCTTAAAGGGGACGTACCTGTACGCCCATTTGTCCAGCTGTGCCATTGTGCCGATGTATAACGTTGTGCGCTGGTCGGCATGTTGTTAAAAAAAGGCCTGGGTGATATATTGAATCCAATGCTCTTAAAATCCACAAGACAAGTCAATTTTGTATTGTTTTGTGGTCATGGTTCTTGATGACACTGTGCAGAGTTTAGATTTGATTTGTGCAAAAATTTGGCATGTACCTTGCTTGGCTTCTGCTGAGCGCATTATGTTGTGTTAAGAAGGTGGTTGTACTTCCGGTTCCGGCGCCACATGAGGAGGAGGTGAGCAGCTCCAGCTCCCGCACAGCTCCTCACAAAACCGGCATTTAAGCCAGCCACAGCACCGGGGAAACCCCCCACAGCCTCCGCTCCATCCCTGGCAGGCATGGACCGCTTCGTGGAGCGATCATACGCTCGGGCGCTGTCATCGCCCCCCTCCACAGCTCCGCCGGCGGGAGACACCGCGGCCGAAACAGCCAAGATGGCGGCCGCTCCGGATTTAACAGAGCGGCCTCAGCAGCAGCCACAACCTCCCCCTGCCCCAGCTGTGACAGACACCGACCCCACATCCCCTGCCAACATTGCCCAGGCTGTAGTTCAACTACTGGGGCCATCTCTTACAGCCACTGTGGACGCAGCGGTACACAGAGAGCTGGAACAGTTACATATAGAAATCCAGGCTCAGGCCCAGCGCATCACCCAGGCGGAGGAAAGGATTTCAATATTAGAAGATGATTGCACTGCCTCATCTGCAGCACTTGCACGCATTAATGCTTCACAGAGAGACATATGGGACAAACTGGACGATTTGGAAAATCGCTCAAGAAGAAACAATCTGCGTATCATTGGCTTACCAGAATCGATCCCAGCCTCCCACCTTACAAATATCTGTGCGAAAACCATCCCAGAGCAACTTGGCCTCCGCATACCGTGCACGGTTGAACGAGCACACCGCATGGGTCAATACTCTGACACACGCGCTAAACCTCGACATGTGATAGTGAAGTACTTAAACTACGCCGACAAAAACGCCATAATGCAAAAATTTCGTCGCACGCGCTCACTGGTGGTAGATGGCGCGAAACTGCTACTTTTCGCGGACTATTCCATAGAGGTAATGAAACAACGCAAAGCATTCTCCTCGGTATGCTCCACTCTGCACCACAATCAGATCCGATTCTCCCTAGCATATCCAGCTGTCCTCCGCGTTCAAACGCCTGAAGGGGAGCAACTCACCTTTCGTACACCTGAAGAGGCGGAGACCTACCTAACCAACAGAAGCTCCGAAATGGAACACAGTGCCGCGGCGGAGGGATCACCATCGTCATCCTCACAGCGTCCATATGATCCCCCTAAGCACCCCCGAAGCCCGACTAAACCTCCATATAAACGCAGCCGCTTCACCAACCAAGAAGTTCGCTCTGGGAACCGTTGAAGGAACTGACGGAGGAATCCACAATATCACCCCTTTTCCACATCGCCATCTCAGGACGGGTAGTATCAATCCATCTTTTTTGTTTTGTTATTAAGATGAGGATACTTATGATGTCTCTATAAACTGCCTTACATGCCCGTTGTAGAACACTACCCCTTCTAACCTGTAGCTGGAAGCTACGCAGTTAAGAATTCTACAGTTATAATGTTATAGTCATGTTATTTAACAACAGCTATAGTCCCTCACTACCTGGGAAACCTTCCTTTTCAAGGACACTTGCAATGTTATGTTTACTGGTATTTTCTATTTTCTGGTATACTTAAAGCCTAATTTTAAGAGGGGGCTCTCCCCTGTGTTCAGCGTACCTCACCATTGATTAATTTAAACATGCACTACCTCCTCAGGGGATCCCCCCCAAACCACCTTCCCTTTCTTTCCTGCACCCCCCCCCTCCCTACTTCCCCTTCCTCTCCCCTACCTTCCCTATCCCCACCCCCTGTTGCTACCACCCTGCCCCTAAGTGAGGAGCTGGCAATCAATGGGAGCTACGCTAACGAGATAGGTGAGACCTCATGTGGAAAAAAGAGAAGTCCACGACTCAAGTTATGTATTTCCTTATACGATATACTGCCTTATTAATGTTTATAATTTATTGTTGCTTAGAAAAGTTTAAGTTCATGTTTGCCATCCTAGTTCTTGTGTCTTCAGGGGTTCTGGGGCGCTTTGGCGGCTCCCAAGAGGTAGATAACACATTCACTCAGGGGTTTCTATGCAAGCTCCTGAACCAAACCACTTTCAAACACCAATTATGTCACAATCTGCACTTGGGAGTCACCTAAAGTTTGTCTCGTGGAATGTCAAGGGACTGCGCTCCCCTAACAAACGTATGTCCATCCTCAGACACCTGCGGCGTCTTCGAGCAGATGTGGCTCTACTTCAGGAGACGCATCTGGCTGCAGACGATATGCAACGTCTTCGCAGATTGTGGGTGGGCTCTGTCTATGGCTCCCCAGCAGTGGGTCGTAAGGCAGGTGTTGTTATCCTTCTACATAAAAATCTACAACACACAGTCAGAGAAGTTAAGGTTGATTCGGAGGGAAGAAAAATGACGCTACATCTGACTATAGATGGCAAACACATAGCACTTACTAACATATATGCTCCCAATTCTCCTGACACCTCCTTCTTCCAGGATTTAGTGAAATGGGTGCTAACTACACCAGAGACGCTACACCTCTTGGGCGGGGACTTTAACTCAGTCATGTCTCCCCTAGCTGATCGCACAGGCCCCCCTTCACATAGAACACACACCCATACCCCCTCATCATCTGCATCCACCCTATTGTCACAAGCCGTCGCCTCCATGCAATTTTTGGATGTCTGGCGCTTAATGCACCCGACGGAACGGGAATACTCCTTCTTTTCACCCCCTCATAATACGTTTTCACGTATAGATTATTTTTTTGCCTCCCCAGCCCTAAGCTCTATAACCAGTACACCAGACATACAAGAGGCAGTGATTTCAGACCACAGCCCAATCGTGATTCATCTCACCCAAACAGCTCGCTCATCTCCCTCCCCTACTTGGCGCTTCCCCTCCTATTTAGCTGATAATGAGGACTTTCAACATACACTATACTGCGCCTGGGAGGAATACATCTCCACTAATAGAGCCCACATTACAGACCCTAACCTATTCTGGGAAGCAGGCAAGGCCTTCTTAAGAGGTAAAATAATTTCATACACAACCCAGTTTAAAAAAAAAGCCAAACAACAGTATAGTAAATCAAGCGAAACTCTACGCCTGGCTCATGAGCAGCTCACAATAAACCGCACCATAGAAAACATACAAAAATGGAGACAGGCCAAATCCACCTTTGACCTATGGGCAGAACAGCATGAAGCGGCCAAAACATCATACTCTCAGTTACATTTTCATAGATTTGGAAACAAGGCTGGTAGACTACTGGCCAAAATGTGCTCAGGCCCCAGACGTCCCACCCGTATCTCAGCTCTTAGAGCTAAGACAGGCTCTATGATCACCTCCCCAGCTGAAATTAGCAACCTACTCATAGAATACTATACCAATTTATACAAAGCTGACCCGACTGACTTAACTACCACCGACTTACTGCTCGACAAAATACGTCTACCCAAACTCCACCACACACAATTAGAGTCGATCAACGCCCCCATCACTATTGACGATATTTTATCCACGATCAAAAACATGGCCTCGGCCAAAGCCCCGGGACCCGACGGATACACTGCTGAATTCTATAAAATGACCAAAGAATTCATCCCTACTACTTTAAAACATGTTTACGCAGCTATGTGGGACGGAGGGCCCTATCTTCCTACGGGAACACAGGCCCACATCAAATTAATCTCTAAGAAAGGGAAAGACCCCCTACTGCCAGGCTCATACCGGCCGATATCATTAATAAATGTCGATGTCAAAATCCTATCCAAAATAATTGCTTCACGGCTAGCTCCTCTACTGACATCCCTATTACACCCAGCTCAATCTGGCTTTGTTCCGGGCAGATCGGCCACCCTAAACATTCGAAAAGTATTAATGGCTCTAGAATACGCCAAAACTCACCCTAACCAAGACATTGCCATCATGTCATTAGACGCGGAAAAGGCCTTTGACAACATCAGTTTCTCTTGGCTCTTTAGAGTGATGGCACAATTTGGATTCTCAGGACCGATTATGCGATTTCTGTCACAAATGTATGCAGCCCCTACCGCACGTCTTGTCACCCCCGATTTTATTTCGGACACGATTCCACTAACAAAAGGAACGAGACAGGGGTGCCCCCTGTCTCCACTCCTGTTCAATCTAGCAATCGAACCCCTGTCCAGAATATTAAACTCAGCTGATGGAATCAGTGGCATCACTCTGGAGAACCACACTCTTCGTTCAGCACTATTCGCAGACGACATACTGCTATTTTCCACCGACCCTATAACAGACTTTGACAGACTCAAACGACTTTTTTCAGACTTCAGACTTTGCTCGGGTTTCAGAATTAATTTCGATAAGAGTGAGATCTTACCATTACAACCCCATCTCTCCAGTAAATGGAAACACCTATCCCCCCTGGCCATAGCCAACCAACATATTACATACCTGGGCATTAAAATAGGACGTGAACCATCCTCTCTATACTCTTTGAACTACCCCCCTTTGATAACGAAAATTGTGAAGGAGTTGGAGGCTTGGGGGTCCCTGCCTCTCTCGCTCTTTGGGAGATGCCATCTTTTCAAAATGGTGTCCTTTGCGCGCCTGCTCTACCCAATGCAGACCATACCTCTTCTAATTAAACATTCAGACATCCAAAAACTCCAAAAGGCCCTAACTGTTTTTGTATGGTCTCACAAAAAAACCTCGCATAGCGCTACAGAAATTATGTCTCCCGAAGGGCGAGGGTGGGGCGGGACTGCCCAATATGCGTTTTTACAACCTGGCATGTTTACTCAGACAGGGCCTAGACTGGCTAACTGGTGGTTCTAAATATTCTAACATACATTTAGAAAAGGCTATGGTACACCCATATACCCTCTCAGCCATCCTCCATTCTAATCCCAATACACTACCCCCCCACCTCAAAACAAGTGTAATAATTAAGGATACGGTCGTTGCATGGAGGGAAGTAAGAAAATTGCTCAAAGTGCCATCCAACATTTCCAAATACCTCAAAATACAAGGCAACCCTATGTTCCTTCCATCTACCATCCACAAAGCTTTTGGCCAATGGAAACTTAAAGGCCTTACAGATGTCTCCTCTGTTTATCTTAATAAGCCGGGCAAATTCAAACCGTTTCATACCCTGATGCGGGAATATTCCCTACCACCAACACATGCTTTCTTTTACCATCAACTCATCAATTATCTCAAATCATGCTCTGGTCCTAACACTAACCCACTAGAAACATCCTGCATTGATACTCTCATCAAAACCAATAACTACTCCATCTCCAACATTTACTCCTATCTCATACAACATCAAACACGGAAATATGCCCTCAAACCCTTTCAAAAATGGTCACACGTATTAGACGACGAATCCCTGCCAGAAAAAATCCTTGAGGGGTACAAAACAGTCCGCAACCTTACTGCCTCTGAATCCTGGAGGGAAACACAATTTAAGATTATCCACAGAGCTTATTTCCCTTTCCGTTACAACGAGAAGGACCCCACCCAAACCCAATGTCCCTGGTGCAAACTACCTCGCCCCACGCTACTACACAGACTCTGGGACTGTAACAAGATTGATGCATACTGGACTAAGGTGATCTCCTACATCAACGAGGTCCACAAAATTCAGTGCACAAAGGACCGCCTACTATGCCTGTTCAGCATACCCCCTGCACCCTCATCGCCAACGAGGGTCTCACAAAATATTCCACATTGGGCTCACCTCTGCCTTCTAGTGGCTCGCAGAACTATCATGTCTCACTGGATATCAGCTACTCCTCCTACCCTGACAACGTTTAAAAAAGCCTTGGCATCACTTTTCAATCTAGAAAGACTAGACACTATCACCCTTAATTTCCGGTCAACTTCCCGTTTTTTCAAAAGATGGAGGAAGTACATTGAAGCTACATTCACTCCGCAGGCACTAATCGAAATAATGAACCCATTCCGTTACACGAAATGGTACTTGACAAAAGATGTCACCAATTCTCTAGGCCGACTCAAAATACCCCCCACCCCAGAATCCTTTGTCTTTAACCCACCGTAGGTTATTCATAAACTCATTGTGCCCCTTGGCATCCACCCTCTCAGGTCTTAAGTTTAATCAGACGCTGCCTCCACTCCTGAAGATATTTAGATGTGAAGATTTTGTATATGTCGAGCAAATTCTCGCCCCATAAGGTCGATGACATGGCAAACATGAACTCCCCCCATCTTCCCTTCCCCAAATTTTTCTTTTTATTTTCTTTTTGTTTATCTCTCTGTTACTTCTCTTTTGATCCAACTGATATGACAAGATTGTATTTCAACTACTTTGAGAAGTCATTCAACTGTATAGATTGTAACGATCAATACTTTGTAACTTTTGTAACACTAAATCTTATACTTTTGTATGCCATAAAACCCAATAAATATTTTTCAAAAAAAAAAAAAAAAGAAGGTGGTTGTGTTAAGAAAGTGAGGATTACATTGTTTAGAATACAGTCTTCCCAGGATGCTGCTGACACATATCCTTCTGTATTTAGCAGGATTGTACTAGTGTCCAATCTTATGGATGGGTGCATTGAGGTATTGGTTCCATACTTGAATTAACATATTGGGGCATGTTTTAACAAACGAAAGCACAGAATATGAAAACCGAAAGATCCGACATAAACAAATGCTTTATTTTCGTTTTCGTTGCGACAACAGTTCGATATAGATAGGAGATTCGACATGATGCTGACAATAACAATCTGTGTCTATCGAACCTGTGGTCGAATGTGCCTAACCTTAACTCTATTAGTCCAAGATTATTCTACATAGAGAGAAAAGATTCGACATAGAGAGAAAAGATCGCTGCTGGAATTGGGTGGGGGAAGTAAAATAAAAATAATGATGATGATGAATGTTATTGACCGATTGTAACCAAAGAGGAGGGGCAGCGAAATAGCTAGAACTAAGTACACATGTACAGCCAACTTACTTTCACTTACGATTTGCTAGCAGAGAGAGACACACACACACTGAATCATTTCAGAAAACAGTCAATCTTAGCTGGTCTGTTTGTCAGAGAACCTGAATTATTTAGCAATTAAGCATAAGCACAACAGCAGAACAATAGTGAAGCAAGCTAAAGTTCAATGTAACTTTTTCATAATAATCTGCTGCTATTGTGTTAGTGTTGTGACCTCGATAGTGATACTAGTGTTGCTAGTGTTGTGATAGCCTCAGAGGCTCCCCGTGTTGTGGGGGGGATTTATTATTATAGATTCTATATTATAATGTCATATCAATATCTGACACAACGTCAGATTCTGCGCCCGCCATTGCACTTGGAGATTGAGAAACGAACGTGAAAGTTGGCTGACTGTTGGGGTAGAGTAGACCATTCAACATGAACGACGAAGATTTGACAAAGCAACGAAAAACATACAAACGTTGAATCTTTGGCTTATGGTGTTTGTTGAAAGTTCTAAGAAGATTTGATGGAGCAGCTAAACTGTACAACGCTGCAATCGTACATTGCATTCGTCCGAAAATCCAAATTAATTAAGGTCGAATCTGTCATTGAAGGCTTATGGAAGATTCGACGGAGCAGCTAAACTGTACGACGCCGCAATCGTACATTTCCGGTCGAATTTTCCGCCTACAAGCTAGCTGTAGTAGAATTCTAATGTTGTATGACTAGTAATAATTACATTTATTAATTATTTTACTAGTCAACCAACATTAGAATTTTTCTATAGCCTATGGGTACATGCATTTGACCTGAAATGTACGATTGCAGCGTCGTACAGTATAGCTGCTCCGTCAAATCTTCTTCGAACTCTCGACAGACACCATAAGCCAAAGATTCGACGTTTGTATGTTTTTCGTTGCTTTGTCGAATCTTCGTTGTTCATCTCTGCTAGCAAATCGTAAGTGAAAGTAAGTTGGCTGTACGTGTGTACTTAGTTCTAGCTATTTTACTGCCCCTCCTCTTTGGTTACAATCGGCCAATGACATTCATCATCATCATTATTTTTATTTTACTTCCCCCACCCAATTCCAGCAGCGATCTTTTCTCTCTATGTCAAATCTTTTCTATGTCCGATTTTTTCTCTCTATGTAGAATAATCTTAGGCTAATAGAGTTAAGGTTAGGGACATTCAACCACAGGTTCGATAGACACAGATTGTTACTGTCAGCGTCATGTCGAATCTCCTATCTATATCGAACTGTTGATCCTGGATCCCCCGCGGGTTCTGAAATGTCTGCACTTATGAGCGGACTCAAAAAAGAACTTGCAGGTATGTTTCACAGTTTGGAGAAATCCATCAAAAAAGAAATAACTGCCATTAGATCTGATATGTCACATATCTTGGTCAGGGTAGAGGAAGCTGAGCAGCGACAGGACATGCAGGTACTAGCCATTAAAGAATTGCAGGACTCTGTTACCCAGTTGGCTTTTACCCACCGTGCATCTTTATATAAGCTTGAAGACCTTGAAAATCGTAACCGCAGAAATAATATTCGAGTTAGAGGTCTGCCGGAAGCCACTGGAGACACTGATCTTGAACCTTCTATAAGAGGCATTGTTAATACCATCCTGGGGAACCCTGTCACTGCACCACTACGCTTTGACCGTGTGTATCGGGCTTTACAACCCCGTAACGCTAACTCAGATCAACCCATGGATGTTATCTGTCGCCTGCATTACTTTGAAGATAAAAATGCTATCATGGTGAAGATGCAAGGCTTACCTAACTTTGACTTTGATAGGGCTACCATCACCATCTACCCAGACCTTTCCAAGGATACTTTGGATTGCCGTAGAGCCCTGAAACCGCTGCTGGACCATCTACGTTCTGACGGAATCACATACAGATGGGACTTCCCAGCCTGCCTGATTTCTACAAAAAATGTCCGTTCCCACACATTGAGATTTCCTGAGGAACTTCCAACTTTCTTGCAGGACCTGCATCTCTTGCCCATGGAACTTCCAGGTTGGCAGGACCCAATTCCCAAATTTTCCTGCCCCATGGATTCTCTCTGGAAAAAAACACCTTTAAAGAAGAGGCGCACTTCTCTTCCTGGCTCAGCACAAAAGCATGGTTGAAACATTCATCTTTTCACCCAGGCTTTTGCTATTAATGTGAATCATCTTTCTCTTACAACAGGTTTTTTTTTTAGAGTCCGGTTTGGGCCGCTGTGTTTTTTCTACCTTTACTTGCATACATATGAACAAAACAGACTAGCCATTAGGCTGAACAATGTTTGTTTTTTTCTTTTTTGTTGTTGTAACTTGTTTCCAATTGGTCTACATTTACAATTTCTTTTAGGATGCATATTGTTTATATTATTCCTGGTTCTACTTATATGGGTTTTCATATTTTCAACTGGAACTCATTGTTTTCTTGTTGATGGCAAGTTATTTGTTTTCCTTCTACAGGCCGTGTGCTGTCGGGGCGCACTCCCCTCACCACCTATCCCCTACAGCGTAACCCTGCCCCCATCTCCTTCTGGGGTTGGCGAGTGTGAATGGCCCTGAAGTTGTCCTATTCAATCCCTGTTCAAGGATTAGGATGGCCTTTCGCTCTCTCTTTCCCCAATGGGACCACTGCAGATTTCTGCGTGACATTTATTCGCTTCCCACAAGTTTTTTGATTTACACGTATACTCTATGTATATGTTTTATCTTCGTCCTTCTCCCTTCATCTCTATCTTTACTTTTTCCTCCTTTTTTCTTTCCCCCCGCTTCCCCCTCCCTGCTGGTATGCATGGCTAGATAGGCTGAAGGCCCTCATTTTCTTTTTAAATGGCTAAGGTAAAGATTGTATCTTATAATGTTAGGAGTCTCAATGTCACTGCTAAACGACACCAATTATATCGGGAACTGAAACAAGCCACGTGTTCCACTGCTTTTCTTCAGGAAATGCACCTAACTCACACGACACCTGTTAAACTAACCTCACCTAACTTTCCGCAGTGGTATTATAGCCTATCGGACACCAACAAGACCAAGGGAGTAGCCATCGGTTTTTGCAGAAGTGTGTCCTTTGGGCTATCTGATATGCTTGCAGATGACCATGGTCGCTTTCTTTTTCTTAAGGGATTGACTAAGCTGTCACACTTTGCTAAGGGACTCACTATTCTAGCGGGGGATATAAACATGCTATTAGACCCCACTATTGATACATCACAAAGCCGTTCTAATATCTCTTTCAAGCGACTGAAATTTGTGAAAAAACGGCTTCTAGATCATCAATTGATGGATGTCTGGCGCCTTCTTCATCCCAAGGAGAAGGATTTTTCACACTACTCCTCAACACATCAATCATACTCCAGAATAGATAATATACTCTTAGACCATTTTCATCTCCCCCTCCTACACTCTGCTCACATTGGCATCGCATCAATCTCAGACCATGCACCTTTGTCAATGACATTGACCATGCCCTCCTTACCCCGACATACCACCAACTGGAAGCTCAATGATTCCCTTCTCTCTAATGAAGTGGAGGTGTCTATGTTGGCTTCTCATCTATCGCAATATTTTAAAGAAAACAAATCCTTTGACACCTCCCCTTCTATCGTCTGGGAAGCTCATAAGGCCACTATTAGAGGCCGGCTCATTGAACTTGGAGCCCGTATAAAAAGAGAGTATGGTCAACAAATTAACCAGGTTTTACAACAGATAGCGGCTCTTGACAAGCAACATAAACTCTCTTTACATATTGAACACCTTCAATCCCTCACACTTAAACGTGAGGAATTGAAGTCCCTCCTTAATTTAGACACCAAGAGAAAGTTCCAACGTCTGTCACAGAAATTCTTACGAGTAGGGGAACAAACCAAGTAGATTGTTGGCTAGATCACTAAAGACTAAACAGTCACAATCGTTAATTCCCAAAATTAAGCTTTCGTCAGTTGAATTGGCCCATGCAACTCCCGATATCGCTAAAGCCTTTAGAGATTATTACGCGGACCTATATAACGTTAAAAATGACTTGTCCTCTCTTCCTCATAAAGAGAGAAGGAATCGCATGCTTTCCTACCTGAAAGAGGCAAATCTTCCTAAATTACCCATTTCTGCCCTTAAAGAATTGGAGGAGGACTTCTCGGTTGAGGAATTCCAGTCAGCATTGAAGTCCTCCCCCTCTGGTAAAGCCCCTGGACCTGACGGGTTCACTATTTTATATTATAAAATATTTAGTGACATCCTGCTGCCACGCCTCTCTGAATATGCAAACTCTATCTCACACTCCTCAGGCTTACGCCCAGAATCACTTTCGACTCATATCACTGTCATTCCCAAACCAGATAAGGATCCTACCCTCTGTAACAGTTTTAGACCAATATCATTAATAAATGTCGATATTAAATTATTCACCAAAGTTATGGCAAACCGCTTACTTCCCCTTATACCAAAATGGATCTTGGCAGACCAATCAGGTTTCATACCTGCTAGAGAAGCAAAAGATAATTCCCTTTGTGCGATTTCCCTAATTCAATATGTTCAGCGGTGCTCCCAGCCCACCATACTCCTTTCCACTGATGCAGAGAAGGCTTTTGATAGGGTGGACTGGGAGTACCTTAAGTTGACTCTACGTCACTTCGGTATGGGCCCTAAAATGTTCCATCATATTTCTTCCTTATATTCTAATCCCTCTGCTCAAGTTAGGATTAACGGAACGTTAAGCGACCCCTTTGTCCTACATAATGGAACCAGGCAGGGATGTCCCCTCTCTCCCCTCCTTTTTGCTATTACTTTAGAACCTTTTCTGGCCACCATTAGGAATAATCCTAATATTAAAGGCATACAAATAGGCAACAGATCCCATAAATACGTGGTTTATGCAGATGATGTACTATTTTTTATTCAACAACCACGGATTTCGATTCTGAATTTGATGTCTGCATTTTCCACGTTTCAAGCAATGTCTAACTTTAAAATAAATCTATCTAAATCCGAAATATTAAACATTAACATCCCTAAGTCCGAAACTCTCTCTCTCAAACCCCTCTTTCCCTTTAAATGGGAATCAAATTGTATGAAATACCTCTGTGTTTATCTTACTCCTAATCTTCAATCCCTTTTTCGATACAATTATATTCCCATTCTAAACAAAATCAGAGCCGACCTATGAAAATGGTCTAACTTGTCCCATACCTGGTTAGGGAAGGTTAATATAATTAAAATGAACAAAAGAAAGTGACCAGTCGCATAACTAAATATCAATGGCATGCTTCCATCCCGGGTTCATATATGAAGAAAAAAAGAGGGGCAAGTGGGACTTTAAATGAAGCATGTCAATTGAAAGTATAATAATGAATACATGCGAGTGGGTAAAATGATTGGATTTAATTTATAGTCAAGTCCATGATTTTGATGCATACAGTACCAATAAAGTAGTATAAATACAGACATAATCGCATGAATTGATAAATAAGCATATTTAGCAGTAACAATCAAGGAAACTCAGTAGTGTAAACAAATCAATGGACATACATATATGCAATTCATAACAGAAATACATGAATTAAAATCGCCAATCAAAATCACAAAATCGCATGAAATGAGAAAACTCGATAAAAAATTGATAAATGTCAGGGATATGATTTAGGCTTGATAGGGCATCCTTAGTTTGCGAACCCGACGCGTTTCTTGGCTTCTTGCCAGTCATCAGGGGTGGGATGCATAATTTAACTGAGAAAAACAAAGGAATATCATAAATATTGATACATGTGGAACCTCCGGCCAATAGAGAAAATCGTATCAGAAATGTCCAAATTGTCTACTTTGAATGGAGAAGCTACTTACAAAATAGCCCAAAAGTTAAGAAGAGTCACCAGCAATGGGATCTGTTAGGGTGTGAGATATAACCGTCTCAACCGGGTTGAGACGGTTGAGACGGTTATATCTCACACCCTAACAGATCCCATTGCTGGTGACTCTTCTTAACTTTTGGGCTATTTTGTAAGTAGCTTCTCCATTCAAAGTAGACAATTTGGACATTTCTGATACGATTTTCTCTATTGGCCGGAGGTTCCACATGTATCAATATTTATGATATTCCTTTGTTTTTCTCAGTTAAATTATGCATCCCACCCCTGATGACTGGCAAGAAGCCAAGAAACGCGTCGGGTTCGCAAACTAAGGATGCCCTATCAAGCCTAAATCATATCCCTGACATTTATCAATTTTTTATCGAGTTTTCTCATTTCATGCGATTTTGTGATTTTGATTGGCGATTTTAATTCATGTATTTCTGTTATGAATTGCATATATGTGTGTCCATTGATTTGTTTACACTACTGAGTTTCCTTGATTGTTACTGCTAAATATGCTTATATATCAATTCATGCGATTATGTCTGTATTTATACTACTTTATTGGTACTGTATGCATCAAAATCATGGACTTGACTATAAATTAAATCCAATCATTTTACCCACTCGCATGTATTCATTATTATACTTTCAATTGACATGCTTCATTTAAAGTCCCACTTGCCCCTCTTTTTTTCTTCATATATAATTAAAATGAATATACTACCTCGCGTCCTCTTTCTCTTTCAAATGCTACCATTATGTGTCCCAGTAGGATTTTTCACCATCTTACAGTCCATAATTTCCCGCTTTATCTGGAAGGACAGACGCCCTAGAATATCCAGAGAGTTATTTTTTCGTTCCAAATGCTCAGGTGGTTTGGCACTCCCCAATTTCAAAGCATATTATCAAGCAACTATATTTGCCAGACTAGCTGAATGGAAATATGCCATTAACTCTAAGCTATGGGTACAAATTGAGTATATCTTGAGTGGTGTGGATCTTTCAATAGCTCCCTGGATACCCCGCTCATATAGCTTGCTCACACCACCTCGGCCCTTACCACTTCCTCTTTAGATGTATGGGACACTATACATAAAAAATTCTCCTGAATTTATGACTCCCCTCTATTACCGCTCCTTAATCATACATACTTTTTGCCAGGCCTTCTGGATCCAGGTTTTAAATCATGGAGGTCGGGAGAACCTCTCCTATTACATCACATTTTAAATGGCAATGTACTTAAACCATTACCTGCGATACTCGCTCCTAAATCTGCCACGTTCCTAGACAAGTGGAGATACCACCAAATACAACACTCCTTAAGCTCTCTTCCTACCCCACTTAGGGGTGTTAGTGATCTAAATGATATAGAAGTAATATTTCATCCAAAAGACCCTCCTCTACATAGCATTTCTTTATTTTATAAAGCCCTTATCTCTCTTCAAAAAGCCGACTTCCTACCTTATCTGGCTAAATGGGAATCTGATCTCGATTTCCCTTTGACTGACAACCAAAGAGTAGGATCCTACTATTAGCCCACACCTCGTCTTTAGCCTCAAGAATGTCAGAGGTCAACTATAAACTGCTCACTAGGTGGCATTACACCCCTGCTCGACTGCACCAAATGTTCCCCGCCAGTTCCCCATTGTGCTGGAGGAACTGTGGGAACAAAGCTACTCACGCACACATATGGTGGTTCTGCCCACTGATCCGACCATATTGGGATGCTATCCGTACACTGATTGTTCAGATTGCTGATGTTCATATACCAAATGACCCGTGGGCTATTCTTTTTCATGTCACAAAAACTTCCATCAGGTCGTACAAACCACCAATCATTCCTCATCTATTGAATACTGCGAAGGCCTTAATTCCCACTTTGTGGGGCCAACCAGTAATCCCATCTATAAAAGCTTGGCTACAAATCTTTGACAATGTACACCTAATGGAGAGTATCACTCACAATATCAGAGGGACCTCTCAGAGACACTCCCTAATCTGGGATCCTTGGAAAAAAAATTTAGACTACCGCCACATATATAAATCTATTGCTATAACCCCTTGAACCTAATACTCTAGCTTAGCCATTTAGCACATAATTATACTACTCTTCCTCTCCTCTCTATACATTGCTTTGCATGCCGGCAACCCTCTACCCCCCCCCCTTTTTTTTTTTTACTTCTTTTCTTACCACACTCTCCTTTATCTCTTCCTCTTTTTATTTTTCTCTTCTTCCCCACTTTCTTTCTCTTCTTATCTTTTTCTCTATACTACTACTCTTTCTTATTGTATATCTTTATTAAACCAAAGCAATATTTAATACTCAACTATATTTGGATTATAGTGCTCACCTAGTTAACATCCTGTGTCCAATTAGATGTTACATTGATTCTGTGCATTTCCCTGGATGTACCTATTGTTATGTCCTATTTGATGGATTATATGAGTACTGTAACCTATGATACTGAAAAACAGAATTGTTTTCTATTTTTTTTTGTTGTAACTGTATATTTGCTATATTTTTCATTAATAAAAATTTATTAAAAAAAAAAAAAAATCTATATCGAACTGTTGTCGTAACGAAAACGAAAATAAAGCATTTGTTTATGTCGGATCTTTCGGTTTTCGTATTCTGCGCTTTCGTTATCGTTTGTTAAAACGATAACAAAAATACCTGAAATTCAGACGAAAATGCATTCGGACGAAAACAAATGCACATGTCTAGCTTCTATATTGTCCAGTCACAGGATGAGGCAGGTCAGTCATGATGAGTACTTTGCTTCAGTCAAAAAAAGTGGAGTCACCAATAGGGATGAGCCGAACACCCCCCTGTTCGGTTCGCACCAGAACATGCGAACAGGCAAAAAATTTGTTTGAACACGCGAACACCGTTAGTCTATGGGACTCGAACATGAATAATCAAAAGTGCTAATTTTAAAGGCTTATATGCAAGCTATTGTCATAAAAAGTGTTTGGGGACCTGGGTCCTGCCCAGGGGACATGGATCAATGCAAAAAAAAGTTTTAAAAACGGCCGTTTTTTTCGGGGGCAGTGATTTTTATAATGATTAAAGTGAAACAATACAATTTAATATTCCTTTAAATTTCGTACCTGGGGGGTGTCTATAGAATACCTGTAAAGGGGCGCATGTTTCCCGTATTTAGAACAGTCTGACAGCATTTCAAAGGAAAAAAAGTCATTTAAAACTACACGCGGCTATTAATGAATTGTCGGTCCGACAATACACAAAAAAGTTCATTGATAAAAACGGCATGGGATTTCCCCACAGGGGAACCCCGAACCAAAATTTTTTTAAAAATGGCGTGGGGGTCCCCCTAAATTCCATACCAGGCCCTTCAGGTCTGGTATGGATATTAAGGGGAACCCCGTGCCAAATTTTTTTTAAAAATGGCGTGGGGGTCCCCCTCAAAATCCATACCAAACTCTTCAGGTCTGGTATTGATTTTAAGGGGAACCCCGCACCAATTTTGTTTTAAAAAATGGCGTGGGGTCCCCCCAAAAATCCATACCAGACCCTTATCCGAGCACGCAACCTAGCAGGCCACAGGAAAAGAGGGGGGGACGAGAGAGCACCCCTTCCTGAACCGTACCAGGCCACATGCCCTCAACATTGGGAGGGTGCTTTTGGGTCCCCCCCAAAGCATCTTGTCCCCATGTTGATGGGGACAAGGGCCTCATGCCCACGACCCTTGCCCGGTGGTTGTAGGGGTCTGCGGGTGGGGGCTTATCGAAATCTGGAAGCCCCCTTTAACAAGGGGACCCCCAGATCCTGCCCCCCCTGTGTGAAATAACGGGGTTCAAAAGTAGCCCTACCATTTCACAAAAAAGTGTCAAAAATGTTAAACATGACAAGAGACAGTTTTTGACAATTCCTTTATTTAAAGTCTTCTTCTTTCCATCTTCTTTCTTCTATCTTCTTTCTTCTATCGTCCTTCGGTTTCTTCCTCCATCTTCTTCTTCCTCTGATTCCTCCTCTGATCCTCTGCTTCTTGCTCCAGTGTTCTCGTCCGGCATCTTCCTCTGCGGCGTCTTCTTCCCTTCTTCGTTCTTGGGACGCTCCGCATCCATGATGGGAGGCTCTCGCTGTGTGACGCTTCTCGTCTTCTGACACCTCTTAAATAACCTCTGGCTTCCTTGTGGCATTTCCCGTGATGTCAGAGGGGTCACCGGGATGGGTGACCCCG
Source organism: Lithobates clamitans (assembly GCA_037952925.1). NCBI lineage: Eukaryota > Metazoa > Chordata > Amphibia > Anura > Ranidae > Lithobates > Lithobates clamitans. Next base: position 5,951,906 of record JBBGZY010000216.1, read on the forward strand.
CCCCCCTCTGATGTCACAGGGAATGCCACAGGAAAGTCCCCGTCAAGTCCCTGTGTGAGGGGGGGCGGGGTCACGGGGTGTCAGAAGATGAGAAGCGTCACACAGCGGGAGCTTCCCATCATGGATGCGGAGCGGCCCGAGAACGAAGAAGGGAAGAAGACGCCGCAAAGGAAGATGCCGGATGAGAACCCCGGAACAAGAAGCAGAGGTTTGGAGGAAGAACCAGAGGAAGAAGAAGATGGAAGAAGAAACTGAAGGAAGATAGAAGAAAGAAGATAGAAGACTTTAAATTACCTTACCATTTCACAGGGGGGGCCGGGATCTGGGGGTCCCCTTGTTAAAGCCCCCCGCCTGCAGACCCCCACAACCACAGGGCAAGGGTTGTGGGGGACCCCAAAGCACCCTCCCAATGTTGAGGGCAGGTACGGTTCAGGAGGGGGGTGCTCTCTCATCCCCCCTCTTTTCCTGCGGCCTGCCAGGTTGCATGCATGGATAAGGGTCTGGTATGGATTTTGAGGGGGACCCCCACGCCATTTTTTTATTTTGGCGCAGGGTTCCCCTTAATATCCATACCAGACCTGAAGGGCCTGGTATGGAATTTAGGGGGACCCCCATGCCATTTTATTTATTTTCGTTCGGGGTTCCCCTGTGGGGAAATCCCATGCCGTTTTTATCAATGAACTTTTTTGTGTATTGTCGGACCGACAATTCATTAATAGCCACAAGTAGTTTTAAATGACTTTTTTTCCTTTGAAATGCTGTCAGACTGTTCTAAATACGGGAAACATGCGCCCCTTTACAGGCATTCTATAGTCACCCCCCAGGTTGGTGACCACCGCTCCAGGTAACTGGGTTTAAATTTCCCATCCTCCGCTGGGTGAATGGTTGTGAGAGTTCCAGGTGCTGGCGATTGTTATTCCAATGCTATAGGTGCAATGAAAAATCTGGACTGCCGCACTCCAGATTGGAATAATAAAGGTAAAATCTTCTTTATTGAAAAAATGACATGGTATAAAATGCATACATTGCTCTGTTGAAGTGATACAGCATAACTGCTGACGCGTTTCACACTCCCATAGAGCGCTTACTCATAGCTGGTTTGTACAACAATGAAAGTCACTTATATACACATTATACGTCTCACACATGACCCCATACTGATTGTATAACTCTGAACAGCTGATCGTTAGATTGTATGGCCTCTTAACATAGAGTTAATTGGGTGTGTGTTTTATGGTGGAGTGTTTATTGAAGACGTGAATGTGCAGACAAGATGTTTTTATATACAATACAAAAAATATCCATAAATAAAAAGTTTATATTGCTTTTGAAAGTCTTTTGAAGAAGGGAAGTTAGGAAGATATAAAGTTTCCTTTCTTTCCACGGGACTGAGATAGGTGCTAAAACTAGCACTTAGACGTATAAACATGTAAACCATTATATAAATGAATGCAGGTATATATGAGCCATATGGCCCAGCAGCCACGGCATAGTGTGAAAGATATCATATGTCTGCTCAGTTTACAAAAATTTTTTTTGATATATAAATGAGAATATTGTAAAGGTTATTATGAGGAAACACTATGAAAAACCACTGTGTTTTGTAAACGATAAAGTCTTACATGTGAGGATCTGTGACAGTGTTTGCATGGCTTTCAAATTTCATGACTTTATGTGAACTCTACCAGATTTGAGATGCAAACAAAGTGTATGCATATATGGTGTGTGGGTGCTTTTTTAGTGATCTGAACTCCACAAGGAGAAAAAAAAAAAAGTATTTTATAAATGCATGTATATGTGCATGTATGTGTATCATAAATATAAAAGGTGAAAATGAAAAATAAAGTGGAGAGCAACATAAAATGTTTTTCGTTTTATGTTGATCTCCACTTTATTTTTCATTTTCACCTTTTATATTTATGATACACATAAATGCACATATACATGCATTTATAAAATACTTTTTTTTTTTTCTCCTTGTGGAGTTCAGATCACTAAAAAAGCACCCACACACCATATATGCATACACTTTGTTTGCATCTCAAATCTGGTAGAGTTCACATAAAGTCATGAAATTTGAAAGCCATGCAAACACTGTCACAGATCCTCACATGTAAGACTTTATCGTTTACAAAACACAGTGGTTTTTCATAGTGTTTCCTCATAATAACCTTTACAATATTCTCATTTATATATCAAAAATTTTTTTTGTAAACTGAGCAGACATATGATATCTTTAACACTATGCCGTGGCTGCTGGGCCACATGGCTCATATATACCTGCATTCATTTATATAATGGTTTACATGTTTATACGTCTAAGCGCTAGTTTTAGCACCTATCTCAGTCCCGTGGAAAGAAAGGAAACTTTATATCTTCCTAACTTTCCTTCTTCAAAAGACTTTTAAAAGCAATATAAACTTTTTATTTATGGATATTTTTTGTATTGTCTATAGAAACATCTTGTCTGCACATTCACGTCTTCAATAAACACTCCACCATAAAACACACACCCAATTAACTCTATGTTAAGAGGCCATACAATCTAACGAACAGCTGTTCAGAGTTATACAATCAGTATGGGGTCATGTGTGAGACGTATAATGTGTATATAAGTGACTTTCATTGTTGTACAAACCAGCTATGAGTAAGCGCTCTATGGGAGCGTGAAACACCTCAGCGGTTATGCTGTATCACTTCAACAGAGCAATGTACGCATTTTATACCATGTCATTTTTTCAATAAAGAAGATTTTACCTTTATTATTCCAATCCGGAGTGCGGCAGTCCAGATTTTTCATTGCACCTATAGTCACCCCCCAGGTACGAAATTTAAAGGAATATTACACATTTTTATTGTTTCACTTTAATCATTATTAAAATCACTGCTCCCGAAAAAACGGCCATTTTTAAAACTTTTTTTTGCATTGATCCATGTCCCCTGGGGCAGGACCCAGGTCCCCAAACACTTTTTATGACAATAACTTGCATATAAGCCTTTAAAATTAGCACTTTTGATTTCTTCCATAGACTTTTAAAGGGTGTTCCGCGGCTTTCGAATTTGCTGCGAACACCCCAAATTGTTCGCTATTCGGCAAACTGGCCGAAGTTCGACAGCCGATGTTCGAGTCGAACTGAACTCGAAGCTCATCCCTAGTCACCAACCTAGCAGTGCTCTCTGGCAGAAGCATTCGGATTACAAGGCTGATTGAACAGAATTACAAAACCACTTTAACTACAGAGGAAAATCGCTACACAATATAGTAGCAGCTTAAACATTTGAATATTGAACTTGAAATTCCCAAAACAGAGAATTTAAAAGCAATGTGAACTGTCTTTAGCCTAATCCAGCTTTTCACTTTGATTTTTCTTTTATTTCTCTGTACTATTATTATTAGTATCTAAGAAAAATGCATTTTTTAAATGATGGCATTAAAGACTGAAGAAGCCAAAGCTCCAGCAAAATAATTAAACATATAATTTTAAAACAATAGTCTTGCATGCATAAAGATTGTTTTGCACATATGCTGAAGAATATTAACATTTATAATAACCAGATAGATCTCTTACATGCCTTGAAAATTAACACTATAAGTGATATAAAGACTTCATATTAAAAAAGCAAAACAAATAATGCAGGCAGCAAAACCCAACATTTCCCCTCTTAGGGAGATTTTTTTTCCTTTAATCGTATTTCACTAGTAGTGCTGCATTGCCTTTTAGGTTGACATATTTTTTCTGTATAAGCCATTACACCGTGAAGCTGCAAAGTCTCCCATGGACTTTCTTTTCTTGTAGCGCTGCATGAATGAAATAACAACTAAATTCTGCTTGGACTTTATTAATATACTGAATGAGCAGTCAACATTATTGATCTTGCTGAATATAGTCTTGAAGATTAATTAACGCGTATTTCATTTTATAAGATAAGTATATTTTTCAAATCATTCAAAATCTATTGAAGATAAAAAAATATTATGGTATCTATTAACCATTACACAATGCTTGTATGTACTTCTGCACTATAATTAAATTATTTTCAAAACTTAACAATTGCTGTGTAAATGACTGAATTAAAAATCTAATTTAATGTGAGATTAGCGAAGTGTCTTCTCATGAGAGCATGGCGCTTGTTATAATAAACCTAATTTACTTTTTAAAAGGCTATTTTCTGAATATTAACACAATAGATATGATTTAAAAGCATCACATGGGTGCTTGCTATTACTTTCACTTGCTATATATATTACTTTGTATGTTGTTTAGTGGTAAATCTATTTCTTTTCTAGTCAATTCATTTCAGATGTGATTATAAGTAGGCATTTAAGTGCCACTGAATATATGTATAATACATGTGATTTTATTCAGTAATGTTTTTAAAACCGAAACATAAGTGATTTCATTATAGCAAGGGAAGCATGAGTATTTTTATTTTTAAAAAATGGGGAACATTTGCACACAGCCAATATGAGTAATCAGTGAAACTAATTATTTCTGTTCAACTGGCAGTCCTCAGGGCCCTACACCTTTCCTAACAGCATGCATTTATGCAGGATTCAGAAAAAAAAGCGATCTTTCATTTTTCACATCGTAATTTCTGTCTCTTCCCAAGGAAATATCAGCACGCAAACACTGTTGTTTTTCTTTTTTTAACTAATAAAGTATGTGGTTTTAAGAGATAAGTTTACCTTCTAAACATGTTACACCCATTTTTAGGGTGTAACATGTTCACTACCCCCTCCCCCATTCCCTGTGACAGCAGGTGAGGGTTCTTCTCCCAGCAGTCACTATCACATTTTAAAAGTGGTGCAGCTGTAAAGGGCCCCTCCTGAACAGCTGAATCAATAATTCACAGAGATCTGTGAATGAATAAACTGCAAGTCCCGTTACCCACCACAGCATACCGCTTTTGTTTTGTGAGGGGTTCCTCCTACATAGCTGACTCATTCATTCACAGAGATCTATGAATGAATAAACTACAAGTCCTGTCATCCACTGCAGCAGACAGCTTTTGTTCTTAGTGAACTACTAGTGCACTGATCAGAACCCTCGTAGTTCACTGACACTTCCTGTAGCTCAGTAAGTCCGGGTTCACACTGGTACGACACAACAGTCGTACCACTTTGGAACCGACTTTGCCCTGCGACTTGAAGTCAGACATTTGCCCGACTTCAATGAACAGGGATCCGACTTTGATCCCCGACAATACCAGGCACTGTGCCTGGTATGAATCTTTAGGGGGAACTCCACGCAAAATGTAAAAAAAAAAAAGGCATGGGCTCCCCTTCCAAGAGCATACCAGGCCCTTCGGTATGGTATGGATTTGAAGGGGAACAACATGGGCCCCCCCAAATCCATACCAGACCCTTATCTGAGCACCCAGCCTGGCAGGTCAGGAAAGGGGGTGGGGAAGAGCGAGCGCCCCCCCCTGAACCCTACCAGGTCGCATGCCCTCAACATGGGGAGGTGGGTTCTTTGGGGCAGGGTGGCCCTGCACCCCCCCACCTCAAAGCACCTTGCCCCATGTTGATGAGGACAAGGGCCTCTTCCCGACAACCAACAGGTTGTCGGGGTCTACAGGCAGGGAGCTTATCGGAATCTGGAAGCCTCCTTTAACAAGGAGCCTCCAGATTTCGGCCCCTCACACTATGTGAATGAGTATGGGGTAAAAAAAAACATATTACACATGTTTTGAAAGTAACTTTTTTAAGGCAGCTCCGGCGTCTCTTCTCCCCGCTCCGACACTTCTGCCTCTTTTGCTGATGTCTTCTGCCTCTGATGGTTCTTCTCCCCTCTCCGGGTCTTCTAGCCCTCTCCAGTTCTTCTCCCTCTGTCCGCTGTCTTCTGCCTCTGCTGGGTCTTCTCTGCTATCTTCTCACTCTTTTGTTGGGTCTTCTCCACTATTTTCTGCCTCTGTTCTTGTTCCGATGTTGACTCGATGCTCTCTCCCGCTCTAATGCTGGGTGCGCGGTGTGCCACTACTTATATTCGCATACGGCAGGGTCACCGAGTGATGTCATCCGGAGGCCCCACCCCTTATGACATCACCACCCGGTGCACCGCCAGGGCCTACACTGTACCTCATACTAATTCACATAGGGTGGAGGGCTGGAATCTGGGGACCCCTTTGTTAAAGGGGGCTTCCAGATTCTGATAAGCTCCCCGCCCGCAGACCCCGACAACCAATGGCCAGGGTTGTTGGGAAGAGGCCCTTGTCCCCATCAACATGGGGGCAAGGTGCCTTGGGTGTAACATGTTCAGCACCCCCTCCCCCATTCCCTGTGACAGCAGGTGAGGGTTCTTCTCCCCGCAGTCACTATCACATTTTAAAAGTGGTGCAGCTGTAAAGGGCCCCTCCTGAACAGCTGAATCAATAATTCACAGAGATCTGTGAATGAATAAGCTGCAAGTCCCGTCATCCACCACAGCATACCGCTTTTGTTTTGTGAGGGGCTCCTCCTACACAGCTGACTCATTCATTCACAGAGATCTATGAATGAATAAACTACAAGTCCTGTCATCCAGTGCAGCAGACAGCTTTTGTTCTTAGTGAACTACTAGTGCACTGATCAGAACCCTCGTAGTTCACTGACACTTCCTGTAGCTCAGTAAGTCCGGGTTCACACTGGTACGACACGACAGTCGTACCACTTTGGATCCGACTTTGCCCTGCGACTTGAAGTCAGACATTTGTTCGACTTCAATGAATAGGGATCTGACTTTGATACTTTGATCCCCGACAATACCAGGCACTGTGCCTGGTATGAATCTTTAGGGGGAACTCCACGCAAAATGTAAAAAAAAAGGCATGGGTTCCCCTTCCAAGAGCATACCAGGCCCTTCGGTATGGTATGGATTTTAAGGGGAACAACATGGCCCCCCCCAAATCCATACCAGACCCTTATCTGAGCACCCAGCCTGGCAGGTCAGGAAAGGGGATGGGGAAGAGCGAGCGCCCCCCCTGAACCGTACCAGGCCGCATGCCCTCAACATGGGGAGGTGGGTTCTTTGGGGCAGGGTGGCCCTGCACCCCCCCACCTCAAAGCACCTTGCCCCATGTTGATGAGGACAAGGGCATCTTCCCGACAACCAACAGGTTGTCGGGGTCTACGGGCGGGGAGCTTATCGGAATCTGGAAGCCCCCTTTATCTGGGGGATTCCGGCCCCTCACACTATGTGAATGAGTATGGGGTAAAAAAAAAAACATATTACACATGTTTTGAAAGTAATTTTTTTAAGGCAGCTCCGGCGTCTCTTCTCCCCACTCCGACTCTTCTGCCTATTTTGCTGATGTCTTCTGCCTCTGACGGTTCTTCTCCCCTCTCTGGGTCTTCTAGCCCTCTCCAGTTCTTCTCCCTCTGTCCGCTGTCTTCTGCCTCTGCTGGGTCTTCTCTGCTATCTTCTCCCTCTTTTATTGGGTCTTCTCCACTATTTTCTGCCCCTGTTCTTGTTCCGATGTTGACTCGATGCTCTCTCCCGCTCTAATGCTGGGTGCGCGGTGTGCCACTACTTATATACGGCAGGGTCACCGGGTTATGTCATCCGGTGGCCCCGCCCTTTATGACATTACCACCCGGTGCACCGCCAGGGCCTACACCTTACCCCATACTCATTCACATAGGGTGGGAGGCCGGAATCTGGGGCCCCTTTATTAAAGGGGGCTTCCAGATTCTGATAAGCTCCCTGCCCGCAGACCCTGACAACCAATGGCCAGGGTTGTTGGGAAGAGGCCCTTGTCCCCATCAACATGGGGGCAAGGTGCCTTGGGGTGGGGGGCACAGGGCCCCTCTGCCCCAAAGCACCCACCTCCCCATGTTGAGGGCATGCGGCCTGGTACAGTTAAGGAGGGGGGCACTTGCCCGTCCATACCCCCTTTCCTTACCTGCCAGGATGTGTGCTCAGATAAGGGTCTGGTGTGGATTTTGAGGACCCCCACACAGTTTTTTTGGCATGGAGGGTTCCCCTTAAAATCCATGCCAGACCAAAGGGCCTGGTATGCTCTTGGAGGGGAAACCAATGACTTTTTTTTTCATTTGGCGTGGAGTTCCCCTTCAAGATCAATTGGGTGAAATGTGCAGTGCTTATGTGATAATATAAACCATAACAAATAATATGAGTACAAAAAATGTGAATAATAAATGATGTGCTCAAAAATATTCCAAGCGGTCCTCTATTATGACATGTGATGTCTATAAATAGAGGAACTTGGACGTGTGATGTCAAAAAAAGAAAAAAGTCAGTGACAAGCTTCAATCATGTGTGATGATAATCCTCAACCACATCTGGATATATGTATGATGTGATAACAGTTGATAGGAGATCCACCACCAAAGACACCAGAAGCTGCTTACCAGAGGGATTGAACTCAAATAGATATACACTTAGTGAGACTGTCACTATAATATATCCAGATGTGGTTGAGGATTATCATCACACATGATTGAAGCTTGTCACTGACTTTTTTCTTTTTTTGACATCACACGTCCAAGTTCCTCTGTTTATAGACATCACATGTCATAATAGAGGACTGCTTGGAGTATTTTTGAGCACATAATTTATTATTCACGTTTTTTGTACTCATATTATTTGTTATGGTTTATATGATCACATAAGTGCTGCACATTTCACCCAATTTGTCATTTTTGCAACTTTATCCACTGCTGTGCTGGCTGCTTTAGTTTTTTTCTTTTTGATTTCTTTTATAGACAGCGCAGTATATATTTGTTTATAAAATTTACCCTTTTAAGATCATCAGAGCACAAGTCGCATGCCAAAGTTAGATCAGTTAAGAGAACAATCTGACTTTGATCTGACTTCAGTGACATTCAGTGGGCTGAAGTAGGATCAAAGTTGGACCAAAGTAGCGCAGGGAGCATTTTCAAAGTCGGACCAGTTAAGACAGCTCCCATAGGGAAAAATTGATTTCACATGTCATGCGACATGAGCTCCCAATGTCGGAGCATTTGTCGTACCAGTGTGAACTCAGCCTCACTGTCTGCCTGTATGGAGGTATGGGCAGAGAGCTGTAAGCAGTGCCTGCAGGAGACTCAAATTGCACCTCTCATCCACTGATCAAAAGTGCAAAGCTTTGCAGGCTCCAGTGTAAAAAAACAAAACAAAATAAAAAAATTTTTTATTGCAAAATCATGTATATTTATTGTTGTTTTACTAAATATGAATGTATGCATTTAACAGCCCTCTAAGAGGTCCAGTCATAAAGCAACGGTTTTGCCTTGCTGCAGCCATAAAATGCAAAACAAATCTTGCACATTTATTAAAAAAAAACAGCATTGAGCTTTATAATTGTCCCTAGTTTTAGCTTGTTTCCAGACTTTGGAGTTAACTTCAATGAACGGGGAAAACAAAGTCAAAGTCATATAACCATGTTTTCCCTTATGCCCCGTACACACGGTCGGATTTTCTGACGGAAAATGTGTGATAGGACCTTGTTGTCGGAAATTCCAACCGTGTGTAGGCTCCATCACACTTTTTCCATCGGATTTTCTGACACACAAAGTTTGAGAGCAGGCTATAAAATTTTCCGACAACAAAATCCGCTGTCGGAATTTCCGATCGTGTGTACACAAACCCGACGCACAATGTGCCATGCATGCTCAGAATAAATAAAGAGATGAAAGCTATTGGCTACTGCCCCGTTTATAGTCCCAATGTACGTGTTTTACGTCACCGCGTTCAGAATGATCAAATTTTACGACAACTTTGTGTGACCGTGTGTATGCAAGACAAGTTTGAGCCAACATCCGTCGGAAAAAATCCTAGGATTTTGTTGTCGGAATGTCCGATCAATGTCCGACCGTGTGTACGGGGCATTAATCGTTCATTGTTGGGTGAACAGTTAGTGTTCCTGTAATGTGTGATTGCTGAACTCAATGCTTCAATACTCTTTAAGACCCTGAGCTGGAATAAGTATAGAGATAATTTTCTGACAGCCTGCTTGTTTCAGGATTGTAAATGAAACATACTGAAGTCAGACACAGCCAGGAATCTGCCACTTTCAAAAGGAGACTTGCATTGGCAGCCTCCATACTTTTCTCATCAACAGCATGCAGGTGACAGGTAGATCATGGTCAAGTCCCTGTCCTGCCGACCCTCAAGTGCTCCTCCTCCAGCATCCAGGATTGGCGAACAGTGCAGAGAAGTACTTAAACCAAGAAGCATAAGCAGAGGCATTCCTCTCCCCTCAGCACGCCCCTTTAATTTGTGGCAGCGGGGCAGGTAATGCCTCTGCTGCCTATAATGTACTAGCAGCAAGTTCAGGCTCAAGTCCCACTGGGTGCAGTGTGCTAATCTCCAGTGGCCCCACTGACCAGTTCATTCAAATTGGTGTGCTCGTGGGTGACATAACAAAAAAGTGATTTCACCAGTGTGTTGTTGCCACATCCATATTGTATAGCAAGAAAAAAGAATCCCCCTTAGTTGGGACTTTGTAGGCAACAACCACACATGAATAGATTAAAAAATATATATGTATACATAAAATCGTTTGATCATTCAAACATGAAATGATCATTTAACAGACATATCAAAAAAACACATATTTCAAAAAGAAAAAAAGAAAAAGAAAAAGACGAAAAAATGACAGATTACATAGTTTGCATGGCATAAAAATTTGTTATTACTCTCCTGTACACAGTGTTTTACTATGCAACTGTCTCCAGTACCCAACGCGTTTCTGGTTCAAGCACCTTCGTCTGGGGTATTGAAAAGAGTATATGCAGTCATAAATTTGTCTTACTAGAAGATAAGATAGAAAAAACATATCATAGCAACAAAACATGGATACTGACAACCATAGGAGTCAAATGAATGACAATTGCTGTGTGCGACACCTACCATGCAAAATGTGTTACTATGCAACTGGAAAAGATGAATGAAGCACTATCAATGGTGGTGTTGACAAATGCCCACCAAGAACACCAATGTCGTATGGTATTTTCCAGAGAGGAAAGCTTGCTTGTTTGATTTGCTTGGTGATCACAAGGAGTTATGTATAGTAAATTGCAAGCTACTGTGTGGACAAGAAAAAAGATAAAGTAAAATGGTGGAAACAAAAGGGAAGAGGAAAAGAAATAAAGGGGGAGAAAGAAAAAGGATGGGGTGAAATAGAAAATGATGATGAAAGATGATATGTGGTATCCAGAGAGAGTGAGGAGAATGAAAATGTATATCTATGTTATTTCAAAAATATCTGATCCAATGAGGTGCAAGATGTTTAAAGAAAGGAAAAGGTATTTACCAATATCTGTAGATTAAAGAGTGAAGCTATCCGAAGCCTCAATATGGCTTCTTATCCATATGTAGCACACTCTGGGTTATTTGGTAATAGACCTTTTTAAAAGAGATCATTATAGAAAGAGACTTGTATAATTTCCGGAGCAACTGTTTGTCAATGTTCTATGAAAAAGATGGATTTTAGAAATAGCAAGAAAGCTCACCGTGTTGGCAAAGAAACCTCTGTCTGGCATCCACCCCACTCTGCAGTGCTCATCGGACTACATACCACAGAGGTGTATTTAAGTAATGGCGCCGGACACCCACGCCTGCGCATTGGATCACTGTGTTCGCGCGTGCGCGATACTGAAGCGCGAGAGCGCATGCACGATAGGCGCCATCGGCCATGAACAAATGGAATGCATAGCGCAACGCCTGCATCTAGAAGGGGCAGTGTCATGCACTCCAAGCTAGATAAGTCCCTGAGCGTAACTCTGTCTGGCGGGAGAAGCGGCAGGGAATAAAATCATTTAAGTTCATTTTTTTTACTCATTAATGTACACACAGCACCCCATATTGACAGAAAAACACAGAATTTTTGACATTTTTTGCAGATTTATTAAAAAAGAAAAACTGAAATATCACATGGTCCTAAGTATTCAGACCCTTTGCTGTGACACTCATATATTTAACCCAGGTGCTGTCTATTTCTTCTGATCACCCTTGAGATGGTTCTACACCTTCATTTGAGTCCAGCTGTGTTTGATTCTACTGATTGGACTTGATTAGGAAAGCCACACACCTCTCTTTATAAGACCTTACAGCTTACAGTGCATGTCAGAGGAAATGAGAATTATGAGGTCAAAGGAACTGCCTGAAGAGCTCAGAGACAGAATTGTGGCAAGATCTGGCCTAGGTTACAAAAAATTTCTGCTGCACTTAAGGTTCCTAAGAGCACAGTGGCCTCCATAATCCTTAAATGGAAGACATTTGGGACGACCAGAACCCTTCCTAGAGCTGGCCGCCCAGCCAAACTGAGCTATCGGGGGAGAAGAGCCTTGGTGAGAGAGGTAAAGAAGAACCCAAAGATCACTGTGGCTGAGCTCCAGAGATGCAGTCGGGAGATGGGAGAAAGTTGTAGAAATCAACCATCACTGCGGCCCTCCACCAGTCGGGGCTTTATGGCAGAGTGGCTTGACGGAAGCCTCTCCTCAGTGCAAGACACATGAAAGCCTGTATGGAGTTTGCTAAAAAACACCTGAAGGACTCCATGATGGTGAGAAATAAGATTCTTTGGTCTGATGAGACCAAGATAGAACTTTTTGGCCTTAATTCTAATGCCGCGTACAAACGGTCGGACTTTACGGCAGACTTTGCCCTGCGGACTTTTCGACAGACTTTACGACGGACTTTCTGAATGAACGGACTTGCCTACACACAATCCAGCAAAGTCCGTCGAATTCGTACGTGATGACGTACGACCGGACTAAAACAAGGAAGTTCATAGCCAGTAGCCAATAGCTGCCCTAGCGTGGCTTTTTGTCCGTCGAACTAGCATACAGACGAGCGGACTTTTCGACTGGACTCGATTTCAATGGATTGATTTGAAACATGTTTCAAATCTAAGTCCGTCCAACTTTTGAGAAAACAAAGTCCGCTGGAGCCCACACACGATCGAATTGTCTGACGAAATCCAGTCCGCCGGGCAAAGTCTGCCGTAAAGTCCGCTCGTGTGTACGCGGCATAAGCGGTATGTGTGGAGAAAACCAGGCACTGCTCATCACCTGTCCAATACAGTCCCAACAGTGAAGCATGGTGGTGGCAGCATCATGCTGTGGGGGTGTTTTTCAGCTGTAGGGACGGGATGACTGGTTGCAATCGAGGTTAAGATGAATGCGGCCAAGTACAGGGATATCCTGGACGAAAACCTTCTCCAGAGTGCTCAGGACCTCAGACTGGGCCAAAGGTTTACCTTCCAACAAGACAATGACCCTAAGCACACAGCTAAACTAATGAAGGAGTGGCTTCACAACAACTCCGTGACTGTTCTTGAATGGCCCAGCCAGAGCCCTGACTTAAACCCAATTGTGCATCTCTGGAGAGACCTAAAAATGGCTGTCCACCAACGTTTACCATCCAACCTGACAGAACTCCAGTTAGGATATGCCATATGTCATATATGGTAATGCTGGACGCAGCATTCTAATTACACACTGTAAAATGTTTGTGATCCAATAATTTATTCGGTCTTTGTACCTGTGCTTTGCGGTCAAGGGGACATGATGTGTGCGCATGTGCAGAGCAGGAGGTCACATGACTGATGATGATCACATGACTGATCATAGGTAGTATATAAGGATTGATGGACCATCCATGTAGCCAATCCCATTTGCAGAAGTCTTTTCGACTAAACATGTCTTGGGCATGGTTACACGGCATTCCATCGCACTGACATTAGGCGCCGCTGTGTGAGGAGGACAACACTGATCGGATTGCTGGGCCTTAGAAGGTTGGGTGAGAGATACACCAGATCACACTTCAGGCCCTCTGTGACCGCGGTGCACCGTTGGATCACTGATCCTGTTGCTTGCTGTGCTTGCTGTGGATTTATTTAAAGGCTTTTTTGTTTCAGTTTATAAGTGAGTGTAACTATTGAAGTGTGTTTGGAGTGCTTTTAATAAATCTGTCAAAATGGTATCACGCTACGTGGAGCACTTTATTCATTTTTTCACATATGGAGCTGGCTTGATTGAAGTCACGGTTCATCACATGCAACCCAGGTGTGGCTCAATTGCTGTTTTGCCGAACACGAGAGTGGGAGGCTATACAATCTGGTGAGTGCGCTCTTCAGAGCGAGTGGTGTCACTATCACAGTGGTGTGGTGGAAGAGTAGAAGATTTACCACACAAGAAGATTGAAAAACAACTGTTGAGCTTGATCAGTCATTTCTTGTAATTTAATATCTATAGTGACACTTTTTCACAGGGTGTTGAAATTTTTTTCATGATAAAAATAATTTTTTTCATGATACTATTATTATCATTATTATTATGTATAATTAGAGGGTCATAGGCATCATGCTGTTCTGACTCATTATTTTACACAATTTATATTAGTGCCACTATCTCTATCTGTACACATGTGGGAGGTATAGTTTTGGGATTCTGATCTATTTCCGTATTTATTTAAGTGGCAGCTTTTTTCACTGTACACTGTGTATTAGGGTTGTCCCAATACCGATACTAGTATCGGTATCGGCACCGATACCGAGCATTTGCCCAAGTACTTGTACTCGGGCAAATGCTCCCGATGCTTCCCCCGATACCTGGAAGTCAGGTGATCGGCGCGTGGGGGAGTTACAAGCTTCTCCCCCAGCGGCTTTCAGCTGCTTAGTCACATAACTCCCCCACACGCGATCACCGCTGACTGTCACTGCATCCTCCTCCATGCCCCCTCCATTCCTCTGTCCCCCTCCGCTGTCCCTCTCCATTCTGCCATTCCCCTCTCCTTCTCTGTCCCCTCCTTCTGCTGTGCCTCTCCGCTGTCCCCTCCGTTCAGCCGTTTTGCTATCCTCCTCTCCTTCTCTGTCCCCTCCGTTCCGCTGTCCCCCTCTCCTTCTCTGTCCCCTCCGTTCTGCGGTGCCTCTCCGCTGTCCCCTCCATTCAGCTGTGCCTCTCCGTTGTGCTGTCCTCCTCCTCCTTCCTTTGTGAATGGAAAGAGTCAGCTGAATCTGTCCATTCACATAACTGAAACATTGTAATCTCCTGTAATTACGATGTGTCGGTTTATGAATGGAGAGGAGCCGCTTTCTTCTCTCCATTCATTCTCAGTGCAGCTGAGGCTGCAGAGAAAGTGACTGGGGAATCTCTATCCTCAGTCTCTTTCTCTGCCTCAAGGGGGAGATATCAGAGGTCTGTTAAGACCCCTGATATCTCACCAAAGCCCCCCAACAGGGCTGATTAAAAAAACAAAACAAAAAAACAAAACACACATATTGCAATAAAGAATAAAAAAAATATTATTGTAAAAAATAAAAATTGTAAATAAAAAAAAACAAAACACACAGACCCCGTTCACCCCTCCCCCCCCCCCCGGAAAAAAAAAGCATTGTTAAAAAAACAAAACAAAAAAAACACTGTCACGTGACATTAAAAAAAAAGTATTGGTAATCGGTATCGGCGAGTACTTGAAAAAAAGTATCGGTACTTGTACTCGGTCCTAAAAAAGTGGTATCGGGACAACCCTACTGTGTATGTACACACATTTTGTATTCATTTACACATCTTTTACATAGCTTTGCACTTTTCTTTGGTGCAGTGGAGTAAGAGGGATTCAGGGGCGGTTTATTAGTATATCTCTTGCTACAAACCATTGTCTATTTAATTACCACCTGCAGCCATGGATGCCATTTATTTTCTGTCTAACAGACGGATAATCCCGGAAGATATCTTCTCCGCTAATCGGATAATCACTGATGGCGAAGAAGATGTCTCGGGATCTTTAAAGAACTTGCAAAATATTTTGGAGAAACAAGTTAAATACTTGGTGGGATATTTTCACGTTTGAACATTAAGCAAAGGAGAATCTCATTTTAGAAGCCTGAGATGGGAGGTGTCCCCTCAGGATCGTCTTACTAAACAAGTATATGGATGAATGGCTTGAAGTGATTTCTATTCATTGACCACTGATGATATATTACTATTTTCCTGTTTTTAGACTCACTTGCAGTCATCCATATTTTTTATTAATGGGATCAGATTGTGTTTCAGTCATGGTTTGTCCTATGCAGCTGTATGATAGTATCATGACTAACATATATAGCTTATATTTTTACTAGACAAATTCATTATCTCGTGTTGAAATGTTTAATTTAATAATACATAATTTTTATTTTTTCATTTTTATTGGTTGCTTTTCCACAGTATCACTGTATATAGTGGTGGATTATAAGTTAGGATATGCCATATGTCATATATGGTAATGCTGGACGCAGCATTCTAACTACACACTGTAAAATGTTTGTGATCCAATAATTTATTCAGTCTTTATACTGTACCTGTGCTTTGCGGTCAAGGGGACATGATGTGAGTGCATGTGCAGAGCAGGAGGTCACATGACTGATGATGATCACATGACTGATCATAGGTAGTATATAAGGATTGATGGACCGTCTGTGTAGCCAATCCCATTTGAAGAAGTCTTTTCGATGAAACATGTCTTGGGCATGGTTACACGGCATTCCATCACACTGACATTAGACGCCGCTGTCTGAGGAGGATTACACTGATCGGATTGCTGGGCCTTAGAAGGTTGGGTGAGAGATACACCAGATCACACTTCAGGTCCGCTGTGACCGCGGTGCACCGTTGGATCACTGATCCTGTTGCTTAAAAGTGAGTGTAACCATTGAAGTGTGTTTGGAGTGATTTTAATAAATCTGTCAAAATGGTATCACGCTATGTGATAGTCATAGGCATCATGCTGTTCTGACTCATTATTTTACACAATTTATATTAGCACCACTATCTCTATCTGTACACATGTGAGAGGTAAAATTTTGGGATTCTGATCAAGTTACCTATTTATTTAAGTGGCAGCTTTTTTCACTGTACACTGTGTATGTACACACATTTTATGTTCATTTACACATCTTTTATATAGCTTTGCACTTTACTTTAGTGCAGTGGAGTAAGAGTGATTTAGGGGCGTTTTATTTGTATATCTCTTGCTACAAACCATTAAATAAAGGAATTGTCAAAAACTGTCTCTTGTCATTTTTAACATTTTTGACACTTTTTTTGTGAAATGATAGGGGTACTTTTGTACCCCCTTACCATTTCACACGGGGGGGTCGGGATCTGGGGGTAGCCTTGTTAAAGGGGGCTTCCAGATTCCAATAAGCCCCCTGCCGCAGACCCCCACAACCACCGGGCAAGGGCTGTGGGGATGAGGCCCTTGTCCCCATCAACATGGGGACAAGGTGCTTTGGGGGGACCCCAAAGCACCCTCCCAATGTTGAGGGCATGTGGCTTGGTACGGTTCAGGAGGGGGGGCGCTCTCTCGTCCCCCCCTCTTTTCCTGCGGCCTGCCAGGTTGCATGCTCGGGTAAGGGTCTGGTCTGGTATGGATTTTTGGGGGGACCTCATGCCATTTTTTTAAAATTTTGGTTCGGGGTTCCCCTGTGGGGAAATCCCATGCCGTTTTTATCGATTAACTTTTATGTGTATTGTCGGACCGACAATTCATTAATAGCCGCAAGTAGTTTTAAATGACTTTATTTCCTATGAAATGTCATTTTGCTGTCAGACTGTTCTAAACACGGTAAACATGAGCCCCTTTACAGGCATACTATAGACACCCCCCAGGTACAAAATTTAAAGGAATATTACACTTTTATTGTTTCACTTTAAGCATTATTAAAATCACTGCTCCCGAAAAAACGTCAGTTTTTAAAACTTTTTTTTGCATTGATCCATGTCCCCTGGGGCAGGACCCAGGTCCCCAAACACTTTTTATGACAATACCATGCATAGAAGCCTTTAAAATTAGCCCTTTTGATTTCTCCCATAGACTTTTAAAGGTTCTATATGTTCTATAGTTATAAAAAATATTTCTCGATTATGTTGATGGCAGTTGCTGACAGCAATTATAATTTTCTGCAGACTCGCAGGTATTTAGGAATTCAGCAATGGGAAAGAACTTTTTGGAAGGAAGGGTCAAAATGCCAAGTGCTAGGTCTTTATCTGAAAATGGTGATTGTTTCCCTTATGTTTTAGTGGCAGATGAGGTTTTTCCACTGTCTAAATGCATTATGAAGCCTTTCCCCAAAAGTGGCCTGGATATAAACAAAAGTGTTCAATTACCAGGTGACACAGCCTCGCAGATACAGTATCTCACAAAAGTGAGTACACCACTCAAATTTTTGAAAATATTTTATTATATCTTTTCAAGTGACAACACTGAACAAATTACACTTTTCTACAATGTAAAGTAGTGAGTGCACAACTTGTATAACAGTGTAAATGTGCTGTCCCCTCAAAATAACTCAACACACAGCCTTTAATGTCTAAACCACTGGCAACAAAAGTGAGTACACCCCTAAGTGAAAATGTCTAAATTCGGCTCAATTCAGTGTCAATATTTTGTGTGGCCACCATTATTTTCCAGCACTGCCTTAACCCTCTTGTGCATGGAGTTCACCAGAGCTTCACAGGTTGCCACTGGAGTCCTCTTCCGCTCCTCCATGATGACATCACAGAGTTGGTGGATGTTAGAGACCTTGAGCTCCTCCACCTTACATTTGAGGATGCCCCACAGATGCTCAATAGGGTTTAGGTCTGGAGACATGCTTGGCCAGTCCATCACCTTTACCCTCAGCTTCTTTAGCAAGTCAGTGGTTGTCTTGGAGGTGTGTTTGGGGTTGTTATCATGTTGGAATACTGCCCTGCGGCCCAGTCTCTGAAGGGAGGGGATCATGTTCTGCTTCAGTATGTCACAATACACATTGACATTCATGGTTCCCTCAATAAACTATGGAAAAAAATCTTGCGAGCCACAATTATCCAGTGCCTTAATGGAAATTCAACCAAACAGCTACCCGGCTGCAGGCGCAGATCACGTATTCATGACCGTGCGATAAATGATATATGAAAAAAATGCGCCGCGCCTAGGGGTGTAACTGAATAACTGTAAATCTAAGTACAAATCATAGATAATAAAGCGTGCAAATCAAATAGAGCATAAAGCTCTGATCACTTACTAAGATCACCTGCTGTGTGAATCCTAAAGCTCTGATCACTTACTAAGATCACCTGCTGTGTGAATCCTATGACCAAACACACTAAAAAATATCTAGTACAATAAATCACAAAGTGCAATGTGCATAGAAAAACGTAATAAGATAAATATACAATCCACAGTGATTAAAATATAATCATTCCTAATAAGGTGTATATGCTAAAAATTGTTACACATATGTAGATCCACTGTGATTAAAATGAAAAAGAAAAAAAATTAAATAAAACAATATATATATTCGTAAAACACAAACAGAGTAAATCAATCACATGCGTGGGCGAATTGAAACTATAATCGCCCTAATAAAAGTGTTCAAATCACATCCGTGAAAAAATCTTCCAATCCAGTAACATAAAGTGACCAAGTTCAAATAAAAGTCAGTGTAATGGTGATGGTTCAAAGAAAAAGTTCCGGTTTTGAATCAAACGTGCCCAAAGAAAAACATGCTGTGAAGTGCCTTGGTGACCCCCAATGTGATTGCGCTCACCTTGGAGCGTGTGACACAGGTTTTAATTGTGTCAATACACGCTTTTGGAGCCACCCCTGGGCTCAGTATTAGGTACAGCTGATTCCCACACTAGATTCTTTATGGCTCCACTCACATCAGACCATATAAAAGAAAAAGGCTAATATAGTGTAATACCGTAGGATACTTTTATTAAAATCACATCCAATCCCCACATGGGGTACTCACATTTATAAGGTGCTCATGTGCACCAAACATAACATAGGAAAAACGGCTGTGCGGCGTGCTGCGGGGTGTGAGAGCTCCACAACCCAGCTCTGTGCTGATCGCTCCGTCCTGGCCCCTCCCCTACGCGTCTTCGACACAGGGAGTCACGTGTCTTCACATATCCCCCTGATGAAGACACGTGACTCCCTGTGTCGAAGACGCGTAGGGGAGGGGCCAGGACGGAGCGATCAGCACAGAGCTGGGTTGTGGAGCTCTCACACCCCGCAGCACGCCGCACAGCCGTTTTTTCCTATGTTATGTTTGGTGCACATGAGCACCTTATAAATGTGAGTACCCCATGTGGGGATTGAATGTGATTTTAATAAAAGTATCCTACGGTATTACATTATATTAGCCTTTTTCTTTTATATGGTCTGATGTGAGTGGAGCCATAAAGAATCTAGTGTGGGAATCAGCTGTACCTAATACTGAGCCCAGGGGTGGCTCCAAAAGCGTGTATTGACACCATTAAAACCTGTGTCACACGCTCCAAGGTGAGCGCAATCACATTGGGGGTCACCAAGGCACTTCACAGCATGTTTTTCTTTGGGCACGTTTGATTCAAAACCGGAACTTTTTCTTTGAACCATCACCATTACACTGACTTTTATTTGAACTTGGTCACTTTATGTTACTGGATTGGAAGATTTTTTCACGGATGTGATTTGAACACTTTTATTAGGGCTATTATAGTTTCAATTCGCCCACGCATGTGATTGATTTACTCTGTTTGTGTTTTACGAATATATATATTGTTTTATTTAATTTTTTTTCTTTTTCATTTTAATCACAGTGGATCTACATATGTGTAACAATTTTTAGCATATACACCTTATTAGGAATAATTATATTTTAATCACTGTGGATTGTATATTTATCTTATTACGTTTTTCTATGCACATTGCACTTTGTGATTTATTGCACTAGATATTTTTTAGTGTGTTTGGTCATAGGATTCACACAGCAGGTGATCTTAGTAAGTGATCAGAGCTTTAGGATTCACACAGCAGGTGATCTTAGTAAGTGATCAGAGCTTTAGGCTCTATTTGATTTGCACGCTTTATTATCTATGATTTGTACTTAGATTTACAGTTATTCAGTTACACCCCTAGGCGCGGCGCATTTTTTTCATATATCCCTCAATAAACTGTTGCTCCCCAGTGCCGGCAGCACTCATTCAGCCTCAGACCATGACATTCCCACCACCATGCTTGATTGTAGGCAAGACACACTTGTCTTTGTACTCCGCACCTGGTTGCCACCACACACAGTTGACACCATCTGAACCAAATAAGCTTATTTTGGTCCCATCAGACCATTGGACATTGTTGCAGTAATCCAAATCCTTAGTCTGCTTGTCTTCAGCAAACTGTTTGCGAGCTTGCTTGTGCATCATTCAGAGGCTTCCTTCTGGGACAACAGCTATGCAGACCAATTTGATGCAGTGTGCGGCATTTGGTCTGAGCACTGACAGGCTGACCCCCCCACCCCTTCAACCTCTGCAGCAATGCCAAAGACAACCTCTGGATATGACACTGAGCACATGCACTCAACTTCTTTGGTCGACCATGGCGAGGCCTGTTCTGAGTGGAACCTGTCTTGTTAAACCGCTGTATGGTCTTATGAGCTGCAGTTCAGTTTCAGGGTCTTGGCAATCTTCTTAAAGCCTAGGCCATCTTTATGTAGAGCAACAATTATTTTTTTTACAGATCCTCCAAGAGTTCTTTGCCATGAGGTGCCATGTTGAACTTCCAGTGATCAGTATGAGAGAGTGAGAGCTATAATACCAAATTTAACACACCTGCTCCCCATGCACACCTGAGACCTTGTAACACTAATGAGTCATTAGAGGGAGGGGAAATGGCTAATTGGGCCCAATTTGGACATTTTTACTTAGGGGTGTACTGCAACTTTTGTTGCTATCAGTTTAGACATTAATGGCTTTGTGTTGAGTTTTTTTTGAGGGGACAGCACATTTACACTGTTATACAAGCTGTACACTCACTACTTTACATTGTAGCAAAGTCATTTCTTCAGTGTTGTCACATGAAAAGATATAATAAAATATTTACAAAATGTGAGGGGTGTACTCACTTTTGTGAGATACTGTACATGGAATGTGCCTACGGTATATTATTCAACAAATGGAGTTCTTTCAGAGGAAACATCTAAATGGATCCAAGTAATGTTGACAATGTTGTCAAGAGTGAATGTAGAACTGGTTCTAGCTCAACATGATGAGGAGGAGGTAGGCAGAGCAAGCTCCTGCTGCACACCTCTCTAAACCCACATCCAAAGCCCGCTAATGACTCTGGGACACCCTCCTCCATTTCCGCTACCTAGCAAGACCCTCATGGATCAATTTGTGGAGCGCTCCCACAACCGATCACTCTCCTCCACTATGCAGCCCTCAGCCGACACAGCGGAGGCCGCGACCAAGGTGGCTCCCGCACCTGGCGCTATAGAGACAGTGCAGTCTCACACAGGTACAGCAGCCAGCAATCCTGCCTCTCCCAGGCTGTTGTAGCCCTTCTTACACCCACCCTGGCTGCCCCAGTGGATGCTGCAGTGCAGAGGGGAATGGAGCGGCTCCATATGGAACTCCAGAACCAGGCACAACAAATCTTTCATACAGAGGAGCGGATCTCCTCACTGGAGGATGAAACTACAGCTAACGCTGCTGTCCTTGCATGCCTTACACACTCTAATAGAGAAGTGTGGGACAGATTAGATGATTTAGAAAATCGCTCGCGATTAAATAATCGGCAGATTATTGGCTTGCCAGAATCATTCTCTAATGCACAGCTGACAGATTTCTGTGCAAAAACTATCCCTGAGCAACTTGGCCTCCGCACACCATGTGTTATTGAGCATGGTATATGTGAAAAAACAGAGCACTGTGATGGGTATTAAGATGAAAAACCACAATCCAAAGTGAACTAATCAAATAAAAAAGTAAGGCTACTATCAATACAAGGTGCTCAGATTCCCTACACATAAAACAACATATAAAAAGAATTGAAGCGCTTCACTCAATGATCAGTAAACTAAAAACATTTGTGCACAATTTGTGCATCCCACAAATAAATCCCAAACCAGTGTGGGATACCCTTGAGAAAGTCATGTGACGGTGACGCAAGCGTGGGAGGAGCTTAGGACGCACTCTGCAGTCTGTCATTTGGCTGTGTACTGCAGCAATCCTTTTCTCGTCCACAGCGGCTGACTGCTACTTGCATATCCATATGTTTTCTTACTACGGGGCGCACGTGAGTGTATCTCATAGTGTTTTGCTGGTGTACTATATTCAGTTCATTGCGCAATGAAGTTTTCCTTGTTTATTTGCTTTACATATAACCAACGGTGTTGAAAACTACATCTTATGAGGCTGGAGTTGGATAGCATTATCGTTTAGGAATGACAAGCGAACAATCCAATTAAGCAATTAAAGAACCTTAACCACTGGGACTACTTTTAAATTTTCACTAGAATTAGCTTTCTTTAACATCTCTCTCCATACTTTAACCACACCATCAGCGTGGTTCTATATCTAACTATAATTATTTGTTTATTTAAATATGATATTCACTATTTATTAACACTTATGCTTTGATGGACGATCGTCCTGGTTTTATACTCCACTATATATTTATTTATTTATTTACATATGTGCATGATTACCTCACTTTGACATAGGCATTATAATTGTTTGGAGTCTTTTGAAACATTTTGTTACATCATTTTTATTTTATTTTCACGCAACCCCACACTGGTTTGGGATTTATTTGTGGGATGCACAAATTGTGCACAAATATTTTTAGTTTACTGATCATTGAGTGAAGCGCTTCAATTCTTTTTATATGTTGTTATTGAGCATGCTCACCGCATAGGCCAGCACACAGAACACAAAACCCAGACCAGTCATCTTTAGATACCTCAATGACAAGAATGCCATCTTACAGAAGTTCCGCCACGCGCGAACCCTCTCTATTATTGGCGCAGACCTGCTACTGTTCGCCGATTACTCTATCGAGGTGATGAATCAGTGCGAAGCATTCTCGTCAATTTTCTCGACCTTATTCAACAATCACATCAAGTTCACCATGGCCTAACCGGCTTTTCTCCACATTCAATCTCCTACAGGGGAACATATCACTTTTTCATCTCCAGCTGAAGCAGAGCACTACATCAATCATCCTTCAGACATGGACAAGGAGCACAATATTTCTGCTGCTGACTCTCCCTCAAGAGCCATTAAGGCCTCCCAGGCCTCAGCTAAGAGCCAACCCAGTCCTGAAAAGCCAGCGTACAAGTGTAGTCATTTTACCAACCAAGCTAACCTCTCAGAAATTCACTGAATTGTCCCTGATGCCATTCGGATTCCAGAGTCCTGTTGGGAGCGGGTAATTTAATCTTCTGCTCCCTTTACGCTTCCTGTTATTTTTATGTACAATGTGACCACTACCCTAGTTCCTGTTAGATATGCACTGGTTTAGTAGCACTTGGTTTAATAGCCGCTTTATATGTCCCATATATTCTCAGCTGCTCTTTTGCTCCCTCAGTGGGTTAAAACTTTAAATTCTGTTCAGTTGCTTATGTGCTGACTGCTCCTACCTGCTGTCAGTGGGTCTCCTTCCCTCATCCCCCGTGCGTGGGTGATGATCCCCATGTGGAAAAAAGTGGAGTCAGTAATGTACACCAGGTGGTTTTTCCACTTGGCTCTGTTATTTTTGATTTACTCTTAGTGTTTGCTTGAGTTATTTACCTGTTATGTCTGTTCTGACACTCTACCCTCAGAGGATTTCTAATGTATGTATACCCCTCACTTTGCTGGAAGAATGACTGTCATGAGGTTCGATAACATGTTAACATTTTTTCAATCCCTTGTTTAACAGACATGGCTCATCAAAGTGACAGGGATCACATAAAGATTATATCCTGGAACGTTAAGGGATTTTGTTCCCCCAATAAGCGTATGCAAATTCTTAGACATCTAAAACATCTCGGGGCTGATGTGGTTCTCCTTCAAGAGACCCATCCATCAGCTGATGATATACCACGTCTTCGTAAATTATGGGTTGAGGATGTCTATGGCTCTCCGGCGGTAGGCCGCAAAGCTGGGGTGGCTGTTTTGCTAAATAAAAAAATCTGAGACACACTATTCAACATATCCAAGCTGACTGGCCACAAACTGACACTACATTTATTATTAACTTCTAGGGATATCGCTATCACCAACATCTATGCTCCCAACTCCCCTGATACTCTCTTCTTTCGGCACATGGTGTCTTGGATCTTGAACGCTGTAACGAAACGTCCCACACTCCGACTGAATGCTTTCGTGATATACTGCTGCATCCCAGTCTGAATATAGATATCAGATATTCCAACCACTAACAACCACAATCAAGACAATACTCATTTGGCTGCTGAACATGGACTGTTTATCAAAAACACAGGCACGCAGGTAATACTCTGGACTCCCTTTGCATTCTGGGCAGGGTAAACTGTCCAATCAGCAGTGAGAGTTGTTGGAGGAATTCGCCCCCACCAATCTCACAGCTAATCTACATACACATCCCATAATATCCAAGGCAGACAGACACAATAGAACATTGAAATACAGCCACATCCCAAATGACCCAGCAAAGAGTACACAACAAAATGAGACAATAAACTATTGGGTGAAAGACCGCGGCTTTCCAGATCTCATTAATCAGCATTCCTTTCATATACATATGTCCACTGAGTCTCAAGCTGGCAGAGACCATCATGGCCTCCTTAATAATGTCCTTTTGCATTACATAACAGAATATCTTCCTAAATGCGAGTAGCTTCCTCAAATACCAGGGCCCATAGTCAGCAGGCAAAAGGCTAGCATTCAGTCCCCTCCAAAAGCCCCTGTCTCGGGTGAGTCTATCACATATGCCCCTGAGGCTCTCCACCTGGTTGGAGGAGACTTTAACTCGGTCATGCGTCCATCAGAGGACCATGAAGGTCGACGATCCCAGACACCATGGAATCCTGACTCTCCGACTGCAGACCTCTCCCTCCTTGCCTCCGGGCCATTTCATCAATACATTTTGTAGACTTGTGGTGCCTAACTCACCTGGCTGACCAAGATTTTACTTTTTTTTCACAAATAGATTTTTTTTGCCTCCCAAGCTTTACTGTCAACGATCCATGATGCAGAGATTGGCAATACAGTGATCTCAGATCACAGTCCAATTATTGTACACCTGACCAATGTCAAACCGTCATTGCCCTCGCCCACTTGGTAATTCCCCTCATATTTAGCCGAAAACTAGGATTTGCCGTCACATGCTCTATGATGCCCGGGCAGATTATGCCTCCACAAACAGAGCACACCTTCCCGATCCCAACCTCTTTTGGGAGGCGGATAAGGCCTTCCTTAGAGGAAAGATTATCTCATATATTGCCCAATTCAAAAAATGAAATGTTACGATCAGCACATGCTACTTTAGCGCATAATCGCACCTTGGACAACATTAAAGCCTGTCAGCTCGCTAAACAGAATTTTGATCTGTGGGCAGAGCAACAGGGAGGATCTAAGACATCCTACTCAACACTTAATTTCTACAGATTCGGTAATAAGGCGGGCAAATTTTTGTCCCAACTGTGTACAGGTTCTAAACGGTCTAATTATATTTCTGCTCTTAAGAATACTGCTGGCTCCCTTGTTACCTCCCCTGCAGAAATTAGTAAAGTACTTACTGATTAATATACATCCCTCTACTCTGGGAAGCTGACCGATCAGACATTGGCGGAGAATTTGTTATCCAAGGTTCGACTGCCCCAACTCACCTCCGCACACTTAGAGGTCCTTTATACTCCCATTTCAGTGGAAGACATTTAAAAGACGATTAAATACTTAGCCTCGTCAAAGGCCCCAGGTCCTGATGGATACACTGCAGAATTGTATAAACTGACTAGTGATTTCATCCCTGACACTTTGAAACAGGTCTTTACCGCCATGTGGGAAGGGGGCCCGTACCTCTCCACAGGAACTCAGGCACACATTGAACTAATATCCAAAAAACGGAAAGACCCATTTCACCCAGGTTCGTAAAGGCCAATCTCGTTGATAAACGTAGATGTAAAGATTCTTTCCAAATTAGTTGCCTCACGTCTAGCTACCTTACTTTCTTCCTTGCTTCACCCAGCTCAATTGGGCTTTATTTTAGGGCGTTCAGCAACTTTGAACATTTGTAAAGTGTTGTTGGTGCTGGAATATGCCAAATTACATCCGGATCAAGACACTGCTATCATCTCTCTAGACGCTGAAAAGGCTTTTGACAATATTTGTTTTTCATGGTTATTTAAGGTAATGACTGCATTCGGTTTTTCGGGTTCCATTGTACGTTTTTTACACCAAATGTATTCATCCCCAACAGCTCGCCTCATTACTACGGATTTTATCTCAGACATCATACCTCTAACTAAGTGAACAAGACAGGGCTGTCCCCTCTCCCCTTTAATATAGTGATTGAACCTCTATCTAGAACCCTTAACTCATCTGCTAGTGTTAGTGGTGTCACTATTGGCGACCAAACTTTCCGTTCCGCTTTATTCGTGGATGATATTCTACTCTTCTCATCCAATCCTCTCTCAGATTTTGATACACTACATGACCTATTTGTGGCCTTTTGACTCAGCTCTGGCTTTAGAATTAATTTTGACAAAAGTGAGGTTCTAGCATTATCCGATTATCCGCTAAATGGTGGTTGTCTTTTTCATTTACTTAACCTAAGCACCCACTGAAGGAGTGCGATTCCTCTAGCGGGACTTTTTTCACGGGGTTACCTCTAATAAAGTAGAAAGTAGTAGAAGTTTATAGTTTTTGTATAAAAGTATTGTAGTTTATTAATTTAGCATCTAAAAATCATTACACATGACCTAACCATATATACAATAAAATGGATGCATGTAAATTTACCCCATTTACATGCATCCATTTTATTGTATATATGATTAGGTCATGTGTAATGATTTTTAGATGCTAAATTAATAAACTACAATACTTTTATACAAAAACTATAAACTTCTACTACTTTCTACTTTATTAGAGGTAACCCTGTGAAAAAAGTCCCGCTAGAGGAATCGCACTCCTTCAGGGGGTGCTTAGGTTTGGCAAAAATTGGGATGGGGGCTTACCTCTAGAAAAATATACAGTGCCTACTGGGATGACACCTCCCTCCTTTTCATTTACTTTAGCCACTAATTATATCACATACTTGGACATACACATACATCGAGAGCCATCATCCTTATACACGCTCAATTACCCACCTTTAATAACAAAAATTGTAAAGGAGTTGGAAGCTTGGGCAACCCTCCCCCTCTCGCTCTTTGGGAGCTGTCACCTCTTTAAAGTGGTGTCATTTGCATGATTACTTTATTCAATGCAGACCATCCCTCTTTTATTAAAGCACTCAGATGTGCAAAAAATACACAAGGCTCTAACTGCCTTCTTATGGACAAACAAAAAACCATGTATAGCTCTCCAGAAACTTGAGTCCGAGGGTAGTACAGGCTTGCCCAACTTATGCTTTTATAATCTCTCATGTCTACTTAGACAAGGTCTAGATTGGCTGCTGGGTAAATCTTGGTATTCGACTATATGCTTGAGGGAGCTTTGGTCTCCCTGCACACCATTCCAGCCGTCCTCCACTCCTAAAGATACATATTCGATCAAATGTCCTCATCAGGGACACAGTGATTGCCTGGAGGGAGGTTGCTAGGGCTACCCTCAAATATATCCAGCCATCTTACCATCCAGGGTAACCCCATGTTCCTCCCTTCCACTATCTCCACAGCCTTCAACCTTTGGAACACACATGACCTCACTACTGTTACTCCTTTATATTGTGACAAACTGGGTGAATTTAAATACTATCAGGTACTCTCACAGGAATTCTCTTTGCCACCATCCCATGCCTTTCGCCACCATCCCATGCCTTTCACCACCATCAATTGCTCAGCTATCTGTGAACTTGTCAGGGACCTCAAACAGATCCCTTTCAAAAATCCTACCTTGATGTAGTGCTCTAGAAAGATGATTACTCTATTTCCAGTCTCTACTCTCACCTTATTATGCATCAATCGGATAAATATATTCTCACCCCATTCCAGAAGTGGTCCTCAATCTTCACTACACTGAACTGCTGGAAAGGACCCTGCAAAGCTATCGCCACGTTCACAAACTCACTATATCAGAAGCGTATTGGGAAACCTACTTTAAAATCATTCACGGAGCATATTATCTATTCAGCACCAACATCTCGGAACCTACCCAAGCTCAATGCCGTGGTGCTCTTTATCCCACCCTACACTGCTGCACCCATTG
The DNA here is from genome assembly GCA_037952925.1 of Lithobates clamitans. NCBI lineage: Eukaryota > Metazoa > Chordata > Amphibia > Anura > Ranidae > Lithobates > Lithobates clamitans. Next base: position 5,981,031 of record JBBGZY010000216.1, read on the forward strand.
TAGGAATGCTCTGCAATATCTATGTTTTGGGACTCACATATATCTTTAAGGTTAGCAAGATACGGCTACTCAAAGATTCACTTTTGTGTCTATTCGGATGTGATCCACCAGTCTCCCCCTCTGCATCAACAGGATCACCCACTCTCACACAATAGTCTCATATATATGTCTACTAGCAGCTTGCAGAACGATCATGTGCCACTGGATCAAACCATCTCCACCTTCCCTACAAGCTATGACGTGAGCAATACTGTTGCTTTTCCCTAGTGAGAGGCTGGACACCATAGTCTTAAATTTCCGCTCTACTACTCGTTTTTTGCCGGGTGGCGAAGAATTATCATCTATCATAAGTCCATTCTGATATACTGACTGGTACTTGAAACAAGATCTCACTAACACCTTTGGGCAAACTCAAAATATCTGATCTGCCCAATCCTTCCAAACTCCTGTCGCTTTGAGTCCCCCCTCATTGTGCCATTGTTCTAGTATTGTTCACTGGCCACAATCCCCTAGTCCCAGATGGGCAACCTTATTTTTTGTGAATATTATTTTTATTTTTTATTTTTTATCACTTATGACAGTCCTCCCTCTAATACTGATAAGGATGCTTCCACTCCTGAGGGTTTCGCAGTTTGTTATGCTGCTATTGTTTCTTCCATGATGTGAAATAACTCACTATGGCATTGTTTACAGGTAAATACACACCTTTTCTCCCCTTCCCCTACCCCCCCCCCCTTATCCCCCCCTCCTACCCTTTATTCCCCCTTGTTTATCTTATACATTGGACTGCTAACATGTTTTACAGTTTCTCAGCTCTATACTTTCCATTGTAGGCTGGTTTATACTCTGTATTATAATAACCCAATACATATTTTACAAAAAAAAAGAGTGCATGTGCACTGCACAATTTTGTGTGTCAGAAGGAGGGATACAATTTCAAAGACATCCTTTCACATGGCCATGATAATGTTAAGTAGCAACATAGACGAATCACAGAAACAGCTTGGAATGTGAGGGAAATGTTTGCTACTTACTTCATGTCACCTGAAGGGGAGTTACTGTGGCAGTATTCTAAAATTTAAAAAATTGACATGCTTGTCCCATCATTTCATTGTATTATTATACAATTTCTAATTAAATGTTATTTCACCTCTCAGCTTTAAATTCTATAAATTTGCATTTATAGGTTTCCTGATAGCTTCATTGATAATCTCCATGTGATACATGCCAGCTCTCTTTTACTATTGACGTATACAAAATCAGTATTGAGGATACCTGTTCTGCTATGTGTCTTAATAACTATGCAAATAGCTGTTATGTGATCAAACGCTCTTTGTATTTTTAAAAATGGTCACCATTCTCTACTTTTCAAATAAACAAGAATGGTTATTGAAAACCATATACATAAACATACTCACCAACGTTTAATGAAATAGATTTTAATATAATGTAAAAAAGCAAAATTTCTGATAACAAACCATATTACTTTTATTAAAGCAAAACATCATTAATGAACATAAAATTTCCATTACAATAGAAAACAATACTCTTTTTAGTTAAACAATTTCCTAGCTTTCATGCTAAATGTCATTAAAACAAGAAGGGCAACAATCAGGGGTGTAGATAAGGCGAGGGGGAGTCCAAAGCCCATTCTTCCAGACACATTCTTGCCCAAGTGTCAAGGGTTATATAACGAAAATATTGTAGCACAACAACATGTAATACTAATCAAACACGTAAAGAGGGCCAAAAAAGAAACATTTTGCTCCTGTCCATAATTGTCCATGGACGGGAGCAAGTGGTAATACAAACATTCCCTCTTTTGGGTTAATTATTTGTGGATTCTAAATCAGCTGATCTCTGGCATATAGTGACTTGTAATATGTGACATCAGAGGTGGCTCAGGGTTGTACAGTGCAGCTCACTTATTCAAAGTCTGCCTGCCCGGTGCCAGTCAGGAAACCAGCTAGGAGCCATTAACCAATGCACTGTGGTCAGGTCCTGGGGGTGCAAAGCATACAACTTTTTCTGCTGCTTCAGGACTTCTTCTGGGACTGGGAAAAATGAGAGGAAGACCACACTGCATGGGTAAAAGTTATGTTTTAGCCAGGCACAACAGTGTTTGGGGGAGCTTGTACGTTAAAGAGTGGGAACACTGAAAGTAAAGTATTTGCACAATAACTTTCTTATATAAGCCTTTTGAGAATGATGTGCAAATACTTCAAGGACCCGCCTAGACTTATGCATGTGATTAGGCACGGTAACACACTTAGCATGCCAGTGCAAATCATTTAAGTGGCACCCCAACGCACGAAAGCATAGCAGTGTGTTGTGGCATGTTGTTTTAAAGCTTTCTATCAGTTTTAATTAGTTGATGTGGACCAACCTTGTCCAAATGAACTATTTCCTTCACTAAGCCCCCTTTCACATGGGGGTGATTCAATCAGGTCTGCCTGTCAGTTTTTCAGGTGGACCTGATTAGATGGTCCAACAGGTGTAAAAACACTTATATCCGTTTTCACCTACCTCCAAACCAACCCAGTCCACTAAAAAAAAAAAAGAAAGAAAGAAAAAAAAAAAAAGAAAAAAAAATGGAAGCAGATTTGTTCCCCTCTATCTAGGTTGATCAGAGGGCAATCAAGTGAAAGCAGAGAAATGGCTGTGTGTGTGAGCAGACACAGAGCCATCATCTGCCTGCTCTGCTCAGGAGGGGATCAGCGGACAGATCTCCTTATGGTTTTATATATATCTAGATCTAGATATATATAAAACCATATCCCTGTAGGAAAAGCTAACATGTTTCACCCTAAAGTCATATTGGTCTTCTGCCCTTCCTTTATTTGTCTCTCTTTTATCACACACTTTTCTCCCATTCAGTTTCTCAATAAGGTGCCCATGCTATGCTTATTTACCTTACTAGCATACCTGATTCACTGTGACTTATGGAACAGTTATTATGACTTCAATTAAGATTTCTTGTTACTAAGATACCAGAATAGCGTTAGTGGTCATAAGGTCGCTACCTCTATCTCTCGGTAGAGGATCTATAACCTGATGTCACAGTCTTGAGTTTGTAATAGACCATTGTTCAATACTCTAGACACTGGTTCTTTTATTTACATGTTATGTACTTTTTCGATATTGAGACCTACTTGTTCTCTGATCTGTTACTTACCAATGTGGTATTTGTCTCATATCTTGCTATGCTATTTAACCACTTCCCACCCGGGCTATAGCAGAATGATGGCTGGGCGGTGGTTTCATTATCCTAACTGGACGATATGACATCTTTTAGGATAACAAGCCGGTGCACCTGTGGGGGCGCGCAGCGTGGCGATTGGTGTGACAGTCTGACACATCCCAACACCAATCTAGATAAAGAGCCTCTGTTGGAGGTTCTTTACCATGTGATCAGCTGTGTCCAATCGCAGATGATCACAGCGTAAACAGGAAAAGCTGTGTATAGGCTTTTCCTCTATGGCGTCTGACAGACGCGACTAGAGGAGAGCCGATTGGCTGCTCTCCTGACAGGGGGGTCTGCGCTGATTGATTATCAGCACAGCCCCCTGAGGATACCTTCCCAGGACCACCAAGGATTCCACCAGGATCACCAGGAAAGCCCACCACTGATAACCACCAGGTATGCCACCCATGACCACCAGGGATGCCACTCAGTGCCCATAAACTATGGCAATCAGTGCCCATCAGTAATGCCCGTGAGTGCCTCCTTATCAGTGATGCCCATCAGTGCCATCTATCAGTGTCCATCAGTGCCACCCATCAGTTTCCATCAGTGCCACCTAGCAGTGTCCATCCGTGCCCATCAGTGACACCCATAAGTACTCATCAGTGCAGCATTTCAGTGCCCATCAGTACCGCCTATCAGTGCCACCTATGAGTGTCCATCAATGCTGCCTATCAATGCCCATCAGTGCTGCATATCAGTGCCACCTATCAGTGCTCATCAGTGCCACCTATCAGTGCCCATCAGTGCTGCATATAAGTGCCCATCAGTGCCACCCTATCAGTGCCTGTCAGTGCAGCCTCATCAGTACCCATCAGCGAAGGAGAAAACTTGCTTATTTACAAAATTTTATTACAGAAACAAAGAAAAACGTTTTTTTTTCGAAATTTTCGGTCTTCTTTTTTATTTGTTTAGCAAAAAATAAAAACCCCCAGTGGTGATCAAATACCACCAAAAGAAAGCTCTATCTGTGGGAACAAAATGATAACAAAAATTTGTTTGGGTGCAGTGTTGAATGACCGCGCAATTGTCATTTAAAAAGCAACAACGCTGAAAGCTGAAAATTGGCTTGGGAAGGAAGGGGGGAAGTGCCCAGTATTTAAGTGGTTAAATCAGCATGTCCATTAAATGTAATACTTTATGTTTACATACCATTCAGTAATACTTTTATAACTGTCATAAGCACAAAGAGTCTTTTCAGACTAATATAACATAACATGGTTTGTTTTCCTCTTTCTGTACCGTGTTTAAAATTTTGAAAGGCAATAAAAACATAGATTATACATAAAATCGTATTAGTCAGCAATACCCTAAATAATATTTAAAAAAAAACTTATATAGTTATGACTATGTCTGTTTTAGGCTGAAAGATGCCAGCTTGTTCTGCAGGGTTTTTTACAATAGGATATTTGTAATTATCCACATTATGGGAAGTTTCAATCTAAAAGTTACACTTTCTTTTTTTATACATAAGGCTTTATCAAAAATGCATGACTTTCACATTGGAACATTCCATGATGTGGACAAATAAAAATACCCTATTGTAAGCAAGATGTGTAACTCCACGTTAAGAATAAATTGAAAAAGAAGGGGACTTTGTGGATCAATATAATCACAACCAGTTTAAGAATACCAAATTGGGGGGACCAAAATGTTTAGGTTTTTCAAGGTACTTAAAGGTCATGGTAAAATATATCCTCGGAACATGAGGATAGTGGGGCAGATGATGCTCTGAGTAAGAAGTCACCTGGACTTTGAATAGAGGCTGGAGCCATTTCACCATGGTACATGTATGGTGCTACAGTACCTTGTGAAGAATGCATGGAGGCATTGAATGTTTGTACCACATTGCGATGGCTGTGGACTGCTGAATTGGTATGTACTGAATGTGTGGTTGAAATGTGTAGGTACCTATTTACTAACTGCATCATGTCCAATTTAAACACAGATAGTCCATGAGGAGGAATCTGTCTTACATCGTATGACAGGGAACGTAGGAATACATCTATATTACTATCACGTTCTTCATCTTTATTGTACTTCTGTCAGTTGTGCACTCAGTTTTTCAAGGACTTTCATAATCTCTACAGCCGCAGATTCTAAATTTGTTTTTTTGGGGCTCTTTTTAGAGGCATGAGCAGACCCTCGATTTTCCAACAAGGGGTGTGCAACCTTGGTATGTGATGTGCATGGCAGTGGGGAGGTCTCCATAACTTGATAATCTGGAAACTCATCATCCCCTACATTTGTATTGGATACATGAGCACTTTCATCTGAATTGTCAAAATTTCCTGATGTCCTAAATAAAAAAGAAATGCACTATTTCTTAAAATAATGATTCTTAATTCATAAAAAACACCCACCCCTGAATCATATCAGCCATGTAAGGCCACATGTCCTGAACATGGGGAGAGTAGGTTGTTATTATAATCTGGGAGCCTCCATTAAAGTGAAATTCAAGGCTAGACCTTACTAAGCTTAAAACTCTACCCCTCTGCTAACTCCTATACTAACTACCCTGTAGAAAGAAGATTTGTATGCTTGCCTATTTGCATAGCGCTTTGGTCCGGTCACATAAATATATGTGCAGTTCTTCTATACTATTTAGGATACAATAATACTAATATTATACTATTCAGGATACAATAAATTATATAAACAAAAAATTAAAACTTACAGTCTGTTTTCCATCATGACTTTCAGGAAGTGTAGTTCTTCGAAGTAAGTATGGGTCCTCACTTTCTTTGCAGCTGATCTGCTTGGTTGATTTGCAACGTTCTGTTTCTCCACAACAACGCCCAAGCTTATACTGCTCACTGCACTCATGTGCACATTACAGCAACTCAGTTGGAAGGTATTGCCACATCCTCCTTACAGCCCGGTTCTCGCTCCGAGTGATTTCCACCTGTTTGGACCCCTAAAAGAGTTTTTTGGAGGTCAGCATTTAAAGTGGTTGTTAAGCCACTATCTCATCTTTATATCATGAGAGCTGACAGGCAGGGGGGGAGGGGGGAGGATAACAGAGGTAGACAGAGGAGAACAGCAGATAGCTGCGGGTGATGGAAGCATGTACTCTGACCACAGTGTCAGGGTTCAGCAGCCCTGATAAATCGTGGTCAGTGTACAAAGGGGAGGGCAGAAACTGGCAGGATCAGCCAGGTGTTACAGGGTGCCAAATGACACAGCACAAGCACTGTGCTGTATAACATGCTTTAAAGGAGCAGGATCCTTTTTTGGGGGTTTACAAATGCTTTAAGCACTGATGATGAAGTGAGGCAGGCTGTTCTAAGATTGTTCAGGCGTACTCACAAATTTTTCTATGCCAAAGCTTTCCAGACATTAGTTAAATGCTCGGATAAGTGTATAAATGTAGCAGGGGAGTATGTCGAAAAATAAATGCAGTTTCCACTCCTTGAAATTTGCCTCATATTATATCAACTCAAATATCCCAGTTTGACTTGAATGCACCCCGTAGTATAAAATTGATTTCTTTATTATACATAAACATAGAAAAAGCTCGACTTGTTTTGCCAATTAGGCTTCTTCAGGAGCTTCACAACACTACATTTTGATACAACTAGAATTGAGAACAAAGCAGCATGTTACCTAAATGTACACTTAAATATTATATCAAATACAATTAAAAAAACATCAATTACATTCAATTAATTGTAATCAATTACATTCTTGGAATTTCATGGTGAGATGCTCTCCAGTTCATTTATTGTAATTGATGGTTGTATAATTGTATTTGATATTATATTTAGGTGTACATTTAAGTAATATGCTGCTTTGTGCTCAAATCTAGTTGTATCAATATATGTCTATTGTGTTGTGAAGCTTCTGAGAAGCCTAATTGGCAAAACATGTCGAGCAAATGCCATATGTGCTCCACTTGGATATCCCTTGCTGTTTTTTTTTTAAACATATTCAACAGTATTGTATGCTGTTTACATTTATGTATAATAAAGAAATACATTTTATACTATATATGTGTGTGTTCTGGCACCACTAAATTCCCCATTTTCCTTGAAACAATTTATTATATACACAATACCAACTGTCTGGCAGTCCACATGGTGTGTGATAGCATGGAGACTGCCGTCAGAGTTTACAATACCTGCATTTCCAAATTCCATGCAAAGAAGTATCTCCTTCCTGTTTATTGTTCTCAAAATTGCTCCTGGCAACTTTATGTCTAACCATTCAAGCCCTTTCCAATGCAATTTCAGGAAAATCCTTAATATACTGTATTTCTTAAGGATAGTAAGAAACACGTTCCAGCATGGTTCTGGATGCCGGGTTGTGTCATTGCTTCCTCTTTCCTCTGCTCCTCTATGCCCTCCAGGGTTTCTGACAGCTGCTGGCCTGCTCTTTTCCTCTTCCCATACAGAGGCATGGAAACTAGTGGTCCCCCCAAGGATTAGTGCTGACACACCTGGCTCTCTCTCCCCAGACAGAAGCACAGGACCTAGCAATCTGCTTGAGGATCACTATTGATATGCTCAATATCCACAATGATCTTGTAAGTGATTTTAACCCATTTTGTTTGTGAATACATGTCTAATACTGCACTTAGAAGCGCCTTTTTTCTTTTCCATAATTCACCAGAAGGGTGAAGGAGGCAATATGGAAGTGTGATTTATAAGAAGAGACATGCCCCAGTATCCTGGATGTGTTATAGGCATGTGGGTGTGGGACTAGCAGGAGTTGGTGAGTGCAGTAATAAGGAGAGGACAGAAGTGAGGGCGATATGTATAAGCTATGGGAAGGAAAGAGGGGTGAAGGAAAGAGAGTTTAGGGGAGGGGGCATAACTGTCAGAAGGAGTGGTAGAGAGATCATGTTACAGAGAGGAAGGAGAGCTGAATGGAGAAACAGAGTCACCTGCAGCCTGTTTGGTGTTTTCCAAATTACAGCCATTGCCAAAAGCTTTGAGAATGACACAAAGATTAATTTTCACAAAGTCTGCTGCTTCAGTGTTTTTTTCAGATGTTACTATGGTATACTGAAGTATAATTACAAGCATTTCATAAGTGTCAAAGGCTTTTATTGTCAATTGCCTTAAGTTTATACAAAGAGTCAATGTTTGCAGCGCTGACCCTTCTTTTTCAAGAACTCTGCAATTCACTCTTGCATGCTGTCAATCAACTTCTGATCCACATCCTGACTGGTGGCAGCCCATTCTTGCGTAATCAATGTTTGTCAGAATTTGAGGGGGGGGTGTTCATCTGCCTCTTGAGAATTGACCACAAGTTCTCAATGGGATTACGTTCTGGTGAGTTTTCTGGCCATAGACCCGAAATGTCGATGTTTTGTTCCCCAAGCCACTTAATTAGCACTTTTGCCTTTATGGCAAGGTGCTCCATGCTGGAAAAGGCATTTTCCTCACCAAACTGTTCTTGGATGTTTGTGAGAAGTTGGGGAGGATGCTTTTGTACCATTCTTTATTTATGGCAGTGTTCTTAGGCACAATTGTGAGTGAGCCCACTCCCTTGGCTGAGAAGCAACCCCACACATGAATGGTCTCAGGATGCTTTACTGTTAGTATGACACAGGACTGATCGTAGCTCTCATCTTTTCTTCTCCGGACACGTTTTTTTCTGGATGCCCCAAACAATCAGAAAGGGGATTAATCAGAGAAAATTACTTTACCCCAGTCCTCAGCAGTCCAATCCCTGTACCTTTTGCAGACTATCAGTCTGTCCCTGATGTTTTTCCTGGAGAGAAGTGACTTCTTTGCTGCCCTTCTTGACACCAGGCCATCCTCCAAAAGTCTTCGCCTCTCTGTGCGTGCAGATGCACTCATACCTGCCTGCTGCCATTCCTGAGCAAGCTCTGCACTGGTGGTGCCTCGATCCTGCAACTGAATGAACTGTAGGAGACGGTTCTGGCGCTTACTGGACTTTCTTGGGTGCCCTGAAGCCTTCTTCACAAATGCAGTGAAAATGGGATTCAAAGTGCGCATGCGCGCGAGCACGGGAGCAGACATGTTCTGACCTGCTCCGCACGCCGCCGGCCTTTCATAGCTAAACCGAGCTGGAGGGAAGCCGTAAAACCCGCTGCCGGTTAGCGGATCAAGCGATGAATCACAGAGGAGGGGGCACAGCTAAGAAAAAGCCCCCACAAACAAGCTACTCGTTCCGGTCTGGGAACACAGCAGCACGGACCCGCCCATCCAAGATGGCGACCGACAGGAGGACAGATACACACACAGTAAAGCAGGTGAGCGGGGCCCAGAACACGCAATCCCCCCTGCAAGAGCCTCCTTTCAAACTACTGCGGCTGCAGACATGGATGGCGCACGGGACCCCTTCTCCTCCCAATCACAGGAAGACACGATAAGACCACAGAAGGGTGAGTCCCCACACTTTTCTCTTTCCCCCTCCCATACCTATCAGGGAGAGGGAATAGATGGTGCAATCTCCCCAGCGTCCTCCATGGAGAGGAATATGGCTGAAATAGCTGAACTTGCCCTAAGCCAAAACAGCATAGCAAGTGAACAGCCTCCCCCACCTCCAGCACCATACTCAGGAGATTCTGTCCTCCTTGCTCGCTTTTCAGCACTATTGCAACAAGAACTGACCAAAGCCTGTCAATCAATCACTGCCGAAATGAAGCATGATTTTAATGATATAGGAGAAAGGCTGGATCATATTGAATCTAAAATGGATGGCACATTTCGGAGAGTTAACCAGAACTCAAGCATGATATCCTCACTGCAGGAGCAGTTAGATGAAGCCAACGCCAAAATCGAAGATCAAGAAAACAGATCCAGGCGCTACAACTTCCGCATACGCGGACTACCAGAAATAGTAACAGATTTGGAAGAAGCAGTGCATACATTAATGCAAGATTTGATTCCAGACATCACGCCACAGCATATGGAAATCGACAGAGTTCATAGAGCACTAACAGCCCCAAGACAAGATGGCCCCCCGAAGGATGTGATAGTCAATCCACACTTTTACAGAATAAAGGAGCAAATAATGACCGCAGCCCGCGGTAAGCATGAAATCAACCTCATGGGTCACCCAATACAGATTTTCGCGGACATTTCACAAATTACTATCCAAAAAAGACGGGCCCTGAAGCCGTTATTGGCGCAGCTTATTAACCGCCAAATTAAGTATCGATGGTCATTCCCTTTTTGTTTGTCATTTACTTTTAAGGGAAAGACATATTCCTTTACCAACTTTCCGGATGGAGAAGACATCCTTATGGGCCTAGGCATAATCTCCAGAGAACCATCATCCCCAAAATCTCGATCAGAATTGGATCGCCCAGTCTCACCTATGTGGGAACAACATCGCCCACGATACTCCTCAAGAAAACGACACCCAGCAACAGGACCAGACGGTTGACGGAACAGAACATCCTGGTGATCAGCTTTTTTCCCTTTCTGCTCCTGCAGTGACAAATACTATCACTGCACGGACCCCCCTGAGGGACTTGGAACTCATACGGTTGGCTACGTTTGAGCCAGTTCAATATGTCATCACGACATTAATGAGACTTCCTTATGTTTGGAGGGACATAGTCTCCTCCTCTTATTGAGAGATTAGCTTAAAATTCCTCTATCAATATCTGCTAGTTTAAAATGCAGGCGTTACAAATTTTTTGCAAATGATTCCTCAGTTTTGATTGGTTGAGCTTAGTGAGATTTCAGCTAATAAAGAATATTAGCCTATTAGTTTAGATAGGATTCCCTCCTTACAGGAACAATATTTTATACTGAAGGAGCCGGGGCGGAACCGCATGCCACTTTCTAGCGAGCTTGCCGTCACCGGTTGGGTGGCGATAACCTCGCTCCACTAGACGGAGATTATGATCTCCAGGACCTTGAAATATTTGCCCTTAATTTTATATCAGATGCTTATGTACTTATTTTCTAGGGGGACGGGTGGACAGTGGTCCAGTTCATCTTACCCCAACATTGTTTTCTCATCTCTTCTCTCTTTTTCTTTTCTCCCTCTTCTCTCCCGGAGTGCACCCCAAGATCCGAATAATGATGAAGAATCATATCGAGACACCCTCAGGCGGACGGAGATGGCAAACAACTACAACGGGCAAGTACAGACTGTCGAACCATAATGTTAAGTTCACTAGTACACACATCCCATACTCGCATTTTAACACATAATGTCCAAGGATTAAATTCCCCCACAAAACGTGCCAAAGCCTTTCAAAATTACCATAACTTGAAAGTAGATTTCCTACTCCTCCAGGAGACACATTTCTCGCGCACTTCAGCTCCCCGTTACCTAAATTCTAGATATCCCACTTTTTATTTGTCAAATGGTCCAGATAAAAAGAGAGGGGTGGCAATTTGTATCGCCAAGAGAGTACCATTTTCCCCTAACATGGTCATTAAAGACAAGGAAGGGAGATATATCATGGTTGTGGGTACAGTTAATGAAAGTGCTCTCACACTTATATCATATTACGCGCCTAATACAGGTCAAGTAACATTTTTCGAAAATATGCTGAAAATCCTGCTCCCGCATATACAAGGCAAAGTAATACTGGGAGGAGATAGTAATGTCTCCCTAGATCAAATTTTGGATAGGTCTAATGTACACAAACCCATTGTGAAACATATTCCCAAACAAGGCGTTAAACTAGCTCGGATGCTACATTCCCATGATCTAGTAAATGTATGGAGAGACTTTCATCCCACAACTAGAGATTTTACACATTACTCCCAAGTCCACAAAACATATTCCCGCATAGATCACTTATTCATACAATCCGCATTACTGCCGTCGATTATTTCCGCTGAAATAGTTCCCAACTCATGGTCAGACCTGTCACTATCCGATCTCTGGATGAGACCACAACCCTCAACCTGGCGGCTCAATGCTTCACTACTAAATGACCCCATAGTATATGCTGAACTAGAGAAAGAACTCCGACAATACTTCATTGATAACCATCCTAGCGCCACTTCCCCCAGCATTAATTGGGCAGCACATAAAGCCACTATTCATGGTAAGCTGATCCAAATAGCCTCTAGAAATAAGCGAAACAATATGCAGAAGATACAGCAACAGGAAGAAGAATTACATAAAATAGTCCAGGAACAAAAAGCTAACCCTCAACTAGATTTACGCCATAAAATAGATATAGCACGGTCAGCACTAAATTATAGTCTCACAACCAAGGCTGAAAAATACCTCCGCTGGGCTAGACATCGCTTCTATACCAGGGGAGATAAACCTACGACCCTTTTAGCAAGAAAACTTACCCCCCGTCCATTCAACTCTGCCGTGCCGAGAATGCGCACGAGAGAAGGGAAACATACCCAAAACCCCCAATTGATAATACAAGAATTCTCAAGGTTCTTCACCAAATTATACAACAAACCTAACCCATTTCCCAAAACCAGAGCAGACGCATTTTTCCATGATATCTCATTACCACAAGTTGCACGAGAACATATAGAGCTAATGGAAGCAGATTTCACTGAGGGGGAAATTTTAGCAGCTATTAAGTGTCTGAACCCTTCAAAAGCACCTGGCCCGGATGGTTTTACGGGCCACTATTATAGAAAATACGCAGCCATATTGACCCCGCACCTATGTTCATTTTTTAATGCAATAAGGAAAGGTGACACACTAGGTACATACGAAAATGAAGCCCTCATACAAGTAATCCCTAAACCGGGGAAGGATCATGGAGACCCGGCCAATTACCGCCCTATATCGCTAATTAACACAGATCTCAAATTGATGACTAAAGTGTTAGCGACCAGAATGAACACCTTCCTAGCTAATTATATTCACCCAGATCAGGTGGGCTTCGTCCCCGGCCGACAAGCCCCAGATCAAACCCGTCGGGCGATAGATATTATAGCTGCGCTTAATTAGTGGGAATGCTTTAGCAGTCCCACTATTGTTATTCGATTTTATTTATTAGTGGGACTGCTTTAGCAGTCCCACTATTGTTATTCGTTTTTTTATTTATTAGTGGGAATGCTTTAGCAGTCCCACTATTGTTATTCGTTTTTTTATTAGTGGGAATGCTTTAGCAGTCCCACTATTGTTATTCGTTTTTTTATTATTCTTTTTTTTCTTCTTCTTATTCCGTACGTTTTTCGGTAATGCGTAACTTCTGCATACTTTCAGCTATTAAAACCATTCAACTATCAAAATGTTCGTCTCTTTTAGCTGAGGTGTGCTCTTTTTCAACTTTTTTTCTACCATTTATACTTTTTAAAATATTAAGCTTTTTATCACTTTTTTTTAACATTGAAGTCAATGGGAGCATGCTTGAAATCCTTAAATTTTTCTTCCGCTCCCAAAAGTTTCAGCTCCTTCATACTTTCACCTACAGATACCAAACAAACTTTAAAATGTTCACAAAATATTCAGCTATCTGGCTATATCTTTTCAGTTTGATATCTTTTACAGTTTTTGAGAAAAAGATTTTTGTTTAGAGGTCATTTCAAGAAATTTTAGCCATTAATCAGAGTGTACTGTGTGTGTTTTGTTGCCATGGTTACCAAAGCTTCTGTTATACACAGGGGGGGGAGGTGGCTGGAGCATCTCAGCTCTGATTACAGAGCCCGGGGGAGGGGACAAAAGCTTAAAAATCAGAACATGATTTCTAAACTGCCGCCACTCCCTCATTTTCAAGCCCACCTACACAAATCTTATATCAAAACGTTCAGCTATCCCTGCTGCCACTAAACATGTCCACGGCTAAGCCATAGTCCTGATAGTTTTTACAATATGACCATTTGTTTGCAACTCACACCGTCCATTGACATTCATTGAAACTACACTCTAGCCCCTTCAAATTTGAAGGGCAATTTCTAAACTGCGACCGTGCCTTCAATTTTAATATTTCAGAGACTAACTATGTATCAAAATCTAGGTCTGGGTCTTGTGATTCTCACAATATAAAGATCTTCGCTGTAGGATGTATAGTTTTTGGGAAAAAGCTTTTTGTTTAGAGGTCATTTCAGGAAATTTTAGCCATTAATCAGAGTGTACTGTTTGTTTTGTTGCCATGGTTACCAAAGCTTCTGTTATACACAGGAGGGGGAGGTGGCTGGAGCATCTCAGCTCTGATTACAGAGCCCGGGGGAGGGGACAGACACACCATGTACTGATTTATAATAGAGGAATATGATGGGGCAGTTTTGATGGGGTAATTCTGCTGGGGCAGTTTTGATGGTGGCAATATGATGGGGCTGTTTTGATAGGGCAATTCTGATGGGGCAATTTTGATGGTGGCAATATGATGGTGCAGTTTTGATGGGGCAATTCTGATGGGGCAGTTTTGATGGTGGCAATATGATGGGACAGTTTTGATGGCAATATGATGGGGGCAATTTTGCTGGGGGCCGTTTTAGCAATTCAGCATTCCCACGCATTTTCCCCAGGAAATGCATTTTCTAGTTAGTGGGAATGCTTTAGCAGTCCCACTATTGTTATTCGATTTTATTTAGTGGGAATGCTTTAGCAGTCCCACTATTGTTATTCGATTTTATTTATTTTTAATTTTAATTTTATTCCGTACGTTTTTCGGTAATGCGTAACTTCTGCATACTTTCAGCTATTAAAACCATTCAACTATCAAAATGTTCGTCTCTTTTAGCTGAGGTGTGCTCTTTTTCAACTTTTTTTCTACCATTTATACTTTTTAAAATATTAAGCTTTTTATCACTTTTTTTTAACATTGAAGTCAATGGGAGCATGCTTGAAATCCTTAAATTTTTCTTCCACTCCCAAAAGTTTCAGCTCCTTCATACTTTCACCTAGAGACACCAAACAAACTTTAAAATGTTCACAAAATATTCAGCTATCTGGCTATATCTTTTCAGTTTGATATCTTTTACAGTTTTTGAGAAAAAGATTTTTGTTTAGAGGTCATTTCAAGAAATTTTAGCCATTAATCAGAGTGTACTGTGTGTGTTTTGTTGCCATGGTTACCAAAGCTTCTGTTATACACAGGGGGGGGAGGTGGCTGGAGCATCTCAGCTCTGATTACAGAGCCCGGGGGAGGGGACAAAAGCTTAAAAATCAGAACATGATTTCTAAACTGCCGCCACTCCCTCATTTTCAAGCCCACCTACACAAATCTTATATCAAAACGTTCAGCTATCCCTGCTGCCACTAAACATGTCCACGGCTAAGCCATAGTCCTGATAGTTTTTACAATATGACCATTTGTTTGCAACTCACACCGTCCATTGACATTCATTGAAACTACACTCTAGCCCCTTCAAATTTGAAGGGCAATTTCTAAACTGCGACCGTGCCTTCAATTTTAATATTTCAGAGACATACTATGTATCAAAATCTAGGTCTGGGTCTTGTGATTCTCACAATATAAAGATCTTCGCTGTAGGATGTATAGTTTTTGGGAAAAAGCTTTTTGTTTAGAGGTCATTTCAGGAAATTTTAGCCATTAATCAGAGTGTACTGTTTGTTTTGTTGCCATGGTTACCAAAGCTTCTGTTATACACAGGAGGGGGAGGTGGCTGGAGCATCTCAGCTCTGATTACAGAGCCCGGGGGAGGGGACAGACACACCATGTACTGATTTATAATAGAGGAATATGATGGGGCAGTTTTGATGGGGTAATTCTGCTGGGGCAGTTTTGATGGTGGCAATATGATGAGGCTGTTTTGATAGGGCAATTCTGATGGGGCAATTTTGATGGTGGCAATATGATGGTGCAGTTTTGATGGGGCAATTCTGATGGGGCAGTTTTGATGGTGGCAATATGATGGGACAGTTTTGATGGCAATATGATGGGGGCAATTTTGCTGGGGGCCGTTTTAGCAATTCAGCATTCCCACGCATTTTCCCCAGGAAATGCATTTTCTAGTTAGTGGGAATGCTTTAGCAGTCCCACTATTGTTATTCGATTTTATTTAGTGGGAATGCTTTAGCAGTCCCACTATTGTTATTCGATTTTATTTATTTTTAATTTTAATTTTATTCCGTACGTTTTTCGGTAATGCGTAACTTCTGCATACTTTCAGCTATTAAAACCATTCAACTATCAAAATGTTCGTCTCTTTTAGCTGAGGTGTGCTCTTTTTCAACTTTTTTTCTACCATTTATACTTTTTAAAATATTAAGCTTTTTATCACTTTTTTTTAACATTGAAGTCAATGGGAGCATGCTTGAAATCCTTAAATTTTTCTTCCACTCCCAAAAGTTTCAGCTCCTTCATACTTTCACCTAGAGACACCAAACAAACTTTAAAATGTTCACAAAATATTCAGCTATCTGGCTATATCTTTTCAGTTTGATATCTTTTACAGTTTTTGAGAAAAAGCTTTTTGTTTAGAGGTCATTTCAGGAAATTTTAGCCATTAATCAGAGTGTACTGTGTGTGTTTTGTTGCCATGGTTACCAAAGCTTCTGTTATACACAGGGGGGGAGGTGGCTGGAGCATCTCAGCTCTGAATACAGAGCCCGGGGGAGGGGACAGACACACCATGTACTGATTTATAATAGAGTAATATGATGGGGCATTTTTGATGGTGGCAATTCTGATGGGGCAGTTTTGATGGGACAATTCTGATGGGGCAGTTTTTATGGTGGCAATTCTTATGGGGCAGTTTTGATGGGGCAATTATGATGGGGCAGTTTTATTGGTGGCAATTATGATGGGTCAGTTTTGATGGTGGCAATATGATGGGGCAGTTTTGATGGGACAATTCTGATGGGGCAGTTTTGATGGTGGCAATATGATGGGCAGTTTTGATAGGGCAATTCTGATGGGGCAGTTTTGATGGTGGCAATATGATGGGGCAGTTTTGATGGTGCAGTTTTGATGGGAACAATTTTAATGGAGCAGTTTTAAAGGTGGCAATATGATGGGGCAGTTTTGATGGTGGCAGTTTTGATGGTGGCAATATGATGGGGCAGTTTTGATGGGGCAATTCTGATGGGGCAGTTTTGATGGTGGCAGTTTTAATGGGGACAATTTTGATGGGGCAATTCTGATGGGGCAGTTTTGATGGCAGTATGATGGGGCAGTTTTGATGGTGGCCATTTTAGCAATTCAGCATTCCTGCGCATTTTCCCCAGGAAATGCATTTTCTAGTTTTAATTTTAATTTTATTCCGTACGTTATTTGGTTCTGCGTAACTTCTGCATACTTTCAGCTATTAAAACCATTCAACTATCAAAATGTTTGTCTCTTTTAGCTGATGTGTGCTCTTTTTCAACTTTTTATCTACCATTTATACTTTTTAAAATATTAAGCTTTTTATCATTTTTTTAACATTGAAGTCAGTGGGAGCATGCTTGAAATCCTTAAATTCTTCTTCCGCTCCCAAAAGTTTCAGCTCCTTCATACTTTCACCTAGAGACACCAAACAAACTTTAAAATGTTCACAAAATATTCAGCTATTTGGCTATATCTTTTCAGTTTGATATCTTTTACAGTTTTTGAGAAAAAGCTTTTTGTTTAGAGGTCATTTCAGGAAATTTTAGCCATTAATCAGAGTGTACTGTGTTTGTTTTGTTGCCATGGTTACCAAAGCTTCTGTTATACACAGGGGGGTGGTGGCTGGAGCATCTCAGCTCTTAATACAGAGCCCGGGGGAGGGGACAGACACACCATGTACTGATTTATAATAGAGGAATATGATGGGGCAGTTTTGATAGGGTAATTCTGATGGGGCAGTTTTATTGGTGGCAATTATGATGGGTCAGTTTTGATGGTGGCAATATGATGGGGCAGTTTTGATGGTGGCAATATGATGGGCAGTTTTGATGGGGGCAATTTTGATGGTGGCAATATGATGGGGCAGTTTTAATGGGGACAATTTTGATGGGACAATTTTGATGGGGCAATTTTGATGGCGGCCATTTTAGCAATTTAGCTATTCAGCATTCCCACGCATTTTCCCCAGGAAATGCATTGTCTAGTTTTTAATAATTTTATTCCGTACGTTTTTTGGTTCTGCGTAACTTCTGCATACTTTCAGCTATTAAAACCATTCAACTATTAACATGTTCGTCTCTTTTAGCTGATGTGTGCTCTTTTTCAACTTTTTTCTACCATTTATACTTTTTAAAATATTAAGCTTTTTAACACTTTTTTTAACATTGAAGTCTATGGGAGCATGCTTGAAATCCTTAAATTCTTCTTCCGCTCCCAAAAGTTTCAGCTCCTTCATACTTTCACCTAGAGACACCAAACAAACTTTAAAATGTTCACAAAATATTCAGCTATCTGGCTATAGCTTTTCAGTTTTATATCTTTTACAGTTTTTGAGAAAAAGCTTTTTGTTTAGAGGTCATTTCAAGAAATTTTAGCCATTAATCAGAGTGTACTGTGTGTGTTTTGTTGCCATGGTTACCAAAGCTTCTGTTATACACAGGGGGGGGAGGTGGCTGGAGCATCTCAGCTCTGATTACAGAGCCCGCGGGAGGGGACAGACACACCATGTACTCATTTATAATAGAGGAATATGATGGGGCAGTTTTGATAGAGCAATTCTGATGGGGCAGTTTTGATGGGGCAATTATGATGGGGCAGTTTTGATGGTGGCAATATGATGGGTCAGTTTTGATGGTGGCAATATGATGGGCAGTTTTGATGGGGGCAGTTTTGATGGTGGCAATATGATGGGGCAGTTTTAATGGGGACAATTTTGATGGGACAATTTTGATGGGGCAATTTTGATGGCGGCCATTTTAGCAATTTAGCTATTCAGCATTCCCACGCATTTTCCCCAGGAAATGCATTGTCTAGTTTTGAATAATTTTATTCCGTACGTTTTTTGGTTCTGCGTAACTTCTGCATACTTTCAGCTATTAAAACCATTCAACTATTAACATGTTCGTCTCTTTTAGCTGATGTGTGCTCTTTTTCAACTTTTTTTCTACCATTTATACTTTTTAAAATATTAAGCTTTTTAACACTTTTTTTAACATTGAAGTCTATGGGAGCATGCTTGAAATCCTTAAATTCTTCTTCCGCTCCCAAAAGTTTCAGCTCCTTCATACTTTCACCTAGAGACACCAAACAAACTTTAAAATGTTCACAAAATATTCAGCTATCTGGCTATAGCTTTTCAGTTTTATATCTTTTACAGTTTTTGAGAAAAAGCTTTTTGTTTAGAGGTCATTTCAAGAAATTTTAGCCATTAATCAGAGTGTACTGTGTGTGTTTTGTTGCCATGGTTACCAAAGCTTCTGTTATACACAGGGGGGGAGGTGGCTGGAGCATCTCAGCTCTGATTACAGAGCCCGCGGGAGGGGACAGACACACCATGTACTCATTTATAATAGAGGAATATGATGGGGCAGTTTTGATAGAGCAATTCTGATGGGGCAGTTTTGATGGGGCAATTATGATGGGGCAGTTTTGATGGTGGCAATATGATGGGGCAGTTTTGATGGTGGCAATATGATGGGGCAGTTTTGATGGGGCAATTCTGATGGGGCAGTTTTGATGGGACAATTCTGATGGGGCAGTTTTGATGGTGGCAATATGATGCGGCAGTTTTGATGGGGACAATTTTAATGGAGCAGTTTTAAAGGTGGCAATATGATGGGGCAGGTTTGATGGGGGCAGTTTTGATGGGGGCAATATGATGGGGCAGTTTTGATGGGGCAATTCTGGTGGGGCAGTTTTGATGGTGGCAATATAATGGGGCAGTTTTAGTGGGGACAATTTTGATGGGGCAATTCTGATGTGGCAGTTTTGATGGCAGTATGATGGGGCAGTTTTGATGGCGGCCGTTTTAGCAATTCAGCATTCCCACGCATTTTCCCCAGGAAATGCTTTTTCTAGTTCCAACTGCGATAATTTTGGAATACGGAAGGGTATGCTACTTTCATTAGATCTTTGTAAAGCGTTCGACTCGGACACATGGGAATATATATATTATGTATTAAGGAAGTACAGATTCGGACCCCATTTTCTAACAACACTACAGACATTATATAATACACCTACGTCTAGAATTCAGATAAAAGGCTATAAATCACACACAATAAACATACACAGAGGAACAAGGCAGGGATGCCCTTTATCATCTATACTATTTATTTTAGCATTAGAACCCCTAGCGATCAAAATAAGATGCAATAAAGATGTAAGAGGCATACATTGCGGAAATGGCGAGCAGAAATGTTCTCTGTTCGCCGATGATATCTTGATGTTCATCTCCTCTCCGATTAATTTTCTTCCCAACCTATTTCAAATCCTACGACGCTTTTTGGTGTTTTCGGGTCTTACTATTAATCATTCCAAATCTGAGGCCTTCAATCTCACGTTAGAACAGCAGACAGTCCAACAACTACAAATGTCATTCCAATTCAAATGGCAGAAAGATAAACTCCCATACCTAGGTATATTTCTAACCCCCACCATACAGACCCTCTATAAAGCCAATTACCCTCCTCTGTATGGAAAGTTAACAACAGACTTATCAAGATGGGATGTCAGCCCTCCATCATGGTTCGGCAGACTGTACTCCATAAAAATGAATCTTTTACCAAGATTGTTGTATTTGTTTAGGACTCTCCCGATTGCTATCAACTGATCTGATCTAGAGGTGTTTCAGAAAAAAATAATGAAGTTCATTTGGGGGAACACAAGACCTAGGGTGAACAAACTAACTCTCAATGCCCCCAAAATTAAAGGAGGCTTGGGAGCCCCTAATTTGATAAAATACTTCGAAGCAGCCCAATTGGCTCAATTAATTCGCTCATACTCTGGAGCACCTGCACCGTCTTGGATGAAAATGGAATCAGCCCCTTTCCCCACAAAACCCATCAGCCACATGATGTGGCTTAACATGAAAGACAGACCAACCTTTATGTGCCCCACACTATCCTTCTCAATGAGTCTGTGGGATAGATTACAAAAACCTTTTGCTTTCCGTTCCATACATTCTCCCATGGCCCCCTTGGCGGGGAACCCAGATTTCACCCCAGGTCTTAATCCCCAAAGCCTATTATGGTGGACTAATAAAGGCCTGATACGCATAGCCGATATGTGTGACCATAAAGGTATATTACCGAAACAAGCACTAATAGAAAAGTATCAATTACCCAACACAGAGTCTTATCGTTATCTCCAGATAGTTCATTTCCTGCATACTCTACAGCGTAAGACTGACATTCTATCTTCCACCCCAATGGAATACCTATGCAAGTCTTATGATAAACACAAAGGCCACATATCACTAATCTATAGCATTCTGACTTCCAAAACGGGGAAATTACCCTACATGCTAAGGTGGGAACAAGATTTGGAGATAACGATGGAAACTGACAAATGGTATAAAATGGCACAGATGGCTTCAAAAGGCTATATTAATACATCCCTGATAGAAGCGAACTACAAAGTTATATTAAGGTGGTACATGGTCCCGGCGAGAATCGCGACATATATTGCTGATGCCTCTCCTTTGTGTTTCAGAGGATGCGGCAAAGAAGGTACAATGTACCACACTTGGTGGACCTGTCCCAAGGTTAAACGATTCTGGATACGGATCTATAACTTCATATATTCACTGACCCAGGTTAACCTTACCAAATCCCCACAACAAGCTTTATTGGGAGATCAAGTAGAAGGAATACCTAGTCATACCAGGAAACTCATATCTTTTATATTTACAGCATCTAGAATAGCGGTGGCGGGAGCCTGGAGAAAGCCCCTGATTCCTTTTGAAATGGTTAAAGCAAAACTGACATGAATCATGATTAATGAACGCCTTTCAGCAATTCTTTTAGATAAACAGAGGGCTTTCGACAGGATTTGGGAACCATGGTTGTCCTATTTATCAACAGGTTTTGAAAATTAACGGATCCTGAGAGGGATCCCTTGGGGTGCACTTCACCCGAACTTCTCCCTCACTCTTCTTTCTCTCTTCCACTTTTCTCTCTATTATTCCTATCCTTTTCCTTTTACTGCTCTACTTCTTTAATAATCTATGCAGGACCTCCTACCTAAGACGTTGCCATAGAAACAGATATGAAAAATCTGACATATGAGTGACAAGGGGGGGGGGAGGTGTGGGGCGGGGATCCCCGACCCACAGTAAAGACCCCAATTGGGGTGGGCGCTCGGGTCCCGGCGGCGCACCTCCCCTCCACACAATACAGTAAAGTGGGAGATAAATGCTTGAATTGATGAATAAATATAATAAGTAAAACATATACACAAAGGTATTATGTTAGGTATTTAGCCAGGATACACATGTAAGTTGGAAACATCTGACTGAGTGGGTACAGACGAATAGATATTCCTATGGTAAAAAGAAATAATGCATAATATGGAATGTTCATAGGAGTCCTGTAGACCATATGGGCTGAAATATGTGACCCCCCCCCATTCTTCCCCCCCCCCCTTTCTTTTTTCCCATTTAATTTTAAACTGTATGTGTTGTGCAACTTGTACATGTTATTCTATATATTTTTCAATAAAAATCATTGAAAGAGAAAATGGGATTCAATTCATTTTCATGACAAAGAGAGACTTTGCAATTAATTATAATTCATTGTATCACTCTTCATAACATTCTGGAGTATATTGCCATCATAAAAACTGAGGCAGCAGACTTTGTAAAAATTAATATTTGTGTCATTCTCAAAACTTTTGGCAATGGCTGTAGTTTGCTATGTGTTTTTGTTTTGTGCAATCACTGAAGTGCAAAGCCTGAAGTGTATATCACTTGTATAAAGAATCACTTAGAGAAAGAACCACGTATAGAGAGAACCCTAGAAATGTGCCCCAAGCAATGTGCTCCCTCATGAAGGTGGTCTAGCTTTATACTGTGAAGGGTAATCAATTATTTCATCAACAGTTAATCAAAACATGCCTGGATAGCAAAGAAAACTTTTCACATCTGAATCAAGCTTTTTTAGGTAAGACACTACAGAGCAACATAAACATCATAATGATGCAGGCAGGGCTACAGATGGTGAAGACAGCAACATACCAACGCACATAGGCACAGTAAAGCAATCAGTCAGTTTTCAGTTTTGGTTGAATGAAAAGCAACAACATACTAGTGGAGGGACAGGAAGAATACTGCATGTTCAGATGAGACTCTCAGGTGAAGCAGAGCCTGAAGCTCATAGCATTTGTATAAAGAATCACTTAGAGAAAGATTTACTTATGGAAAGAACCCCAGCAATGTTGCTACCAGCAATGTGCCCCCAGCAATGTGCCCCCAGTAATTGTTAACATCAGCTGCAGTGGTTTGGTACTTATTTCTGATCCAGGACTGATATATTTTATAAAGGTGAGCCAGTCTGTCTGGGGACAGGCAGATTCTTTTTCTCTGTCACAAAACCACCCAATGCACTAGGTTGTGGAAATTTTTGTTTGTGTATGTTGTCAGATGCCCCCAGTGTCTGTTTTGCTGTAATATGCTCATGTGAGGGTATTCACACATACAGACGCTATATGTATATATGAATATGTATATATTCAAATAGAAATGCAGTAGTGACGTGTGCAGATAGTCGTGTGCAAAACCATGCGGCAAGCACATGATTCTGAACACAATAGTGTGCACATTCCTACTGTTACCAATGGTGCGAGCCATACTCTATCATGGCTCAGTGGGCCATAATTGTGTATGGTTATGCTGTGGTTCCCATGTACGCAGATCTGCTTACTTAGGAGTTTAAATGCAGTTGCCATGGAGTGGCCAGTCCCTTGGTGAGGCATAAACAAACATCCTTAAAAAAGCAAACAGATCTGTCGTGTCCACGGGAAGGTTTCCGCATCCAATGGCCTTCCACCAGCGTCTGTATGTGCGAATACCCTCACCTTCCCCCTCGAGGTCCGCTGAATTAGGAAGATCTGTTGGCTTCCTTTTTGGCTTCCATGGCTCACTGAGTCATGATAGAGTATGGCTCGCATCATTGGTAACAGTAGGAATGTGCACACTATTGTGTTCAGTATCAATTGCTTGCCGCAATGGTTGTGCACACGACCATCTGCACACGTCACTACTGCATTTCTATTTGAATATATACATGTGGGTGTGATTGGTTCTTTTGAAAGAATACAAGTGTCTGATTGGCTGATTCTGAAGCCACCACCTTCCTTTGTTTATTCATGTTGACAGTATAAATAAAGGAGTAAAAAGCTTTTAAGGCAGGATTCTGCTGAGCTCAATGTAATACCAGCGTCTGTTTGTGTTACTGAGAGACATACAAAGCGTGCTTTCCCGGCATTATATAAGAGAGCTGTTTGTGCTTTTAAGTGCAAAGAAATGATATGCTTATAGGGAGAAGCTTAGAATTTCCCTGACATTATGGCAGGCCAAAAAGGAAGCCAACAGATCTTCCTAATTCAGCGGACCTCGAGGGGGAAGAGACATCCAGAACCAGACCAGCAAAGGCTGGCCTATGGTAAGACAACCATACCTTAAGTTTTTTGAACATTTTTGCTGTTCTGTGTTCAGGATCTTGATTCTCTGTCCGCTGAATGAAGTAATTTCTGCCAGGCAAAGAAGCTTATGTTTTTTTATCGCTTTCTGTATAATGACGGGACTTTTATTGTAGGTTATATTTTTGTCATTGTAAGTAGGTCTATTAATTGGGGAAGCACCTATATTTAAATCCCCTATAGGTCCCATTTAATACAAACCTAAAGTGAATGCTGTGTGTGACTGAGCAGGCTGTGTAACTGTATGTTGTGTGTATGACTGAACAGGCTGACACCGTGTGTTAAAATGGCTGCTGCATATGTAATTGACCATGTGGCTGAACGGGGGAGGGGCAACCAGTATCTGTTGACTTTTCAACTTTAGAACAAAGTTATGTGTAATATGTTTGTGATGTATATGAGAAATAGAAATGGATGAATTGTGATTTTTACCTTTGTATGAGACCAAGACACATGTCCCCATAAGTGTAAAAATATTTTTAAGTAAAGGGTATGGTTTCAAGTTGAAAATGCCTGCTGCATATTCAAGCGGCCATGCATTATTGGGACATCAGTTACCATAGGAGCTGTTTCTTGAATGGGCTACACCCTCTGGATGGTCTCAGGTTTCCATGATTATTCTATGATGTTTGTGTTCTCAAAGCCTTGCTCCTATAGAAGATGCCAAAGTAAGTATATGAACTTTTATTTGGGAACAGAGTGTATGTTTGAGCTGTGTTATATTGTGTGTTTTATGTAACATTGTGGTATGATTGAAGAGCCTGTGTTGTTTGGTCCCTAGTGGTATGTAGCCTAAAATGTTTGTCCATGTGGTGTCTCAAATTTGCTTTTTTGTGGGGAGAAGCTTATGTTTCTAGTGAAGAAGTCTGTTTTTGGCGGGATCAACAACTGCATTTCATGTATTAATGGCACCATTTTGTTGTGGCCAGGCTTTTATCGGCCATTTTCCATTCTTGTAGTCACCATGTGGCTGTAGCAACTACCATTTTGTGTCCGCTGTGTTTGGATGGAATTGCTATTTTGGTTTGTAGAGGCGCAGTTTACAGCACCGTTTCCTTTTAAGTGAATTCAATCTTTTCAAGTTTGGCTGTTTTGTACTTTTTACATACTTTTCAGTGAAACTGTTACGTTTCTTTTTGTATTGAATTTTGCTTTGTTTTTTTATGAAATCTCTACTTTGCACTGAATTTACTAACGTTAACTAAGTTTTTGTACTTTTAGCGGTGTGTGTTTTATTTTTATTTTTAATTGTTTATAGCCTGCAGTAGAAAAAGGTTTTGGTTGACCTCCTTGAGCCATATTTTTGCAGGAGTTTTTGTTGCGCTGTTGTGTGGTATTTCAGTCTCAAAACTTGTGGTTTGACTGCCCAGGGGATATGTGAGTCAGGGGGGATTCCCTCCCATTTGCAATATGGGGGTTTATTCCACCCTTTCCTGGACAAAAGTTTTTTCAATTGTTGAAGTCTCCTATATGATGTTAGCCATAGATTTTTTAATGTCTTGATAGACATAATATGAGACTAGGCTTCCCCTCCCCCTCCCTCTTCCTGTTCATTGATATTTCAGACAGGAAGTTCTTTGCAAGTAATCAACAGGAAGTTGGTGGGAGGAGCTGGTGGTCTTTTGACTCATGTTTGGAAGTATGTTTGGTTTTTAAATTTAATTCCAGTTGTTTTATACTGTAATACAGTTTTGGGTAGAGAGCAAACAGGTGGCATCCTAGTTATTGTTGTAATATCTAGGTACAGATAGAAGCCATAAGATTGTTTTGAATAGTGGAGGATTTTAATGGTGTTTTGTAGTTGTCGGACAAAGACAGTTAGAAGGCTGTATATCGTGAGACCGGTCGGACCGTGTATAATAGTCGGAATTCCAGTGTGCTAAAGTATTAGCATAAACGTGAGGAGTAGTACGTTAGCAGCCCCGCTCAGGCCGTGTACAATAATCGGAAAGCTGGGGCCGGTTATAGTGATAAAGGCGCAAACAATAACCTCTCCGAAAGTAAAGTGCAGGGTTCTCCGGACACAGAGTTCACCAAAAGAAGCAATTTGAATTGTCATGGGTAATGGGTAGTCCATGCACCCCAGTCATACAGCTGCACAATACATAAAATCTGGGTATGGGGCTAAGGCCATTAGACCCCTTAAAGATTGGCATATATGGCCAGAGGGTACAGTAAGGTTTATTCCTTTGGAAGGGACTTTTAATGTCTGGAGGTACGAGACCCCAGAATAAAAATACTTTGGAAGCAGTTCAGCTGTGGCTTCAGAAATCTGTAATGATGAGTGAGATGATGGATGTGTAGTACACATTTGTGTGTTTAAAAATGATCATGCTTGTTTTTGGACTTTGTGTGGCAGGTCCATGCAAAGATGTTGAGATGCTCTCTTGTTTCTCCCATTGTATTTTTTTCTATCGCTAAAAGAGTGAAGGTAGCATTCCATCTGGTTGTTTTGTTTTTTTGTTTTGGGAACTATGAAATATCTCCCCCACATTTGTATCTAAATGTTTGTCTCATGTTTGTATGTAGTAACAAGAATATGTTTGAACCTACCGCGACAGCCCTCTTACATGTCGCGGGTGTTGTATTTTAGTAGGAATGTGAAAGTTATGCCGCATTCACACGATCGGAATTTCCGACAACAAATGTTCGATGGGAGCTTGTTGTCGGAAATTCCTACCATGTGTAGGTTCCATCGGGCATTTTTTGTCGGAATTTCCGACAACAAAAATTTGAGAGCTGGTTCTCAAATTTTCAGACAACAAAATCCGTTGTCGGAAATTCTGATTGTGTGTACACAATTCTGACGCACAAAATTCCACGCATGCGCGGAATCAAGCAGAAGAGCCGCACTGGCTATTGAACTTCATTTTTCTCGGCTCGTCGTACGTGTTGTACGTTCTTGACGTTCGGAATTTCCGACAACATGTGTGTGACCTTGTGTATGCAAGACAAGTTTGAGCCAACATCCTTCAGAAATAAATCCAGGATTTTGTTGTCGGAATGTCTGATCGTATGTACGCGCCATAAGGGTTACAGAGGGTTTAGTTATTGTCGGTTTTGAGGAATGTCAGTGACAATTTACTAATGTACACGAATGTTGTATTTTTTACCATTCTTTGCAGGTTAAATATGAAGGATAGAGTAATAACTTTTGTTTATACAGTATCTCACAAAAGTGAGTACACCTCACATTTTTGTAAATATTTTATTATAACTTTTCATGTGACAACACTGAAGAAATTACACTTTGCTACAATGTAAAGGAGTGAATGTACAGCTTGTATAACAGTGTAAATTTGCTCCCCCTCAAAATAACTCAACATACAGCCATTAATGTCTAAACAGCTGGCAACAAAAGTGAGTACACCCCTAAGTGAAAATGTCCAAATTGGGCACAAAGTGTCAATATTTTGTGTGGCCACCATTATTTTCCAGCACTGCCTTAACCCTCTCGGGCATGGAGTTCACCAGAGCTTCACAGGTTGCCACTGGAGTCTTCTTCTACTCCTCCATGATGACATCACAGAGCTGGTGGATGTTAGAGACCTTGTGCTCCTCCACCTTCCATTTGAGGATGCCCCACAGGTGCTCAATAGGGTTTAGGTCTGGAGACATGGTTGGCCAGTCCATCACCTTTACCCTAAGCTTCTTTAGCAAGGCATTGGTCATCTTGGAGGTGTGTTTGGGGTCATTATCATGTTGGAATACTGCCCTGCGGCCCAGCCTCAGAAGGGAGGGGATCATGCTCTGCCTGAGTATGTCACCTGGTTGCCGCCACACATGCTTTACACCATTTGAACCAAATAAGTTTATCTTGGTCTCTTCAGACCACAGGACATGGTTCCAGTAATCCATGTCCTTAGTCTGCTTGTCTTCAGCAAACTGTTTTAGGCTTTCGTGTGCATCATCTTTAGAAGAGGCTTCCTTCTGGGATGACAGCCATGCAGACCAATTTGATGCAGTGTGCGGCATATGGTCTGAACACTGACAGGCTGACCCCCCACCCCTTTAACCTCTGCAGCAATGCTGGCAGCACTCATAAGTCTATTTCCCAAAGACAACCTCTGGATATGATACTGAGCATGTCCACTCAACTTCTTTGGTTGACCATGGCGAGGCCTGTTCTTTGTGGAACCTGTCCTGTTAAACCGCTGTATGGTCTTGGCCACTGTGCTGCAGCTTGAGGTTTCAGGGTCTTGGCAATCTTCTTATAGCCTAGGTCATCTTTTTGTAGAGCAACAATTCTTTTTTTCAGATCCTCAGAGAGTTCTTTGCCATGAGGTGCCATGTTGAACTTCCAGTGACCAGTATGAGAGAGTGAGAAAGTGAGAGCGATAACACCAAATTTAACACATTTGCTCCCTATTCACACCTTGTAACACTAATGAGTCACCTGGTACCGGGCAGGGAAAATTGCTAATCCGGCCCAATTTGGACATTTTCACTTAGGGGTGTACTCACTTTTGTTGCCAGCGGTTTAGACATTAATGGCTGTGTGTTGAGTTATTTGAGGAGACAGCAAATTGACACTGTTATACAAGATGTTCACTCACGACTTTACATTGTAGCAAAGTGTCATTTCTTCAGTGTTGTCTTTAGTGTTGTCACATGAAAAGATGTAATAAAATATTTATAAAAATGTGAGGGGTGTACTCATTTTTGTGAGATACTGTAAGTATCTTTTCAAGTCCAAGGAGTTTCTGAAAGTGTATGTGCATAGAAAGCAGCTGTATAAGAAGATAAAAGTATCATAGGCTATTTCACTGTTTCATTGGTTTTTTTTTTCTACACCATTCTAAACCCTGCGTGTCTTCCTCCAGTTTGTAATGAGGAGGAAAAGGGGGAGATGATAGTGGAGAGAATGACAAATTTTCAAACCAAAAATACTAACTAATTCTAGCCAAGTTTGTGACCTAGTAGGAAAGACAGGTTCCACGACTTTCTTCCTTTGATGGAATTTAAATCAGCAGTCTGGTGAAAGACGCTCCCATAAGAACCTTTTTGTCAATGGTTCCAGGTATTACACCCCAGATGGTAAGAAGTTCCCACATGTCTGGGTTATTGACATATGAGGTTTCATAGAAGACAGGGTTCTAAACTAATAACTGCTACACCACTAGATTGAGGATGTGTGTCAGGCAAGGCTTGTTTGTGTTTCCCCTTTGCTGCCAAGGGGAAAATAGATTAAGCCAGTGTCACACATGAACTTTCCAGGCACAAGATAGCTTGGTGTCAGTCATCTCTCACCTGCCCCTGGTGATCTGACAGAATCTTTGCCCCAGTGTGGCTCTTCCCCCCAGGTTGTAAAACAGTGTGGCAATGTTTTGCATGGAAAAGGGATATGGTTGGTGGTACCCTGTGGGTGGCCTCCATCCCCATTAACATACAAATACAGTGTTTTACCCATTGTGACTTCAGATGAAGCGCCACACAGTCAGTAATAAAAACATGGCAGACATTTATTGAATATGCCAGCAATAGGACTGGGAAAAATGTCAAAATGCCAAACAGTTGGCCCAAATGTACATATCCATTACATCTTTACATGCAATCATAAAGTAATCCATAGTAGGCGTGTCATAGCATCTATGGTGACCCAACATGTTTCGTGAGTTCAGTCTCATTCTTCAGGGGTTGATGCATAGACATGACCTATAAGGTAAAATAGTGACAAGAAATAATATGGTAAAGAGCATGGAAATATGTCAAATAAATTTAGTTGTGGGAATCTAACTGAGGGAATCATACTCACAGAGATGCAGGGTGCTGTGTGCCAAAGTCGCACCCACAGGCAGCGGAGATGTCTCACCCCGGAGCTGTGGATAAAGGATCCAATGATGGGCCAGCAGAGCAAAAACAGGCAGATGGAAAACAGGCAAACAAAAACGTCCAGCATGGCCTGCCAGGATGATGGCTAGAAAAAGAGGGTGTATGGAAATAATGATGTGCACTACTGAATTGAAAAATTGTGAAAATAATGGGGAGGTAAAAATTGGTGAAAAAAAATATTGAAGTATGATAGAATGGCCAAACGCAGCCACATACAATTTGAAATAATAAACATGACCCGCACAGCTGAGTTGAATGAGAATCCACATGTGAGATTAAGTGATTAAGTGAGATTAAGTATTATGCCCCGTACACACGGTCGGACTTTGTTCGGACATTCCGACAACAAAATCCTAGGATTTTTTCCGACAGATGTTGGCTCAAACTTGTCTTGCATACACACTAGGGATGAGCCGAACACCCCCCGGTTTGGTTCGCACCAGAACCTGCGAACGGACCGAAAGTTCGCACGAACGTTAGAACCCCATTGACGTCTATGGGACTCGAACGTTCGAAATCAAAAGTGCTCATTTTAAAGGCTAATTTGCATGGTATTGTCCTAAAAAGGGTTTGGGGACCCGGGTCCTACCCCAGGGGACATGTATCAATGCAAAAAAAAACTTTTAAAAACGGCCGTTTTTTCGGGAGCAGTGATTTTAATGATGCTTAAAGTAAAAAAAAAAAAGTGAAATATTCCTTTAAATATCGTACCTGGGGGGTGTCTATAGTATGCCTGTAAAGTGACGCGTGTTTCCCGTGTTTAGAACAGTCCCTGCACCAAATGTCATTTTTAAAGGAAAAAATCTCATTTAAAACTGCTTGCGGGTTTAATGTAATGTCGGGTCATGGCAATATGGATGAAAATCAGTGAGACAAACGGCATGGGTACCCCCCAGTCCATTACCAGGCCCTTTGGGTCTTGTATGGATATTAAGGGGAACCCCGCACCCAAATTAAAATAAGGAAAGGTGTGGGGCCACCAGGCCCTATATACTCTGAACAGCAGTATACAGGCGGTGCAAACAAGACAGGGACTGTAGGTTTGTTGTTAAGTAGAATCTCTTTGTAATTTTGAACGGGTACATTTTTAACGTGTTTAGCTCCAGCCAAAAAATCTTTTTTAAGCTTTTTGGAAAACATAGGGAAGGGTTATCACCCCTGTGGCATTTGTTTTGCTGTCTTTCCTCCTCTTCAGAAGATTTCACCTCACTTTTTGTCCCAATGAAAAATGTTTTTTGAAAATTTGGGTTTTTTTGTGGAACAAGGATTGGAAAGCATCAGTGGAAAGGAGAATTTTTTTTCCCATATTAACTCTTACAGGAGAGAATTTCCCTTCCTAGGGGTAGATTTCATCTCACTTCCTGTTGTCTCCTTCTGTTTGCAAGTAGGAGTCGTTTGTAAGTTAGATGTTTGAAAGTAGGGTCCTGCCCTATATACTCAGCAGAAATTTGGGCCTTAGGTGTTGCTGTGGCCACAACACTGTAAGCCCTCACAGGGCCCTGCTGTGAAATATTAGATCAAGAATTGTAATTACATGCTCCTGTTGAACAGGAGCTGAAAAATTAGGCCTTAGGCACTGGTGCTGGTGCCACAACACTGCAACCCCTTACAGACACTCTAGTTGGAACACAGGAACGAGCCCTGCTGCAAAGTATTGCATCAAAAATTGTAATTACACACCCCTGTTAGACAGGAGCAGAAAAATTGGGCCTTGGGCACTGGTGCTGGTGCCACAACACTGCAACCCCTCACAGACACTCTAGTTGGAATGCAGGAACGAGCCCTGCTGCAAAGTATTGCATCAAAAATTGTAATTACACGCCCCTGTTAGACAGGAGAAGAAAAATTGGGTCTTGGGCACTGGTGCTGGTGCCACAACACTGCAACCCCTCACAGACACTCTAGTTGGAATGCAGGAACGAGCCCTGCTGCAAAGTATTACATCAAAAATTGTAATTACACGCCCCTGTTAAACAGGGGCTGAAAAATTGTGCCTTAGGCACTGGTGGTGGCGCCCAGAACCAAAAATGTTCTTACAAGCTATCAGCGTGATGATTGAGGAGGAAGAGGATAATTACTCAGGGATAGTCACTCAGCATCAGCATAGGCAGTCTTTGAAGGGATCTGAGATTTCAAAAAAAATTATTCGATTACATCAGCATCAGGTGCTTGGTAGCTGGTGGTGATCCAAGACTGATTCATTTTTATGAAGGTCAGTCGATCGACCGAGTCGGTGGACAGACGCACCGTGTGATCGGTTACCACGCCTCCAGCAGCACTGAATGTGCGTTCCGAAAGAACGCTGGATGCAGGACAGGCCAGTAGCTCAATTGCATACTGTGCAAGCTCTGGCCAGTGATCCATCCTCAAGACCCAGTAACCCAGAGGATTTTCGGTGGGAAAGGTGTCCAAGTCTGATCTTGCCCCTAGGTATTCCTGCACCATGTAAAACAGACGCTGGCGATGGTTGCTGGAACCGATCATACCTTGGGGCTGCGGACCAAAAAATTGTCTGAACGCATCGGTCAGACGGCCACCTTCTCCACCGCTCCTTCTTTGACTGACCGAAGCCTCAGCAACACGTTGTCCAGAAACAGGAGTTTGTAACCTCCCAGTCTCTGGGAACGCGTTGCACAGACCTTTCTGCAAGGCCTCCCGAAGATGTTTCATCCTCTGCTCCCTCTGCGATGGCAAGAAGAGGTCCACAACCTTACCCTTGTAACGTGGATCAAGGAGGGTTGCCAGCCAGTATTGGTCCTTCTCCTTGATACCACGAATACGAGGATCCTTACGCAGGCTTTGCAGGATCAGGGAGGCCATGCAGCGTAGGTTTGCTGAGGCATTCGGTCCGGAGTCCTCTGGGTCACTAAGGACGACATGGTCCGCAGCCACCTCCTCCCAGCCACGTACAAGTCCATGTGTTTCTTGGGACTGATCCCTTAAAGACTGCTGCTGATGCTGAGTGCCAGGCTCCACCTCCATACTGACACAATCTTCCTCCTCCTCCTCCTCCTCGTCCTCTTCCTGTGTGATCGGCGGGCACGCAAGAACACTGTCTGGATAAAGGGGGCCTTGAGAGCTAAGGAAGTCCTCCTCTTCCTGCCTCTGTTCTGCCTCAAGTGCCCTGTCCATTATTCCATGCAGCATGTGCTCCAACAAGTGGACAAGGGGGAGGGTGTCACTGATGCATGCACTGTCACTGGTCACCATCCTCGTGGCCTCCTCAAATGGTGACAGGACAGTGCATGCATCCCTGATCATGGCCCACTGGCGTGGGGAAAAAAACCAAGCTCCCCTGACCCTGTCCTGGTGCCATAGTCGCACAGGTACTCATTGATGGCTCTCTGCTGCGTGTGCAGTCGCTGCAGCATGGCCAACGTTGAGTTCCACCTGGTGGGCATGTCACAGATTAGGCGGTTCTTGGGCAGGTTAAACTCCTTTTGGAGGTCCGTCAGCCGAGCACTGGCATTATATGACCGGCGGAAATGCACACAGACTTTCCTGGCCTGCCTCAGGACATCCTGTAAGCCCGGGTACCTGACCAAGAACCGCTGCACCACCAAGTTAAGGACGTGAGCCAAACAGGGCACATGGGTCATTTGTCCCTGTCGGAGGGCAGAGAGGAGGTTGGTGCCATTGTCGCAAACCACCATTCCTGCCTTAAGTTGGCGTGGCGTCAACCACCTCTGAACCTGCCCCTGCAGAGCTGACAGAACCTCTGCCCCAGTGTGGCTCCTGTCCCCCAAGCACACCAGCTCAAGCACCGCATGGCATCTTTTGGCCTGCGTACTTGCGTAGCCCCTTGAACGACTACGGAGCACCGCTGGTTCCGAGGAAGAGGCCATGGAGGAAGAAGAAGAGGAGGGGGTGGAGGAGAGAGGTGTGTCACAATCATTAGCATTTTGGAGGCGTGGTGGCGGAACAACCTCCAACACTACTGCACCTTGTCCTGCATCCTTCCCAGCTGCCAGCAGAGTCACCCAATGCGCCGTGAAACTTAGGTAACGTCCCTGTCCATGCCTGCTGGACCATGAGTCAGCGGTAATATGCACCTTACCGCTGACCGCCCTGTCCAGCGAGGCATGGACATTGCCTTCCACATGCCGGTAGAGAGCCGGAATCGCATTCCGTGAGAAAAAGTGGCGTTTGGGTACCTGCCACTGAGAAACCGCACATTCCACAAACTCACGGAAGGGGGCAGAGTCTACCAACAGAAAAGGCAGCAGTTGAAGTGCCAGCAATTTTGCCAAGCTAGCATTCAACCGCTGGGCATGTGGATGGCTGGGAGCAAACTTCTTTCGGCGGTGCAGCAGCTGGGGCAGGGAAATTTGCCTGGTACAATCTGACGTTGGTGTACCAAAAGCAGATTGCCCACAAGTACTTGGCTGTGACACACCTAATTCTACACCTTCATTCCTCTCAGTGCAGGTCTCAGAGAGGACTGAAGGTCTAGTGGGGTTGGAAATCTCAGCTGATGAGGAGCAAGGAGAGGTCCTCTTTGTTCTTTGGTGTGGGTCTTTTAGATGCGCTTGCCAACGAACTGCATGGCAGGTCAACATATGTCTGGTCAAGCATGTGGTACCCAAGCGGGAGATGTTTTGGCCACGTGAGATACGCTTGAGACATATGTTGCAAATAGCAGCGGTGCGATCTGATGCACTCGTCTCAAAAAAGGGCC
Source organism: Lithobates clamitans (assembly GCA_037952925.1). Taxonomy (NCBI): domain Eukaryota; kingdom Metazoa; phylum Chordata; class Amphibia; order Anura; family Ranidae; genus Lithobates; species Lithobates clamitans. The sequence goes on from JBBGZY010000216.1 coordinate 6,016,176, forward strand.
ACACCAAAGAACTTTTTGAATAACGCGCAGAGACTGCAGCGCCCTGCACATGTGATGCAGTCAATGTGCTGCCCTTAGGCTGGCCCCTGGAGGGCATCCTGCCTCGTTGGTGATGTGCCGCCTCCTCCTCCTCCTCCTCCTCCTCCTCTCTCCTTTCAGGCACCCATGTTGAGTCAGTGACCTCATCATCCCCTCCCTCCTCATCACTGGAGCAAACCTGGCAGTATGCTGCAGCAGGGGGAGCATGACTGCCAGATTGCTGTCCTTCTTGGGCAACCCCTCTGTCCGTGCTCATGTTACTGCCTTCATCGAGCTCAGTATGATCATCAGAGCCTTCCAAACGCTGGGCATCCTCCTGGAGCATGTACCCAACACTGTGGTCAAACAGTTCGAGGGACTCCTCAGGAGGACATGGTGGAGCTAGGGAAGGAGTCACTGATGACATTGAGCCGAGGGAAGAGGCCGCTGCTTTGCCAGACAAAGCACCCTGGGCATGGGTGAGAGAGGATGAGGAGGATGAGGACGGCTTGGTCATCCACTCGACCAAGTCTTCCGCATGTTGCGGCTCAACACGGCCAGCTGCCGAAAAAAAGGCCAAGCGTGTCCCATGGCCACGTGCTGATGAGGATGCACCGTCTCCACGACCAGCACTAGACACAGAGCCTGCTTGCCCTCTCTTATTGGCTTGTGACTGTCTGCCTCTCCTTCTTGGCCTTCCAGACATACTAATGGCCTGTAGCTGCACTAAGCTGGGATATATATATATATATATATATATATATATATATATATATATATATATATATACACTGCAGCTAGCAAAATCAACTGCCTGCCTGTAGTATGAGAACACCACCAACCTTCTACAGGTAGCTTTAGCTGAACACTGTGAGGTGGACGCACCCCACTAATTTGTAGGTTTAGCTGAACACTGTGAGCAGGACGCACTGCACTAAATGTAAATAGTCTAGCTGCCTGACCGTGGTACTAATAGGATCAAAAGAACACCAGTAATTTTCTTCAGGTAGCTTTATATACTGTAACAAGACAAGCCTGCCTGTCAGTAGGAAGATAACAGGAACGGATCTAGCTGAACACTGTGAGCAGGACGCACTGCACTAACTGTAAATAGTCTAGCTGCCTGACCGTGGTACTAATAGGATCAAAAGAACACCAGTAATTTTCTTCAGGTAGCTTTATATACTGTAACAAGACAAGCCTGCCTGTCAGTAGGAAGATAACAGGAACGGATCTAGCTGAACACTGTGAGCAGGACGCACTACACTAAATGTAAATAGTCTAGCTGCCTGACCGTGGTACTAATAGGATCAAAAGAACACCAGTAATTTTCTTCAGGTAGCTTTATATACTGTAACAAGACAAGCCTGCCTGTCAGTAGGAAGATAACAGGAACGGATCTAGCTGAACACCAGGATTTTCTTCAGGTAGCTTTATATACTGTAACAAGACAAGCCTGCCTGTCAGTAGGACGATAACAGGAACGGATCTAGCTGAACACTGTAAGCAGGACGCACTGCACTAAATGTAAATAGTCTAGCTGCCTGACCGTGGTACTAATAGGATCAAAAGAACACCAGTAATTTTCTTCAGGTAGCTTTATATACTGTAACAAGACAAGCCTGCCTGTCAGTAGGAAGATAACAGGAACGGATCTAGCTGAACACTGTGAGCAGGACGCACTTTACTAAATGTAAATAGTCTAGCTGCCTGACCGTGGTACTAATAGGATCAAAAGAACACCAGTAATTTTCTTCAGGTAGCTTTATATACTGTAACAAGACAAGCCTGCCTGTCAGTAGGACGATAACAGGAACGGATCTAGCTGAACACTGTGAGCAGAACGCACTGCACTAAATGTAAATAGTCTAGCTGCCTGACCGTGGTACTAATAGGATCAAAAGAACACCAGTAATTTTCTTCAGGTAGCTTTATATACTGTAACAAGACAAGCCTGCCTGTCAGTAGGAAGATAACAGGAACGGATCTAGCTGAACACTGTGAGCAGGACGCACTGCACTAACTGTAAATAGTCTAGCTGCCTGACCGTGGTACTAATAGGATCAAAAGAACACCAGTAATTTTCTTCAGGTAGCTTTATATACTGTAACAAGACAAGCCTGCCTGTCAGTAGGAAGATAACAGGAACGGATCTAGCTGAACACTGTGAGCAGGACGCACTTTACTAAATGTAAATAGTCTAGCTGCCTGACCGTGGTACTAATAGGATCAAAAGAACACCAGTAATTTTCTTTAGGTAGCTGTTAATACTGTAACAAGACAAGCCTGCCTGTCAGTAGGAAGATAACAGGAACGGATCTAGCTGAACACTGTGAGCAGGACGCACTGCACTAAATGTAAATAGTCTAGCTGCCTGACCATGGTACTAATAGGATCAAAAGAACACCAGTAATTTTCTTCAGGTAGCTTTATATACTGTAACAAGACAAGCCTGCCTGTCAGTAAGAAGATAACAGGAACGGATCTAGCTGAACACTGTGAGCAGGACGCACTGCACTAACTGTAAATAGTCTAGCTGCCTGACCGTGGTACTAATAGGATCAAAAGAACACCAGTAATTTTCTTCAGGTAGCTTTATATACTGTAACAAGACAAACCTGCCTGTCAGTAGGAAGATAACAGGAACGGATCTTGCTGAACACTGTGAGCAGGACACACTTTACTAAATGTAAATAGTCTAGCTGCCTGACCGTGGTACTAATAGGATCAAAAGAACACCAGTAATTTTCTTTAGGTAGCTGTTAATACTGTAACAAGACAAGCCTGCCTGTCAGTAGGAAGATAACAGGAACGGATCTAGCTGAACACTGTGAGCAGGACGCACTGCACTAAATGTAAATAGTCTAGAAGATAACAGGAACGGATCTAGCTGAACACTGTGAGCAGGACGCACTGCACTAAATGTAAATAGTCTAGAAGATAACAGGAACAGATCTAGCTGAACACTGTGAGCAGGATGCACTGCACTAAATGTAAATAGTCTAGAAGATAACAGGAACGGATCTAGCTGAACACTGTGAGCAGGACGCACTGCACTAAATGTAAATAGTCTAGAATTTAACAGGAACGGATCTAGCTGAACTCTGTGAGCAGGACGCACTGCACTAAATGTAAATAGTCTAGAAGATAACAGGAACAGATCTAGCTGAACACTGTGAGCAGGACGCACTGCACTAAATGTAAATAGTCTAGAAGATAACAGGAACGGATCTAGCTGAACACTGTGAGCAGGACGCACTGCACTAAATGTAAATAGTCTAGAAGATAACAGGAACAGATCTAGCTGAACACTGTGAGCAGGATGCACTGCACTAAATGTAAATAGTCTAGAAGATAACAGGAACGGATCTAGCTGAACACTGTGAGCAGGACGCACTGCACTAAATGTAAATAGTCTAGAATTTAACAGGAACGGATCTAGCTGAACTCTGTGAGCAGGACGCACTGCACTAAATGTAAATAGTCTAGAAGATAACAGGAACAGATCTAGCTGAACACTGTGAGCAGGACGCACTGCACTAAATGTAAATAGTCTAGAAGATAACAGGAACGGATCTAGCTAAACTGAATACAGTGTATATATATATATGCAACACCTGGGATGCATATATATATACACAATACACTGTAAGTGCAGCTAACTGACTGACTGTTCTGCCTAATCTATCTAACTCAAATCAAATGACACTGTCTCTCTGTCTATCTCTTTCAACGCCGGAACACACACTAAACAGGGCCGCCGTGCAGGCGGCCTTATATAGTGTGGGGCGTGTACTAAATCCCCTGAGCCATAATTGGCCAAAGCCTCCTTGGCTTTGGCCAATTACGGCTCTCTGTTCAGGCGGCGCTGTGATTGGCCAAGCATGCGGGTCATAGTGCATGCTTGGCCAATCATCAGCAAGCAATGCACTGCGATGCCGCAGTGAATTATGGGCCGTGACGCGCCACACGAATTTGGCGCAAACGGCCCATATCGTTCGCAATTCGGCGAACGGCCGAACAGCCGATGTTCGAGTCGAACATGGGTTCGACTCGAACACGAAGCTCCTCCCTAATACACACGGTCACACAAAGTTGTCGGAAAATCCGATTGTTCTAAATGCGGTGACGTAAAACACGTACGTCGGGACTATAAATGGGGCAGTGGCCAATAGCTTTCATCTCTTTATTTATTCTGAGCATGCGTGGCTCTTTGTCTGTCGGATTTGTGTACACACGATCGGAATTTCCGACAACGGATTTTGTTGTCGGAAAATTTTATATCCTGCTCTCAAACTTTGTGTGTCGGAAAATCCGATGGAAAATGTGTGATGGAGCCTACACACGGTCGGAATTTCCGACAACAAGGTCCTATCACACATTTTCCGTCGGAAAATCCGACCGTGTGTACGGGGCATTAGTGTTATATAGTATATAGTACAACTTGGTGATGCAGTGACACCAGTGCTTGGGAATACCCCAATATGCAAGGTCAAAAACAAGTTTAAAAAGAAAGTGGGAAAAATGAAGATTTGTACTTCAACCACCTGAGAGGCATTGCATAGACTGGTGTTTTAGCCTTCCTATTTATAGCTCCCCAGACCCATCAAAGGATCCCTCCCAATGCCGGGTAGTCGACGACCAGGGAGAGGGTGGGGCAGATGGTTAACCCCACCAGCTCTGGTCGTCATAGGGGAAAGGACAAAGCAGAGATGTGAGCCCCTCCACAGCATCATGTGCCCATTGGGACATTTAAAATCTCAATGGGCAAAACTCTGTATTTGAATGTTTTGCATGGGTTTTTGTGAAGAATATTGGTTGCTTGGGAGGAATAGGTTACTTTTGAAAATTCACATAATAAAATTAGATCAATGAGGGGTAGTGGTAACTGAGATGTCACAATCACCAAGTTACACAAAAGGGGGTGAATCCACCAGCTCCAGTGGTGTGCGCTTTCCTTGTATCCTCCTTGGCTTCCAACAAATTGACCCAGGGGTCTATGAACAATATGTAACATTCCTTCTCATATTTGCTGGACCATGTGTCTGTGGTTATGTGGACCCTGCCACTAACTGCATGATCCAGCAACAGAGAGATATCAAATTTTATATGCTGGTGGGAAGCAGGGATGGGCTTCTGGGCCACTGTGGAACAGGAAAGGCCACCAATTCATGGAACGAACAGAAGCAGCTGTAAAGTCAAATGTGGGTGACTTGGGGCATTGTTTTTATTTGCTCCAGCAGTTGACGTAGAGAAAGATTATTTTTTCTGTCCCAAACACACCCAATGCACTAAACGTCCATTCTGAAAGTGTACTGGCCTCAAAGCAGTCCAGCAGTTTTATTCCATACTTTGCAGGCTTGGTCCACTGGTCCATTCTTAATACCTAGTAGTCTAGGGAGACATCTATTGTCAGACTAGTGTTCCACTAGCTGAAACAGGATCCGCTATGAAGACAGAAATTTTGCCAAGCTTGTATTGAAATGCTAAGCATGTGAGTGACTTGGTGCATATTTTTTCTTTCACTCCATTTTTTTTTCTATTTGATAGGAGTATTTAGGATCCACTAATAAATTATTACATAGAGCTTTGATGTGAATAACTAAATTCCATGACAGTACTGTGGCATGCCAGCAAGGAGGGGGAAATAGTATCCCAAGGATCCAAAACCAGAGACTGGACCCACCATATGCCCTCCTATTGCTCAGCTGGCAAGATAAGCCCATTGTTGTTTACATTTTGAGTGCTCGGTATTACCTATGTGTGACAGGTATTTTGGGACAATAGACACTAACTCCCCCTGAACATAAGACTTGTATGGTGGTTTTATTTGTTGTATCTGGCACTTGTTAAATGTTGAATATTTGTGTTAAAAAGGAAAGTCCAGGAACTACAAAGTCCAGAAGTACTACACAGTGCTATAGATTTTACAGGCCAGTCAAACAAGTGGACAGGGTTCCACATCTGGTAACAGGGTTACTTAGAAATGTGGACAGGTTTCCACAGGTGAAACAGAGTTTCTGTCATGCTTACCCCTAGCTCGGGTTGTCAGACACTATAGCTAGTTTCTGTGTTCTTCACCTATAGCAGTCCCATTTCCCATAAGGCAAGCAGATCTATCGGTACTAGGTTGCCCCAGTACACAATTCTATAGTGCCTGGCCACCACGCCAGAGAAGGCATGAGCTGAGCAAAGCAAACAGGTACTTGCAGTTGGCAGACAGGCAGAGTGGTTCAATGACAGTTGAGATACAAGGCGGGCAAGTTTCAGAATAGCCAGGATCAATTCTTAGTCAAAAAGCAGGGAAAAAGAAGGCAAGAAGTCCTGAATATGAAAAAGTAGGGGGCATGGGCTGGACCAGAATAACTGGTGCAAAGGGAGAATGGACCACATTGGCAGATGTAGAGCCATCAAAACTAGAGGACAGGTTAACCTGGATGTGCGTTTAAGAGTGTATAGGGACAGGCAAAGGCAGAGGTAATCCAAAGGGCTTGACTTTTGAGGACTTAGAGCGAGCACAGATTTTTCAAGCTTTTACATATGAACAGGAGTCCTTATGGAGAGAGGGTCACCAAAGCCCAAAAGAAACCAATGAAAAAGTCTTAGTAATCAATAGGTGCCTGGCCATCTTAGGGTCATGTGCTTTTGAAAGCACTTTGAGCCTAAGATGGAGGAGAAAAAACAGCTTTCCAGTCCAAAGGGTCCAAAAAGGTCAGAGGAAAGGGCCCCCATTACTTGTGCTGAAAGTAAGATAATGTGAAACCTAGAGGAAGTTTTCCAAATAGGGCTCAAGTCTGTGAGACAGTGGGTAAGATTGGCCTCTGGGAGGAAAAAAGATTCAGACTGGGGAAATTGGGTGGAGAGGCAGTCTGTAGAGGATTCTATAAACTTATCAGTGTCTTCTGCAACAACAGAGTCATATAAAGGCAAATGGTCAGCAGTTTTAATGCAGTTCTGGAAGCAGGTCTGGGACCAGTACCTAATCTCCCTTGTAGCCCAGTCTATGTGCGGGTTATGAAGTTTACGCTAAGGATAACCTAAGATAAGGGCATCGACAGGAGAGCTTATCAAGTAAAAGCTGATTGTCTCCCTATGACAGTGATGGCGAACCTTGGCACCTCAGATGTTTTGGAACTGCATTTCCCATAATGCTCATGCACTCTGCAGTGTAGTTGAGCATCATGGGAAATGTAGTTCCAAAACATCTGGGGTGCCAAGGTTCGCCATCACTGCCTTATGAAATTCCCCAATAAACAGAGTAATAGGTACAGAGCACAAGGTTACCAGGCCCAGTTATCAACAGCTAAGGCTGAAATTAGTTTGTGCACCTTAGTCAAGGGAATCTGTAGACGGTGAGCTAGATCCCTATCACTGAAATTGCTAGTGGCACAAGAATCAATGAAAGCTGAGAGGTGATGAGAAAATGTGGCTACACTAAGTTGTGCAGGAACAAATAGTTTGTCTTGGGGGGAATCTAGCACTATATTATCTAAGGAAGCAAACCCCACCCACACTAGACTCTTGGCATTTCCGAGCTTATTCTGGCAGCTGGAAACAAAGTGGCTGTGGTTGCCACAATATAAGTCCCTTCTAGCCTTTTCCCCAAAGGATAAATGAGTAGCGCCGATTTGCATGGGCTCCTCCTCCTGGTGAGGTTGGGAGGGCTCAAGAAGGTTCGGATGAAGAAGTGAGCAGCGTACTAAGGGGAAAAAAAAACAAACCTCCCTGTACGCCTCCCCCTTAAACTCCTATCTATACATATGGGGGTCACCAGAAAAAAGATCAAGCGGGTTAACCTTGGGCTCTGGGTTCTGCGTTATTGCTGGAGGTGCATTTACATGCACAATGAAGTAATCGGTGCAATATTATACAATCTAATAATCTAATATATCCTATAAAACTATTGCATACATGTATTAATAGATATAATGATTAATATTATATCTGTGTATTAATTTGTCTAATCCCTATAGTTGCTAATCTGTAAGAGTCGGATAAGCACAATGATATAACAAACACCTCTGCTTAGTAAACAAGTTACATTTATTTGCCAATAAAATAGGAATGTACTAAAACAGCAGAATTAGGAAAAAACTGACATAAAGGTATTACAAGAAATTGCAATGTTACATAGCTTACCATCAGAACACACTATACTAAACAGCATATCTCTACAACATATAACAACAATGAAATATCAAAGATAATTATCACACATGGTTTCATCTGCTGGTTCTGGATGATAAAAGGGGTCTGGGCCACATGGAATTTAGGCCCAAGCCCTCAGTCCGATCAAAGTCCCAAGATGGCAGAGGGACACCCTCATGGCAGGCTTTGAGCAACAAAGAGAAAGAACTTTCTTTAACAACCCTTTTTACAAGCTCACTCATCACTCTTTCAAACTCCCCCCATTGCCAGTCCCTTTTGCTTTGGACCAATCAGTGTTTACATGACAATCCTCCTCATATTACTGACTGTTCTGCCATACTTGGCTCTGGGGGCAGTATTGCAGTCCATGCTCCCTGGGCCGTCTTTGTAATCAATCTCTTTGAAGCCTGTAATCACACATATCACCGCAGGTGGGCTTGAGCCAAGCCATTGTTCTTCTGTTGACAAAGATTTGATGTGTTTCAGGAAGTGAAATACCAGAAGTAAGATATTAACAAACGATAACGAAAGCGCAGATTCCGAAAACCGAAAGATCCGACATAAACAAATGCTTTTTTTCGTTTTCGTTGCGACAACAGTTCGATATAGATAGGAGATTCGACATAACGCTGACAATAACAATCTGTGTCTATCGAACCTGTGGTCGAATGTGCCTAACCTTAACTCTATAGTCCATCCATAGTAGTCCAAGATTATTCTAAAAGATTCGACATAGAGAGAAAAGATTTGACATAGAAAGAAAAGATGAAAAGATTTGACATATAGAGAAAAGATCGCTGCTGGAATTGGGTGGGGGAAGTAAAATAAAAATAATGATGATGATGAATGTTATTGGCCAATTGTAACCAAAGAGGAGGGGCAGTAAAATAGTTAGAACCGCATGTACAGCCAACTTAGTTTCACTTACGATTTGCTAGCAGAGAGAGACAGACACGCTGAATCATTTCAGAAGACAGTCAATCTTAGCTGGTCCGTTTGAATTGTCACTTTGTCAGAGAACCTGAATTATTTCATTTGAGCATAAGCTAGGCACAGCTACTAGTGATACTAGTGTTGCTGCTAGTGTTGTGATAGCCTCAGAGGCTGCCCGTGTTGTGGGGGGGATTTATATAGATTCTATATTATAGATTGAGATTCTATATACCCTATCACCAGTCCATTTTCTGAACTATACAGCAACTGCAAGTCAGCAATGTACCGTTCTAACGTAAAAGTGAAGGCAGGTAGAGGTAGTGGTCATGGTCGCGGTGGACGCCTGGCTAAAAAAAAGTGGCAAGGTCTCTGCTACTAGTGTCTCTGACACTTCTGCCGCCACCAACATGCTGTCCACAGCAGTGGGTGTCACCACCAGTGCCACCAGCAAAGCTAGTTCCACCACCCGCAGTTCTTCTAATATTACTTTTCCTGCCAGACCACAACATCTGCTGCCGCTTCCACTGACAGTGCAGTGCCTCCTTCCACTTCTACAGGTGTCATGGCTGCTTATTTTTATGGAATAGGCAAGAAACCTAGTAAAGTGGAGTTGCATTTGCAGTCACCACCACCAAACACACTGCCAGTGCCGCTGCCCAGCTCCCCAAAGAAGCAATTGAGGGAGACAGCAGCAGAGACAGAGTGTGAGACTTTTTTTTCATTGGCCCAAGAAGATAATGATTTAGAATGTGATGCTCCTCTTTCCCCAACCACTGCAGATGTTTCATACACTCTTAGCCCACATGACTAATAGGGCGTACACACGGTCGGACTTTGTTCGGACATTCCGACAACAAAATCCTAGGATTTTTTCCGACGGATGTTGGCTCAAACTTGTTTTGCCTACACACGGTCGCACAAAGTTGTCGGAATTTCTGATCGGCAACCACGCGGTCATGACGAGACTAGAAAAGGCCGGTTCAGAACCAAGCGCGGCACCCTTTGGGCTCCTTTTGCTAATCTCGTGTTAGTAAAAGTTTGGTGAGAGATGATTCGCGCTTTTTCAGACTCGTGGCTTTCAGATCGTTTTCTGCCGTTCAGTTTGTGCTTGTGGGTTTGTATCTGCTCTTCAGGGCGTGCAGCAAGTTCTGCGTGACTTTAGGTAGTCATTGTATTCTTGTTCGTTCGTTACTGGTTTTAAGGTCGCTCTTCACAGGCCTTGCTGTTCTTCAGTGCGTTCTGTTACTTCGTTCTGAGCAGCCGACCGTTTTCTAGCCATGTTTTGTATGCGTACTCCTTGGTAGAGTTTGTGCTGTGCGGGGGCTTGGTGTTGGGGTCCTGACCTTGACACAAGTCCAGTCCATGAACAGGGTGAGGAGGAGTTCATGGACCAAGAATTGGTTGCTTCAGGGTGACCAGTTCTCTCATATGCCTTTGCTCCATGAGATCCGTGAGAATAATCCTGATGATTTCAGGAACTTTCTCAGGATGACGGACCCCGTGTTTCACCGTCTGTTGGCTTCGCTGACCCCCTATATCAGCAGGCAGGATACCTGCATGAGGCAAGCCATCACTCCGGAGCAGAGGTTGGTCGCTACCCTGCGGTATTTGGCCACAGGGAGAAGCCTGCAGGACTTAAAGTTCTCAACAGGCATCTCCCCCCAGGCTCTTCTTTGTGGACATTTACTGCTTGTGTTTGTTTGAGCTGACCCTGACAGAAATGTGTGGAGTCCAGAAAATGTCGTGATTGTGTAACTTTACAAAGCACTGTTGGCTGTTATTTACTAAATGCAAAGACACTTTTCACTACAAGTGCACTTGCAACTGCACTGAAACAGCACTTGTAGTGCAAAGTGGATTTGCCCTTAGGAAATTACCCCCATTTTCTCATAAAACAACAATTACATCACCCCAAAAGTGTTGTAGCGTTGAGACAATAATCCACACATTCTTGATTAACAATCTTTTTAATACCTGCACAATCACATGTGCATTTACCAAAGGTTTTTCTGACAAATCAACATGTTTGTTGTATAACAATTTTTGTGGTGTCATTATCCAAAATCAAAATGTGCATTTTATAGAAAACAGGCCTGTGTAAAACCAACAAGAAAGACACAAATCTTGATCTTACAAAGTTCACATTTGGTAGAACTTGAAGGCAATATCAGACATGAGTATTTAGGAACAGTGTTTGATATTGCGTTCAGATGGGGTGAAATCACCCCAGGAAAAGCCAATTTCGGAAGATGCACACAAATTTCACAATGTCAACATGTGCTAGCTGCCATCACGGGGGATCAAGGGATGTGTTTTGGGGGAGAAAGCCCTTCCTCACCGCTACTTTATTATTGAGGAAGGGGTTGCACCCCAAAACGCGTCCATTGATCTCCCGTGATGGCAGATAGCACATGTTGGCACACTGCGTGCATTCTCCAAATTTGGCTTTGGGAAAAATCAAACATTTCGCACATTGTAGCACACAAAAGAAGAAAGTGATTTGGAGGGGTTTTAAATTCGCCCCAAAACATCAATGATGTTTTTATATTTTGGAATAACATCATTGATGTTTTGCTTGATGATTTCCAATTGTAAATTACACCCCATGATCTCCCCGATCAGGATCTGGGCACTTTCGGATGTGAAAGGATCTGGATCCACAACCTCACGATCACCTAAAAAGAGAGGAAACCCAAAATAAATTAGGTTTAAAAAAAATGCCGCCATCCATCTCTTATCTGAGCCTGTGGTCGCAGACACTCACCTGTTGTGGTGACTAATTCCACCACGTCTTCTTCCTCCTGCTCATCTTGTGTTGGGGGGATTTGCCCTTCTTCCAGAGGGGGGGGGCTCTGGTCTCCTCGGATGAGGGGTGTCCTCCGAGTCTTTTCTCCCCTATGTAAAACAAAAATGGTATAATTAGTACACAGATATTTAATGTCAGAACTATAAAGATGAAACATTGCTTGGAAGTGGGGTACAATGATCTATTTTAGCAGAGTTCCAAGATATAGCTTTTTTAGTGTCCTTTGTCAAGCTTCAATACTTTACCTGTTTAGTACAAGCTTCACAGATGTAGCCCCCCCTATAGTATACACTGGAGCACCTATGTGCCCCCCCTAATAAAAATGGTGTTCTTGTGTCCCACACTAGTGCTCCAGTGTCCAGATGTGTAAACAGCTGCTGAGTGTCCTCTCCTTACACAGAATCTAGTTTGCATTTCATTCTAGTAACAAACCCATCTACACAACCCAATTCTTTGAAGCCAAGTATAGGGCGTCAAAATGGTGGCCAAATGCATATGGCCTAAACAATGGTATTTTATAGTCCGAAATAAAAATGTGTGATCCGAACGAATAATGTGCCCATGAACATGAAAGTTGCCATTTTAAACTGTACAACAGTTCCTTAAAGAACATGGAGCAGCACGAACGTAATAAACACAAAAAGAATAGGAACACAGCACAAATACTTACTTTTTTGCAGCACTCTTTGGATCTTTCTGTACTGCTCATGTTCTCGTAATTTCAGGTCCGACCACCGCTTCCTGAGCTGATCTTTCGATCGTCGTACCCCGAATTTCCGGTGCAGACTCCTGACCACTTTCGCCATGATCTTGGCCTTTCGGACATTGGGGTTGGGGTAAGGCCCATACTTTCCATCATAGTCGGCCCTCTTCAGGATGTCCACCATCTCCAACATCTCCCCAAAGGACATATTTTAATCCTTTAATCTCCTTCTGGATCGGGACGTTTCAGGCTCCGGCCTTTCCTCCTCCTCCTCCTCCTCGTTGCTACAATTAGCACGATCCTGCTGTCTATCTGCCATGTGCTCTCCCCCCACTGCCCCGAACAAAAAGGGGCGGGGAATAGACTAGAAAGAACGTCAGGGGTGGGCGGAGTTATACGCATGCGCAGTGTGTATAAATCGTAACACGCACGCGTCTTACGTACGATCTGTGAGCGGAGGAAGGAGCATCGGAGACGCCGATCGTGCTAACGAAGGTAGGATCTAAACTTGGGCCTATACTGCTTTGAAATGGAAGCCTATATTGTAACAAGATTAGGGGAGTTTGGCCTGACATTAGGGTTTGTCTTGTGTTGTGTCTTACAGAGAAAATGGATGGGTTCAACGACCACAATTTCCTGCCCCTGTTTATTGACAAATACAGGGAGCTGCCCTGTCTGTGGCAGGTGAGACACCTCCACTATAATCACAAACAGAAGAGGCAGGCAGCGCTGGAGAAACTGCTGGAGTTGGTGAAGCCGGTGGTCCCCACAGCAACCATCACCTATATAAAAGCTAAAATTGGTGGCCTGAGGAGCATATATCTGAGGGAGCACAAGAAGGTCACAGATTCCCAGAGGTCCGGAGCTGCAGCAGATGACGTTTATGTCCCCAGGCTGTGGTACTACGAGAGACTGCGATTTCTGTCAGACCACACTGAAGTCAGGGAATCCCTCTCTACTCTTCCTTCCACTCTTCCTTCCACCCCAGCTGAGGCTTCCGATGTCCAACCTGGGCCTTCCAGCCAGGAAGAAGTGGAGGAGCCCAGCTGGAGTCAGGTATAGCATTCTTCTACAGATTTCTGGGCAATAAATAACCTATGTTTACTAGATGTTATTATTGATCATTAATTGCTGATTAAAAAAAGTGTTTTACATATCAATAGACAGTAGTGGGCACCCAAAATTGGGACAAGAATGCAAAATGCTGAGCTCAGAAGGATAGTCTGTTATATTTGTTAACATTCAATTTGCAGCAGTCAGGAGGTGAAAAGTCTGTGTGATTGATGTAAAAAATACTAAAACTATGTCCCTTTTTCATACACAGGAAGACCTCAGCCAGGAGGAGGCTGTGGAATGTGGCAGTCAGGAGGAGGCGGGGATTAGTGGCAGTCAGGAGGAGGCGGGGCTAAGTGTCAGCCAAGAGAAGCCTGGGACAAGTCGCAGCCTGACTGAGTCTCAGGTTCCTCCCCTCCGCCTGCCATACAAAAGGGCCAGGAAGGCCACTCCCAGTCCTGTGCAGGATTCAGCATACAGGCTGATCCAGGAGGCTTCTGCGTCCCTCAGAGCCTTCCCCAGTCCGGCAGAGGCCTTTGCCTGCATGGCTGCCACAAAATTGCAGGGCATGCAGGAGGGCCAACGCAAGCTCTCTGAGGGCCTGATTTATAAAGTCCTACGTAAGGGGGAGAGTGGGGAACTAACACCCAAGATGGATGTCATTAAGATTGACGATAATCCTCCTCCTCCTGCTGCCACAACTCCACCACCACAGCCAAAGCCTGTAAGGAAGCATGGAAGGAAGACCAAAGAGTGATTGCCCTGGGTTCAGTCTGGTCTGACCGAAGATGCAGTCTCTCGTATGACCACAGCCTGGGGACATAGATGTCATCTGCTGCTTTCCGGATCTCTGGGACTTCTGGACCACACTGCACTCCCTTAGATATGGACTCCTCAGACCACCAATTTTGCTTTTAAATAATTGATGTCTGCCCTGGGGGTCCAAGGCTTCGCCAATTTCTGCAGTTTCTCCAGCGTTGCCTCCCTCTTTGTTTTTTTATAGTTGTGACCCCTTAATAAAAAATTTTTTAGGTAAATTCTACTCTCCTGTGCGTGTTTTCATGCAAAAAGGACAGTTTGTTGGCGAGTATTCAGGTACATTTCTAAAGTACAATGTGAAATTAACAAGGGACAACAACACCAAACAATCTCCTACAGATTAAATAGAACAACATATTAGTGGTGTTGTGGGAACTTGTCACCAAAAACACACAAACATTTTCGGGAGTACAAATCAAAATCGGGGGCGTGGGCTAGCGCGGCATGTGAACAGACCTGTTCACCGGAGCTCCCGCTGTTGATCCTGAGACCGATCCTTTCCTCGCTTGTCCGGACGCCCAAAAGTCACGATACCGGTACCTACAGCCTCCCTGACATCCCAGGCCACAGTAACAACACCAGACTGGGGCATGATGACCCGAGGGAACCGCGGAGAACAAGCGGCCTCGGCCGCTAGTGACTTCCAAGATGGCGCCTGGTCATCTCAGCCTCAGAGAACACCACGAGGCCAGGAGAAGAAAACGGAGCAGGGGGGTAAGTCACAGAAACCCCCTAAGACTAAAGATCAGCCCAGGGACATGCTCTACTATGCCCAGAAGTTAACAGGCTCAGCAGAATCCACACAGAGCAGCACACAGCTACCTGCAGCTTCTATGGGACAGGCAGACAGGGGTGACACAGACAGGCCAGAAGACACTGACACCATGGAGTCTGTACCTGACCCTATGCCAGGCCTGTTTGATATGCAGGTGGAGGACACCCCCCAGCCCACGCTGAGTGAAATACTCCATGCAGTCCACAGATGTACTGCTTCAGTGGATGACCTTAAGGAGAAGTTTGGAGGGCTGAAGGAGACTGTCTCCCTCCTCCGGCAAGACATCCAGAAAATCAGAGAGAGAACCACGGCAGTGGAGGGGAGGGTCAGCGATATAGAGGACCAGATGCCCCACTTGAACAGGGATGTGAGGGGAGCCGCACAGCATGCACGCCAGGCCTTTGAAAAGACCGACGACATCGAGAACCGCCTGAGACGTAACAACGTCCGCATAGTTGGGCTGCCAGAGAAAGTTGAGGGCAGAGACCCCACGACATTCGTTGAGGAATGGCTGCAAAATATATTTGGCAAAGAGGCTTTTTCGCCACTGTATGCGGTGGAACGGGCACACCGAGTACCACCAAGACCTCTCCCGCCTGGCAACCCCCCCAGAGCGATGCTGGCCAGGCTCCTCAACTATAGGGACCGTGAAGTGGTTCTAAGGTTAGCCAGAGAAAAGGGGACTGTGCAGTTCAACGGTACCAAAATATCCTTCTATCCTGATTTCTCTGCTGAAGTGCAGCGCAGAAGATCTAAGTTTGCTGACGTCAAAAAAAGGCTACAGCGACTGCAACTCAAATATGCAATGCTGTTTCCCGCTAAGCTGAGAGTCACGGACGGAGACCAGAATCACTTTTTTGAAACTGCACAGGATGCAGCAGAATGGCTGGACCAGAACGAACAGGATTTGCAACGCCGCAGACGTGAAAATGAGGAAGGCTGATTTCAACTAACCAACTTACCACATATATAACAGGGCGCATACATTCCACTTCTTATATTGCTCCTTAAACAGAGGACGTTTCCTTTTTTTCATCCAGCGACAGCGATTGAACACCAAACCTTACAGAGCTCGGCACGTTTTTTGTCTAACCAGTCGGGTGGGCTGTGAATGTGCCTCAGCTCCGCACAATACAAGTTGCCATTGTTGATATGGCTCGAGTTTGTGTGCCCTGTTGGCACGGTTTGGGCACATGGAGCCCCACAGTTTTTGATCTCTTTCCGCTGGGCACTGTCAGCGGGACCTGTTTTACAAGTTCTACTTCATCTATGGATCCATCATGTGCTCAGTGTCACCACACCATTAAGCTGGTTTATTTTCTGCAGGGATCTGCTGCTTCTCCACTGCGTACTATGCCTCGTCGACCTGCCTCACGCCCCACACATTCGGATGGTCATTTTGCCTGCACGAGGACTGCGACTTGGAAGACACCGGGTGCAAAGCCAAATGACACAGGACAGGGACATGCCTATCAGAAACGGTTCATACCCTCGCTATGTCTGATACACCTATAGTGTCCTGGAACGTGCGAGGCGTGAATGACCCATTAAAAAGATCCATGATCTCTGCTGGGCTGCGGAAGTTCCACCCGGCCATAATAGGTTTGCAGGAAACACATTTGAAAAGCGACACAGTTAATTTTTTACAATATGCCTGGGTAGGTAAAGCCTATCACTCCACTTACTCTGCTTTTTCGCGTGGAGTAAGTGTTCTGATACACAAAGCCCTAGTGTACCAGGAACTTGACTCATTGATAGATATATCTGGAAGGTTTGTGTTTTTGCACTGTAAACTGTATACATTTACATTGATATTAGCCTTTGTGTATGTGCCCCCTCCGTTCTCCAGAGAGGTTTTGCAGCTATTAATCTCATATTTAGTTAACAAACCAGATATTCCGGTATTAATCATGGGTGACTTTAATTGCTACCTGGACCCAAAATTAGACAGACACCCCCCTGTACGGCCTCCTGGGGGCGGACAAGGCACAGCTCTAAGCCGTTTACTTACAGAAATAGGATGGATGGAAATGTGGCGTAACAGAAACCCAAGCAACAAGCAATTTTCTTGTTTCTCTAAGACCCATGGGTCGCTATCTCGCATTGATTTATGTATAGGCACCCCAAACCTGGCTGGTAGTATATCTAAAATAGAATACTTCCCGCGAGGTGTCTCGGACCACTCCCCATTAGCTGTATGGCTAACTACTAGGCCCCCTAGTAACCTACCTAGAGCCCCCTGGAAGCTAAATGCCTTCTGGATGAAACTTTTCACATCACAAGATAGAATAGCCGCCCAAATCCAGGCCTTCTTTAAAATGCATAGACATCTAACTAATACTCATCTGAAATGGGAAACCTTTAAAGCACACTTAAGAGGGACATTTATCCAGGAAATACAGAAGGTCAAACACAATTCCTCGGTCCTGTTAGAACAGGCTGGGGACTTGGTGCGACAACTGGAATTGACTTATGTTACCAGCCCCACCGACTCTGCCAGGGAGGCATGGATGTCGGCCCAGGACTCCCTGGACCGGCTGAGATCCTCCACAGCGGAGAAAAAGAGATTTTTCTCGAAATTGGCGTTCTATGAAGAGGGGGAAAAGACAGGCCGTTTACTTGCAAAAATCGCACGATCCCAACAGCAGTCACCGGCCATTGGGGCTATTAGAGCAGCCAATGGGAAAATAGTTAATTCCCCGGAGGTGGTTATCTCCGAGCTGGCGTCTTTCTATGGCGACTTGTATAAATCGGGAGATGCCTACTCGGATGCAGACCTTACCATGTACATGACAAAAATAGATTTACCCTCGCTGCCGGTGGCAGCTCGAAATCAGTTAGAGGCTCCTATAACACTGGAGGAGTTACACACCGCGGCCTGCTCTTTTCCCACATGTAAGGCGCCGGGAGAGGATGGCCTCCCCATGGAGGTGTTTAATGAATATGGTGAACAGATACTCCCCGAACTATTAAAGGTTTTTAATACTAGCCTAGAGGCGGGTAGACTTCCCGAATCCATGACGAGAGCCAACGTAATCCTACTACTCAAACAGGGGAAGGACCCGGTTGACCCCGGCTCTTACAGACCTATATCTTTACTCCAGAGTGACGTGAAGATCCTAGCAAAGGTCCTGGCGCTGCGGGTCAATGGGGTCATCTCCTCCATTATACACCAGGACCAGGCAGGTTTTATGCCACAAAAGTCAACGGCTACAAATCTTAGGAGACTTACCGATATACATCACATATAGGACGCCAAAGACGGCAAATGGCGCCACTCTTCACTGGACACTCATCCAGGTACATGGGGCAGGCTATAAACTTTTGAACACCACGGCAAACCCTCACCCGGCTCTCCATTCAAGCGAACAGCCATTCACCTCAAAGTAAGTGTGCCTTATCCCTTATACCTGGGACCCCCCATCCCTGTTAGGTTTGGGCATCCCACACTTAGAACTTAAGGGATATTATTTCCCTATTAGATGCATTGGGGGGCTTGTCCACACTCAGTACTTAGTTTTTTATATATTTTCTGCCCCATTATAGATAGCCATCAAAACTTTTTTGAGGCTAAGGACGCCGAACTTTTGGATCGTTTATCTACATCCAGTCGCCTTGTAGAGTATTAGGACGGTCTGGGCTTTTTCTGATGAGGGGTGTTCCTGGTCTTCTGGCATGCAGCCCCCCTTCGAGTTGTCTTGGGAGAGCGTGAGTCACATGAGAATACAGCCTTTGCAGGGGATATGTATGGTAGTCATTGTACAGTTCATAATAGTTTTTGTTTTCTGGTTTCTTTAGATTGTGATGTATTTCCCTGAAGAAGACTTGTATCATTAGGATCTAAACGTTGAAACGCGTTGGAATTCCACTACCACACACCAGGGTGGCCATCTAGAGTGACCACACTGGGTAGTGGGATACATCACATCTCTTTTCAATATTTTTTACAGTTAAATCTCTGCATCTATTTGTGTATTGGAGGTTTTGTAAAATTGCTATATGTTTCGGCAGCTATTCTATTCTTTCCTTGTTTCATGACCATTGAGTCACATGATTTTCTGGATAACTTTGTAATTTACATTTTTAATGTTGTATAAATAAATTGATTTTAGCAATATTTTTGTTTTCATTGCCTTAAAAATCCCGCTAGAGGTATTATTTATTTTTCTTTAGATTCACATGGGATGATGGCAATGACACATCCATACCACCTAGGTCATATTTACCCAAATCACTAATCAGGGTGGATAATACACCCATACCTCGATAATGACCAAAGTGATTGGATGTGGATCCTCATATAAAAGGCACTATATCTAATTATTACTTGCAACATAGGAATTCACTCCTCTTTCCCTATATATCTTTTAGGGAGATTAGTGTTCCTACAGTTAAGAGAGCCAAATCGCTCTCCGATTCCACTTATCCTTTAATCTTTCAGTATTGTCCATACCTTTCGTGGGTCACTATGGGGGATCTCCAGGGAGGAGAGTGGGAGGAGTTCATGGCCAATATCCAGAGGAGCTATGAAGGGAAGGAACAAGTCTCTTCGGATTTGTCCTCACTTTTCTCAAGTTTAACTAAAATTCTGGAGAAGAAATCAGCTTTACATTGGCATATTGAATCCTTGGGCAGATACATTAAAGAAGGCATTAATCCGATTGGACTCCGGATACAAATATTTCCCATTCTAGAAAATATATCTAAAGAATTAAAAAAGAATTGGGAAAGCAAACTCAATGACTGCTCAATGAATCTAATGCTATTACTCCAGAATGAATACCGACAACAACTAGACAGCATGAATACGGAAATCAAAACAATATATGATCGTCTTACCCCACTAAAAACGCATGAGGAATATGCATCATATGAGAAAAAACTCAAAGAACATCTGGAAAACTTCGGTAAAAATATCCTTATTAAAAAAGAAAAAAAGTACTGGAGAGACAAAAATGCATTTAGAGAGGGCAGGGCATATAAATGGAATACAGCCAACACCAAGAATCAAAGAAATAGAAAAAGAAGAACTCCATATCAAGAAAATGAAAATCTATCCAATGATTATTTATCAGATACACCATCAAATTCCTCCTCCTCAGCATCGTCACATGCTGGTCAGTTCAGGGGCAAAAGAAAGGGACCCCTGGGAAGACAGCACGAAACTGAAGGTGAGATTAAACAATCCCATAAAAAACGCAATATGGAGCAGGAAAGAAGGGAACTACAATCAAGTAATAAATCAACCACGCAAAAAAACTCAACGCAAGGGAATACACGAGGCCTCCTACTCAATTTAGGAAAAACAAATCGGAAAGACCAAGGAGCCATCCCCAAAACACAACAAACTCAGTTGGATAGTTTTTTAGACAGGAACACAACACCACTTCCAAGCCCCATGCCTCTCACGCAACTCCTGATGATGGCCACGGACCCACCGACTCCAAAGAGTTAAATGTCATTAATCTCTCCTCGCATATACTTACCAATGAGGAGCAGAAAGTGTTATCACTAGGCCTCTCCTTCTGTCCTAACCAAAGTATGGACACCTTCGAAACAACCAAGGATATTCATCTATTTGCCCGGAAATTACTATTAAAAAGTCTCTACACAAAACAAAAAGCCACACAACCGGAAATAGCGCCAAATCTAAAAACAGCGGATTTCAAGGCTCTTAGAGATTTAAATCTTTTATTACAAGAAAGTAATGCAGCAGAGAGTTTCTGGGAAGAACTGGAAGAAGGAGAAGGCAACGAAGAAGATTTTGAAGATGAATCCACTGAACACAACACGGAAAAGGATAAAAAATTCAAAAGAAAATCACATAAATTTCCTCCGCTCAACCTCAATCCAGCAATAGCGCTTTTCGTTAAACAGACAACCAAAGATATTGAAAAACTAGATAGACAAAGAATCAAAAATAATCTTAATCCAGAACTGCGACATGCTCTCAACACCCTAAAGAACGACATGAACATCACAATTAAAGCATCGGACAAAGGGGGAAATATTGTCCTAATGGACAATGAAAATTACGTCAAAATGTGTCTCAAAATCCTCAACAACACCCGATGCTACAAAAGAATATCCCCAGCAATAGTCGAGAGATACAATCAGGAATTCTACCGCCTGGTGGATGAATCCTTCAATGAAGGGGCCATTAACAAAGAAATGTGGGAGTTTATACGAACACAACATCCCCGGATACCCACCTTCTATGCCCTACCTAAGGTGCATAAAAGATTAGAAGATCCACCAGGAAGACCCATTATTTCAGGTAATGGGTCAATCACGGAAGGCATTAGCCAGGTTATAGATTACCATCTTAGACCCCACGTCATGGATCTACCTTCTTACACCAAAGATACGATCCATATGTTGCAGATCATTGATAATTTGACTATCCCCGACCATGCTCTCCTAGTTACCATCGATGTGGAATGTCTTTATAATAGCATTCCACATGATGCTGGAGTAGCAGCGGTCGAACGGGTGCTGAGACAAAGAGCAACCACTGATTGGAAGTTCAACGCCTTTATACTCGCAATGCTTGAATTTATTTTGAAACACAATGTGTTTCTGTTTGAGGGCTCCCACTACCTCCAGGTGCAGGGAGTGGCTATGGGGACATGTTGTGCTCCCTCATACGCCAACCTGTACCTGGGGGAGTGGGAGAAGACCTTCCTGCTGGGAGAGGAATCGTCTGTGTACTCTGACCACATACTTTTGTGGCAGAGGTACATAGACGATATTTTCATTATTTGGGATGGCTCAGAAGACAGACTCAGGGAATGCCTGAGCTCTATGAACGCAAATAGTTTCAATCTCTTTTTTACTATGAACTATGACTCCAGGGAGGTTAACTTCCTGGATATCACCATCTCCAAAGATCAAACAGGAGTACTCCAGAGCAATCTTTACAGAAAAGAGACAGCGGGGAACACCCTGCTACATGCGGACAGTTTCCATCCTGAGCCATTAAAGAAATCTATTCCTTTTAGTCAATTCTTAAGACTTAAGAGAAATTGTAGTACATATGAAAACTTCCAGCAGGAATCCAACAAACTGACTACCAGACTCAAAGAAAGAGGATACACCAAAACAGCTCTCAAGAAAGCGTTCAATCGCGTTAAGAATATGGACAGACGAAACCTAATCTTCAAAAAGAAAAACTCGATGAAGGAAGATAATCCAACTAGAATTATCATGAAATTCTCTAACGAACATCAACAAATCAGAAAAATTATCTCTAAATACTGGTCCATTCTTACAGAAGATTCCACCTTAAGTGGTCTGGTTACTTCAAGACCTCAAATTACCTACACCAAATCAGGTTCGATAGGAAATATGCTCACCCAGAGCGAGTATAAAGGAAGTGTACGAACGGACCCCTGCAAAACCTGGGGCACCTATCCCTGCGGAGCATGTGCCCAATGTGGAGTTATAGGTAGGAGAACCACAATCACATTACCCAATGGGGAAGACTTCCAATTACGACACTTCGCGAATTGCAAAACGCGTGGAGTAGTTTACCTGATGCAATGTCAGTGTGGGGCATTTTATGTGGGGAAAACCCGACAGGAATTCGCTAAAAGGGTTGAGAAGCATGTCCTCAGCATGAGTATCGGCAACCTCTACTTGTCGCTAGGTAGGCATGTAGCAAAACATCATGGATATAGGATGCCGAAGGTCAATTTTACTGTGATAGATAGACTGCATATACCCACCAGGGGGGGTGACTGGAACAAGGCCCTACTCCAGCGCGAGATGCGCTGGATCAGGCGCCTTAAGGCCACCACCCCCCCAGGACTTAATGAGACAGAAAGCTACAGGCCCTTCCTAGAGGGCTTTAGATCAGGCAAAACTGACTAGGGGCATGCCTTCCCCTTCATGTTAGGCACATCTAGTTATGTTTCCCTCCACCTTGTTTCCTTCCTTCCATGGATTTTGGAATCTCCAACACATCCCCCCATGTCCTTCTCCCCCCTCTTCCCTTTTCTCCCTTTTTTCTTCTTCCCTCCTTCCACCACACACTTGACTCACGAGATGGTGGTTGGACATGCTCTGAAGATTTTTTAGCCTTTTGGGGGTTACTTACTTTTTCTTTCAATGTTAGCTTTGTAAAGCTCACTAAGTTGAAGAATTACTACAGCTGGGCTGGGGTCTATATATGTCATAACCCCCGCCCTTTGGAATTTTTTATGTGTATTAATAATAATTTTTTGTTTATATAATCTCTATTATACATATATTTTGAACTGGAATATTCTACCATCGTTTCCACCTATCATCACTGCAATGATTTTCCGCTGTCTCCTTTGGATTATCGCTCTCGCGGGCGCTGCTCCCCTTGGGGGGGCTGGGTGTGCGGAGATTTAGGACCTACCACCCATCTCTCAGATATATCCGGGCCGGTCCTATACCTACCCGACACAGGGGGGGCCCCACAGCTCTTTTCAGCTGGGGGGCCCTTTTGCCCTGCCGTGCACTACTGCTAGGCAGGAATCCCTGTGTCGGTGGTTATCAGCCCTTCTCCCCCTCCCTGGGATTGGTTATCCCTTCCCCCGGGGGGGGAATCAGTGTGGTATTTATTCTAGCCAGGAGGGATTTAATATACATTCCTTAATATTTTGTTGATTATTAATTTCATTTATCCATTTTTATCCCCCTTCCCCCTTTCCCCCCCCCCTTCCCCCCCCCCCCCTCCGGCTCTCCCCCACCCGGTCTATCGGACCATGGAGGGAGTTGCCATGGGATACTATCGGGGGATCCGCGGGTTCGGCTGCATCCACCACTGATGCAGCTTTATCCCTGTGTCTTTAGTCATTACGATATTACTTTACTATGGGCAGTGCCCATCTCCAAGATGGCCGCGAATGTCCGCCAGCGTCATCCTCCACCCTCCTTGCTTGGCGTAAGGCGCGCCGATACGTCGCGCATGCGCAGACCCCTTTAGTGGAGCGGGTTGCCTAGGTAGCACTCGGCGTCATTACACTGAGTGCCCCTGACAGCAACGACCTCCACTAGCCGCGCTATTGGTTAGCGCGGCGCCGGGTCTCCGCCCCACAAACCACGCCATTGGCCAGCGCGGCGTTGGGGCTCCGCCCACTTACCGATATACATCACATATAGGACGCCAAAGACGGCAAATGGCGCCACTCTTCACTGGACACTCATCCAGGTACATGGGGCAGACTATAAACTTTTGAACACCACGGCAAACCCTCACCCGGCTCTCCATTCAAGCGAACAGCCATTCACCTCAAAGTAAGTGTGCCTTATCCCTTATACCTGGGACCCCCCATCCCTGTTAGGTTTGGGCATCCCACACTTAGAACTTAAGGGATATTATTTCCCTATTAGATGCATTGGGGGGCTTGTCCACACTCAGTACTTAGTTTTTTATATATTTTCTGCCCCATTATAGATAGCCATCAAAACTTTTTTGAGGCTAAGGACGCCGAACTTTTGGATCGTTTATCTACATCCAGTCGCCTTGTAGAGTATTAGGACGGTCTGGGCTTTTTCTGATGAGGGGTGTTCCTGGTCTTGTGGCATGCAGCCCCCCTTCGAGTTGTCTTGGGAGAGCGTGAGTCACATGAGAATACAGCCTTTGCAGGGGATATGTATGGTAGTCATTGTACAGTTCATAATAGTTTTTGTTTTCTGGTTTCTTTAGATTGTGATGTATTTCCCTGAAGAAGACTTGTATCATTAGGATCTAAACGTTGAAACGCGTTGGAATCCCACTACCACACACCAGGGTGGCCATCTAGAGTGACCACACTGGGTAGTGGGATACATCACATCTCTTTTCAATATTTTTTACAGTTAAATCTCTGCATCTATTTGTGTATTGGAGGTTTTGTAAAATTGCTATATGTTTCGGCAGCTATTCTATTCTTTCCTTGTT
This sequence comes from Lithobates clamitans, assembly GCA_037952925.1. Taxonomy (NCBI): domain Eukaryota; kingdom Metazoa; phylum Chordata; class Amphibia; order Anura; family Ranidae; genus Lithobates; species Lithobates clamitans. The sequence continues at coordinate 6,041,344 of JBBGZY010000216.1, forward strand.
TCATGACCATTGAGTCACATGATTTTCTGGATAACTTTGTAATTTACATTTTTAATGTTGTATAAATAAATTGATTTTAGCAATATTTTTGTTTTCATTGCCTTAAAAATCCCGCTAGAGGTATTATTTATTTTTCTTTAGATTCACATGGGATGATGGCAATGACACATCCATACCACCTAGGTCATATTTACCCAAATCACAAATCTTAGGAGACTGTTCCTGAATATGCAGATGCAAGCGGATAATGGGGGTCAAAGGGCACTGTTGTCTCTAGACGCCAACAAGGCCTTTGACAGCGTTAGCTGGAGATATGTATGGGCAGTGTTGGAAAAGTTTGGTTTCGGTGCACGGTTTATAGCCTGGGTTAAGTTGCTGTATTCGTCCCCTCAGGCCAATATTAGAGTGACAGACAGGGTATCACACGCTTTCGCTCTGGGCAGGGGGACAAGGCAGGGTTGCCCTCTGTCCCCCCTGCTCTTTGCGATCGCGATAGAGCCCCTAGCAGCCCTGATTAGAGATAATGCCCAGATACAGGGGTTCCAATACGGAAACCTACATGAAAAAATAATGTTGTATGCTGATGACATGCTACTTTTCTTGGGGGACACTGGTCGCTCGTTAGTGGAGGTGATGTCCATAATAAAAACGTTCGGTCACTATTCCGGGCTAACCATCAACTGGTCCAAGTCGGCTCTGATGTTGTTGGAAGGGGATCACGGGGTTGCACTCCCTGAGGGCTGCCCCATTCCCCTGGTCACTGGTTTCAAATACCTGGGCATCCAAGTGGCGCCCAGGATTGGAGACTACTGCGCTTTAAACATCTACCCCCTGCTTTCTCGTTTTCGAGATAAAATAAATACTTGGAACAACCTGAAGATGTCCTTAGCAGGCAAGGCCAACCTAATTAAAATGATCCTAATGCCACAGCTGCTATACTTCCTACATAATACTCCTGTAGTGATCCCACTCAAAATTTTCAGAATAGTGAATACACTCTTTCGTCAGTTATTATGGAACAACAAAAACCCCAGAATTAAGCTGGAGCAGCTGCAGCAATCAAAGGACAGTGGGGGGTTGGCAGTTCCCAACCCCTGGTTGTACTATATAGCGTCCCAATTGCAGCAGCTGGTCGGCTCTATGACACCAGAACCAAAAGGCTCGTCGGCGCGGCTGATGTTAATGGCGACGGGGGCAGAGACCATTCCCATGGGCCTTGAGGCACAGTTATTTGCAAAGTCCAACAAACAGACCCCTACACTATCACTAGTACAAAAAATTTGGAATAAGGTTAGGCAGCTTCAGGGGGTACAAGGCTTCACTGATTTTAGCCCAATATGGGGCAATCGCTCTTATACTGAGCTGGATAAATTACTACAAGGGCCAAGATGGCGCAAATATGGGGTTAAACTGCTACCACAAATATTCGCAAACGGTAATCTACTCTCCTTTACAGAACTGCAGGATAAATTTAACCTTCCAGATAACATGCTATATTCATACCTTCAGCTGCGACACGCAATTTTCACACAAGGAGACGCGGGGGGTTGGACGCTGTCACCTACACCGGTGTTTCATGTATTGCAATCGAGTAGCGAGACCAAGGGTATTATATCTCAATGCTATCAGTTGTTATTAGTGAGGCACTTGCGAGCATACCCATGCAAGGCAATGCTGGCCTGGGAAAGGGACCTTGGTCAGATTACAGAGGAGCAATGGGAGGAGGCCCTGCAGTCTATTCCCACTTGCTCCCTCAACGTTGCACAAAAGGTTTCCCAATTGTTTATAGCGTTAAGAGTACACTACACCCCAAAAAAACTATTTAAAATGGACAGGACGATAGACCCCCTGTGTTCCCGCTGCCGTCAACAAGAAGGGGACCTCATCCACCTTCTGTGGAGATGCCCGAAGCTCCACAGATATTGGAGGGAGGTGATGGGCACGCTCAATGAGGTATTTCAAACGAAAGTCCCCATAGACCCCATATGCTGCATACTAGGGGTCCTGGAAGATGAGATCCCGGAAGAATTGGTCAGGGTCGCGTTCTCCAGAGCTTTATTTCAAGCCAGAAAGCTCATACTTATGGGTTGGAAGTCAGTGGAACCACCTACTAGTCGCACATGGGTGGAACACATGGGACAAACCCTCATAAGGGAAAAGTATATATATCAACACAGAGGGTGCCCTACCAGGTTTGAACGAATTTGGTCCAAATGGTTGGACACACCGGGGCTAAGCCCGAGAGAGCTAGTGATGTCCAGACTCTTACAATCCCTGTAAATATAACGAGGAGGTGCAGGACAGTGTAAATATTATAAGATGTGCGGGTGGGGTAGGGGGGATGAGGATAATGTGTACTTGGGTTTGCAGAAGTGTTGTGGTGAGATGAAGAGCAAAGTTGACATAAACACTGTATGTATGTACATGAAGGATTTCTGTTACAACAAATCCTATGTAATTGAAAAAATGGTGTCGTTGATCGATGGATAATATGTGAATGTTCAATAAAACCTTTTTTGATTTAAAAAAACAAATCAAAATCACCAAAAAAAATAAATAAAAAAGAGAAACACAAAAAAAGATTCTACATTAAAGCCAAAAAAAAATACAATATACAAAAATATGTTGTCAGATGTGAGAAATCAAAATATATTGAGGGAATCCCGATAAATAGTAATGAAATAAGTTTGTGAAAAGTGTGTGTGAATATGAGCAGCAAAACTATTTAATCCTTGTCACATTATAAAGAAGAAGAGAGTGCGCTGTATTAAACTATTTTGAACATTGCAGTGTGACGAAAGTGCTGTATCCATTGCGAACGCTAAGTTTACCAGAACGAGCTGTCCCGTCTCGGAATTTCTTCTGAGCATGCGTGGCACTTTGTGCGTCGGAACAGGCCACACACGGTCGGAATTGACGCGATCGGATTTTGTTGTCGGAAAGTTTTATCTCCTGCTGTCCAACTTTGTGTGTCGGAAAATCCGATGGAAAATGTCCGATGGCGACCGTGTGTACGGGGCATAACAGTTTGACCTGGAGAAAGTGCAAGAGGGATATTCTGTGAGGAGTAGGACAGGTAGCAGTCCACTTTTTTCATCTGCTGCTAACTCCCCTTCTCCATCTGTTATTATCGAAGAATCCTGTGATGATTTCACAGACTTCCCAGACCCCAGCACCCCTGCCATTAGCAGCAATAGTTCTAGTTCACCAAGTGTAACTGTAGTGGCAACAGCTTCCACCACTGGTGTGCTACCTGCTGCAGCTATATCAGCCCTAAATAGAGATCAACAGGGTCAAGGGGCTGCTTCCCGCCGCAGCAACTTTTGGAAATACTTTCAAACATTGGAAGGCGGGTTCTTTGCAAAGTGTAAATTGTGTGGGAAGCAAGTGAGTAGGGGTAAAAAGTTAGGTCATTTAACCAATGCTGGTATGAACCTACATCTTAAAAATTACCACCACTCTACTTTACTGCGGGCAGAGGCAGAAAAAGAAGATGGTAGCGCAGGAAGCAGCATAACGGACTCTGACTGTACTGGTGGTACCTCCTCAACCACACCACTTACTCAGAGCACAGGAGGCAATAGAGAGGGTTCGAATAAGCCAACCCGTCCACGTGAAGTAGTTCCACTGCAGACCCAATCAGGCTCCTCATCCTCCCAAGGACATCATCAGCCTACCCTCGATAGTTTTGTTGGCTTTAGTTCCAAGGGCATGTCAAAACAGCAGGCCAACAAGATCACCTGCCTCATTGGCCAACTCATTGCTGTTGGAGGAGCCTCTTTTCGCATGATTGAAGGGGAGCCGTTTAAACAGCTCATGCATGCCCTTGCTCCAGGATACTTTGTTCCTGCACGAACAACTTTCAACAGAAAGATTATTCCAGCACTATACCATTGGTGCGTTGGATTATTGAAGGAAAAAATGGCCAAAGCCGAGGGTCAGATAATTCATTTGACAACTGATTTGTGGACAGCTCACAGTGGTCAACACGCTTTCCTGTCTTTGACTGCACACTGGTGGCAGACCACTGTGCCTGTTGGTGGTGGCACTAGTGTAAGAGTTCAAACTCCATCAGGAAGCAGGTCTGCAGTGCAAGACCAGCAGGGTTATCAAGCTTTCCTGCTCCACACAGAAGTCCATGATGATAAACACAGCTCTGTCAACATATTGCGGGCAATTAGATCGATGTTGGCCAATTGATTTGGAGAGCGGGCAGTCACCAATGTCTCTGTTGGGTTTATTGTGACAGACGGAGGTTCAAACATGGTTAACACGCTCCAAGATGGATCTTTTGTCGGTGTGCGCTGTTCTGCACACATACTGCATTTAGTGGTCAAGGGTGCAATCCCAGTGGAGAAAAACAACAAGATTGCTCAGATCTTGGACCTTTGCAGAAAGATTGCAGGGCATTTCCACCGCAGTGTAGGGGCTAGTCAACTGTTGAGGGAGGAGCAAGAACAATCAGGACTCCCCATACATCGCCTGAAACAAGATGTCAGCACCCGGTGGAACTATACCCTGAAAGTGCTGGAACGCATTTTGGAGCAAAAGACAGCCATCCACAATCTATCATCCCGCCACAGCATTGGGATTGATTCCACACTGGGACGTGATGGCTGGTGTATAATTGGGCAGCTCGTTTATGTCTTAAAACCCTTTCGGAATGTGACGGAAAACTTGAGTCAGAGCAATGCCAGCCTAGGACAGGTCATACCCTTGTTTACTTATCTCATAGATAAGATGGGATAGTTCCTAGAAAACAGTGAGCCTGTTTGTGGCAGCCGATGTAGCGTCTTTCATCAGAAAGCTTCAAGATAACTTAAAAGATCGGCTAAATGACCGTGTCCGCAAAAGCCCTGAACTCATGCTGGCTTCCCTGTGTGATCCCAGGATCAAAGGTAAACTGGCACTCAGAGACAACAGCCTCTCCTACTGGAAAGAAAAACTGATTGAAAGGGTCTGTAATTTGCAGCAACAGAGATGTATGCCGGATGAGGTCGGTTTGGAATATTCACCTGCCATGTCTGCTATTCCAAGGCCTGGCACCATCACTCAAAAACAACAGAGTGGAGCATGTGCATGTTGGGTAGAAGCACTTGACAATCTGGTGGATGCAGGTCAAGCTACAGGTAATCGAGAGGAGAGCAGTGCCTCTGAAATGGTCAGGGCCTACCTATATGAAGCACCTTTGCTTCCTACAGAGGACCCTTTGATCTATTGGGATGGTAAGAAAAGTTTGTGGCCTGGTCTTTGCCTGGTTGCCCAGCAACTACTATCCTGTCCTCCAACCACTGTGCAAAGTGAGAGAGTTTTCTCTATTACTGAGAATATCCTTAATCCACACCGTTCACAACTAACACCCCATTTGATGGAACAAATAACTTTCCCTAAATTTTAACCTCCCCAAGCTGGGTTACCCTACCCTTAACTTGTGAGACCTGAATCATTGTTACCATATGAAGATAGATGGGACTCAGAGGAACCATCCAAATGTTGAGGAAAATCTTTTTTTTAATTTTCTTACCACTTGACACAATAGCAGTTGTCTACTTGTCTTTGGTGTGACCCCAAGATTTAAATAGAATTATGTTGTTTTACGCAATCCAAATTTTTTCCTTTATTCCTTCCATCATCCTTTTTTGTAATTAATGTTGTGTAGAGTGACTAGAGTGTACGTGATTGCATGAATGAATGTTGTGTGAATGGACAGTAGCAAGGGTTGAAGCCTTGACGTGGCGCTACTGCTCACATGTTGCTGTCTTTGTAAATACAAATAGCAACGTGTGCTAATTTAACCATTTTTGTTTGATGGTCTGGAAATAAGAGACAATGATTAAAGATGACCTCCACAGCATGACAGTTCCTCTTGATGGAGAGACTGTCAACTCAAGGATTAGAATATGTTACCAACACAACATAGCACAAAGAAGCATACAGTTGGAAACATGATTCTATGCAAGATAGACTAGTTGGTCACTACTGAGCTGCATCCAGATGCCCAGGACCCCTCCCATTTGCCATCTCTGACCCTGGGGACACCTGGGCCCTCTCTGATCCTCCGCCTGTTTCATGACCATCTGCAATTGTCCGAAGTCACCAGTGTGAGTAATCTAACCTGCTGCCATGTTACTCAAGCCCTGGAAATGACGACTGCCCTTTGAACTGTTGCCCCTTGTGATTGCATTAGCCTGTGAACCTCTGTCCGGTTAACTGTTGCCTTCATGATTGCAAGCCTGCAACCTATGTCCTGTAAACTGTTGAGAACTGTATGGTGGTTTACCCCTGCTGTAACTATATGCTGTGTATTCTGGTGGGGGGAAAGCTGAACGGTGTGACTGGACACAATACATGGGATTACCCTTTGCACATTGAAATAGTGTAGAGAGAAATCTCATCAATTTTCTAAGTTCAGCCTGATGGTTAAATGTAGAAAAACTACAATTATAAGGCCTCTAGTAAGTTAGTAACAATAAATGGACTAGTTCATTTAGATAAACATCACATGAATCTAACAAGGAAAGCAAAACTCAAGAAAACAATTATTTCTGAACAATTTTTTTTTATCTTTAACATAAACAAAACAAAAAAAAATTAAAATAAAAAAAATATATAAAAGTATATTCTCCCCCAACCTGGTGACCAATCGCTGTAGGGACATATTAATTCCAGCCATCTGGTCACCAAGGTACAGAGTAGCCTACAGTTGTCTCCTGAGGCTACGTTGGTACCTCTCCAGAGCCACATAGTGACAGAGCTGCCGGCGATTGTGGAGGGCCAAAGAGTGACACAGCCTCCGGGTTACGGCATATTGTCTCTCTTGGACCTCCACAATGCACCACAGATAATCATTCACATGTGGCTCTGGAGGGTGGGGGATGTGTACTGGTCCTGGAGCGGGTGGAGAAGGACGCACTGGGGAGGAGGCACCAATGAGTGTGTCCAGGTGGGGGGATATTGATGATGGGTGGAGGAGAACATGCCCTGTAGAACCCACTGGGGAGGAAGGACAGTCAGCCCAACCAGACGCGGGCAGGTCCAGGCCTTCGTCCACCGGGTGGAGTTGAAGGATGAAGACTTCACCTGTGAAGAAAAGAAAATACATTAGATAGATAGATAATACAATACACATGGCTTCTTCAACCTAACATTATATAAAGGCAATTATCTCCCAGCCCTTGTAGACAACCGTGTAACATCTTGAGATGTTTTCACTTCCATACCAGTTTTCCATTTTTTGATATTTAGTGATATGCACCTAATCAATTTGTGTGTAGGAGATGGTGGTGTCTGTGTCAATTCGCTGCGTCATACCAAGTTTGCAGAGCTGTGCAGGAAGGTGTAGTACTTTACTGTACTCTGACCGGGGCGGAGCTGAGTGTCCTCCCCGGCCAGAGTACACAGGGATTCCCCTCTACACAACGAGCAGTGTAAAGGGGAATCTCCCAAAGATTTTATCCGCTTGGTCGCACGGCCGGCTGGAGAAAATTTTAAGGTGTAATGGATGCCTAAGTGCTAACCGACCACTAACTAATCTACCTCATCCAGACTGACTGACTGTCGCAAATATGGAAGATCAGTTGCATTTGCAGAAAAACATATCAGCTATACCAGCTTTTAACATTACACTCACCAAAGAGAAGCCATTCAAGCCATTGCATTTAGGATGACCTAATAAAAAGTTGTTTAATAAAATATAGCAGGCTACTTTTTAAAGTTGATAATTTTGTAAGGCCACTGATTGTTGAATAAGCCCCACTTCTGTTCTAGGCTAGGTAGGTTACTCACTCCTGGTCTAGGCTAGGAGGTATAACAGGTATAACATCATGAGAAAAGTGTTAATGCATGCATTAGGGGCATGCCAGAAATTGAACATGTCCAGAGACTGCCAGCCAATAGCTTAATATTCTTTTCTGACACACCCCCTCCAGCCTGCTGTGTTATTCACGATGATTAACAGTGATTGTCTCAGACTGGAAATCTGAACGGCAGCAAGAAGGTGGCATGATCAGGGACATTGAGGAAATAATAAGCACAGGTCACGCTAACAGGAAGACTGGAATCAGCTGCAGAGGGAGACTAATAATTCCAGCTAAACCGAAGCCTTGCAGAATAAAATCACAACCATTTCTAGACAAGGTATGCCATCAGCATTTCATATTTAAAATACTATATTTGCCTGGAAAATACAAAAAAAGTTATACTTACTCCCTGGATCTGCTGCGTCTGGCTGTTCTTCCACATCCCCGGCAGCCTCTACAGGGCAGGTCTCCTCCACCTCCTGCTCAGCCTCAGCAGCTGATTAATGATAGAAAAAAACATTACAATCTGCAGTGTACAACAATCTCACACATTAGTACAAGAACATTGAAACATGTATGATCACTCAGCAGATACCAGCAAGATTATACTAACTTACATGTGGGGGTTGCTGCCTCAGCCTCCTCCTCCTGAGTCTCCCCCTCTGACTGGATGACACCTATTTATAAAGGAGAAATGATGAACATTACAATGTTCAAGCTTCAAATTACTATAAATAAATATACTGTAGTGTATATAGATAAAATTACTTATCCATTAGCATGGCAATACAGGGCAGGTCACTAACGTTTATCTACAAGGCAGGGACATGCATGCACCATTTAGAAAAAATCAGTAAAAAAAACAAATACGAGGCACTTATCTGTCCTGGTTCCAGCGGCCCTGGCGAGTGCTAGGTGCACCGCCACTGATCAGGCGCCTCAGTTCAGAGCGGCGACATTCTGTCAGATTACGTAAGTTACGCAAGCGCTTGCGTTACCTGGCAGAGCGTCGCAGAGGCTCTACCTGTCACTGCTTGAGCGAGAAGCAATGACACTGGAATCGACAATGGAAGGCTGGACAAATGGAAAAGGAACCACTGTATTAGTGTCACTACTACAGTACTTACTGCACGTTGATGACGTGGAGGACTCCTGCTCCTCCGCCCTCTGCCTTCAGCGGCGCTGGGCCTGGATACGATCTTTAAATAAAATCAAACACATCATGGTAAATGACTATGTCGCGTTGCATGCTTGACAAAAAAAATGTCCTGCACACATTGCACACGATGCAATGCTGACACCAACCAGCAGCTGGTTGATCTTATCCTCCCCTACACCCGCTAGGAGCTCCTTCTCATGGGGGAGGAGAGAAACCTGCTTCCCTCTGCGCTCCCCCAACTGCCTGCGCTTACGCACTATGGAACTGCAAAACAAAAAGAGAAGAGAAACGAGTTCCATAAACTTCAATTGTAATCTGAAAATTTCATCAACACATGAAACACATGTAGAATGAACCCGTAGAATGAAACAATGCAAATGGAATTTTTGGATTAGGTGCATTTTTTCATGTAGCACAAGATTTGCACATTTATTTATTAACCAAATTTATTGTAAGAAAAACGTATGCTTTTTTGGTGCACAATAAAATATAAAAGACAGGATTGGGATTGTACCGAGTAAATGTCCATTGTCCACTCCAGTCCACCTTTCTAATTATTATTACGCCCTTGTGTGAACTGTGTATGGTGTAAAATTTCCTTTCTTGTTTCTTTTGCAAAGCATTAACCCACTTGCGGATGTGGACCCCCCCATAGTAACTAAACATATGGCGGGTCCGCAAGCTGGTTAAAGCGTTTGTAAAGGTAATTTAAAAAAAAAATAAAAATAACAAACATGTTATACTTACCTTCACTGTGCAGCTCGTTCTGCACAGAGTGGCCCCGAACCTGGTCTTCTGGGGTCCCTCGGCGGCTGTTTCAGCTCCTCCCCGCAAGCATTCACCACCTTAATGCGAGCTCCCTCGCATGGTGGTGAGTGCTTGCGGGCGCGCTCCCGTGATACAGCCGGCGGCTATAGCCGCTCGCTGTATCACTTGGCCCCGCCCCCCGGCGCGCCGCATCATCGGATGTGATTGACAGCAGCGCGAGCCAATGGCTGCGCTGCTTTCAATCCATCCACTGCAGCCAATCAGCGACCAGGCTGAGCTGCAGCGAAGATGACCAGAACGAGCAGCGTAGATTCGAGGCGTCAGGTAAGTAAAACGGGGGGGCTGGGGGCGGCGGTTCTGTCAGAAGTTTTTTCACCTTAATGCATAGAATGCATTAAGGTGAAAAAATTTTTACCTTTACAACCCCTTTAAGTCCAGCCATCCTTACACTTTTTTTTATATATATATATTTAACTCTTTTTATTTTTCAATAACAAAAAAATGTAAAACCCAGCGGTGATCTAATGCCACCAATAAAAGCTCTATATGTGGCGGGAGAAGAGCATAAATTTCATTTGGGTAGTACATCGCAGGAGCTTGCAGTTTAAAGCTGCAATGCGCTAAATAGCAGAATATGGCCTGGTCAGAAAGGGGGCGTAACCTACAGGTGGTCAGGTCAAGTGGAACTTAAAAGCACTTCCTGCTCAGTTTAGTGATAACTAAGAACAAATAACGGACATGGAAATATTCCTCTTAAAATGATTGTGGCGATAATATATTTAACATGTGAAACTGCAAACTATGCTTTCATGTGTAGGCTAGGCACACCTATGTGCAAATTTGGTTTTTCACAGGAAGGAGGATAAATTGAAAATTATTTATTCCTTTTTAAAAAAAAAAATCATTTAAATTTACTGACATCACATGTGATAGCAATAATATATGTTTATGTGTGTGTATGTGTGTGTGTGTGGGGGGGGGGGGCGACTTGTTTTTGGCCATAATATGTGATTTCATTTTTAACCACTTGCCGACCGGCTCACGCCGATATATATCGGCAGAATGGTACAGCTGCGCAAAGTAACGGGACATCGGGACCCGCGGACTCGATGTCCGCCGGGTGGCAGCGATCGTGTCACGGAGCTGAAGAACGGGGAGATGTGTAAACACAGCATCTCCCTGTTCTGCCTAGTTATCTTCTGCTCCCTGTCATCGGGAGCAGTGATCAGTGTTGTGTCACTGGTAGCCCATCCCCCCACAGTTAAAATCACTCCCTAGGACACACTTAACACCTTCAGCGCCCCTAGTGGTTAACCCCTTCCCTGCCAGTGTCATTTTTTACACAGTAAAATCAGTGCATTTTTTGAGCTTTGATCATTGTATAAATGACAATGGTCCCAAAATGGCATCAAAAGTGTCCGATGTCTCCACCATAATGTCGCAGTCACAATAAAAATCGCTTATCGCCGCCATTACTAGTAAAAAAAATTATTAATAAAAATGCCATAAAACTATTCCTATTATTAGTTTTTTATAAATTTTTTGGGGATACTTATATAGCAAACAGTAAATAAAAACCGCAGAGGTGATCAAATACCACCAAAAGAAAGCTCTATTTGTGGGGGAAAAAAGGACGTCAAATTTGTTTGGGAGCCACGTCACACGACCGCACAATTGTCAGTTAAAGCGATGCAGTGCCAAATCGCACAAAGTGGCATGGTCATTTGGCACCCAAATCCTCCGGGGCTAAAGTGGTAAAAATGTAAAAAAAAAATAATCAGATACATTACTTACCGTTTTATGACGCTGAATTTTTTGCGACAGGCAGTCGAGTCACGCCGATGGCGATAGGTCTCCTTAACCCCTCTGGAGATCTCCTCCCACTTCTCCCACTTCCACTCCTGAGTGGTTTCTCTGGAGAGGGGGGCACCACAGCTGCATCCGGCAAGGAAGCGTTTCCCTTACAATGACCTGGGACTCAATGTGAGTCTACGTAAGGTTACGCTTGCTGCTGCTGCTGCCTCCATAGAAGGCCCAGGAACGTCCTCCTCCATGTCTTCATTATGGGTTGCTGCCATATCTGAGACTGACACAGACACAGCGTCGGATTTTGCGCCCGCCATTGCACTTGCGAATGAGAAACAAATGTGAAAGTTTGGTTGGCTGAATGCTGGGGCAGAGTAGACCAATGATCATGAACGATGAAGATTCGACAAAGAAACTAAAAACATACAAACGTGAATCTTTGGCTTATGGTGTCTGTCGAAAGTTAGAAGATTCGACGGAGCAGCTAAACAAACTGTACGATGCTGCAATCGTTCATTTCTGGTCAAATGCATCCGCCCATAGGCTATAGAAAAATTCTAATGTTGGTTGACTAGTAAAATAATTAATAAATATAATTATTAATGTATTACTAGTCATACAACATTAGAATTCTACTACAGCTAGCTTGTAGGCGGAAAATTCGACCGGAAATGTACGATTGCGGCGTCGTACAGTTTAGCTGCTCCGTCGAATCTTCTTTGAACATTTGACAGACACCATAAGCCTTCAATGACAGATTCAACCCTAATTAATTTCGATTTTCAGACGAATGCAAGTTTTTAACGAAAAATTAAATAAAGAAAAACGAATTTCGGGAGTAACTAAATAAATTTATTTTTCGGATGAAAACAAAATTTCCGAAACAAAATATTTCAGTGTGCACATGTCTAGTAGCTAGAGCCTCTCCCATTTCCCAAGATAAGAAATGCATAGGTTGAGAAGGGAAACTTTGAGAAGAAAGATGTGATTAAAAATAATATTCTGTTATATTCATTCCTCAAAATTATTATAACCTTATTAAAAATTGTGTAGAGGCGTCAGCTTCATTGATGATCATAGTGTTTTTAGCCTGTTTTCAAGCCATGCTTTACCAGGATTTTCATGTTTAACTGAAGTATATTAAATAGACATGAGTTCATTAAACATCTTTTAATATTAGAAATAGTTCACTTAAAAAGGAAAATGTTTTTAAGAGTTAAAACCTTCTCCTTTAAATAGATAGTATCTGTAATTAGTGGGACTGCTTCAGCAGTCCCACTATTGTTAATTTTTTTTTTTATTAGTGGGAATGCTTCAGCAGTCCCACTATTGTTATTCGTTTTTATTTATTTTTGATGCAATTATTATTATTCCATACGTTTTTGGCTCTGCGTAACTTCTGCATACTTTCAGCTGTTAAAACCATCCAATGTTTAAAATGTTCAGCTCATTCAGCTAATGATGGGGCTTCTTTAACTTTTTTCTACTATTTATAGTTTTTAAAATATTAAGCTTTTTAACACTTTTTTAACATTGAAGTGAATGAGAGCATGCTTCAAATCCTTAAAATCTTCTTCCGCTCCCAAAAGTTTCAGCTCCTTCATACTTTCACCTACAGACGCCAAACAAACTTTAAAATGTTCACAAAATATTCAGCTATCTTTTCAGTTTGATATATTTTACAGTTTTTGTGAAAAATCTGTTTAAGTTTAGTGATCATTTCAGGAAATTTTATCGATTAAACAGAGTGTGTATTGGGCTGCTTAGAGTGGACAATGTCATAGCTAGAGCACAGAGCCTTACAAAAATTATCTTAGTTCCTTCTCTATAAATTGCTCTCACACCCACAAGATCTACTTGTCATACACAATTTATACATCAAAATGTAGGTATTTTTGTCTAGTTTCAGGCAATGTGCAGTTTTGTGATACAGCTTTTACTTTTGGCTGGTTGCTCTTCCAAATGACAAGAGTTCTACACTTTCTACCATTGACTGTCCTGTATAAAATTCTTCACATTTCCCAGCGAAATGCACAGCCAACTTCTTTTTTAAATTGCTGACATGCCCACATTTTAAAGTTTATCAACATACATTTTTTACCGATACGTTCATAAAGGCCATGTGTCTCTAACGGTGAAGTCGCTGTTTCGATAGCATGTGCTGTTGTGGATTTATTAAGGCTTGTTTGAAGGATTCTCTCACACTGTCTCTCACTCATTAGGTGTGGGGATTAATGATCAAAAAGCTTTTCAAAAAACCTTTAAATATTCCACATCTTTCATACATCAGTGGTGGTGTTAAACGTTTTTAATGAAATCTATGTTTATTTTAAAACCATTCCTACTTTTCCAACTATTCTCACTTCTTCAACTTTTTCTTATGGATTTAAGCTATTCATCCAGTTAGCTTTAGCAATTCAGCTATTCAGAATTCCCACTCATTTTCTCAAGGAAATACATTTTCTAGTTTAAATTAGAATGTGAAAAGAATTTGTTGCTCAATATTAGTCTCTGACATAATGCCAACTAATTTGTTAGGGGCAGACATATTACTTATGGATCGGGCAAACTTTGATTTTTACAGGAGTGCACAAGTTATTGGAAAAAATAAGTATGTACACCTATTGTTCCAAATACACACACCCTGTTAGGACCGATGCAGCCAGCTGTTTCACAGTTTTTGATCTGGCTAAACTTTTTTTCTATACCCCTATATCCAGATTGTAGGTAGTTATTTGTTTATATTTTTCAATGTTTAGACCAAGCTGGTCACATATTCTGTGCTGAAATTTCTAGAGAAAGCCCAAACAAAACAATACCAGGCTCAAAGTATGGAGTTGCATTGTTATCACATACAAATCTAAAAGGTGTGCTATTCTGAATCCAGTAACCCTATTACCTGTATTAGAGGAGGCTGGAGAAGAAAGAGGGCCACATGACTGTATTGAATTGATGATGCAAGAATCTCTATGCAGTAAACACCCATGAAAAATCCATATCTTTGATTTTATACAAGGATGGTCAACCCAATACTTGATATGCTGTATTCAGAGTAATTGGATTCCTCCTCCTCAGACCAAATAGCAGAGTTCCACATCTTAGCCTGTGTGCTATCAAAAGACAAAATATTCAAACATTTACAAGGATAGAAGATATGTTTTTTGGATAGCGTATAAGTTTGGTCCTAGTCAGAAGGTTAGAAGTTATTTTTTTTTTCAAATATAATTTTTTTAATTAAATACAAACAGAGGGAGAGATCCCATCACTACAGCAGAAATGTAAATGACATTGAATATTTAGTACAGAGTATTTGACAACATAGAACGTGTTGCAATCATATCCTTCCTGATGGTCTCTAACATGAGAACTGTTGGTATTGAAATGTGTACCATATACTCAGAAGGGAACAGCTTGTTTGCACATTTCTATAATGGACAGGATCTCATCCAAATCTTTTCCATAAAAAACATAAAACTGGTAGATAGTATAACCATAGAAAAAGGGAAAGGTGGGCGGGGGGGGGGGAAGAAGAAGAGGGAGAAGAGTCCAAGACAGGGCGAGTTCTAGGTGGAATATAGTTGTTCCTGGGTCTAGAGATACTATGACCCTAATAGGGTCATCCCCTCATCGGAGTAAATAAAGATATTCCATATATCCCAGGTCTTAGTGTATTTCTCTCTGTTTTGTTGTGTGATAAGTACCAGGTCCTCCTTTTTTTATGTCTTCCACTTTCCTGAGCCAACAACCAGTAGTCGGTGGACACTGCTGTTTCCAGTAAAGGGGTATACATGCCTTGGCCGCGTTTAGTAGATGTCGTATTAGCGATTGTTTGTTTGTAAATTTTGAGTGAGATCTTTGATAGGAGTAGCAAGAAAAAGGATTATATATTCTGTGAATCTTTGTGTTATGTGACGTACGTCTCCCCAGAAGTTCCCCAATCTAGGGCATGACCAAAAGATGTGTAGTAATTAGCCCTCGGCCTTCTCACATTACCAGCAGCATTCTGAAGTATTCGGGGGAACATTTGTGGAGCCTGGTGGGTGTAAAATACCACCTAGAGAATATTTTAAAATGTGTTTCCTGGATTTTGGTTCACAAGGATGATTTGATGGCGAGAGTGATGATATGTTGTTTTTGTGTCTCCGAAAATGTATGATTAAGGTCCGCCTCCCATCTTTCCAGACAGAGGAGACGTGGCTGTTTAGGGGGTGAATTTAGCAGGGAATACATTTTGGAGAGTGTATGGGATATTCGCTTGGATTCTGCACAGTGTTCTTCAAGCGTCGTCAATGGGTAAGAAAAAGTGTGTCGGTCAGGGATGGAGTGTAAAAAATGGTGCAATTGTGCTGCTCTCCAAAAGGGAAGGCGGTAATTTCCCGACATGTCTGTCAGTTCCGTAAGAGATAGCCAGCGATTCGACGTGACAAACTTGGAGGCCTGATCGCAGCCTATGTCCCTCAAGTTTGCGTATTCCGCGGAGTGTAGGCCAGGCGTAAAATTCGAGTGACCGAGGATCGGATACAGCGGTAAGTTACTGGACGTCAAGTGTTTGCATGGTAATATGAGTCCTGTGTCTTAGCGTGGTCCCTATCAGTGTCAGGAAGATCCTGCCAGTGATCGGTGTCCCAGGCTCACTGGTGCACGTTTGCGAGTGCCATGGCGCACGTGCGCACGCACATCCCTGTTGGTGCCAGGCGGGTTATTTAAACCTGCCTGTCACACTCAGTCCCCGCTGTCTGGTCTACAGCATTCTGTGTGTTTAACCTGATCTGATCTGCGACTACCTGTTAGAGACCCGGCTATCTGTTTGTGACCAACCCAGCTATCTGCCTGCATCTGACCTTCAGCTTGCCCAGACCATCCTCCTGTTTGATCCCTGGTACCTCTGCTGCCTGCCTGATACCTACCACTGGCCCATCTGACGATCCTTCTGCCTGATCCCTGATATCTGCCTACTTGCCTGCTGTGTTCCTGGTTCCAGTCCAGCACTCCAATCTTCTGCTTACTTGCCTGCTGTTGTTCCTGGCTCCAGACAGCATTCCATTCTCCAGCCTACTTGCCTGCTGTGTTCCTGGTTCCAGTCCAGCACTCCAGTCTTCTGCCTACTTGCCTGCTGTTGTTCCTGGTTCCAGTCCAGCATTCCAGTCTCCAGTCTACTTGCCTGCTGTTGTTCCTGGCGCCAGTCAGCATTCCAGTCTCCAGCCTTCTCTCCAGTTCCAGTCTTCTGGTTCCTAATCATTCCTGGACTTCTGGACGAACTGTTGATCCTGCCAGGCACTCATACCACTCCTCACTCCTGTGCCCTCTGTCTCCATTCCAGGGGGCCGTGAGTGGGAGCCATAGGGGAGGCCTCTCTCTGCAGTTCGGGCTCAAACCCACCAGGTACGTGACAATCAGTGGGTGAGATTTCAGTCTCGGGGGTAGGGAGTCATAGCACCAAAGCACACTTTGCAGAGGGATATTAGTCTGGGATTGTTCTATTTGTGTCCAGAGTTTCTGTGCTACATTTCGTCTCCTATCTAATATCCTGCTCATGTGAGTGGCCTGGTAGTATTGTCTAATGTCTGGTAATGCCAGCCCCCCTTACCTTTTGGGAGTGATTTTGAGCTCGGTTTAACTGGGTCAGTTTTGAGCCCAGATAAAGCGTGTGAAGAGGGCTTGTACCTGTTTAAGTTAGGTATCTGTATGGGAAGGGCCTGGAATAGGTAAAGAAATTTGGGAAGGATGCACATTTTTACTAGATTACATCTGCTAAACCAGGAGTGAAGCCCTTTATGCCATTTCTCCAATAGGGAACAGGTTTTGGTAAGCAGTGGTGGAAAGTTGAGGGCATAGGTGCACCTTATATCAGATGGGATAGGTGTTCCTAGATATTTGAGAGGTGAGTCCGTCCATTTAAATTAAAAGTTTGATTAAAAGGTTAGTAAGGAATGGGGAGGGACTGTGACACCCATAGCTTCCGACTTGGAAAAGTTTATTTTCAAATTTGAGATGGACCCATATGTGTCAAATTCCTTCAGGAGGTTAGGCAAGGAGATTGCGGGATTTGTCAGGGAAAAGAGTAAATCATGCGCTTATGCAGATATCTTACACTGGGAGTCTCCAACTTTAAGTCCTTGTATGTTTGGGTTCAATCCTTTTTTACATAGAATGGTTCCAGGGAAAGGGCAAAGAGGAGGGGTGACAATGGGAACCCCTGTCTCGTGCCGTTTCCAATAGGGAAAGGTTCTGATAGTAGGCCATTCACTTTCACCTGTGCCATCGGAGAGAAGTTTTTTTTACTTCACCAGGAAAATCAATCATACATACTAAGTTGGCTAGTTTTCAATGTTCCACCCCCCTACTAAGGTAGCTATACTAGTGTAAACAACCCAAAGGGAAATCATAAAGCAGACCAGGCTACGTATGCTGCACTAAAGCCCCGGACGAGGTCTTTGCAACTCCATCAATAGTTATGGCCCAGTAGAGCTGGGATTATTAATCAAATTTCAAGAACAAGAACCCTAGATTGAGAAGAACAAGTGGTCCAAAATGAGAGCAGCACCTAATGAATCAGGACTTTGGAAAAATATTGAGATTTTAGGTCTGCCAGCCACTCTTTTCTCAATAATGATCAGCTTGACACATGGATCATGACATAACTCAAGTGGTCATGGCTGCCTCAGTAACAAGCATTGGATAGTGCCCGGGCTCAAAACAATTGCTTAAATATACTGCTTTTTGTTTTACCTCTGCCCTTGGTAACCCATGGGAGAACATCACCGTGCCAACTAAGGTATTACCAAAAGCTACTCTTTTCAAAGGATTACAAATTGATTAAATCCAGATGACCAAGTCAGGATCTTTTGAGTATGATGTACTTGTCAGTGTAGACATATTTTCTGGGTGACCAGAGGCATGGCCAGTGGCAAAGGCTACTGCAAAGGCCACAGGAAAAAATCTGAATCCCAGAAACTATAAAGAGTGATAGAGGATTTCACTTTACAGTAAAAGTCTTACAATAAGTTTCGAATATATTGGGAATACAAGGTCTTTCATACTCACCCTCAGAGTAGTGGTAGGGTAGAGAGATTAAAGAATAATTAAAAACAGGATTGCTAAATTGATGGCTGAAACAGTAAAGTCATGGCCTGAGTGCATCCATATTACTCTTTACTTAGACACACAGGCCTACATTTTGTTTTATACAGCCCTTCATATAGAACAAAATTTTGCCCAGCAGCTGCAAGTCTAGCATTTAGATCTCATAGAGTATGTTGCTGCTCTCCCCAGTTTTTTTTTTATTTTTTACGACAACACATTTAAATGTTTTTTGCTCCTTTCCAGATCCTAACAGTTTGGTAGGATCTCAAGCTAAAGTCAGGTGACTGGATGGTTGTTAAAAGGTATGTAGGAAAATGTTTGGAGCCACGATACAAGTGCCCATTTTGTGTGCAACTAACTGAAGAAAAAACACTTACACTTGCCTGCCATTGCAAAAAAGATTCTAAAATGAAAGTACTTCTGTGTTTTATTTGCTTTTCTCTAGGAATCAAAGCCTGGGATACTAATCCATTAATTCAAAAGCTTAATTTGTATGTTGAGAAAAATATAGTTTATAGGTATCTGATTACAGAAAGTGAGTATTTATATTTTGCATTTTTTTAGGATTTTTTTTGTTCTGGTAAGATTACAGTATGTCTTTATATTTTAGAAACAGTTGAATACTGTCTGTGATACTTTTTTTTTATTTGCACTAACATCCAAGTTTTCAGGACAAAGCTTTCAGGATGTGTCCCTTTTATCAATGACTTTGATGAAGAGGGCACACCCCGAAAGCTTGTTCTGAAAACTTGGATGTTAGTACAAATTTAAAAAGTATCACAGACAGTAGTCAATTGTTCTGCTGCAAGTGCACTATAATGCCCCGTACACACGGTCGGACTTTCCGACAGAAAATATGCGATCGGATCGTGTTGTCGGAAATTCCGAACGTGTGTGGGCTCCATCGGACTTTTTCCATCTGATTGTCCGACACACAAATTTTGAGATAAGGCTATAAAATTTTCCGACATAAAATCGGATCGCGTCAATTCCAACCGTGTGTGGCCAATTCCAACGCACAAAGTGCCACGCATGCTCAAAATAAATTCTGAAACGGAACAGCTCGGTTTGGTAAAATTAGCGTTCGGAATGGATATAGCACTTTCGTCAGGCTGCAATGTTTTAAATAGTTTAATGCAGCGCACTCTCTTCTTCTTTATAATGCTAGAAGAATGAAATAGTTTTGCTGCTGATATTCACAGAGTTCTCACAAACTTCTTTCTTTATTATTTATTGTGATTTCATCAATATAATATTTTTATTTGTCACATCTGATTCAAAAATTTTTTTTTTTTGTTAGTATTTTTTTCAAGCCTGATCTTTTTTTTTTTTTTTTTAAACTCCAGAATATTTTTGGGTGTGTTTTGTGTGTCAAGTTACCACAACACCATTATTATCTTGTATTATTTAATCTCAAGGAGATTGTTTGGTGTTGGTGTCCCTTGTTAATTTCACATTGTAGTTTTGAAATGTACCTGTCTCCTCACAAACAACTGTCCTTTTTGAAGGAAAACACACATAGAGCAAGTATAACTGAAACAAAAAATCCTTTATTAAGGGATCAGAACCAAACAAAGAGAGAGGCAACGCTGGAGAAACAGCAGAAATTGGCGAAGCCTTTGGCCCCCAGGGCACACATCAATTATTTCCAGGCAAAATTGGTGGCCTGAGGAGTCCATATCTAAGGGAGTTCAATCTGGTCCAGAAGTCCAAGAGATCATGAACAGCTGCAGAGGACATGTATGTTCCCAGGCTGTGGTCATACAAGAGCCTGCATCTTTTGCCAGATCAGACTGAACCCAGGTCATCACTCTCTGGTCTTCCTTCCACCCTTCCTTCCACGCTGTGTCTGTGGTGGTGGAGTTGTGGCAGGAGGAGGAGGAGGATGGTCCAACTCACACAGGTGGGTTTTGTGTGTGATTTCGCCCCTCACCCCCTTAGTTAGTGTTTTGTAAAGAAGGTCCTCACACATGAGGCGTTGGCCCTCCTGCATGCCCTGCAGTTTTGTGGCAGCCATGGAGGCAAAGGCCTCTTCAGGAGTGGGGAAGGCTCTGAGGGATGCAGAAGCCTCCTGAATCAGCCTGAGTGCTAAATCCTGCACGTTACTCCCCTTCCTGGGTCTTTTGGTTGGAAGGCGGAGGGGAGGAACCTGCGATTCTGTCAGGCTCCTACTGGGCCCGGCCTTCTCCTGGCTGCCACTTACCCCCGCCTCCTCCTGGCTGCCACTTACCCCCACCTCCTCCTGGCTGCCACTAACCACCGCCTCCTCCTGGCTGCCACATTCCACAGCCTCCTCCTGGCTGAAGTCTTCCTGTGTATGAA
This sequence comes from Lithobates clamitans, assembly GCA_037952925.1. Taxonomy (NCBI): domain Eukaryota; kingdom Metazoa; phylum Chordata; class Amphibia; order Anura; family Ranidae; genus Lithobates; species Lithobates clamitans. The sequence goes on from JBBGZY010000216.1 coordinate 6,062,281, forward strand.
AAAGGGATATAGTTTTAGTTTTTTCTTCATCAATCACACACAATTTTCACCTTATGACTGTTGCAAATTGAATGTTAACAAATATAACAGACTATCATTCTGAGCCCAGCATTTTTCATTCTTGTCCCATTTTTTTGTGCCCACTACTGTCTATTGATATGTAAAACACTTTATTAAATCAGCAATTAGTGATCAATAATAACATCTAGTAAACATAATTTATTTATTGACCAGAAATCTGTAGAACAATGCTATACCTGGCTCCAGCTGGGCTCCTCCACTTCTTCCTGGCTGGAAGTCCCAGGTTGGACGTCGGAAGCCTCAGCTGGGGTGGAAGATAGGGTGGAAGGAAGAGTGGAAGGAAGAGTGGAAGGAAGGGTTGAGAGGGATTCCCTGACTTCAGTCTGGTCTGACAGAAAATGAAGTCTATCATAGTACCACAGCCTAGGGACATAAACATCATCTGCTGCAGCTCCGGATCTCTGGGAATCCGTGACCTTCTTGCGCTCCCTAAGATAAGTGTTCCTCAGGCCACCAATTTTGGCTTTTAAATAGGGGATGGTTGCTGTGGGGACCACTGGCTTCACCAACTCCAGCAGTTTCTATCCAGCGCTGCCTGCCTCTTTTGTTTATGATTATAATGCGGGTGTTTCACCTGCCACAGACAGGGCAGCTCCCTGTTTTTGTCTTTGAACAGGGGGAGGAAATTGTGGTCATTGAAGCCATCCATTTTATCCGCAAAACACAAGACAAACCCTAAGAAAAAGAAGGAAACATAGGGGGGCCTCCAATGGTGTAGTATAAAAACGAATATTTATTGGAATAAAAAGCACTATACATCAAGTGCATACAGTGACATAATGTAATGCGGAGAGCCGCCGTCACCAAGTACGATATTTCCGGTCCACGGTAACAACCGGGTCAGAGGGTACTGACAAGCGGATGCGTCGGCTAGCAAAAAGTTCCTAAGTTCCTAAGTTCCCAAGTTACAGGTCCGCGGTAACTTGGTGACGGCGGCTCTCCGCCTTACATTATGTCACTGTATGCACTGTATGCACTTGATGTATAGTGCTTTTTATTCCAATAAATATTCGTTTTTATACTACACCATTGGAGGCCCCCCTATGTTTCCTTCTTTTTCTTTGGCATGATTTCTGGGATCTCGAGGCAAGCCTGATGGGTATTTACCAAGGACGCCTATCTATCTGATGTCATCCAACCATCCACCATCGAGCAGCATCCATCATAACCATCCCCATTGTCATCTAGGATTCCCTACAATTAAGGCTTTTTCCAAAGCCCTTCAAGGTAAGGGCACTGTGAGCACATCTGCACCAAGAGCATCTAGGTTTATATTTCTCACTGCAACCATGGAAGAAAATGTATGAACTTTCACACCACTAATGTGTATTTTCTAATGATTCATCTTTACCAATGAACTTTTTTGGGTCACTATCAGCACAATGTTTTGATCAGCACTTGCTATATTAATTGATTTCAATATCCCACATTAGATATCTATGAATTTTTCTTTATCCCATTACCAGATAGTCCCTATCATTAAGCAGTTTTCTCCTGGATGGGATCCCGGATGGGATTATTTGATGATCATTCCACACAGTCACTTAGTGCACTATTTGGCACATGTTATTTATGGGATTTAGTCTCATTTGCTTTGTTGTGTTCTGCACGAAATCATTTGTTTATTCACAGTTTATAAATACTCATGTCTGATATTGCCTTCAATTTATAACAAAGTTGAACTTTGTAAGTTCCAGATTTGTGTATATGTTGTTGGTTTTAAACATGCCTGTTTTACCTTAAATGGACATTTCTACTTTTATTAATGTGACCAAAAAATTGTTATACAACAAACATGTTGGTTTGTTTTAAAAACCTTTTATAAATGCACATGTGATTGTGCTGGTATTAAAAAGATTGATAATCAAGAATGTGTGGATTATTGTTTCAATGCTCAAAAACTTTTTTTGTGGTTAAATTGTGGTTTTCTGTGACAATGGGGGTTATTTCCTGAGGGCAAATCCACTTTGCACTACAAGTGCAGTTTCAGTGCAGTCAAAGTGTCTTTGCCTCTGTTAAATAACACCCAACAGTGCTTTTCGAATGTTACACAATAACGCCATTTTCAAGACTACCCACATTTCAGTCAGGGTCAGCTAAAAGAAAGACAAGCAGTAAATGTTAGCAAATATTTTAGTAGTTAAAAAAAATTTTATTTAAAAAATGTCTCAGACATTGTCTGGCATATTGATGGCCCCCCTACCGGCAAAGTATTCAAGGTATCTTAGACGGACCTCGCGGGCACTTAGGGGGGGCAAGCCAGGACGGCCAGCTTCAAGTGCCGTCAGGGTTGGTTCATTTACATGAATTCTGGATTCAGGCCCAACTGAGGCAGCATAGTTGGCAGAATTTCTCCTTAAAAAGTTGTGGAGAACACAGCAAGCCAGGATGGTGTGATTCAGTTTATACTCCGCCATGTGTATGGGTGTAAGAAATAGGTGGAACTGGCTGGCCATGATTCCAAACGTGTTCTCCACCACTCTTCTGACTCTGGCCAGCCAGTAATTAAAAACCCCCTGGTCCGGGGTGAGGATCCTCATAGGGAATGGCTGCAAAAGGTGGTCCCCCAGCGAAAACGCTTCATCCTCAACGAAGACGAATGGGAGTCCTTTCGCATTGGAGGTGGCAAGTCCAAGCTGCCATTCTGGAGACGCCTGTAGAACTCCGTCTGGGTGATGACTCCACCATCTGACATCCGGCCATTCTTCCCCCTCGTCCACATGCAGGAACTCATAAGTAGTAGACAACACTGCCAACATCACAATACTATTGAACGCCTTATAGTTGTAATAGTATGATCCTGAGTTGGGTGGTGGGACGATGTGGATGTGTTTACCATCAATTGCCCCTCCGCAGTTAGGAAAGTCCCACCCCTGGGCAATGTGGGAGGCCACAGTCTGCCATTCCTGTGGGTTGGAAGGAAACTGTGGAGTCAAACAAGAAAAATAAATTAATCATTTTGCACATAAACATAAAAAGCAGATTAGACACAAACATTCTTGGCCAACATCAGTATAACATTTATTTTAGGGAGTATTTAAAGACAAAGGTATAAGGGTCACCTATCAGATTCCTCCTCCCCCCTCCCATGGACAATTTCTAAAATTTTATGGGGGGGGATAGGTTTTGGACAGGTAGCCCTCTCCATTTCATTGAGAGATGAATGCCTAAATAATGTGTATTAGTTTGGCCAGCCCCTCCTTACTTACACTATTGGCAGCCCACTGGACAGGTAAGAAGTGTCATAATACAAAGAGATAAATACACACTGTACACATTTAAGCACATTTTGACATTCTGCTATTACCTATCAAGATAATAATAGGATACCAAAACTTTAAACAGTACCATTTGAAAGTATTCAGGCAGGCCCTTGCACTACAAGCTTTGGGGAATTCATCCATGTCACGGAACGTCCCTCACTCCGCTTGAGTGCTTCCGTCAGTATACCGCTTCCTAAGTTCTGGAACACAAGTCCAATGGATCTGGCTATAGGAACCCCCAAGAACTAGACAACACCAGTCTTGGAGTACATCAGAACTAACTCTTTATTTGAGATCTCAGACACATTTATACAGCAGGCTGACTCAAAGCTAATCTAATTAACATGAGCTAATTTACTAAAACATTTACCAGACCAGATGACAGACTTGTGGGCACCGAGCTTCACACAGTAGTATAAACACAATAGCAGGAGATAATTACAATTAACAATACAAACAACAATCTCCCCCCTCCTCAGCCTAGTCATCAACAGTTTGTCCCCTAGCCAGTGCTGGTGGCTAATGTGATCAGCTCACTCAATTAACATAAACACAGGTAGTTGGAGTTGATGACACCAGCATCTCCTCACAGGATCTGTCCCAACAGTATAATTCAGTGTTATCATTCTAATATGGCATATAAAGGGTTCCCAGAGTCTGTGTGTTTTGGGGGGACATGGAGCTAAATTCCAAAGTAACACCAACCCCAAGGTCCCCAGGCATACAGCTCACAGAGAGCACCATTCCCCCAAATTATAGGGCCCATAATCGGTGGGCAAGAGGCTTGCGTTCAGTCCCCTCCAATAGCCTCTGTCTCAGGTGAGTCTGTCACAATCCATAAATATCACAACAAAAGAGGTGGGTATAGTGTGTATGGGTTTGGCAAAGTCAGCAGATAGAGGATTGGTATCAGCTGAGTTAGCAGTTGGGGGGAGGGAGGGTTCCAAATGATTTTGGGACAAAAAAAAAAGCCTCTGGCACTCTGCTGGAATTTAAAGCACAAATCACAATTTACCACATTTTAGGGGGTATTTAGGGTAAAGCACTACTATGGAGCTGACAAAATACATTGATAAGTGACTACATGAGGTGAATATAGGGCCAAGAGAGCATGCTGGGGAGGTAAGTGAAGGCAAATATGTATGAAGGACAAAAAAAAAATTACCTAAAAATCCAGCATGCATGAGGACAAAGGGGACATTCACAGCATGTTACAATCATGGTAATTAGGGAATGAAGAAAGAAATACAAAATATTATCAAACTTTAAATACAATAAAATTTGATATTAAAGGATAAAAATCTTACTTTAATATAGTCCTTCTGCAGGACCTGGATGATGGCAGAAAAGTCTCCGGTAGGGATGAGCTTCGCGTTCGAGTCGAACCCATGTTCGACTCGAACATCGGCTGTTCGGTCGTTCGCCGAATTCCGAACGTTATGGGCCGTTCGCGCCAAATTCGTGTGGCGCGTCACTGCCCATGATTCACTGTGGCATCGCAGTGCATTGCTGGCTGATGATTGGCCAAGCATGCACTATGACCCACATGTTTGGCCAATCACAGCATCGTTGGTAGAGAGAGCTGTAATTGGCCAAAGCCAGGGTGGCTTTGGCCAATTATGGCTCAGGGGGTTTAAAACACGCCCCACACTATATAAGGCCGCCTGCACGGCGGCCCTGTGTAGTGTGTTCCGGCGTGCTTAGATAGAGAGAGAGAGACAGTGTCATTTCATTTGAGTTAGCTAGATTAGGCAGGACAGTCAGTGAGTTAGCTGCACTTACAGTGTATTGTGTATATATATGCATCCCAGGTGTTGCATATATATATATATATATATATATATATATATACACTGTATTCAGTTTAGCTAGATCCATTCCTGTTATCTTTCTACTGATAGGCAGGCTTGTCTTGTTACAGTATTTACAGCTACCTGAAGAAAATTGCTGGTGTTCTTTTGATCCTATTAGTACCACAGTTAGGCAGCTAGACTATTTACAGTTAGTGTAGTGCTTCCTGCTCACAGTGTTCAGCTAAAACTACAAGTTAGTGTAGTGAGACCTCTGCACCGTGTTCATCTAAAGCTACAAGTTAGTGTAGTGCGTCCTGCTCACAGTGTTCAGCTAAAAGTACAAGTTAGTGTAGTGAGGCCTCTGCACCGTGTTCATCTAAAGCTACAAGTTAGTGTAGTGCGTCCTGCTCACAGTGTTCAGCTAAAACTACAAGTTAGTGTAGTGAGACCTCTGCACCGTGTTCATCTAAAGCTACAAGTTAGTGTAGTGCGTCCTGCTCACAGTGTTCAGCTAAAAGTACAAGTTAGTGTAGTGAGACCTCTGCACAGTGTTCATCTAAAGCTACAAGTTAGTGTAGTGCGTCCTGCTCACAGTGTTTAGCTAAAACTACAAGTTAGTGTAGTGAGACCTCTGCACCGTGTTCATCTAAAGCTACAAGTTAGTGTAGTGCGTCCTGCTCACAGTGTTTAGCTAAAAGTACAAGTTAGTGTAGTGAGACCTCTGCACCGTGTTCATCTAAAGCTACAAGTTAGTGTAGTGCGTACTGCTCACAGTGTTCAGCTAAAACTACAAGTTAGTGTAGTGAGACCTCTGCACTGTGTTCATCTAAAGCTACAAGTTAGTGTAGTGCGTCCTGCTCACAGCGGTTCAGCTAAAACTACAAGTTAGTGTAGTGAGACCTCTGCACCATGTTCATCTAAAGCTACAAGTTAGTGTAGTGCGTCCTGCTCACAGTGTTCAGCTAAAACTACAAGTTAGTGTAGTGAGACCTCTGCACCGTGTTCATCTAAAGCTACAAGTTAGTGTAGTGCGTCCTGCTCACAGTGTAGTGAGACCTCTGCACCGTGTTCATCTAAAGCTACAAGTTAGTGTAGTGCGTCCTGCTCACAGTGTTCAGCTAAAACTACAAGTTAGTGTAGTGAGACCTCTGCACCGTGTTCATCTAAAGCTACAAGATAGTGTAGTGCGTCCTGCTCACAGTGTTCAGCTAAAACTACAAGTTAGTGTAGTGAGACCTCTGCACAGTGTTCATCTAAAGCTACAAGTTAGTGTAGTGCGTCCTGCTCACAGTGTTCAGCTAAAACTACAAGTTAGTGTAGTGAGACCTCTGCACAATGTTCATCTAAAGCTACAAGTTAGTGTAGTGCGTCCTGCTCACAGTGTTCAGCTAAAACTACAAGTTAGTGTAGTGAGACCTCTGCACCGTGTTCATCTAAAGCTACAAGTTAGTGTAGTGCGTCCTGCTCACAGTGTTCAGCTAAAGTTACAAGTTAGTGTAGTGAGACCTCTGCACCGTGTTCATCTAAAGCTACAAGTTAGTGTAGTGCGTCCTGCTCACAGTGTTCAGCTAAAACTACAAGTTAGTGTAGTGAAACCTCTGCACAGTGTTCATCTAAAGCTACAAGTTAGTGTAGTGCGTCCTGCTCACAGTGTTCAGCTAAAACTACAAGTTAGTGTAGTGAGACCTCTGCACCGTGTTCATCTAAAGCTGCAAGTTAGTGTAGTGCGTCCTGCTCACAGTGTTCAGCTAAAACTACAAGTTAGTGTGGTGCGTCCTCCTCACAGTGTTCAGCTAAACCTACAAGTTATTTTTTTGCGAGCTCTGCACAGTGTTCTGCTAAAGCTACCTGTAGAAGGTTGGTGGTGTTTTCCTGATCCTATCACTACCGCAGGCAGCTAAATAAGCTGCAGGTTATTTTTTGCGACCTCTGCACAGTGTTCACCTAAAGCTACCTGTAGAAGGTTGGTGGTGTTCTCATACTACAGGCAGGCAGTTGATTTTGCTAGCTGCAGTATCAGTGCATATATATATATATATATATATATATATATATATATATATATATATATATATATATATATCCCAGCTTAGTGCAGCTACAGGCCATTAGTATGTCTGGAAGGCCAACAAGGAGAGGCAGACAGTCACAAGCCAATAAAAGAGGGCAAGCAGGCTCTGTGTCTAGTGCTGGTCGTGGAGACGGTGCATCCTCATCAGCACGTGGCCGTGGGACACGCTTGGCCTTTTTTTCGGCAGCTGGCTGTGTTGAGCCGCAACATGCGGAAGACTTGGTCGAGTGGATGACCAAGCCGTCCTCATCCTCCTCATCCTCTCTCAGCCATGCTCAGGGTACTTTGTCTGGCAAAGCAGCGGCCTCTTCCCTCGGCTCAATGTCATCAGTGACTCCTTCCCTAGCCCCACCATGTCCTCCTGAGAAGTCCCTCGAACTGTTTGACCACAGTGTTGGGTACATGCTCCAGGAGGATGCCCGGCGTTTGGAAGGCTCTGATGATGATACTGAGCTAGATGAAGGCAGTAACGTGAGCACGGACAGAGGGGGTGCCCAAGAAGGACAGCAATCTGGCAGTCATGCTCCCCCTGCTGCAGCATACTGCCAGGTTTGCTCCAGTGATGAGGAGATGATGGGATGATGAGGTCACTGACTCAACGTGGGTGCCTGATAGGAGAGAGGAGGAGGAGGAGGAGGCGGCACATCACAAACGAGGCAAGGCAGGATGCCCTCCAGGGGCCAGCCTAAGGGCAGCACACTGACTGCATCACAACCCAAAGCTCCATATGTGTAGGGCGCTGCAGTCTCTGCGCGTTATTCAAAAAGTTCTTTGGTGTGGGCCTTGTTTGAGACTAGTGCATCAGATCGCACCGCTGCTATTTGCAACATATGTCTCAAGCGTATCTCGCGTGGCCAAAACATCTCCCGCTTGGGTACCACATGCTTGACCAGACATATATTGACCTGCCATGCAGTTTGTTGGCAAGCATATCTAGAAGACCCACACCAAAGAACAAAGAGGACCTCTCCTTGCTCCTCATCAGCTGAGATCTCCAGCCGCACTATACCTTCAGTCCTCTCTGAGACATGCACTGAGAGGAATGAAGGTGTAGAATTAGGTGTGCCACATCCAAGTACTTGTGGGCAATCTGCTTTCGGTACACCGACGTCAGATTGTACCAGGCAAATTTCCCTGCCCCAGCTGCTGCACCGCCGAAAGAAGTTTGCTTCCAGCCATCCACATGCCCAGCGGTTGAATGCTAGCTTGGCAAAATTGCTAGCACTTCAACTGCTGCCTTTTCAGTTGGTAGACTCTGCCCCCTTCTGTGAGTTTATGGAATGTGCGGTTCCTCAGTGGCAGGTACCCAAACGCCAATTTTTCTCACGGAAGGCGATTCCGGTTCTCTACCAGCATGTGGAAGGCAATGTCCATGCCTTGCTGGACAGGGCGGTCAGTGGTAAGGTGCATATTATCGCTGGACTTATGGTCCAGCAGGCATGGACAGGGACGTTACCTAAGTTTCATGGCGCATTGGGTGACTCTGCTGGCAGCTGGGAAGGATGCAGGACAAGGTGCAGTAGTTTTGGAGGTTGTTCCGCCACCACGCCTCCAAAATGCCACTACTAATGATTGTGAGACACCTCTCTCCTCCACCCCCTCCTCTTCTTCTTCCTCCATTGCCTCTGGCACCTACTTTGCTCCGTAGGTGTTCAAGGGGCTACGCAAGTATGCAGGCCAAAAGATGCCATGCGGTGCTTGAGCTGGAATGCTTGGGGGACAGGAGCTACACTGGGGCAGAGGTTCTGTCAGCTCTGCAGGGGCTGGTTCAGAGGTGGTTGATGCCATGCCAACTTAAGGCAGGAATGGTGGTTTGCGACAATGGCACCAACCTCCTCTCTGCCCTCCGACAGGGACAAATGACCCATGTGCCCTGTTTGGCTCACGTCCTTAACTTGGTGGTGCAGTGGTTCTTGGGCAGGTACCCGGGCTTACAGGATGTCCTGAGGCAGGCCAGGAAAGTCTGTGTGCATTTCCTCCAGTCATATAATGCCAGTGCTCGGCTGGCAGACCTCCAAAAGGAGTTTAACCTGCCCAAGAACCACCTAATCTGTGACATGCCCACCAGGTGGAACTCAACGTTGGCCATGCTGCAGCTGCTGCACACACAGAAGAGGGCCATCAATGAGTACCTGTGCGACTATGGCACCAGGACAGGGTCAGGGGAGCTTGGTTTTTTTCCCCACGCCAGTGGGCCATGATCAGGGATGCATGCACTGTCCTGTCACCATTTGAGGAGGCCACGAGGATGGTGAGCAGTGACAGTGCATGCATCAGTGACACTGTCCCCCTTGTCCACCTGTTGGAGCACACGCTGCATGGAATAATGGACAGGGCACTTGAGGCAGAACAGAGTCAGGAAGAGGAGGACTTCCTTAGCTCCCAAGGCCCCCTTTATCCACACAGTGTTCCTGCGTGCCCGCCGATCACACAGGAAGAGGACGAGGAGGAGGAGGAAGATTGTGTCAGTATGGAGGTGGAGCCTGGCACTCAGCATCAGCAGCAGTCTTTAAGGGATCAGTCCCAAGAAACACATGGGCTTGTACGTGGCTGGGAGGAGGTGGCTGCGGACCATGTCGCCCCTAGTGACCCAGAGGACTCCGGACCGAATCCCTCAGCAAACCTACGCTGCATGGCCTCCCTGATCCTGCAAAGCCTGCGTAAGGATCCTCGTATTCATGGTATCAAGGAGAAGGACCAATAACGGCTGGCAACCCTCCTTGATCCACGTTACAAGGGTGAGGTTGTGGACCTTATCTTGCCATCGCAGAGGGAGCAGAGGATGAAACATCTTCGTGAGGTCTTGCAGAAAGGTCTGTGCAATGCGTTCCCAGAGACTGGGAGGTTACAAACTCCTGTTTCTGGACAACGTGTTGCTGAGGCTTCGGTCAGTCAAAGAAGGAGCGGTGGAGAAGGTGGCCGTCTGACCGATGCGTTCAGACAATTTTCTGGTCCGCAGCCCCAAGGTTCCAGCAACCATCGTCAGCGTCTGTTTTACATGGTGCAGGAATACCTAGGGGCAAGATCTGACTGGACACCTTTCCCACCGAAAATCCTCAAGGTTACTGGGTCTTGAGGGTGGATCACTGGCCAGAGCTTGCACAGTATGCAATTGAGCTACTGGCCTGTCCTGCATCCAGCGTTCTTTCGGAACGCACATTCATTGCTGCTGGAGGCTTTGTAACAGATCACAGGGTGCGTCTGTCCACCGACTCGGTCGATCGACTGACCTTCATAAAAATGGATCAGTCTTGGATCACCACCAGCTACCAAGCACCTGATGCTGATGTAACCGAATAATTTTTTTTGGAATCTCAGATTCCTTCAAAGACTGCCTATGCTGATGCTGAGTGACTATCCTGAGTAATTATCCTCTTCCTCCTCAATGATCACGCTGATAGCTTGTAAGAACATTTTTGGTTCAGGGCACCACCACCAGTGCCTAAGGCCCAATTTTTCATCCCCTGTTTAACAGGGGCGTGTAATTACAATTTTTGATGCAATACTTTGCAGCAGGGCTCGTTCCTGCATTCCAACTAGAGTATCTGTGAGGGGTTGCACTGTTGTGGCACCAGCACCAGTGCCTAAGGCCTAATTTTTCAGCGTGAATAAGTTTTATAGGAGTGCTGAGCAATGTACATACACACTGTAAAAATAAACAGAACTAAAAATACTATTAAATAGATGGGACACAGATGTTATTAACTATGTCAGTGTGAAAAAAATCAATATTGCATGACCCAATCAATGACAGGTGAGTATCTCAAATGTCTATAAGAATAATATTGTGACAAATCTGTGACTAAGAAAACTAAACCATAATTGATGAAGGAAAATAATAAAAAATGAAAGAAAATACATCTAAAAAGAGTCCATAGCTCAACAAAAACAGTATTGATATAAGTCCATCCGTGTTAAATTAACATGCATGGAAAATGGCTTGTCTCCAAGTGCTCTGTGAAATATTGTAACAAAATCTTGCTGTGGTGAGAAATAGAGTGCGTAGACAGACCTCCACCTCTTGGAAAAATTGCTGCCTCTTACCAGATAGGAATGGTCTCTTAATTACAGGAGACCCAGGGAGCGGATGGCTGCAACCCCAGCCAGGGATCTTTAAAGCAGGCACTCAGCGTCCAAATCCAGGGACTCCCTCCAACCAGCCTCAGCAAATATGGAAATGTCACCATGAGGTCTCACAGGTAAAAGGCTGCTATCTGTCCTCTGAGCTCTTCCATCATCCCCAGGGAGAGCTGTGCTGTGTGCTGGACAGGAGGAAAGTGATTGAGGGTGCACTCTGTGATGATCTCTTCCTGGAGCAGGAGCAGGAGCAGGAAGAGATCATCACAGAGTGCACCCTCGATCACTTTCCTCCTGTCCAGCACACAGCACAGCTCTCCCTGGGGATGATGGAAGAGCTCAGAGGACAGATAGCAGCCTTTTACCTGTGAGACCTCATGGTGACATTTCTATATTTGCTGAGGCTGGTTGGAGGGAGTCCCTGGATTTGGACGCTGAGTGCCTACTTTAAAGATCCCTGGCTGGGGTTGCAATATTTCACAGAGCACTTGGAGACAAGCCATTTTCCATGCATGTTAATTTAACACGGATGGACTTATATCAATACTGTTTTTGTTGAGCTATGGACTCTTTTTAGATGTATTTTCTTTCATTTTTTATTATTTTCCTTCATCAATTATGGTTTAGTTTTCTTAGTCACAGATTTGTCACAATATTATTCTTATAGACATTTGAGATACTCACCTGTCATTAGTTGGGTCATGCAATATTGATTTTTTTCACACGGACATAGTTAATAACATCTGTGTCCCATCTATTTAATAGTATTTTTAGTTCTGTTTATTTTTACAGTGTGTATGTACATTGCTCAGCACTCCTATAAAACTTATTCACTCAGTTATTACCATTCACTCTCATATTCCTATGAGGTTTTTTAGGCATTTGCCTGTTGTCACTTTCAGCTTTTTAGCGCGACTTTTTGATTTTTATATGATTTATGGTTTACTACTTTTTAGTCGCAGCTTATATTAATTAGTGTAAGCGCAATATTTGTTTTTTACCTTTCCTAATTTTTCAGCCCCTGTTTAACAGGGGCATGTAATTACAATTTTTGATGCAATACTTTGCAGCAGGTCTCGTTCCTGCGTTCCATCTGAAGTATCTGTGAGGGGTTGCAGTGTTGTGGCACCAGCACCAGTGCCCAAGGCCTAATTTTTCAGCCCCTGTTTAACAGGGGCATGTAATTACAATTTTTGATGCAATACTTTGCAGCAGGGCTTGTTCCTGCGTTCCAACTAGAGTATCTGTGAGGGGTTGCAGTGTTGTGGCACCAGCACCAGTGCCTAAGGCTTAATTTTTCAGCCCCTGTTCAACAGGGGCATGTAATTACAATTCTTGATATAATATTTCACAGCAGGGCCCATTTCTGCGCCCACCAAGAGCGAGTGAGGACTTACAGTGTTGTGGCACCATCACCACCAAAGGCCCAATTTTTCTGCCCTTGTTCAACAGGGGCATGTAATTACAATTCTTGATCTAATATTTCACAGCAGGGCCCGTTTATGCACCCACCAAGAGCGAGTGAGGACTTACAGTGTTGTGGCACCAGCACCACCACCACCACCACCAAAGGCCCAATTTTTCTACCCTTGTTAAACAGGGGCATGTAATTACAATTCTTGATCTAATATTTCACAGCAGGGCCCATTTCTGCACCCACCAAGAGCGAGTGAGGACTTACAGTGTTGTGGCACCAGCACCACCACCACCACCAAAGGCCCAATTTTTCAGCCCTTGTTCAACAGGGGCATGTAATTACAATTCTTGATCTAATATTTCACAGCAGGGCCCATTTCTGCGCCCACCAAGAGCGAGTGAGGACTTACAGTGTTGTGGCACCAGCACCACCACCACCACCAAAGGCCCAATTTTTCTGCCCCTGTTCAACAGGGGCATGTAATTACAATTCTTGATCTAATATTTGACAGCAGGGCCCTGTGAGGGCTTACAGTGTTGTGGCCACAACAACACCTAAGGCCCAAATTTCTGCTGAGTATATAGGGCAGGCCCCTACTTTCAAACATCTAACTTACAAACGACTCCTACTTGCAAACGGAAGGAGACAACAGGAAGTGAGATGAAATCTACCCCTAGGAAGGGAAATTCTCTCCTGTAAGAGTCAATATGGGAAAAACTTTTCTCCTTTCCACTGATGCTTTATAAGCAATCCTTGTTTCACAAAAAAACCCACATTTTCAAAAAACATTTGTCATTGGGAGGTGAAATCTTCTGAAGAGGAGCACAGACAGCAAAACAAATGTCACAGGGGTGATAACCCTTCCCTATGTTTTCCAAAAAGCTTAAAATAGATTTTTTGGCTGGAGCTAAACATTTTAAAAATGTACCAGTTCAAAATTACAAACAGATTCTACTTAACAACAAACCTACAGTCCCTGTCTTGTTTGCACCGCCTGTTCAGGGTACAGAGCCTGTATACTGCTGTTTCCTTTTTTAATTTGGGTGCGGGGTTCCCCTTAATATCCATACAAGACCCAAAGGGCCTGGTAATGGACTGGGGGGTACCCATGCCATTTGTCTCACTGATTTTCATCCATATTGCCAGGACCCGACATTACATTAAAGCCGCAAGCAGTTTTAAATGACTTTTATTCCTTTAAAAATGACATTTTGTGCAGGGACTGTTCTAAGCATGGGAAGCACGCGCCACTTTACAGGTGTACTATAGACACCCCCCAGGTACGATATTTAAAGGAATATTTCACTTTTTTTTTTTACTTTAAGCATCATTAAAATCACTGCTCCCGAAAAAACGGCCGTTTTTAAAAGTTTTTTTTTGCATTGATACATGTCCCCTGGGACAGGACCCGGGTCCCCAAACCCTTTTTAGGACAATACCATTCAAATTAGCCTTTAAAATGAGCATTTTTGATTTTGAACGTTCAAGTCCCATAGACGTCAATGGGGTTCTAACGTTCGTGCGAATTTTCGGTCTGTTTGCAGGTTCTGGTGCGAACCGAACCGGAGGGTGTTCGGCTCATCCCTAGTCTCTTGGATAATGATCCCCAGAGCCTGGGGGGGAGATGCCTGTCGAGAACTTAAGGTCCTGCAGGCTTCTCCCATTGCCAAGTACCGCACGGTGGCGACTAGCCTCTGCTCTGGAGTGATGGCTTGCCGCATGCAGGTATCCTGCCTGCTGATATAGGGGGGTCAGCAAAGCCAACAAACGGTGAAATACGGGGTCCGTCATCCTGAGAAAGTTCCTGAAATCGTCAGGATTATTCTCACAGATCTCATGGAGCAAAGGCATGTGACAGAACTGGTCACACTGGAGCAACCAATTCTTGTTCCATGAACTCCTCCCCACCCTGTTCATGGACTGGGCTTGTGTCAAGGCAAGGACCCCAACACCAAGCCCCCGCACAGCACGAACTCTACGATGAGTACGTATACGCAAAATGGCTAGAAAACGGTTGGCTGCTCAGAACGAAGTAACAGAAGAACAGCAAGGCCTGTGAAGAGTGACCTGAAAAGCAGTAACAAACGAACAGGAACACAATGACAGGGTCAAGCATAACTCGCTGCAGGCAGTGAAGACCAGATACAAACCCACAAGCACAAACTGAACAGCAGAAAACGATCTAAAAACCACAAGTCTGAAAAAGCGAAAATCGTCTCTCACCAAACTTTTACTAACATGAGATTAGCAAAAGGAGCCCAAAGGGTGCCACGATTGCTTCTGAACTGCCCTTTTATAGTCTCGTTGTACGTGGTGTACGTGACCGCATTCTTGACGATTGTAAATTCTGACAACTTTGTGCGACCGTGTGTATGCAAAACAAGTTTGAGCCAACATCCGTCGGAAAAAATCCATGGATTTTGTTGTCAGAATGTGCAATCAATGTCCGATTGTGTGTACGGGGCATAACAGTTCTAATCACTTCAAGCATATTTGTGCTATAAGCATATTAACCATCAGTAAAAATGTAAAAACTCTATGTGCTGGACTTCAACCTCCAGATTTCATAGTATTTTGAAGAAATTGTTATAATCTATCTAATTTTGTGATTTAAACAGTAGTTAACCACTTCAGCTTGGCACTGCGTCGCTTTAACTGCTAATTACGTGTATAAATACTCACCATACCTCTCAGAAAATAGCTTGGGGTGTCTACTTTCCAAAATGGGGTTATTTGGGGGGGTTTGTGCCATCTGGGTATTCCATGGCCTCCAAAACTGTCATAGGCAGTAAAGAGTGAAATCAAAAATATACACCCTTAGAAAGCCTGAAGGCGGTGCTTGGTTTTTGGGGTCCCGTATGCAGCTACGCTCCCAAAAAGTCTCACACATGTGGTATCCCCGAACTCAGGAGAAGCAACAGAATGTATTTTGGGGTGTAATTTCACATATTCCCATGGGATGTTTGAGCAATATATCATTTAGTGACAACTTTGTACAAAAAAAAAAAAAAATGTGTCTTTTTCCCGCAACTTGCGTCACAATATAAAACATTCCATGGACTCGACATGCTTCTCAGAAAATAGCTTTGAGTGTCTATTTTCCAAAATAGGGTCATTTGGGGGGGGGGGGGTGTTGAACTATCTTGGCATTTTATGCACAACATTTAGAAGCTTATGTCACACATCACCCACTCTTCTAATCACTTGAAGACAAAGCCCTTTCTGACACTTTTTGTTTACATTAAATTTTTTTTTTTTTTGCAAGAAAATTACTTTGAACCCCCAAACATTATATATATTTTTTTTAAAGCAAAGGCCCTACATATTAAAATGGTGGGTGTTTCATTTTTTTTTTCGACACAGAATTTGCGCAGCGATTTTTCAAACGCATTTTTTGGGGAAAAAACACACTTTTTTAAATTTTAATGCACTAAAACACACTATATTTCCCAAATGTTTGATGAATTAAAAAGAAGATCTTAGGCCGAGTACATGGATACCAAACACAACATGCTTTAAAATTGCGCACAAACGTGCAGTGGCGACAAACTAAATACATTTTTAAAAGCCTTTAAAAGCCTTTACAGGTTACCACCTTAGATTTACAGAGGGGGTCTACTGCTAAAATTACTACCCTCGATCTGACCTTCGTGGTGATACCTCACATGCATGGTGCAATTGCTGTTTACATTTGACGCCAGACCAACGCTTAAGTTCGCCTTTGCGTGAGAGCGGGGGGGACAGGGGTGCTTTTTTTTTTTTTGCTTTTTTATCTTATTTTTAAACTGTTCCTTCCTTTTTTTTTTTTTAGCATTTTTATTGTTATCTCGGGGAATGTAAATATCCCCTATGATAGCAATAGGTAGTGACTTTTTTTTGAAAAAAATGGGGTCTATTGGACCCTAGATCTCTCTGCTGCCCTCAAAGCATCTGACCACACCAAGATCGGTGTGATAAAATGCTTTCCCAATTTCCCTATGGCGCTGTGTACATCCGGCAAAATCGAAGTCATAAAATGCTCGTAGCTTCAGGCTTCTTAGGCCATAGAGATGATTGGAGCCATTCTGGTCTCTGATCAGCTCTATGGTCAGCTGGCTGAATCAACGGCTGCATTCTCAGGTTCCCTGTTGGGACAGGAGAGCCAGAGAAAAACATGGAAGATGGTGGGAGGGGGGGAGGGGGGGATTCCCTCCCACTGCTTGTAAAAGCAGTCTAGAGGCTAATTAGCTGCTAGGATTGCTTTAACATGAAAGCTGAAAGCTGGCTGAAAAGAACGATACCAAGATGATACCTAAACCTGCAGGCATCATTCTGGTATAACCACTCAAAGTCCAGCAACATACCAGTACGTTGCTGGCGCTTGTTGGGTATATATTGTAAACTTTTTTTTCATGCAGCCTGTGGGCTGAATGAAAAAAAGAGATTGATCTGTGGGTATGCCCACCATTAGAATACCTCCCTTCATCCACCCACATCTAATGATGGGAAAACATGCACCGTTTATATATGCCGAAGCATGGGGGCATCCGCCCCAAAAGGAAGGAGCAAATCGCTCCTCCACCCCTGCTGCCCCCATGCTTTGGCATATATGCTCTTTTTTTAACTGTGGTGGTAAAATCACCTCCTACAGCGCTGGAGTCACGGCTTTATGTATCGTGGGAGCGAACGCTGTTGCTGTCAAGATAAATAAATCCGCGCTGCAACTGAATGGCGTACCTGCTAAGCAAATGATGGTTAACAATAAAACAAAATAACATTACAGTATAACAGTAATGCCCCGTACACACGGTCGGATTTTCCGATGGTAAATGTCCGATCGGAACGTGTTGTCGGAAATTCCGACCGTGTGTGGGCTCCATCGGACATTTTCCATCGGATTTTCCGACACACAAAGTTGGACAGCAGGAGATAAAATTTTCCGACAACAAAATCCGATCGCGTCAATTCCGACCGTGTGTGGCCTGTTCCGACGCACAAAGTGCCACGCATGCTCAGAAGAAATTCCGACACGGGACAGCTCGTTCTGGTAAACTTAGCGTTCGTAATGGATAAAGCACTTTCGTCACGCTGCAATGTAAAAAATGGTCAGTGGATGGGGGAAGTACGGGTGCTGCAGAAGTGGTGGGTGGCCAATTAGGATTGGCCAATGCAGCAGGAAGGGCACTATGGGCACGACGGGCCTGTGTTCATCTTCTTCTTGGTGGCAGCGGGACACTACTTGTGCTTGCCACCTCACCAGCTTGAACTGCACTTATGGGACTCGCCACGTGACCAAGTGTTACTGCAGTGCTGGATGTATGACCAGGGTGTACTAGGCCGCTGGTGCTTGCCAGTTCACCAGAAGAAATAGCGGCGCTAGTACTGCTCTGCTCCATACGAGGGACCTGCGATTCTTGTACCTCAACAACAGCAGAAGAAGTTCGGGGTCTGGAATGCCTGACCTTGGCAGAGACCACAACTCCATCATCAGAGCTATCCATCACTGAGCCACTGTACTCTGCAGGATCGTATTCTGAGCCTGAATCTGACAGATGAGTGACTTCCTCTTCACTATCTGTCATGCTCAGAAACGTGTAGGCCTCTTCACTAGTGTACCTTCGATTTGCCATTTTGGGCTCTAAATTTAGTGGTACACTAGTGAGACTCACATGTAAAAAAGCTCTTGACTGTTGGCGACTGTATCAAAACACTACCAAAAAAACTGTTAACGATTGCAGGAATCAGGCCTGAGTCAGCGAACGCTGCAGTTATATGTGTTCAGTGTTTTGTAAGGGACAGTGATCGATCGATACTGCACTTGGGTGATGTTGTAATATGTTCACCGATTTATGTGGGACATTATTATATTAACCAGGCCAGAATTGAGTTGGCAATGGTCTATTTGTCCAAGCCAACTCAATTTTAAGATAACAGCTGAAGACCCTTTGATGTGTTAGTCTTATGCAAGTCTACCTAGGGGTGTGAGGTATGGGCTGTTAACCTAATTGAACATTTCAAAGGGTACATTGTTTAAAGGACCATAGAAGAAGTATTTATTGATGGTAATTAGACTTGAGGGGGTAACAATGGGATCAAGGAGTGTTTTGGGTTGGCCTAGCGGAGGCTCCCACCTGTGGGGCTAATATATCTAAGGGGACTTGTTGATATAATTATGCAAGAATAATGTAGGTATTCCAAGGGCTCAAAAGGGTATTCAGGTGGTATCTGTTAATCTAATTACACATATCTAAGGACTTGTTGATGTTGATATGCGGGAGTGCAAATTGGGGCGGTTTATGACTGCAGCTGTTCAGGGCTAGGAGTTGTTGTCTGTTTGAAAGACTAAAGCTAATCAAAGTCCTAAATTGAAACGGCCAATCAAATTGCTCAGCCATTCAATGCCTGGTGAATATAACACGGCATTCAGTCTATAGTTTAAGTATTGTCTGTCTGTGTATGATGCACACAGAGACCTAGGAACATGGGGTTCTGAATTATATCTACTCTGTCGGATTTTTCTGTGATCTGTGGACTTTGGACTTTGTTCTGTGTTGGAAGTCAATAAAGTGCATCTCTCTGGAAGAATTGGGTTGCTGTGGAAGAGTACTTACTAATTAATTATCATACCCACGATACCACGATACTATCCACCCAATACATATACCCGATCACTACAGGTGGGCTGGGCTGGGCCGAGGGGCAAAACGCAGGTGCTAGCAGGTATCTGGGCTGATCCCACTAACACTGCATTTTTGGGAACCCTAAACTGCTGGGGACGCTAATATAGATCTGATCAGATCAAATATTGATCCGTTCAGATACTATACCACTAATGGAGGTGTATGCTGTGTGCGTGGGTGTTAGCGCTACTGGCACTAACCTGAAGCTGCCTGGGGTGACACAGACCCTATCTGACCCTAAAACTTAACTTATATCACCCGCCGGGCGATCAGGGGGTTAAACCTTTATTAGGTAATAAACGGCAGGTGCCCTGACACTATAAAAAATAAACAAACTAACCAGTGTCACCCATAACAGTTATGTGGTGATCACTGGTGAAAGGGTTAACTAGGGGGCAATCAAGGGGTTAAAACCTTTATTAGGTAGTATATGGGGGTCCCTGACGCTATAAAACGCTGCTGGCGAACCTAAATACTTACCTCCCTAGCTAGCGTCACCTGTGACACTAATACAGCGATCAGAAAAATGATCGCTTAGTGACACTGGCGATGGGGGGTGATCAAGGGGTTAACCTTTATTAGGGGGGGTTAGGGGGATATCCTAGACCTAAAGGGGGCTAATACTAACTGCCCTACCACTTATAACTGTCACAAACTGACACCAATGCAATAATCAGAAAAAAAAACCTGCTATTGGTGTCACTGTGACAGGGGGTACAGGGGGGTGATCGGGGGTTGATGGGGTTGAAATGTGTGCCCAGAGTGTTCTATTGTTAGTGTGGTGTTTGGTACACTTACTTGATGTCTTCTCTCCTTGGACGGAACGGAAAAGACTCACTCGAGGAGAGATGACATCACTTCCTCTGCTGCTGTTTACATTTCAGAGGCAGAGGAAGAATGTCATTGGCTGGGAGCGATCGCGAGGGGGTGGCAAGGAATGGATGGCCTCCCCCTCACCTCTGATCGCTCGGGAATGCCGACCGCCTCGGGCACCCATACGTTACTTTGCCTGCCCGTGCCATTCTGCCGACGTATATCGTCGTGAGGCGGTCGGCAAGTGGTTAAGCAATTTTAACCGCTTAAGCCCTGGACCATTTGGCTGGCCAAAGACCAGACCACTTTTTGCGATTCGGCACTGCATCGTTTTAACTGACAATTGCTCCCAGATAAAATTGACGTCCTTTTTTTGATTGGTTTGCGCAAAAGTTATAGTGTCTACAAAATATGGGATAGTTTTATGGCATTTTTAATAATATTTTTTTTTTTACTAGTAATGGCGGCGATCAGTGAATTTTAACGTGACTGGGACATTATGGCGGAGACGTTGGACAATTTTGACACATTTTTGGGACCATTGGCATTAACACAGCGATCAATGCGATTAAAATTGCATTGATTACTGTAAAAATGTTACTGGCAGTGAAGGGGTTAAAACTAGGGGGCAGTGAAGGGGTTAATGTGTGTCCTAGTACGTGTCTAACTGAAGGGGGGATGGGACTGTGCAGGGAAACTAACAGATCGCTGTTCATACTCTGTATAAACAGCGATCTGTTAGTTCACTCCTCAGAGAACCGGAAACTGTGTGTTTACACACATAGCTCCCAGTTCTCCGTGTGCCCTGAGCAATCACGGGAGCCCGGCGGTGATCGAGACCGCCGGGCACTTGCATCGGCTCGGGGAGCGAGCGGGGGGGGCGCACGCTAGTGGCCATTTATGGTACCGACGTGACATAACAGCGATTCGCGCAACCGAGCTATGTTGCCGCAGTTCGACTACGGCAGTTGGTCGGCAAGCGGTTAGAGTTATTTTGTCTTCTATTTATCTTCCATTTTATATAGAACTGTCTATTTCAGCTATGCCAGGCTGTAAGGCAATTCTGGCCACAAGACTTGGGTGTAATGTCAATTACCCTGTCAATGCTTACTATTTGTACAGAGGATGTCCAATACACAAGGTCCTTGATTAGGTCAGACTAATTGTAATATGGCCAAAATGGAGGTTAAAATAGACAGTACTGAAGAGATAAGTAGTCTAATGTAATTTTCAAACCCTGAGCACAACATTAGCAATTTCAAAGGCAAATAAATGACACACTTAATAAGAATGATACCACCTGTGAATTATATAATAACTCCGATATGCTTACTGCAAAAGTGTCACAACCCAAAAATGCCAGAGGGAACCTTATGTACCATCTTCTTTAACAACCAGATATTATTACATTTGTATGAAGAAGGCTTATGCTTGGCTGTTTTTTAATTGTAGGGGCACCTGCTTTATTGGTCAGTTAGCCTCGGTTCTATATAGCCAAATGACTAATAATTTACAGTGAACTCTAAACTGGTAACCTCTAAGGGTTTAAAAAAAACTCATTAAATGTAAAATTTACTTGGCGCAAGCTCATCTTTTATCATTTACCAAACAATTGGGTAATGTATTGCATTTATGTGCACAAAAATTATCTTCAGTGTATTTGTTTACTTAAAATTTGTGGTGTCTGATAAAACATGGTGCCAATATCATGTGACATAAAAAAATACAATTATCATTTTTGTCTCTGAGGTCCGGGGTCAGAAAATATATAATGTTTGGAGGTCATTTTAGACCTTCAGGCCTAAAATTAGAATTTTACCATGTGGGCAAAAACAGAATGCAAAAATGACTCTCTCAGTTAAAAGGTCAAAGCTTCTCTTCTATCAGCTAGAAATATTTTTTTTGAATGTACACTGAGCACAAGCACAACTTAGTGTACATTCTCAGCATGCCTTTGGTCAGTATGCATTAACTCCTGTGTGCATGCACAGGAGTTATGTCATCCCAGATCAGCTAATCAAGACACCTGATATGGTGAACACTAAAAAAGAATAGGCGAAGAGGTCACTAGCAGTGATGGAGCAACAAAACAGATCACAGTTATCACAACAATTGGGGTGGATGGTCTTTGGCGGGCAAATCTTCCATAGTGTGCAAATATACTGGATACATTTGTACTATACTACTTGCTGCCTTCCCTAGGCAAAAATTAATTGCAAATATAAATAGCAATGAAATAAATAAAGTTCCACTTTAACTGAAACCCAATACAGAAAATAGCAAACTTTTTTGCACAGAAGATAGACATATGTACTTTCAACAGCCAGCAAAGGGGAAGAGGTGTTTGTAGGCTTCTAAGTTAGTGCAGTTTCATTTCTGTTTAAGTAAATTTAAGTAAACGTTCTGCAATATAACCTTGTTCTATTGGTTTTAAACCACTGTTACTGTAACATCATTTCAATTTAAATATTGATTTAATTGAGTGTAGCATACATAGTAGAAAGTGTGGAATGACATAGATGATTAAACTAAATACAATATACATTTTTTTTTCACAAAGGTTATATTTCAGTGTATAAAGACAAAGGATATTTATAGAATGCATGTAGGTCTACTAGTCTGTAATACATTGAATAGCAATTTGTCCTACTTGAGCTCACCAGGAAATTATATTAACAGGTTACATAAATGAGAAGCTGTTCCTTAATTGTGTTAAAATCAGGTTTAATGACTTTAGGAAGACTTATTGTGTTAATAAAGTATTATGCAGTCTGAAATTACTTTTCTCCATTACCTTATTATGTGGAAATTATTTTATATAATGTTGCTTTCTGTGCTTCCATTAGCATTCTCCATTCACAAAGTAATAATTTAAAAGCTTCATTTATAAACATTCGTGGTGGTAATGTTAATTGCTCACATTGCTTTTAGAAGTCCTGAAAGTATCACAAGCAGGGAATATTATTATTAAACATACTTGGTACATGTTTTTCTAATTAGATTTCTAAGTGGCTGGTCTCAAAAACATTGGCATTGCCCTAAAAAAAAGTCCTATATGTGCAAAATACATGGAAAGTTAAGTAACACTAAAAATTCCCTAGCTCAAAGTTCAACTTTAAATTCTAAAAGATATAAATCAATATATATATATATATAATACAAGTATTTGTTTTTTTGTTTTCTTCCAGCATATTAAGCAATGACATAACCAAAACCAGTGTTTTTCATTAATAACTCATTTCATCACTGCTGTACATTGACCCCCCCCCCCCCCCAGACATTTTTAGATGAAAAATGAAGGTCATATTGAAGATTTGATGGTATCTTTACTGAAAGTCATTTTAAAAAATAGGCATATAGGCAATATTTCTTTGCAAACAAAACTAGTATTTTTGTGAATACTGCAGATATGTCCTCCTGGTAACAGCTGCTGCAATTTTGGTTGTTACAATGCTAATTAATTCTAAATGCTCAGCAGTCAGTTCTTTAGCATTGCTCCTATCACAATGGGTAAATTCACTGGCTTTCCAACAGAGTTTGAGGTGTAAAAAAGGGGAGAAAGGCTGGTGCCATGGAAGTCAGCTAAAACATTGTTTTGTTATAGTATGTGAACAACAGTCAAGAATCCAATGTGTTTCAGCCATCAGGTCTTAATCATGGCATTTGAGGTGTGGTAATACACTCAGTAAAGAATATAAGCAGGGATGGAAGATTACACACATAACACAAAGCACACTGGTAAATGATGCCAGTAACAGCACAAAGGTGATCAAGACATCTATGGACTGTTTACTGGAATGGAGCTCTACAGATACCTTAAAAAAATTAAATGACCTCTGTCGATTAACCTTCCATTATTTGTTGGCCACCCATTATCTCTACTATCTACCCTGTACTTATTCACATAAAAGGGTGGATATCCGGGTGCCCACTTATTTTAAAGGATGCTTTCAGATTTCAAGGAGTCCCCCTCTCAACACACTTTATTAAAAATCAAGCATTATCACAATATGCCACACTTAAAACCAAGCATTACCACAATATGCCACAGTGGTATATTGTACTTATTAGAGTCTGGCTCTCTAACATGACAACAAGAATCTTCCTTATACCTGTCACCTCACCCTACTCTATGCATTATTACCGTCTTCATTAAGAGAATTAAGATGCCAGATTATGATAAGAGAATTGCTGTGGCATATTGTGTTGCTAATTTTGAAATCACTCTTGTGAGTAATTTATTGTTACTTTTTAATAAAGTGTGTTGCTATTTAAGAAGGAGCTCTATTCTTTTTATAGGTCTCCTATTCTATTTATTAAAACATCTATTCATTACTACATCTGGAGCCATGGAAACAGAGCAAGGCTTTAACATGGTGCACCACCTTTTTCTGGAAATAATCAGGATGGAAGCGAGGCTGTAATGTAAAGACCTGCAAAGCAAAGTAGACAAAGTGCAAGGAGCAGCAGCATGACAACCCAAGAGAGGTAACTCTGTATTTTTTATGGGGAAGATGGTGGTCAGGTACTGTGACAAGTAGGAACACTGTTATTTTTGGATGTCCCTTTTGTGAAGGAATGTTCTGTGAGAAGGACTGCATTAGGACTGCCAAAGAGATTATATCCTTGGTGGGAAAAGGCTGAAATCCCTCCTGGAATATAGACATGCAAGTGTCAACATTCTCTAGTTGCTACTGCCTTCACACTGAAAGCTCTTCTCCTGCCACTAAATCTGTCACTAATGATAGCTCCCTAGCCAATTGCTAAATGTAAACAAACAAGCCAGGGATGATGGGTGATCATACATGGTCATTAAAAGCTGGTTTGTTGACATTCAGCTGCCAGGGAGCTGTCATTTGCAACAGGTGAAGATCGTTCTGGCATAGGTCACCATGTCACCTGTCAACTTTGGATCTACATCACTGTATGACATAATTTACATTAGGGGATATTGATGCCCATACACAGGGTCTTGACAATGTGCACTCGCAAGTGCAATGATGCACGTGTTTACGCTAATGTGCTTCAGCATCAGTGAATGTGCATGTGTGACAGATGAAGACACGTGACGGTGTCGTAACGCGTAGGGATTGGCTGGAGCAGTACACACTATCTGAAGCCCAAGTGAGAGGGCGCTGAGAACGCCAGACCGTTTTTTACATTTACTCTGCCTGTATTTATCATTAGAAATGTAAGAGCATTACTTAAATAAACATCCCCCCTTTGGTTTTAAAACTTTAATGCACTAGTGGAGCCTCTTTTTCTCCCTCTTTATTTATCTCCCCTAATACTGAGTATACCAGAGCGGAGCCACATAGAGGAAAGATTGGAGAAAAAATAACAAAGAAAGAAAAGGCTGCCAGAGACCACTCCCACACCTTAAAGACATACTACTGAATGCCTGATTACTACTAACTGAAGGTGAGGGTTCTGTGAGACCACACTAGGAGACACCAGCAGCAGAAGGATACACATTCATTACAACATATTTATCAAGACTAAATAGAAGAATTATTTATAGACTATTTATATATTAATATCCATCTACCTCCTTTAAAGCACCTTTCTATTTGAACACCTGCACTTTATTATAGCACTAAAACGGACTATCACCACTTATTTTTATGATCACTATTTTTATATGTATTTTTTCTATGATATTATTTATGATTGATTGCATATATTAATTATTGACTTTAGAACATTTCACTGTTTTTTATTCACAAGGAATTGTTATTTATCACGCAAATTTTTATGCACGGTATTTATGCACGTTAATTACAGGGTGGTATTTATACTATTTCAGTATGGAATTGATATTTTAATAATTAGTAGCGACCATCAAAATGCATAACAGAGATCAGTGATCCGAGCATTAATAGCAGCAGTACTATTATCAGTGTCCCACACTTATATTTTAACACACATTGTGTATATTCACTCACCTATTTTCACTTTTAATATTGCGCAAAATTCATTTATTTATTGATATCATTGCATGTGTGACCTGACTTGCTTCCTGACTTTGTGATAATCTGATCTCCTGCTACTGACCTTAGGTCAGTTCTCCATCTGCCTGCTGCTTTTGCACCTTTACTGCCCATCTGGTATAGACCTTGTGTCAGGAACAGGGTCTGAACCCACAACGTAAAAGTACAAAATTACTGCGCTTCCCAATACCCCAAGCTGCAGTTCTAATTTGTAGGTAACAAAAAATGCATAAATCAGGATAATCAACAAACCCGCGCTAACAATTAAATTATAAGGATGTGAATAGACCACAATTTAAGAAAAGTGTTAAAAAACTGATCTCGTAAAATGCAGCAGGTTTATAAATGAAAAAACACACAGTATATGGTTCAACCCAAATAGTGATACTTGGAAACCATATGTGACTTAAAATAAAAATGAATAATAAATAAATAAGTGAATAATGGTGACTCAAATATCAAAAAGTCCTTAAGGTCAATTAAATCCACAAATGGTGATTGAAAAGTTCATCAGCAAGCAACTGAACCCACAACCTCTGCTGAATCTGGCAGTAACTCTTCTTACTGAGACACCTGAGATGCTGGATAGCTTCCTTGGATAATTTTGCCTTGTTTCTGTCAAACCTTAAACATCTTGCTCCTCCCATGAACTTCCTTTTAAAGCTATGCCTTTGTACTTTTTTTGCCAGATTATTGTGCTCTCGCCAGCTGATATCTTGCTCCTTTGCGTACCTGCAACTGTTCTTATCTCCACTTCCACTCGTTACTGACCTTTTGCTGGCTCCTTGACTAAGCTTTCACTTGATCTGCACCTTCAACCACTTGTTACTGATCTTTGGCGTATTTACTGACTACACTCCTGCTTGATTCTGTAAGAGAACCATCAGAATGCACACGGCGCGCACATCGTCAGATTTCCTCGAGCACCAATGCGCATGCCTGTGCGCGTCACACTGCGTGCATGCGCAGGAGCGCACCTCTGGCCACAATTGGCGCCAGACAGCCTATTTAAGGGTTCCTCTAACTTCTGACAAGTGCTGCTTGATCTTCAGCTGTGTCTTGAGATTCTGAAATCCTGTTCGTCTGACTTGATTTCCTGTTGCTGAACCCTGGCTTTCCTGACCCTGTTTCTGGACTCTGATTACTCTGATTACCATTCCTGATCCTGGCTTCCTGTTTGACCTTGCTCCTGTTTATGCCTTGGTACCTCACTGCCCGCTCATTGCTGAACCCGGCTTACCTGATGACCTCGCTCCTGTCTCCTGTTTGGCTCCACGCTGTTTCCGAGTACCTGTGCTGGCCGTCCATCCTCTCAGCTTTGCTGGTTCCAGTTCTTCACCAGAAACCCTGCCTGCACTTCCAAGTCTGCACCACTTCCTGCAAGTTCTGCACGCAGCATTCACAGGCACTCGTGTTCCTCCTGATCCTTGCCACCATCTGTTCCACCTCCAGTGGGGCTTGGGTTGGAGATACAAGAGAGGCCGACCTCGTCATTTCAGACTACTACCAGGTACGTGACAGGATCAAGCAGCCACAAATGGAGTCTGAAAGGGAGGACTCTCCACCAGAGGACATTTACAGATCTATTTCTGTACTATCCAATATTGTGCAGAAGTTACAAGAAAATCTGAGTCGCATGGAAGAGCGATTTCCCTACGATGAGAATGTCGCATTGGCCTGTGCTCCGCTTTTGGTCTCTGATTCATATACCCAAACAGAGCCCGGCTTGTTCCATGAGGTTGCTTCCACTCCTGAACCCAGGGTGCCTCTGCCTGAGCGATTCTCCGGAAATCGCAAGAAGTTTCACACATTCCGGAATTCCTGTGAACTATATTTCTCCCTGTTACCCCAGACCTTCACGTCTGAAAACATCAAGGTGGGGTTTATCATTACGCTACTAATGGATGAACCACTTTCCTGGGCTCATCATCTCCGGGAACAACATGACCCTGTCCTGACAACTACGGATTCTTTCTTCTCAGCCATGGCTCAGCTTTATGCAGACCCCTTCTACCAGCAGACTGCCGAATCCATGCTTGGCAAATTACAGCAAGGTCCAAGGCCTGCTGAGAAATACGTAACTGACTTTCGTGTATGGAGTGCAGATACCCAATGGAATCATTCTGCACTTCGCCACCAGTTTCGACTAGGACTGTCTGACACCTTAAAGGATGAGCTTGCCAGAGTGGGAGTTCCAGCATCCCTGGAAGACCTGATCGATCTAACCATTCAGATAGATCAGCGATTACGTGGAAAGGCAATCCGAAAGGTCCAAAGGAACCCTTTCTGTGGCTTCAAGGTCTGACATCCCTGCGTCCTAATCTGTTGCATCCCCCAGAAGGAGGGAACAACCATAAGACTCCTTATAGAAGTTTTCGAAGACCACCCCTTTCTCCTGATGAAAGCCTTCATCAATTACAGGACAATCTGTGTCTCTATTGCGGGGAGGCTGGTCACTTTATACAGACTTGCCCAGCAAAGACCCGCAGGTCTTTTTCTCGTCAGCCTCACATGATGCATCTTTCAGGGAAGTACCTGTCTCATGTCTCTCTGTCCATTATGCTCCAGTTTTCTGAAAAGACTGTTCCTGTACTTGCAATCATAGACTCTGGGGCCTGTAGTTGTTTTGTGGACTCTGTATTTGCTTCTCTCCAGCTGCCTGTATGTGTCAAGAAGCAGGAATTCCATGTTCATCTGGCTGACGGTTCTGGCATTAAATCAGGCCCAGTTACCCAAGAGACTTTACCTATTTACTGCCGTTCTTCTTCCGGCCACCACAAATTCCTCCGTTTGGATATCATAGCTTCTCCCATGTTCCCGGTCATCCTTGGCATTCCATGGTTGAAGGCACATAATCCTCACATTAACTGGCTTACCGGAGACATCTCCTTCTCCTCTGACTACTGCCAAATTCACTGCCTACCTGAAAAAACTTTCAATACCACACCCCTCCTGGGTATCCTCCCTGACCATGAAACCTCCAATCTGGTCCCTGCTGCCTATCACGAATATCTGGATGTATTTAACAAGAAAGGAGCGGACACTTTTCCTCCCCATAGAACATATGATTGTCCTATTGAACTTTTACCAGGGGCCAAGATCCCATTTGGGCGAATTGATCCCCTCTCTGAGCTTGAACTAGAAGCCCTGCAGATTTATATCGATGAAAGCCTTGAAAAACAGTTAATCCGGTCCTCCACTTCATCAGCAGGGGCCAGTATTTTCTTCGTTGAAAAGAAAGACCATACCCTGAGGCCCTGTGTGGACTATCGTGACCTTAACAGGGTCACTGTTAAAAACCGGTACCCTCTGCCTCTGATCCCTGAACTTTTTCAAAGTCTGCGTGGGGCATGAGTGTTCTCCAAATTGGATCTGAGAGATGCTTATAATCTTGTCAGTAGGGATGAGCTTCGAGTTCGAGTCGAACTCATGTTCTACTCGAACATTGGCTGTTCGCAAGTTCGCCGAACAGCGAACAATTTGGGGTGTTCGCGGCAAATTCGAATGCCGCGGAACACCCTTTAAAAGTCTATGGGAGAAATCAAAAGTGCTAATTTTAAAGGCTTATATGCAAGTTATTGTCATAAAAAGTGTTTGGGGACCCGGGTCCTGCCCCAGGGGACATGGATCAATGCAAAAAAAAGTTTTAAAAACGGAAGTTTTTTCAGGAGCAGTGATTTTATTAATGCTTAAAGTCAAACAATAAAAGTGTAATATCCCTTTAAATTTCGTACCTGGGGGGTGTCTATAGTATGCCTGTAAAGGGGCGCATGTTTCCTGTGTTTAGAACAGTCTGACAGCAAAATGACATTTGGAAGGAAAAAACTCATTTAAAACTAGCCGCGGCTATTGCATTGCCGACAATACACATAGAAGTTCATTGATAAAAACGGCATGGGAATTCCCCACAGGGGAACCCCGAACCAAAATAAAAAAAAAAAATGATGTGGGGGTCCCCCTAAATTCCATACAAGGCCCTTCAGGTCTGGTATGGATATTAAGGGGAACCCCAGCCAAAATTGAAAAAAAAAATTGACGTGGGGTTCCCCCTAAATTCCATACCAGACCCTTCAGGTCTGGTATGGATTTTAAGGGGAACCCCGCGCCAAAAAAAAAAAAAAAAAACGGCGTGGGGTCCCCCTAAAAATCCATACCAGACCCTTATCCGAGCACGCAACCTGGCAGGCCGCAGGAAAAGAGGGGGGGACGAGAGTGCGGCCCCCCCCCCCCTCCTGAACCGTACCAGGCCACATGCCCTCAACATTGGGAGGGTGCTTTGGGGTAGCCCCCCAAAACACCTTGTCCCCATGTTGATGAGGACAAGGGCCTCATCCTCACAACCCTGGCCGGTGGTTGTGAGGGTCTGCGGGCGGGGGGCTTATCGGAATCTGGAAGCCCCCTTTAACAAGGGGACCCCCAGATCCCCTTGTTAAATCCCCTGATATCGGTGAAGGGCACCACAGTCACCTGCATCTGCATGTCATCACGTTCACTGGGTTGATTTTTCATGGACAAAGTTTATGGACTCTATTTGCATTTTAATGCTTTTTATGCCATATGAGGATTTACTGATTTTGCTATCATCTTTTATATATAATAATTTTCTGGATACTGCTATCTCATATTGTTTTGTTTAGTTCATTTAGCGCTGCACCTTTCTTTATACTTTGACTCAAGGGATTTGATTGATTGACCCTGGTGTTCAGCTGCTTATCATCATACACGCGCTGATTTTCTCCTTTTTTCTCATACTATAGACACCCCCCAGGTACGAAATTTAAAGGGATATTACACTTTTATTGTTTGACTTTAAGCATTAATAAAATCACTGCTCCTGAAAAAACGTCCGTTTTTAAAACTTTTTTTTGCATTGATCCATGTCCCCTGGGGCAGGACCCGGGTCCCCAAACACTTTTTATGACAATAACTTGCATATTAGCCTTTAAAATTAGCACTTTTGATTATTCATGTTCGTGTCCCATAGACTTTAACGGCGTTCGCGTGTTCGAACGAATTTTTTTCCTGTTCGCATGTTCTGGTGCGAACCGAACAGGGGGGTGTTCGGCTCATCCCTACTTGTCAGAATCAGGGAGGGAGATGAATGGAAGACGGCCTTCCAAACACGCTTTGGTCATTTTGATTATCAAGTCATGCCATTCCGACTTTGCAACGCCCCTGTCACATTTTAACATCTGGTAAATTACGTTTTTCAGGACTTCCTTGATTTATTCGTCATCATGTATCTGGATGACATCCTTATATTTTCTGAAACTCTACAATCCCATAGGACTCATGTAAAGAAAGTACTGGGTCGGCTGAGGGAACACCGCCTTTACGCAAAGGCTGAAAAATGTTACTTTGAAAAACCAACCATACATTTCCTGGGACTTGTCATCTTTGCTGACGGTATCTCCATGGATCCACAGAAAGTCACTTCCGTCCTGGAATGGCCTGCCCCTGTCGACAGGAAAGCTGTTCAAAGATTTGTGGGATTCGCCAACTTTTACAGAAAATTTATCAAGAACTTTTCTGGCATCATCACTCCCATCACTCAGTTAACAAAGCAGCATGTTCCTTTCTGATGGACCCCTGAAGCTCAAACAGCTTTTGAACAGTTAAAAACTTTATTGACGTCAGCTCCTCTCTTGAAACATCCTGATCCATCCTTAGCCTACGTTTTGGAGGTGGATGCCTCTGAGAGTGCACTGGGGGCTATTTTGTCTTAACGCCAAGGTCCCAAATCTTTGCTCCATCCTGTGGCCTTTTTCTCTAAGAAATTAAATCCTTCCGAAAGGAACTATGATGTTGGAGACCGAGAATTGCTGGCTATCAAGGCTGCGCTTGAAGAATGGCACTACCTCCTGGAATGAGCAGCTCACCCCATCCTCATCTTCACGGACCATAAAAATCTCGAATACTTGAGGACGGCTAGATGACTAAGACCCCGGCAGGCAAGGTGGGCACTTTTCTTCTCTCGTTTTATGTTCCATATAACTTATCGTCCTGGCTCAAAGAATGGTAAACCGGATGCCTTGTCCCACATGTTCAGCGACCCAGTGGTATCCTCATAACCTGATACTATTCTACCAGACAAAAATTTTTTGCTTCTTCAGGCGGATTTGATGTCTCAGTTAAAAGCAGATGTGGTAAACCAACTACCTTCCAAAGATCTGGCTCTTCAATTGAGGGATGGTCTGTACTTTCATAAGAAGCAAATCTTTATCCCTGAGCAATTCAGAGTTGCTGTCCTGAGGTGATGTCATGACCACCCCTTAGCGGGCCACTTTGGGATTTGCAAGACGGCTGATCTGATCTCCCGTACATTCTGGTGGCCAGACTTGATGCAAGACTGCAAAAGATATGTTAACTCTTGTGTGACATGCCTTCGGAATAAAACAGAGCCAGAACTTGGGGCCTACTTGAGCCACTCCCTGTACCTGAGAAACCATGGAGCATGATCTCCATGGATTTCATCGTGGAGCTCCCCCCATCCGAAGACTTCACCACCGTGTTTGTTGTGGTGGATCGCTTGACCAAGATGGCCCATTTTGTACCCCTACAAGGAACTCCTTCGGCCACAGGGACCGCCTCAGCTCTCATCAAGTAGATTGTAAGGTCACATAATGTCCCTGATAGCATCATCTCTGATCGTGGGGTGCAGTTTACGTCTAGATTTTGGAGGGCATTATGCCAAGCACTGAACATTGAACTCCGCCTCTCCACAGCCTACCATCCACAAACTAATGGACAAACTGAAAGAACCAATCAAACCTTCGAGCAGTACTTACGGTGTTTTTCCTCTTTTGCACAAGATGACTGGCTATCACTTCTCCCATTGGCAGAATGTTCATACAATAATTCCATCCACTCTGCAACAATCACCCTT
Organism: Lithobates clamitans; assembly: GCA_037952925.1. Classification (NCBI taxonomy): domain Eukaryota; kingdom Metazoa; phylum Chordata; class Amphibia; order Anura; family Ranidae; genus Lithobates; species Lithobates clamitans. The sequence goes on from JBBGZY010000216.1 coordinate 6,095,331, forward strand.
TTTTGCCAATTATGGGTACCACCCCTCTTTCTTACCTGAGCTGGCCACTGAATCATCTGTACCTGCTGTACAAAACAAATTAAACTTCCTCAGTACTAATAACCAATTACTGCAAGATACAATTTCCAAGACTCAAGCAAGCCATAAAAAGTTCTTCGACAAGAAGAAGAGAGGTAATCTGAACCTTAAACCTGGAGACAAGGTCTGGCTTTCCACAACAAACTTGAAACTGAGCTGTCCTTCAAGAAAACTTGGCCCAAAATTTTTGGGACCCTTCCCATTAATGCAGTAGCATTCGAGCTGGTGTTACCCAAGAATCTAAAGATCCTCCCTGTATTCCATGTCTCTTTGTTGAAATTAGCTGTACCAAATCCATTTCCAGATCGGGTTTCTGAAATTCCTCCTCCGCTGCTCATCGAAGGGAATGAGGAATTTGAGGTGGAAGCAATGTTGGACTGTAGAAAAAGGCATAACCAAACACAGTTCCTCATTAAATGGAAAGGCTATGGGTCAGAAGAGAATTCCTGTGAACCAGCTTCAGATGTGCATGCTCCCAAACTAGTGCAAGCCTTTTTTCAATGCCATCCAGAGAAAAGACACTTGAAGGGCATCCGGAGGCTGCCCTTAAGGGGGGGCAATGTAAGAGAACTGTCAGAACGCGCCCGGCGTGCACACGTGCGCATGCACGCATTCACAGGCATCGGCAGATTTCCTCGCGCACCAATGAGCATGCCCATGCCTGTCGCACTGTGTGCACGTGCAGGAGCGCACCTCTGGCCACAATTGGTGCCAGACAGCCTATTTAAGGGTTGCTCTGACTTCTGACAAGTGCTGCTTGATCTTCAGCTGTGTCCTGAGATTCTGAAACCCTGTTCGTCTGACTTGATTTCCTGTTGCTGAACCCTGGCTTTCCTGACCCTGTTTCTGGACTCTGATTACTCTGATTACCGGTTCCTGATCCTGGCTTCCTGTTTGACCTTGCTCCTGTTTATACCTTGGTACCTCACTGCCTGCCCGTTGCTGAACCCGGCTTACCTGATGACCTCGCTCCTGTCTCCTGTTTGGCTCCATGCTGTTTCCGAGTACCTGTGCTGGCCGTCCATCCTCTCAGCTTTGCTGGTTCCAGTTCTTCACCAGAAACCCTGCCTGCACTTCCAAGTCTGCAACACTTCCTGCAAGTTCTGCACACAGCATTCACAGGCACTCGTGTTCCTCCTGATCCTTGCCACCATCTGTTCCACCTCCAGTGGGGCTTGGGTTGGAGATACAAGAGAAGCCGACCTCGTCATTTCAGACTCCTACCAGGTACGTGACAGATTCCCACCTGTTATGTCTGCTACTAGACCTCGGCTTACTCACCTCCTGGTGGGGCGATCCTGAGAACCACGACCTGGTACTTACGTGCAGAAAAACCACCATCAGGCGCGCTAGTGAATAACGGTTAGTGCTTAGACCCCACACCTTGGGTTAGCCCATGTCATGCTCCAGGGTGACCTGCTTGTATACTTATCCAGCTGGTCAGTGGGAGCTTCTCTACTACTATAGCTACTGGTCTCTGAGCCTGACCCCTGACTATGACACCTTGGTCCTGACTTTGATCCTATTTCTTCTTGCAGTATTGGTATCTGGTATTGGTATGCTGCATTGTTGCTGCTGACCTATGTCTATGCTCCTGGCACTTGTGTTTTCCAGTACCCAGTCTGAATTACAGCTTTCTGCACTAGAGCAAGTCGGAGGGTCTTCAGCTTTTCAGCAGACCTCGGACTGTCTTCTGATCAACTGCCATGTCTGGATCCACAGCAGGCACCCATGCCACTCCTTGTCTGGCTACAACCTGTTACCACTAGGGTATTAAACTGGAGAAGTAAGGGAATCTCTCTTATCTACTAGACCTCAACCAGGTATGTGTCAAAGAAGGGAACATTTGCGCCCCACATCCACCAGGCCAAGAATGTGGGGATTAGGCTCTTGTCCCCATCAACATGGTAAAAAGGTGCCTTGGGCATACCCAGTAGATTACCAGAAAAAAAACATGAACCAAAGTGTACCACTTAACGACCGGCCACTGTATATATACGTCATTTTTTTAAAGATGGACATCTCGGTAACGGCAGCAGCTGCTGCCACAACCGAGGTATCCATCTTTAGGGCCGGCGTTTCTGTAGACGATAATGGTGGTCTCTGCGGCGGGTTCGCTGCGAGATCACTGTTATCGGCGGTGGGAGAGGTGCCACCCCCCCTCCCGCCGCTCTCCCGCGCCCTCCGCCGCTTACCGGAGCCGTCGGTAGCGATGGAGGAGATCGGGACCTGTCAGTGCTTCAGTATAGTGACGAGTGAGGCCAAGATGGCGCCCACCCGTCTCTATACCATAGGACGGCCGGAGCGACGTCATTACGTCGGCTCCGCCCACTTCTCTTAAAGGCACAATTTTTTTGTGTCATTTTTTTAAACGAATTTTTTTTTTTTTTGCATCTTAGTCTAAATATGAGATCTGAGGACTTATTTAAGAGGACCTGTCATGCTTTTTTCTATTACAAGGGATGTTTACATTCCTTGTAATAGGAATAAAAGTGATCCAACAGTGAAAAAATAAATAAAATATAGTAAAAATATAGAAAAATAAATGTCCCTGTCCCTGTCCCCTGTCCCGACGAGCTTGCGCTCAGAAGCGAACGCATACGTGAATAGCGCCCGCATATGAAAACGGTGGTCAAACCACACATGTGAGGTATCACTGCGACGGGTAGAGTGAGAGCAATAATTCTAGCCCTAGACCTCCTCTGTAACGCAAAACATGCAACCTGTAGAATTTTTTAAACGTCGCCTATGGAGATTTTTAAGGGTAAAAGTTTGACGCTATTCCACGAGCGGGCACAATTTTGAAGCTTGTTGGGTATCAATTTACTTGGCATAACATTATATTTCACAATATAAAAAAAATTGGGCTAACTTTACTGTTGTCTTATTTTTTTATTCAAAAAAGTGATTTTTTTCCAAAAAAGTGCGCTTATAAGACTGCTGCGCAAATACGGTGCAAAAAAAAGTATTGCAATGACCGCCATTTTATTCTCTAGAGTGTTAGAAAAAAACAATATATAATGTTTGGGGGTTCTAAGTAATTTTCCAGCAAAAAAAACTGTTTTAAACATGTAAACACCTAAAATCCAAAACGAGGCTGATCCTTAAGTGGTTAAGGGGCTAGAAAAAACTCCCCCTTCATCAGGGCTATAACAAAACATAATATAATATATTATAATATAAAAGTAAATGTTAGACTTATGATTATATCAATCACATTTGCATTTATGGTGTAAGTTTTTTTTTTTATGGCATGCCTGGATAAGGGCCTAGTATAGATTTTGAGAGGCCCTCTTTAAAACAATTCCATACCAGATCCTCATTAAATTTAAGATTCTAGAATAAATCCTATACCTTTGTTTGTTCTTTTTTTTTTTTGTTTTTGGATGGGGTCCCCCCAGAAACCCATGCCAGACCCTTATCCATATTAATATCAATAGTTATTTTTTCTTTCTAAATGTCACTTCTGTAGGAGTACATTCTACAGGTGCACCACTTTACCACTGTTTTTTGAACAGTATTTTTTATTTTTATCCCGTTTTGCATTGGTACATGTCCCCTGTGTTAGTGGCAAGCAACCCATGTCATTTTTTAACAAAAAACGTGTAAACTGTCTTTGAATAAAAGTAAAAAAAATATTAGATTTGGGTCCCATAGACTTAAATGGTTTTGGGTGCTGTGCTCTGGGTTCACAGATTTTCTGCTGGGTTCCTCAAACATCTAGCAAACTAAACTTTTCTTAGATTACGGATCTCTAACAGCTTTTATAATACTGAATATAATTAATTCGTCCTTGCTGTTATAAAAAAGTTTGAAATGCAAATGATTCTTAATGCTAGCTATATAAATTATTGTAAAAAAACTGTACAAGTTGAAAAAATAAATAATACGTTATGCCTTACATCAAATGATTTCCATTATATTTAACAGACATAAGATAATATGATGACATATTTTTCAATTTCAATATATTTATTAGTTTTGAATAAATTAAAAACAGGTGTTTGATAAATTCTGCAAGGTTGAAGTGAGTACATCAATTCTAAAAGATAATACTGTTATACACTTGAAGGTGCACCATTACTTATACAGGTTGGGTTAAGAACTTTTAGCAATAAGCTTTTGTTCACTAATGTTTCTCTCCTCATACAAGTCTACTGAAATCCAAAAGCAACCTAAAACAGGTTTAAAAAAGGCAAGAAAGAGGCTTACTGCTGGTTAAATGCACCTGTCAATGAATTCTCATTTATTTAGAAGCATCTCAAACTTCTGTCAAAAGCAAGTTAATTTTCTTTATCAACACAAGCTCAAAGCATGCTGAGGCTAAATTATATAAAATGATCCTTTTGTCTTTTTTATTATGTAATAAAATATTACACCATATCAGTAATATGGTGACATATTTTTTGAAGTCTTTATTTTTTGCTTGTAGAAACTTCTGGAAGTTTCTCCTTGATTAATGGGCAAAGAACCACTATCTATCCTGTGATTGTTTGAAGTGCTTGCTAGACTTAAATTTGAACATTAAAATAAATTCAATTAATTTACTAATTCCAGAACTTGTCCCAGGTGAGTGCACATAGGGGGAGATAATGTCAATCAGGATTTGCCCATCCTTTGTCCATCGTTGTGGGAAATTGAGGGGTATTGCTGTCATACACTGAATCTTTGCTTCTATAAGACCTAGAAGCATGATATTAGGTGCTGTATGAAAAGAGGACATTTTGCCAGGGTGTTTAAACTGTCTTCACAAACTGGAAGGTCAAAAACACGTTCTGTACACGCCATAGAGGACAATGATGACAATGCAGGGTCAGACTCAGACTGCACCTCAATATATCTTGCAGCAGTACAAAAACACATCAGTCTGCAGATGAAGCAACTGTAACATTACAGATAGGGGCTAACAAAACCCCAATCACATTCAAAATAGATACAGGAGCACAAGTAAATTGTGTGCCAAGCCACATATACCTTGAACACCTCGGTAATGAATCCCCCTTAGAGACTCAGGACCTACCGAAAGTAATGGTGGGGAAAAGCTGAAAGTAATGGGTCATTGTCATGCAAAATGTTCATACAAGGGATCTGAAAAGGTTTTACAATTGTTTGTGATATAAACACAAGCCCCCGATGCGGACGTGATGCGTACGTACGTCCGAGGGGAGTGACCTGATGCTGTGCCTGTGCGAGCCCATGGAGGAGGTCCCGGTGAAATGCCGAGAGCTGAGCGGGGTGTGAGACCGTGGAGCTCCGGTGCATGAAGGCCATTGGACTTGCTCACATCAGTCATGGTGTACATAGCGGAGGGAGGATCAGATGCAGACTGGTGAGGTGAGCAGCGAACAGGCATGAAGCACGGCGGTCGCCCCCCGGAGCAGTCGGCTCCCGCTGTCCTCTCTCAACCCCCCTCCTCAGCTACCTCTCTCTGTGCCCCCTGCCCGGCGTGGTAGGAGAAAGTGTGCAAGGAAAAGTCCAACGAGGTGCATGGGGTGAGAGACCTAATAGATTGAGGTGTCCTGGGAGCCATCCAACCATCCAAGGAATTGTTTGGACCACGTGCTGGAAGGAGTTCCCTCCTGGGGATCAGGTAACAATGATCGAGCTGTGATATGAAGAAAGAACACAACTCCCAGGTAATAGATCTCCGAACTGTTTAGATACTATACGTACCGCTCAGGTGGAAAACAAAATGTATACATGGAGCTAGATGAAGGATATATTTTGTCTGTTATTGGTTATTACTATAAGAGGGACCAATTCGTAAGTTATAACTGTTAAAGCTCCCCCGGTTACGCTAGTAGGACCCCGGCTGGGAAAAATAAGTACCCGGGCAAGAACACTTAAACTGACCTGTTTACCTTCCCAATTTTTTGCTTTTTCTCCCTACTGGACTAGATACAAATAGTGAATCTTGAGACACTTTTTGGGTTCAAGAGGATTACACCGTTAGAGAGTACAGGGTAAAGTTATATCTCCCCTTAGGCCCTACTAGAAAAGTCTTATCTGGGGAATTTGAAACAAGAAGCATGAGAGGGAGGACACAGAAAGCAACAGAACCTAAGACCCCCAAACAAAGCCTAAACGCAAGTACAATTCAGAAATATTTAAAAGAGAGGAGCCCCCAAAGCCCACGAGAGGAGAAAAAAACAGGAGAGTATAAAAGGAAAAAAGAAAGAAGTGACTAAATCAAAAGGTGCTCAGGGAGATAAACCTAGGGAAGGTACTGGAACCGAAATAGGACAGAACCTAAATACTTTGGAAGACGAGGTAATATGGCCCAAATGCCAACAAAGATGGAAATGATGGAAATGTTTGCTAAACTTGAAAATTCCATCAAAAGCGAGATTACTAATGTAAGTCCACCCCTTGTGGGCTCGGTCCGGTCTCTCTATCCCCTCAGAGTAGACGGGGGGAGACACGGACAAAGGGGGCTGCAGTCAGAGTCACATCCTAAATGGTTGGGTTCACACGATGAGATCTGAAGGGACCCCTGACTGTGATACCAAGGCCGAAGTGAGGCCGGTGAGATGGGGGAGGGGTGGGGGGATGGGGGGAGAGGGATGGGTGGGGTGTGGAGGGGGAGAGGGAAGTAACTATGAGTGGGGGGGTGGTAAGAAGAGGGTGGTAAGGGAGGGCACCTCTGGTATTTTGCAAATAAGAACGTCTAGACCCCGAGATAGTCAAGTAAAGGGACCTCAGCATAGGAAAATAGGACAAAAGAAATGACAACAATAAACTTTATGACCTACAATGTCAGAGATTTAAATACTCCCACCAAGAGACATAAGATCCTAAAAGAATTAAAACGATACAGGGCAGGGGTGGTCTTTTTACAAGAGACCCACCTATCCCACGAGTCTAATGTGAAATTGCACTCCGGGAACTTTCCAACATGGTATTACGGTGACACAATCACAAAGAGAGCTAGAGGTGTCGCAATAAGGTTTGCGAAAGGAACCCAATTTGCCTTGGAGGATAGGTTGACAGACCCTGAAGGGAGATTCCTCTTCCTAAAAGGTAAACTAGGTGAAATGAAATGCACGTTCTTAAAGGTTATTTTGGGGAAATTGATGGAATTTAAGAGAGGGTACGTGATCCTGATGGGAGATATGAATTTCTGCATGGACCCAAGTATAGATAGTACGTCCTGGGTGCAGGGGACAAATAACGTACAATTAAAAAAGATAAAACAAAAACTGCATGCGTGTCAACTGATAGATTTGGAGGATCCTTCACTCCAAAAAACAAGATTTTACGTTTTACTCCCCTGTACACGGGACCTACTCCAGGATAGACTACATCTTGGTTGAACATAGAATGATCGAGTGGGTGACGGACTCCGGTGTAGAAATTTCAACACTGTCGGATCACTCCCCAGTAAGAATAAAGATGGTAGTCCCTGGTAATCATAGACAATCATATGCTTGGCGCTTAAATGAAGACCTTATTCGGGATGAGGTGACCTCAGCAATCGTGAGAAAGGAATTAGAACAATACTTTGAAACAAATGATACAGGGGAGGTTTCGGGGTCCACCCTGTGGGAGGCGCACAAGGCCTACATAAGGGAGATTCTGATAGAAGTAGGTACAAGGAGAAAAAAAGAGAGAACTGCGAAAATTAAAAAACTAACGGAAGAGATTTTTAGAGCCGAGCAAGAATATAAGAAATACCAGGGCACTCAGACAGGAGTACATCAAAACTTAGTAATAAAAAGGGACGAACTGAAGGATCTTATGGAATATGAAACAACAAGAACATTCAATAGAATAGCTAAAAAAAGATACCAGTGGGGGAAGAAGGCCAGCAAACATCTTGCTAGGATGTTGCAAAAGAAAAAAGCTATAAATAATATAGAAAAAATCCAAACGAAAGGAGGAGAAATGGTCCATCCTACCAAGAGTATAGCGGAAACATTCAAAACTTATTACCAGGATTTGTACTCGGTAGATTCTGATGGGGGCCAGCCAGGAGACAAAAGAAGCAAAATAAACGACTTCCTTAAAAAGGCTGGACTATCTAAAATTCCAGAGAATTTGGGAGAAACATTAGAGTCCCCAATAACAGAGGAGGAAATAAACAAAGCCCTCTCAGATTCGGCTCAGGGGAAAAGTCCTGGCCCGAATGTGTTCACAACTAGGGATGAGCTTCGTGTTCGAATCGAACGCATGTTCGACTCGAACATCGGCTGTTCGACCGTCCGTCGAATTGCGAACGTTATGGGCCGTTCGCGCCAAATTCGTGTGGCGCGTCACGGCCCATAATTCACTGCGGCATCGCAGTGCATTGCTGGCTGATGATTGGCCAAGCATGCACTATGACCCGCATGCTTGGCCAATCAAAGCGCTGTCAGTAGAGAGAGCTGTAATTGGCCAAAGCCAGGGTGGCTTTGGCCAATTATGGCTCAGGGGATTTAGTACACGCCCCACACTATATACGGCCGCCTGCACGGCGGCCCTGTGTAGTGTGTTCCGGTGTGCTGATAGAGAGAGAGACAGACAGTGTCATTTGATTTGAGTTAGCTAGATTAGGTTAGATCTGTTCCTGCTATTTACATTTAATGCAGTGCGTCCTGCTCACAGTGTTCAGCTAGATCCGTTCCTGCTATTTACATTTAGTGCAGTGCGTCCTGCTCACAGTGTTCAGCTAGATCCGTTCCTGCTATTTACATTTAGTGCAGTCAGTGCGTCCTGCTCACAGTGTTCAGCTAGATCCGTTCCTGCTATTTACATTTAGTGCAGTGCGTCCTGCTCACAGTGTTCAGCTAGATCTGTTCCTGCTATTTACATTTAGTGCAGTTCGTCCTGCTCACAGTGTTCAGCTAGATCCGTTCCTGCTATTTACATTGAGTGCAGTGCGTCCTGCTCACAGTGTTCAGCTAGATCTGTTCCTGCTATTTACATTTAGTGCAGTCAGTGCGTCCTGCTCACAGTGTTCAGCTAGATCTGTTCCTGCTATTTACATTTAGTGCAGTGCGTCCTGCTCACAGTGTTCAGCTAGATCTGTTCCTGCTATTTACATTTAGTGCAGTGCGTCCTGCTCACAGTGTTCAGCTAGATCTGTTCCTGCTATTTACATTTAGTGCAGTGCGTCCTGCTCACAGTGTTCAGCTAGATCCGTTCCTGCTATTTACATTTAGTGCAGTCAGTGCATCCTGCTCACAGTGTTCAGCTAGATCTGTTCCTGCTATTTACATTTAGTGCAGTCAGTGCGTCCTGCTCACAGTGTTCAGCTAGATCCGTTCCTGCTATTTACATTTAGTGCAGTGCGTCCTGCTCACAGTGTTCAGCTAGATCCGTTCCTGCTATTTACATTTAGTGCAGTCAGTGCGTCCTGCTCACAGTGTTCAGCTAGATCCGTTCCTGCTATTTACATTTAGTGCAGTGCGTCCTGCTCACAGTGTTCAGCTAGATCTGTTCCTGCTATTTACATTTAGTGCAGTTCGTCCTGCTCACAGTGTTCAGCTAGATCCGTTCCTGCTATTTACATTGAGTGCAGTGCGTCCTGCTCACAGTGTTCAGCTAGATCTGTTCCTGCTATTTACATTTAGTGCAGTCAGTGCGTCCTGCTCACAGTGTTCAGCTAGATCTGTTCCTGCTATTTACATTTAGTGCAGTGCGTCCTGCTCACAGTGTTCAGCTAGATCTGTTCCTGCTATTTACATTTAGTGCAGTGCGTCCTGCTCACAGTGTTCAGCTAGATCTGTTCCTGCTATTTACATTTAGTGCAGTGCGTCCTGCTCACAGTGTTCAGCTAGATCTGTTCCTGCTATTTACATTTAGTGCAGTGCGTCCTGCTCACAGTGTTCAGCTAGATCCGTTCCTGCTATTTACATTTAGTGCAGTGCGTCCTGCTCACAGTGTTCAGCTAGATCTGTTCCTGCTATTTACATTTAGTGCAGTTCGTCCTGCTCACAGTGTTCAGCTAGATCCGTTCCTGCTATTTACATTGAGTGCAGTGCGTCCTGCTCACAGTGTTCAGCTAGATCCGTTCCTGCTATTTACATTTAGTGCAGTGCGTCCTGCTCACAGTGTTCAGCTAGATCCGTTCCTGCTATTTACATTTAGTGCAGTCAGTGCATCCTGCTCACAGTGTTCAGCTAGATCTGTTCCTGCTATTTACATTTAGTGCAGTCAGTGCGTCCTGCTCACAGTTTTCAGCTAGATCTGTTCCTGCTATTTACATTTAGTGCAGTGCGTCCTGCTCACAGTGTTCAGCTAGATCCGTTCCTGCTATTTACATTTAGTGCAGTGCGTCCTGCTCACAGTGTTCAGCTAGATCTGTTCCTGCTATTTACATTTAGTGCAGTTCGTCCTGCTCACAGTGTTCAGCTAGATCCGTTCCTGCTATTTACATTGAGTGCAGTGCGTCCTGCTCACAGTGTTCAGCTAGATCTGTTCCTGCTATTTACATTTAGTGCAGTGCGTCCTGCTCACAGTGTTCAGCTAGATCTGTTCCTGCTATTTACATTTAGTGCAGTGCGTCCTGCTCACAGTGTTCAGCTAGATCCGTTCCTGCTATTTACATTTAGTGCAGTGCGTCCTGCTCACAGTGTTCAGCTAGATCCATTCCTGCTATTTACATTTAGTGCAGTCAGTGCGTCCTGCTCACAGTGTTCAGCTAGATCCGTTCCTGCTATTTACATTTAGTGCAGTCAGTGCGTCCTGCTCACAGTGTTCAGCTAGATCCGTTCCTGTTATCTTCCTACTGACAGGCAGGCTTGTCTGGTTACAGTATATAAAGCTACCTGAAGAAAATTACAGGTGTTCTATCCCAGCTTAGTGCAGCTACAGGCCATTAGTATGTCTGGAAGGCCAAGAAGGAGAGGCAGACAGTCACAAGCCAATAAGAGAGGGCAAGCAGGCTCTGTGTCTAGTGCTGGTCGTGGAGACGGTGCATCCTCATCAGCCCGTGGCCATGGGACACGCTTGGCCTTTTTTTCGGCAGCTGGCCGTGTTGAGCCGCAACATGCAGAAAACTTGGTCGAGTGGATGACCAAGCCGTCCTCATCCTCCTCATCCTCTCTCACCCATGCCCAGGGTGCTTTGTCTGGCAAAGCAGCGGCCTCTTCCCTCAGCTCAATGTCATCAGTGACTCCTTCCCTAGCTCCACCATGTCCTCCTGAGGATTCCCTCGAACTGTTTGACCACAGTGTTGGGTACATGCTCCAGGAGGATGCCCAGCGTTTGGAAGGCTCTGATGATGATACTGAGCTCGATGAAGGCAGTAACATGAGCACGGACAGAGGGGGTGCCCAAGAAGGACAGCAATCTGGCAGTCATGCTCCCCCTGCTGCAGCATACTGCCAGGTTTGCTCCAGTGATGAGGAGGGAGGGGATGATGAGGTCACTGACTCAACGTGGGTGCCTGATAGGAGAGAGGAGGAGGAGGAGGAGGAGGAGGTGGCACATCACCAACGAGGCAGGATGCCCTCCAGGGGCCAGCCTAAGGGCAGCACATTGACTGCATCACACCCCAAAGCTCCACATGTGCAGGGCGCTGCAGTCTCTGCGCGTTATTCAAAAAGTTCTTTGGTGTGGGCCTTTTTTGAGACGAGTGCATCAGATCGCACCGTTGCTATTTGCAACATATGTCTCAAGCGTATCTCGCGTGGCCAAAACATCTCCCGCTTGGGTACCACATGCTTGACCAGACATATGTTGACCTGCCATGCAGTTCGTTGGCAAGCATATCTAAAAGACCCACACCAAAGAACAAAGAGGATCTCTCCTTGCTCCTCATCAGCTGAGATTTCCAACCCCACTAGACCTTCAGTCCTCTCTGAGACCTGCAGTGAGAGGAATGAAGGTGTAGAATTAGGTGTGTCACAGCCAAGTACTTGTGGGCAATCTGCTTTTGGTACACCGACGTCAGATTGTACCAGGCAAATTTCCCTGCCCCAGCTGCTGCACCGCCGAAAGAAGTTTGCTCCCAGCCATCCACATGCCCAGCGGTTGAATGCTAGCTTGGCAAAATTGCTAGCACTTCAACTGCTGCCTTTTCAGTTGGTAGACTCTGCCCCCTTCCGTGAGTTTGTGGAATGTGCGGTTCCTCAGTGGCAGGTTCCCAAATGCCACTTTTTCTCACGGAAGGCGATTCCGGCTCTCTACCGGCATGTGGAAGGCAATGTCCATGCCTCGCTGGACAGGGCGGTCAGCGGTAAGGTGCATATTACCGCTGACTCATGGTCCAGCAGGCATGGACAGGGACGTTACTTAAGTTTCACGGCACATTGGGTGACTCTGCTGGCAGCTGGGAAGGATGCAGGACAAGGTGCAGTAGTGTTGGAGGTTGTTCCGCCACCACGCCTCCAAAATGCTGATTGTGACACACCTCTCTCCTCCACCCCCTCCTCTTCTTCTTCCTCCATGGCCTCTTCCTCGGAACCAGCGGTGCTCCGTAGGCGTTCAAGGGGCTACGCAAGTACGCAGGCCAAAAGATGCCATGCGGTGCTTGAGCTGGTGTGCTTGGGGGACAGGAGCCACACTGGGGCAGAGGTTCTGTCAGCTCTGCAGGGGCAGGTTCAGAGGTGGTTGACGCCACGCCAACTTAAGGCAGGAATGGTGGTTTGCGACAATGGCACCAACCTCCTCTCTGCCCTCCGACAGGGACAACTGACCCATGTGCCCTGTTTGGCTCACGTCCTTAACTTGGTGGTGCAGCGGTTCTTGGGCAGGTACCCGGGCTTACAGGATGTCCTGAGGCAGGCCAGGAAAGTCTGTGTGCATTTCCGCCGGTCATATAATGCCAGTGCTCGGCTGACGGACCTCCAAAAGGAGTTTAACCTGCCCAAGAACCGCCTAATCTGTGACATGCCCACCAGGTGGAACTCGACATTGGCCATGCTGCAGCGGCTGCACACGCAGCAGAGGGCCATCAATGAGTACCTGTGCGACTATGGCACCAGGACAGGGTCAGGGGACCTTGGTTTTTTTTCCCCACGCCAGTGGGCCATGATCAGGGATGCATGCACTGTCCTGTCACCATTCGAGGAGGCCACGAGGATGGTGAGCACTGACAGTGCATGCATCAGTGACACTGTCCCCCTTGTCCACCTGTTGGAGCACACGCTGCGTGGAATAATGGACAGGGCACTTGAGGCAGAACAGAGGCAGGAAGAGGAGGACTTCCTTAGCTCTCAAGGCCCCCTTTATCCAGACAGTGTTCCTGCGTGCCCGCCGATCACACAGGAAGAGGACGAGGAGGAGGAGGAGGAGGAGGAGGAGGAAGAAGATTGTGTCAGTATGGAGGTGGAGCCTGGCACTCAGCATCAGCAGTCTTTAAGGGATCAGTCCCAAGGAACACATGGACTTGTACGTGGCTGGGAGGAGGTGGCTGCGGACGTTGTTGTCCTTAGTGACCCAGAGGACTCCGGACCGAATGCCTCAGCAAACCTACGCTGCATGGCCTCCCTGATCCTGCAAAGCCTGCGTAAGGATCCTCGTATTCGTGGTATCAAGGAGAAGGACCAATACTGGCTGGCAACCCTCCTTGATCCACGTTACAAGGGTAAGGTTGCGGACCTTATCTTGCCATCGCAGAGGGAGCAGAGGATGAAACATCTTCGGGAGGCCTTGCAGAAAGGTCTGTGCAACGCGTTCCCAGAGACTGGGAGGTTACAAACTCCTGTTTCTGGACAACGTGTTGCTGAGGCTTCGGTCAGTCAAAGAAGGAGCGGTGGAGAAGGTGGCCGTCTGACCGATGCGTTCAGACAATTTTTTGGTCCGCAGCCCCAAGGTATGATCGGTTCCAGCAACCATCGCCAGCGTCTGTTTTACATGGTGCAGGAATACCTAGGGGCAAGATCAGACTTGGACACCTTTCCCACCGAAAATCCTCTGGGTTACTGGGTCTTGAGGATGGATCCCTGGCCAGAGCTTGCACAGTATGCAATTGAGCTACTGGCCTGTCCTGCATCCAGCGTTCTTTCGGAACGCACATTCAGTGCTGCTGGAGGCGTGGTAACCGATCACAGGGTGCGTCTGTCCACTGACTCGGTCGATCGGCTGACCTTCATAAAAATCAATCAGTCTTGGATCACCACCAGCTACCAAGCACCTGATGCTGATGTAACTGAATAATTTTTTTCAGATCCCTTCAAAGACTGCCTATGCTGATGCTGAGTGACTATCCCTGAGTAATTATCCTCTTCCTCCTCAATCATCACGCTGATAGCTTGTAAGAACATTTTTGGTTCTGGGCGCCACCACCAGTGCCTAAGGCACAATTTTTCAGCCCCTGTCTAACAGGGGCGTGTAATTACAATTTTTGATGCAATACTTTGCAGCAGGGCTTGTTCCTGCGTTCCAACTAGAGTGTCTGTGAGGGGTTGCAGTGTTGTGGCACCAGCACCAGTGCCTAAGACCCAATTTTTCTGCCCCTGTCTAACAGGGGCGTGTAATTACAATTTTTGATGCAATACTTTGCAGCAGGGCTCGTTCCTGCGTTCCAACTAGAGTGTCTGTGAGGGGTTGCAGTGTTGTGGCACCAGCACCAGTGCCTAAGACCCAAATTTTCTGCCCCTGTCTAACAGGGGCGTGTAATTACAATTTTTGATGCAATACTTTGCAGCAGGGCTCGTTCCTGCGTTCCAACTAGAGTGTCTGTGAGGGGTTGCAGTGTTGTGGCACCAGCACCAGTGCCTAAGGCCCAATTTTTCTGCCCCTGTCTAACAGGGGCGTGTAATTACAATTTTTGATGCTATACTTTGCAGCAGGGCTCGTTCCTGCGTTCCAACTAGAGTGTCTGTGAGGGGTTGCAGTGTTGTGGCACCAGCACCAGTGCCTAAGGCCTAATTTTTCAGCTCCTGTTCAACAGGGGCATGTAATTACAATTCTTGATCTAATATTTCACAGCAGGGCCCTGTGAGGGCTTACAGTGTTTTGGCCACAGCAACACCTAAGGCCCAAATTTCTGCTGAGTATATAGGGCAGGACCCTACTTTCAAACATCTAACTTACAAACGACTCCTACTTGCAAACGGAAGGAGACAACAGGAAGTGAGATGAAATCTACCCCTAAGGAAGGGAAATTCTCTCCTGTAAGAGTTAATATGGGAAAACAATTTCTCCTTTCCACTGATGCTTTCCAATCCTTGTTCCACAAAAAAACCCAAATTTTCAAAAAACATTTTTCATTGGGACAAAAAAGTGAGGTGAAATCTTCTGAAGAGGAGGAAAGACGCAAAACAAATGTCACAGGGGTGATAACCCTTCCCTATGTTTTCCAAAAAGCTTAGAAAAGATTTTTTGGCTGGAGCTAAACACATTAAAAATGTTCAAAATTACAAACAGATTCTACTTAACAACAAACCTACAGTCCCTGTCTTGTTTGCACCGCCTGTATACTGCTGTTCAGAGTATATAGGGACCTTTCCTTATTTTAATTTGGGTGCGGGGTTCCCCTTAATATCCATACAAGACCCAAAGGGCCTGGTAATGGACTGGCGGGTACCCATGCCGTTTGTCTCACTGATTTTCATCCATATTGCCATGACCCGACATGACATTAAACCCGCAAGCAGTTTTAAATGAGATTTTTTCCTTTAAAAATGACATTTGGTGCAGGGACTGTTCTAAACATGGGAAACACGCGTCACTTTACAGGCATACTATAGACACCCCCCAGGTACGATATTTAAAGGAATATTTCACTTTTTTTTTTTTACTTTAAGCATCATTAAAATCACTGCTCCCGTTTTTAAAAGTTTTTTTTGCATTGATACATGTCCCCTGGGGTAGGACCCGGGTCCCCACACCCTTTTTAGGACAATACCATGCAAATTAGCCTTTAAAATGAGCACTTTTGATTTCGAACGTTCGAGTCCCATAGACGTCAATGGGGTTCTAACGTTCGTGCGAACTTGCGGTCCGTTCGCGGGTTCTGGTGCGAACCGAACCGGGGGGTGTTCGGCTCATCCCTATTCACAACCTACTACTACAAAAAATACAGAGAGATTCTTATCCCAAGGTTATGCCAATATATGAATGGCTTGGGGGCAGACTATGAAATGGGCAGGGAGGCTCTGTCTGCCATTATTATGGTAATCTTGAAGGAGGGGAAAGACAGGACGATGTGTTCCAGCTATAGGCCAATCTCGCTGCTAAATGTAGATACAAAATTGTACGCTAAAGTACTGGCAGGTAGGATAAAAGGAATGATGAATCTCCTGGTACATCCAGACCAGGTGGGCTTCACTCCCAGAAGGGAGGGAAGGGACAACGGGGTGAGAACGTTGCTCCTCCTCCAGAGGATAAAAGAAAGTGGGCCCCCAGGTCTACTCCTGTCAATAGACGCCGAAAAGGCCTTTGACAGGGTAGACTGGGGGCTCATGATACAGACTTTAGAAATTATGGGAACTGGCCCTAGAATGATCCAGTGGATGAATGAAATTGGACAAGACAGGGGTGTCCTTTATCCCCGCTCTTGTTTGTACTATCTTTGGAATCACTATTGGCTATGGTGTGAAACAACCCCAACATAAGTGGATTTAAGATTGGAGAGGAAGAGCATAAACTTGCAGCATTTGCGGATGATGTATTATTTTAGATCTCCAACCCTTGGATCACAATGCCTAACTTAATAAATACTTTAAAACATTATGGGTAAATATCCAATTTAAAATAAATTTAGCAAAGTCAGAAATCCTTAATATAAGCATACGCAAGACAGAAGAACAACTGCTGAAAACGGAATTTAAGTTTTCCTGGAGGAAGGAACTGAATTACCTGGGAATCAAGTTAGCGAACACTATGAAGAGGGTATATAAAATAAACTATATACCGTTGCTAGATGAAATTAGAACTGAATGTAATAGAATAATTGGTAGGCCTATATCATGGATAGGCTGCATTAATATTATAAAGATGGCCCTTCTACCAAAGATTACTAATAAGTCTCAGATGTTGCCATTGGCTCTACCCCAACCATACCTCAGAAAGTTAAAATCAATAATAATGAATATTATTGATGGAAATATAGAAAACCGAGAGTTTCTTTCACAATTTTAAGGCAGGAAAAGAAAAGAGGAGGGCTAGCTGTCCCAGATATTTATAGTTATTATAATGCGATTGTGTTGTCAAGGGTGGTCGAATGGGTCAAGGAAAAAAATGAAAAAAGATGGGTCAAGATAGAAAAAACACTTAGCAAGGCACAACTGGGAAACATAATATGGAACCCACCACATTATAGAACGATGGATGTAAATACACTCACACTTACACGGAATGTTTTAAAAATTTGGGATACGATGTATAAACACCTTAATGGGAATTATAATTCTCCATTAATTGCGTTAAAAGATAATGAATTTTTTGCACCAGGGGAAAAGATAACAGGGGGAAATTGGATAAAAAAAGACACGACACTGTTAAGAGATATAATTAAAAAAGGAAAAATCTTATCACTTCAAGAGTTAAAACACAATAATGACTTCTGGTCGATTGATGAGTGGCGGTATCTCCAGTTGTACCACTTTATTCAGAGTCTCCCTCACCCAATTAGATGAGGGGAAGAGTTGACTCTGTTGGAATGGTTGTGTACTGTAGATGACACAAAAAAATATGATTATCTAGGTTATATAAACTCTTGTTGAAGGTGGATGAGGTGGGGATCCCGCCATATATTAGAAAATGGGAACAGGAATTGGGGTCACATAGGGATATTATCACTATTGGAAAAATATTGAACTTGACTCATAGTTCATCGGTTGACACTAAAACGGCTGAAATGAATTATAAATGCTTATCCAGATGGTACGCAACCCCGGACAAAATCAGCAAATACCAAAAGGATAAATCTACAGATTGTTGGCGAGGCTGTAAGGAGGTAGGGACAATGGCACACTTATGGTGGGATTGTCCCAAAATTAAAACATTTTGGAAAAAGATTATTCATTACATAAAGGAAATTACCAAAAAAGAAATAGTGGAGGATCCGTGGGTTGTGCTGCTCAAGAGAGGAGGGAGAGGTGTAGCAGTACAAGGAGTCATTGATACCGCATTTGTTAAATGCAGCTAAAAGACTTATCCCCAAAAAATGGCAAGAAGAGGAAAGTCCATTAATATGGGAGTGGATTGACTCTGTCGAGGAAACATTTAAAATGGAGTGTTTGAGAGTAAACTTTGAAGACAATAATGAAGGGTTTAGAGCAGGGGTCTCAAACTAGTGGCCCTCCAGCTGTTGCAAAACTACAGGTCCCATGAGGCATTGCGAGGCTGACAGGTACAAGCATGACTCCCACAGGCAGAGGCATGATGGGACCTGTAGTTATGCAACAGCTGGAGGGCCTCCAGTTTGAGACCCCTGGTTTAGAGGGAAGTGGGACTGTTGGAGGGAGTTTAAAAGATTGTGGAGTTATGCAGAGGAACTAAGAATATAGCTTTACTACGGAGTTAGGAAAATTAAAGCTCTATTTAGAGCGAATACGCAGAGGTGGTGGGGAGAGGTGGGTGGGAGGCAGGAGGGTGGGCGTAGATTAAGCCTTAGAATGGGTACTAAGGATTGGTATTACCGGGAAAGTTCTGTTGTATGAATTTTATTGTTGCATTTACAAAGCTACTATGATGTGACAAAGAGTTGGGACAATAATGAGCTGTAATGGTGATTTAAGTTTCCCAAATAGAGTTCACTGAAGTGGCAAAAAAAAAAAACACAAGCCCCAGCCATGCTAGGTCTCAGAACAAGTAAAGAGATTGGATTTGTGAAGATCATAATGACTGTGGATGGTGGGCACAGAGGTCTGACAGAGGCTGACATTAAACGTGAGTACTGTGATCTATTCAAGGGCCTGGGGTGCCTCCCGGGTGTAAGCCACATACGTATAAAAGAGGGTGCACAGCCTGTCATTCACGCCCCAAGGAGAATACCTTTAACTCTTGTGGATAAAGTCAGACAACAACTCACTAGGATGGAGAAGCTGGGAGTAGTAAAAAAGGTCAAAGGACACAGGTGCAATTTGTATATGCATTGACCCACATGATTTGAATAAAGTCATAATGAGAGAACACTACAAACTCCCCACCATAGAGGATATAGCGCACAAGCTAGTAGGAGCAACAGTATTTAGTGTAGATGCCCATTCGGGTTACTGGCAATTGTGTCTTGATGAAGCCAGCAGTTACATGACCACTTTTAACTCCCCTTTGGGTCAATGGCATAGCATCTGTACAGGAAATATTTCAAAAGAAATCACACAAATTGATCGCTGGTCTACAAGGTGTTGAAGTAATAGTTGATGATTTGCTGGTCTGTGGAAAGGATCAAATGGAACATGACAAAAACCTTACTGCTTTGCTCAATCGGTGTCGTGAGAAGAATCTTACACTTAATCCAAACAAAATGCAAATTGGGGTAGAAGAAATTACATATTTTGGACACCTACTAACCAAAGGGGGCTTGAAGCCTGATCCAAAGAAAATTACAGCAGTTCTCAACACGAAGGCCCCAACCTCCAGAAAGGAGCTGGAGACATCACTAGGTATTTTCAACTATCTATTCAAATTCTCTCAGGGCCTTGCTCAACAGATAGCACCACTACGTACGCTGCTACAGAAGGATGCTGTTTGGTGTTGGGATGCAAACATGGAAAAGACTTTCGACAAAGTGAAAAAAATGATCACTAAACATTCAGGGCCAATACTGAAATATTTTGACGTAAACTGTGACACTGTACTTCAAGTGGATGCATCCCAGTTTGGGTTAGGTGCTGTACTGACTCAACAAGGACATCCTGTGGCATATGCTGCACGAGCACTGACAACAAGCCAATTATGCCCAAATTGAGAAAGAGATGCTGGCTATTGTGAATGGATGTGAGAAATTTCACCAGTACATATATGGTCGCCCAGTAGTTGTGGAAACAGACCACAAGCCATTGGAGTACATTCTACAGAAATGACTAGCTTCTACACCTCCACGTCAACAGCGGATGGTTATGAAATTACAGCAATATTATCAGTATAAGTATAAGCCTGAAAAGGAAATTCCAATGGCAGATACCCTGTCTGGGGTGTTTCTAGAAAGACATGAAGCACAGGATGAACCTGAGTTCGAAGAACAGGTACATACAGTACTAGCAAACATTCCAATATCGGATGTACGGCTGGAGAAGATAAGACAAGACACCAAACAGGATAAAGTCCTAAAAAAAAAACTCGTGTCATGTGCAATGGCTGTCCAGAAAAACGAAAGAAGCTGTGTCCTGAACTACAGGGATTCTGACCTATGAAAGATGAGCTATACATTAATTCGGATATCATATTTATGGGTGACCGTATTCTCATTCCTAAGTCAGAGCAGGCAGAAGTACTGAAACAAATCCACCAGGGGCATTTGGGCATCACTCTGTGTAAGCACAGAGTGCAGGAGTTGGTCTACTGGCCTAATTTGGACTTTGATATTGAGACACTTGTGAAGAAGTGGGAAACCTGCCAGACATTTCAAAAACACGATGCAAAGGAACCTCGTACACCGTGGAATGCTCCTTCATGGTCATGCCAGAGACTGGCTACAGATATTTTTCATTTTGAGGACAACCATAACCTGATAGAATTAGATTACTACAGCAAATACTTTGAGCTAGTGCAGCTGAAAAATTTAAAAGCATAACAATACTTTCAAGACATGGAGTGTGTGAAGAACTTGTGTCTGATAATGGGCCACAATTCTCATGTTCTGAGTTCTAGTGCTTCCTGAATGAATGGGGAATCAGGCACAAACCCACAAGCCCCTAATACCCACAGGCCAATGGTCTAGCAGAGAAGTATGTTGGCATAGCCAAATCCATTATACTGAAAGAGCAATCATCAGAGCAGGGTGTGTACCCTGGACTGTTAAACTATCGTGCAACACCTATTGAAGGTTTATGCTCACCTGCACAGCTGCTAATAGGTAGAACAATGAGGACCACAGTGCCTATTGCACCACAGATATTGCAGCCTCAGTCTATTCCACAGGATCGAGTAACAGCTCAGAGGACCATAAAAATGAAAAGGCAAAAACTGTATTTCGATAAATCTACAAAATCCCTTCGTCCACTCTCTGTTGGGCAAGCTGTGTGACACAGAGTCACTGGGAATACATGGGAACCTGCTCGAATTGTCAAAGAAGCCAATTCACCAAAATCATATATAATCGACACCAAGTGTGGACTGAAACTGAGACGAAACAGGCGTCATCTTCGTCCAGACACTTCTGCAGATACATCATTAGAGAAACTGGATGACAATGGAGATAAAGAACAAGCCCATGATGGCGCAGAAGTTCTAAACACGAATATTGAGTCTACTGAGGATACCGAGGACAGCATAAACGTATCAGCATGTGATAATGCTGGGAGTGACTCTCAACTGGACACCAATCCTACGGATGATGAGCCAATGATTACTTTCTCTTACTATGGTCGAGCTATTAAACCAAAGATATGGAGGGACTTTGTCTTATATTAAATGCTTCATACTTGAGAGGGAAGATGTTATGATGTGTATGCTTTATGTTATAATTTAAGTTCAATTGTTATGCCTAGTTCCTTATGCATGTTAGGAAACAGTTAACTGTTTTGGTCAAGTTATCTGGGGACGGGGAGCTGTGGTTAGTTTTGTAAGATGGATGCTGCTGAATAAACACTAGGCTCATGTTCAAGCTCCTGCTGTCTGCCTATTCTTAGTGTTAAAATCAACACATTTACTTTGGAAACAATACATTCACAATTTTGCAAAGTGTATGACAGTAATCAGGGTGACCTTGTGTTAATTTTAATTGCCCAACATGCAAGTGAAAAAAAACAGGATTTCTTGCTTGCATGTTTCGATGATTGACACAGCTTCATCTGACTTACTAAGGTCTGTGAACATTCAATTTGCCAAGGTAACAGTCTGCATATCTTTAGTTAATCAAAGCTAATGTATTTAAAGGTTATCCCATAGTATTAGATTTCACCAACAGGTGTCAGTGGTAACTTTTAAAACTCAGAAACCTAGACAATGCATAATTGGTACCTTCTCTTTGTCTAGGCATGGAGTGGATATGCTAGATAGGCAGTTTTCACAGATATTCCATTGAAAAGGTGTAAGTTTTAATCACCTTTGCTTTGGTAGTAAGATAAAGGAAGTAAATAAAGAAATTTCATGAGCCTAACAACTATTGGCAACTATTTAAACCAATACTTGTGGTACATGGCTTGTTCTTGCTCTCCTCTTTTACTGGCTCTGAGGTACAGTATATATTGTTCCTGCAGATGGAGTGGATTGAGTTTACTAGCCAGATGTTTTTCACAAAATGCTGCAGATCTCTGATCATTTAGAGACTATTTATTTCTGATAAGACGCTTTACCACATACTGGTGGAAGACATTGAAGGAGGCACTGAATTGTAGTTCTCCATCACTGCTTCACTTTGCGTGAATAAGGACTATTTGAGTTCCCAGACAATTTGTATATTGTTTAATTTCATTTTTAACCCCTTGGTGCCGGCTACTGCTGGCCCCTAAATGGGTTTGCTATGCTGGGAGGTAGGGTGGGGCTTTTTGCCACATGACCGCAGTGATTGGCTGTTGCAAACGGCGATCGGGAACTTTCCGTGAGTGGTCGGTCATTTTTCCGGGAGCGCGCAAGGCGCACGCTCTTGGCACAGCACTGTCGGCGCTAATGCACAAAAATATTCGGCTGCTTGACACCAAGGCCCTGACAACGAAAAAACGCATATTTGCGTGTGCTTGATGCAAAGAGGTTAAAGAGCTATGTGCCCTTTTTGTTGTCACCTATATCAACTACTGTACAGTGCCTTTAAAATGTATTCATACCCCTTGAAATTTTCCACATTTTGTCATGTTACAACCAAAAACGTAAATGTATTTTAATGGGATTTTATGTGATAGACCAACACAAAGTGGCACGTAATTGTGAAGTGGAAGAAAAATGATAAATTGTTTTCAAAAATTTTTACAAATAAATATCTGAAAAGTGTGGTGAGCATTTGTATTCATCCTCCTTACTCTGATACCCCTAACTAAAACCTAGTGGAACCTATTGCCTTCAGAAGTCACCTAATTAGTAAATAGAGTCCACCTGAGTGTAATTTAATCTCATTATAAATACAGCTGTTCTGTGAAGCCCTCAGAGCTTTGTTAGGGAACCTTAGTGAACAACCAGCATCATGAAGGCCAAGGAACACACCAGACAGGTCAGGGATAAAGTTGTGGAGAAGTTTAAAGCAGGGTTATGTTAAAAAAAAAAAAAACATCCCAAGCTTTGAACATCTCACGGAGCACTGTTCAATCCATCATCCAAAAATAGAAAGAGTATGGCACAACTGCAAACCTACCAAGACATGGCCGTCCACCTAAACTGACAGACCGAGCAAGAAGATCATTAATCAGAGTAGCAGCCAAGAGGCCCATGGTAATTCTGGAGGATCTGCAAAGATCCACAGCTCAGGTGGGAGAATCTGTCCACAGGACAACTATTAGTCGTACACTCCACAAATCTGGCCTTTATGGAAGAGTGGCATGAAGAAAGCCATTGTTGGAAGAAAGCCATAAGAAGTGCTGTTTGCAGTTTGTGAGAAGCCATGTGGGGAACACAGCAAACATATAGAAGAAGGTGCTCTGGTCAGATGAAACAAAAATTTATCTTTTTGGCCTAAAAGTAAAATGCTATGTGTGGAGGAAAACTAACACTGTACATCACCCTGAACACACCATCCCCACTGTGAAACATGGTGGTGGCAGCATCATTTTGTGGGGATGCTTTTCTTCAGCAGGGACAGGGAAGCTGGTCAGAGTTGATGGGAAGATGGATGGAGCCAAATACAGGGTAATCTTAGAAGAAATCCTGTGAGAGTCTGCAAAAGACTTGAGACTGGGGTGGAGATTCACCTTCCAGCAAGACAACAACCCTAAACATACAGCTAGAGCTACAATGGAATGGTTTAGATCAAAGCATATTTATGTTTTAGAATGGCCCAGTCAGTCCAGATCTAAATGCAATTGAGAATCTGTTGCAAGACTTGAAAATTGCTGTTCACAAATGCTCTCCATCCAATCTGACAGATCTTGAGCTATTTTGCAAAGAAGAATGGGCAAAATGTCACTCTCTAGATGTGCAAAGCTGGTAGAGATATCCTCAAAAAGACTTACAGCTGTAATTGCAGCGAAAGGTGGTTCTACAAAGTATTGACTGAGGGGGGCTGAATGCAAATGCAAGCCACACTTTTCACATATTTATTTGTAAAAAAATGTTGAAAAACATTTATCATTTTCATTCAACTTCACAATTATGTGCCACTTCATGTTGGTCTATCACATAAACTCCCAATAAAACACATTTGGTTGTAACATGACATAATGTGGAAAATTTCAAGGGATATAAATACTTTTTCAAGGCACTGTATATGTGATTTTCTTCACTTTATATTTTGTCACAACTATTTAATGATATAGTCTGGCATTTGCTGTATTGCTCTTAAAGGGATAGCACACTTATTTTGCACAGTTTTACTTATAGCGAGGATGACTACATTTATGTCATTCAGGACTAAGGGATTAATTATCAGGGCGTGTGTGTAAAACTACATTTATGTTACCATTATCTAGGGTTGCAATCCTTGCACACTGTTACAGTTTCTATACCCAGCTTTCAAATAATGCATAATAAGAACCTTTTAAAAAGTAGCTATTTAGGGGTCATGGCTTGGACATGGCGGAGTGAAGACTGTCATTGCTAGAGCTCCCAACTCCTGACCCACTTACAAAGGCTGATATGCCCTTTTCCAGTTGCTTCTCTACCTGGCATGAGCTATTGTAAGAGACAGAAGACCAGGGGATCGTCTAAAGCTGTGTCAGCGGCTCAGATCAGCCAATTTTTCCAGAATCTTCCCTGATCTGTTCCGGCAGCACTTACTGGGGAGACAGGTGAGGACCAGAGGCCTTTACCCTCACTCTCATCTCCAATGGCATCCTCAGAAAACTTGGTACCTAACACTTTGGCGGGTCTCCTGTCCCTCCTAGAGCCCTCGCTTGGCACCCCGAGCAGCCCTGGGCCCTCCACTCAGCTTTCCAGGGATGATGCAGATATTAGGGCCTTACTGCAGGCTCTCCCCACTAAATCGGACATGGAAGCCCTGGTGCTGTGCTGAGGGTAGAGGAGCAACACCGCCGAGACTTCCAGCAGATGCGAGCGGAGGTCCATGGCCTGGATGACAGAGTGATCAGGGTTGAGGCGTCGGTGAGCGCCATGGGGTCTGGGTTTCCCAGATGGAGTGGGCACATTCACTCTACCAGGACCAGTTGGCAGAGGTGCAGCTTCACATGGAGGACCTGAATAACCAGAGCCACCGGAACAACCTGGGGATATGGGGGTTGTCGGAGGCAACTGGCCCTGAGAACTTCACAGAGACCGTTTGGGCAATCCTGCAGGAAATCCTGAATTCAGACCCACCCACAAGCATGAAGTTTGACAGGATGCACAGGGCGCTCGGACCTCAACCAGTGGAACAGGATCCTCCTAGGGGTGTGATCTGCTGCCTCCACTGCTATGCTCAGAAGGAGCTGATCATGAGAGCTACATGGCTTAAGAGCCCGGTAGACTTCGATGGGACTACAATCTCCATATTCCCAGATGTGTTTTGGGCAACCCTATAGAGGAGAGCAATGTTGAAGCCTCTGTTGGAGACCCTGCACTGTGTGGAGCTGCCGTACCACTGGGGGATCCCTCTTTAGCTGACCATCTGCAAAGGAGGCTCCTTATTCACCCTGAGGTGACATGCAGATCTTCCTCTCCTTTTAAGTTTCTGGGGACAGAGGCAATTCCACTGCAGGATTGGCTTTCCCAGTCTTCCCCCCTTCCCTACCCCTTCCTTTCTCCCCCCACCTCTTTCCTCCCTGCCCCCCCTCCTTTTCCTTCCCCCCCTCAGTGTAATGCCCACCCCTCTTCTATCCTCGGTCATAGGAGCTGGGCTTAATGGATCTACTTTCTTTAGGATACGGCCAGGGGGTTCTGGTCCTATTTGACGGCAATGGTTTATTTGTCTAGAAAACATCAAGCTGTATACCTTGTACTGTTTTCACATTGTGTTCCTCACAGGCCCCCCCCATGATCTCCCTCCATCAGACTTGTTCTGGGGGGCTATCATAGCTGATCCCCTGTTGTTGTTGTTATTACTTGTGTAATGAGGATAAGCTTACAGGCTGGGCCACACTGCACATTTATTCCGGGCCATAGTGTTTGCATGCCTGGGCATGTCAGCCAATTATAATTGTATTTCTGTAAAAAGTTTGGCAGTATTATTGTAGCTTGGGTCGGGATAGGAAGCTCCTGATCCCTGCTGTGTACAACCACTTTCCCCGCGTAGGGTTGCACCCCATCAGTGATTCAGCTTGAGAGCCACTGGGGTTCTTTTAAACTAAGTCTCCTCCACGCCATCAGCGTGTTAGTATTCTGTAACTTTCTTTTCTTTCTGCCTTCACCCTCTACCTTCCTTCCTCTTCCCCATGAAAGGGGGCAGTGCCTACCTTCTGAAAAGGCAGCAGTTGCAGTGCTAGCAATTTGGCCAAGCTAGCATTTAAACGCTGAGCATGTGGATGGCTGGGACTGAATTTCCTTTTATGGTTTAGCAACTGGGGTAGGGAAATTTGCCTGCTAAAATCAGATGGTGGTGTACTGCTAGCAGATTGGCTGCAAGTACTTGGGACACCTATTGCTATACCTTCATTCCATAGTAGGTTTGTAGATCCCTGATGAGGAGCAAGGAGAAGTCCGTCTTTTTCTTTGATGTTGGTCTTTTAAGTGCTGTTGCCAACGGACTGTATGGCAGGTCGTCATATGTCTGGTCAAGCATGTGGTGCCCAAGAGGCTGCTGTTCTGGCCACAATTAATCCGCTTCAGACATAGGTTGCAAACAGAAATGGTGCGATCTGCTGCACGTGTCGAAAAAGGCCCACACCAAGGAACTTTTAAATGTCAGTGGGGAGTCAGCAGTGCCCTGCACCTGCGGAGCTCTGTGGTGTGATGCAATAGGGTGGCTGCCCTTAAGTTGCCCCTAGAGGACATCCTGCCTTGTTGGAGTTGTGCCTCCTCCTCCTCTCTTCTCTCAGGCACCCAAGTACAGTCAGTGACATCATCATCCCCTCCCTCCTCATCTTTGGAGCAAACTTGGCAGTATGCTGCAGCTGGGGGATCATGACTGCAAGTTTATTGTCCTTCTGTGGCACCCCCTCCCTCTAGGCTCACATTACTTCCTTCCTCAACCTGGGAACCAACATTGGAGCCTTCAAATCGATGCGCATCCTCCAGCAGCATGTACCCAACACTGTGGTTGAAAAATTCTGGGGACTCCTCCGTGCATAATGGTGGGGCTACAGAAGGAGTGACTGTGGACAAGAAGCAGGTAGAATAGGCCACTTTGGCAGCTGCGTTGGAAGGCAAACTACTCTGAGTCTGGGTGACAGAGGATGAGGAGGATGAGGATGGCTTTGTTATCCAGTGCAGTAGATACTGTACACACTGTATTATATACTGTGTACATCACCAGAAAAATAGTAGAAACTGTACTACAGCTGCACTGTATTGTGTACTGTGTACACCACCAGAAGTGGATTAGAAACTGTACACACTGTATTAGATACCGTGTACACCACCTGTACTTTATTAGCAACTGTACAATGACTGCACTGTATTGTGTACTGTGTACACCACCAGAAGTATAGTAGAAACTGTACACACTTTATTAGATACTGTGTACTCCGCCTGCACTGTATTAGAAACTGTACTACGGCTGCACTGTATTGTCTACTGTGTGCACCACCAGAAGTGTAGTAGAAACTGTACACACTGTATTAGATACTGTGTACACCAGGTGAAGTGTATTAGAAACAGTACACCACCTTATGCACTGCAATATATATTTAATACACTGCCTGCACTGACTATCGAGTAAACACTATATAATATATATAATATATATATATATTTTTAGGCTGACTGTATATATATATATATATATATATATATATATATATATATATATATATATATATATATATATATATCTATATATCAAATACACTGCCCCTAACTGAATAACCACGCCAACAACACTACACACGGCCGCCGTGTAAGCAGCCTTATATAGTGTGCCCCGAGCCATGATTGGCCAAAGGCACTCTGCCTTTTGTCAATTATGGCTCTCTTAGCAGAACGCACTGTGATTGGCCAAAGCATGCAGGTCAGGTCCATGCCCTGCCGATAAACTACCAAGACTCCATGATCGCTTTTTCCCGACGGCCTACCATGGCTGCTCTTCTGATTCTAAGTCAAAGGGTGTAAGTATCTTGGTTCGTAGCACAACTTCATGGTTGCTGCAGGATCAGTGGAACGACAAGGAGGGACGGGATTTGTTTGTGAAGGATACCCTGGGTAGTTCCTTGGTCACCTTGGTGAACCTTTATCTCCCTAACTCGAATCAGATTGGCTTTTTAAATTTACAAGTTATGCGCTGCGCTTGGGTGACCCCAAAAACAAAATTAATAATAACCAACTCTGTGCTTACTAGTGCGATAAATAAATACAAATAATATGAATGTTGAATAAATAAACAAGGTGTGAAAAAACAACTGCTTGTTACACCATAAATTAGTGCCTAATAGTGCTTGTTACACCATACATAGTGTCTTAATCAACATAAAAAGTGCTTAGTGCTCAATATACAATATCCTGCTTTTTTAAAAGAAAAAATTAATAAATAATGAAAAAAAAAAAAAAAAAGTTCTCTTTGGCACTCTAAATAGTGCGTGCAAATAATGTCCAGCAGTGATAATAAAACAATGCGTGCAGGTGGTGTTCAGCTATGACAACAATCCAACAACATGCCGAAGATATCCTGAGTGCTACAAAACATGCTCCTGTGCTCCTTCGTGACCCCCTTAAGCTAATGTGCTCACCTCAGAGCGTGTGACTCAGCTTCTACCCTGAGTCCAAATATGCTTTGGAGCCACCCCTGGGCTCAGTCTCAGTATCTGCTGCACTCCTCCAGCTGGAAACAATGTGGCTCCATACATAAAATGAAAAGGAAACTATAGAGTGTAATATAGTCAAAATACTTTTATTAAAAGAAAACGCTCCCCACACCGGGGTACTCACATGGCACTGGTGCGTCAGTGCACCATACTATAACGGCTTTCTATGCAAAATCACTGGATGTTTGGTGCGGTATGCTGTGCTGAGACAGCGCTGGTGTAAAGTCTGTGTCAGTCTCTCTGTCCTGGCCCCTCCCCTACGCGTCTTCGACACAGGGATCACGTGTCATCATCAGCCGAGTACCCCGGTGTGGGGAGCGTTTTCTTTTCATAAAAGTATTTTGACTATATTACACTCTATAGTTTCCTTTTCATTTTATGTATGGAGCCACATTGTTTCCAGCTGGAGGAGTGCAGCAGATACTGAGACTGAACCCAGGGGTGGCTCCAAAGCATATTTGGACTCAGGGTAGAAGCTGAGTCACACGCTCTGAGGTGAGCACATTAGCTTAAGGGGGTCACGAAAGAGCACAGGAGCATGTTTTGCAGCACTCAGGATATCTTCGTCATGATGTTGGATTGTTGTCACAGCTGAACACCACCTGCACGCATTGTTTTATTATCACTGCTGGACATTATTTGCACGCACTATTTAGAGTGCCAAAGAGAACTTTTTTTTTTTTCATTACTTATTAATTTTTTCTTTTAAAAAAGCAGGATATTGTATATTGAACACTAAGGACTTTTTATGTTGATTAAGACACTATGTATGGTGTAACAAGCACTATTAGGCACTAATTTATGGTGTAACAAGCACTTGTTTTTTCACACCTTGTTTATTTATTCAACATCCATATTATTTGTATTTAATATTATTGCACTAGTAAGCACAGAGTTGGTTATTATTAATTTTGTTTTTGGGGTCACCCAAGCGCAGCGCATAACTTGTAAATTTATCCTATGCACGTTATATGAAGCGTGATTAGCGCATGCAGCTGGAGGTAACACAAGCAAGGCATAAGATCATTGTGGCTCACAGAATTTTTCCAATTTGATTTGAGATTGGCTTTTTAGAACCCAGAAGCTCGGTGACTTCGTGGAGGGAGCCGTGATCCTGGGGGGGAGACCTGAACTTCACCATGGACCAAGACTTGAACTTCACCATGGATCCATCCTTGGACGCGTCCAGGTGTGCTTCCCAGATTTCTTATGCAGCGCTGAAACGTCTAAAGAGGAATTTCTATGCTTTCCATCTGGAGGGTACTGAACCCGACTCAAAGAGATTACACATTTTACTCGCATTCACACTACTCATACACCAGAATTGACCTCTTCATGATGCCCCAATCACTTCTGTCCAGGGTAGGCTTCACCTCGATTGGCTCCATTACTTTCTCAGACCATGCTCCGGTCCTCACGGACATTGACTTATTGCCTCCCATCCCCAGGCAGTGGTTATGGAAGCTTAACGACTCCCTAATTCAGACCTCTGAGGTCGTAGAAGAGGTGTCCAGGGAAATGAAAAAAAATTTCTCTTCAATATAGACCCAGATAGTGCCCTCTTTATGGTCTGGGAGGCTCACAAGAGCTTCATCAGGGTTGTCTTGATCAAGATTGGATCCCAACTTAACCACTTCCCGACCGGCGTACGCCGATGTACGTCAGCAGAATGGCACGGCTGGGCAAATGGGCTTACAGGTAAGTCCCATTGAATTTCCCCCCGTGCCATTGCGTACACCGGCCGGGAGCTCAGTGAGTTGGGTCACGGGTCCCGCGGACTCGA
Source organism: Lithobates clamitans (assembly GCA_037952925.1). NCBI lineage: Eukaryota > Metazoa > Chordata > Amphibia > Anura > Ranidae > Lithobates > Lithobates clamitans. Next base: position 6,126,201 of record JBBGZY010000216.1, read on the forward strand.
TCTCCGCGGGGATACCCGCGATCGCCTCACGGAGAGGACGAACGGGGAGATGCTGATGTAAACAGCATCTTCCCGTTCTGCCTAGTGACAGTGTCACTGATCTCTGCTCCCTGTCATCGGGAGCAGGGATCAGTGACGTGTCACAGCTATCCCATCCCCCCTTCAGTTAAAAAACACTCCCTAGTACTGACTTAACCCCCCCAACCCCCTAGTGGTTAACCCCTTCGCTGCCAGTGTCATTTACACAGGATTCAGTGCATTTTTATAGCACTGATTGCTGTATAAATGTCAATGGTCCCAAATATGTGTCAAAAATGTCCGATGTGTCCGCCATAATGTCGCAGTCACAATAAAAATTGCTGATCGCCGCCATTACTAGTAAAAAAAAATTATTAATAAAAATGCCATAAAACTATCCCCTATTTTGTAAACGCTATAACTTTTGCGCAAACCAATCAATAAACGCTTATTGTGATTTTTTTTTTACCAAAAATATGTCGAAGAATATCGGCCTAAACTGAGGAAAAAAATGTTTTGTTAATGTTGAGGGCATGTGGCCTGGTATGTTTCAGGAGGGGGAGCCGCTCTCTCGTCCCCCCCTCTTTTCCTGCGGCCCGCCAGGTTGTGTGCTCGGATAAGGGTCTGCTATGGATTTTTGGGGAGACCCCACGCCAATTTTTTTTTTTTATTTTGGCGCCAGGTTCCCCTTAAAATCCATACCATAGAGAAATAAGACCCTTAACTTAGGGAACTTATATACCCCCAGTATAATGGGACTTTATAGGCGAACCATACGATTAAACTTAGATAAAAGGTATTTTATTTATTTGAAAAGAGCATAAAAACAAGATACATTGGATATAAATCTTAGCAGTGTTTACTTATACAATAGAGTTTGCTTTCATATAACAATTTTGTATACTTCCATCAATGATAAGATATTTTCTCTAAAGGTCTGACATGTTTCAGGACGATATCCCTTCTTCAGAGGCGCATTGCAGAGAGAAAAATCGCATAGGTAGGAGATACATTCTGAAACAACAAATGAAAATAATTTGCAATCTGTACAGACAGAGATTTTGTAGCCCAGCATGCCACTGTGTCCACCATACATACCAGTGAGAAGTTGTTCAAAAATGAAAGATATATGCACAAGTATGCACAGGCATCCAGTTTTGGATGGAGCAACAGATTGTATCTTTTAAATTAAAAAACACTGGCTGTCGGCTGACCAGCCAGTGTGAGATAATGGTTATCCCACGGCTTCAGGAATGACCTCGCAAAGGCCTCCAAGTAGAAGGACAGCCCGGGAGGGTCCCAGATTAGCCCTTGGAAAGAAAGGAAAAAATACAAAGAGCCCTTAAATAATTTACTCAAAACTCATTGATATATACAGATATTACATCCCCCCGAGGGGGTTTCCCCTTCATTTACTCTTGAACAAAGAGCAATGTATGTATGTGAAACAAGTATCATATATAGTGCATGATCATATTGTCTTTGAAGAAAAATGTTCAGAAAAGGACTGTTAGACAAATCCCCCAAGTTTGGAAAATTAATAATGCTGCCAGCTGATATCGAAGAAAGGAAATTAAAGCAAGGAGACAGGGAGCCTCTCTGCCTGTGCACAGAAATGGAGCAGTTGTTAAACAGCTGATCCGTTTAGTCAAATGAGTGTGAAAACAGAAATAATAAAGGAATAATAAAGGAGTTTGCTTATTTTGTCTCATATTGAGAGACCAAATAGAATGTATCTTACAGAAAGATATGTTACCCATAAAGGTAAAGGATTTTAGAGTTACTTACTTTTTAGGAGCAAAGCATAAGCGGTTGAAGCACAGACGCTTTGTAGCCTGTATGATGGGATACCGCATTGAGCAGGGCGCCCAGACAGGGCTTAAATAGCCACCGGCGCCTGCGTAGTGGAGTTCATGTCAGGAGTGTCAGCAGAGGAAGAGAAGTCACTCTGCAGTGGCGCGCATGCGTCAGGCGGAACGACGTGTCCAAGGGGGGGCGGACGCCAGGGATCCTGAATAGGAAACACCCGGAGTCACGCCGTCACCGAGAAAAGCGCCATCACGCAAGAGGCAGAGCGCAGCCCCGTATTGGCTGATGGCTTCTAATTACATAGAATCAAGCCCGTGCGATATAAAGAAAAAAATGAATATATTATTGTTACTAGTGGGGGGACAGGAGGAGAGAAGAAGGGGAGAGGAAAGGAATAAATAAGCAAAAGGGAGAAAGATGGGAAAAGGAGAACAGGAAGAAAGGAGAGAGAAGAACAATAGCGACCATGTGAAGGAGAAAAATGCATGAAAAAAAAAAAAAGCTTTTTTTGAAAAATATTAAAACAAAATAAAAAGGAGTAGGATGAAAAATCATCTACAAGGTTTCGCTTATTTTCTGTTTCAAAAAACAGAAAGAGGGAGGGACCACGGGTGTCCAAAGGATGGGACCCCAGGGGAGGATCTGCACGGCGCCCACCCAGAGCCGAAGTGCTGGGGGAGCGTCATGCAGGTCCACCCCACCGACGCGCGAGTACACCGTCATGACAGGCCCGTGACCAGACCAGTCTGCAGGGTAAAAAGGTGCCACGCCATCATCAAAGATGGTTCGACGTGGCCCACGTGCGCCGGGCGAGGGCGGATCCAAAGCCGGGTAACCAAAAAATTACTGAAAACTTAGTGTAGAGACTTCCTGCCGCTAAGCAGAGAGCCTCTTTGGAATTATTTCCAAATGGTCGTCAAAAATGCATCAATCTGGTACACAAAGCATGATGAACATAGCTGGATAGGCAAAGAAATAGATAAACTTATATGGCAGTTGATATAGTACATATAAATGATATATTTTTGTTTTATACAACAAATCAAATGACAAAAGTTATGAGAGCTATATACATGTTGGATAACATATACATGCTAGACATTTTTAAATCGGTCATTGTGAATGTACAGTTGTATTAGAGCAATGTTCTATAAATACAAGTGATAGTATCAAAAGATATCCAAAAGGAGTTCATCATCAAGGACCCCTTCAGGGTCAATTTTGAGGAGAACCCCCACGCCATTTTTTAAAAAATTTTGGGGAAATCCCATGCAGTTTTTATCAATGAACTTTTATGTGTATTGTCGGACCGGCAATTCATTATTAGCAGCGAGTAGTTTTAAATGACTTTTTGCTGTCAGACTGTTCTAAACACGGGAAACATGCGCCCCTTTACAGGCATACTATAGACACCCCCCAGGTACGAAATTTAAAGGAATTTTATTGTTTCACTTTAAGCATTATTAAAATCACTGCTCCCGAAAAAACTGCCGTTTTTGCATTGATACATGTCCCCTGGGGCAGGACCCAGGTCCCCAAACACTTTTTATGACAATACTATGCATATAAGCCTTTAAAATTAGCACTTTTGATTTCTCCCATAGACTTTTAAAGGGTGTTCCACGGCTTTCGAATTTGCCGCGAACACCCCAAATTGTTCGCTGTTCGGCGAACTGGCAAACAGCCGATGTTCGAGTCGAACATGAGTTCGACTCGAACTCCAAGCTCATCCCTAGTGCTGACAAGGTGGTGCTATACACCAGTGAGGATCCACAAGATGTTCCCTCTGAGCATAGATCTGTGCTGGTGGTGTGGGGACCAACCGGGTTCTCTCTTCCACATCTCCATTGGGATAGTGTGTGACAGGATAAAAATGCAGGAGAACAACTGGGAGACAGTTGTTAACTTATAAAACAAAGTGCCTGAACAAAGACCTTCATGGCAAGACCACCAGTTATTATGTTAATGAGTTGCATATGAGTTGCCAGCTAGACAGGGGGAGGCCTGTGGATGTGGTGCATCTGGATTTTGAAAAAGCATTCAATACAGTTCCCCATAAATGCTTAATCTACAAGCTGAGGTCTGCAGGCATGGACCATAAGGTTTGTTCTCAGATAGAAAACTGGTTACAGAGGCGCATCCAAAGGGTAGCGATAAATAACGTGTACTCAGACTGGTCTGGAGCGGTAAGTGGGGTACTACAAGGTTCTGTCTTGGGAACAATTCTGTTTAATTTATTCATAAATGACATAGAGGAAGGGATACATAGCTCAATCTCAGTTTTTGTGGACGATACAAAAATAAACAGGGCAATAACTTCACAGCAGGATATAGAAATTTTACAGAAAGGCCTGAACAAAATAATGGAGTGGGCAACTACATGGCTAATGAGGTTTAATGTGAAGAAATGTAAAAGAATGCACTTGGGAGTTAAGAACATAGACGCAAACTACTCACTGGGGGGAGAAGCTCTTGGGGAGTCAAGGATGGAGAAAGATCTGGGAGTCCTAGTGGAAGATAGACTGTGCAATAGCATGCAATGTATAGCTGCAGCTACCAAAGCCGGCAGAATATTAGCACGCATATAAAAAAGGATATACTCCAGAGATAAAACTATAAACCTGCCACTTATTAAAACTCTGGTTTGGGCACATCTGGAGTATTCTGTCCAGTTCTAGTCACCAGTCCTTAGAAGGGATGTGCTGGAGCTGGAGAGAGTCCAAAGAAGGGCAACTTAATTAATTAGGGGGGCTGGAGGACCTAAAATACGAAAAGCGATTACAAGCACTAAATTTATTCTCGCTGGAGAAAAGACACTTGAGAGGGGACATGATAGCGCTTTACAAATATCTCAATAGTGATCCCAGCATAGGAAAATAGCTATCTCAGGGAGTGTGAAAGTACATGGGGCCACACAATGAGATTGGAGGAGAAGCGGTTTAAGCTTAAGCTGTGCAGGGGGTTTTTCACTGTCAGGGCAATAGGAATTTGAAACTCTCTTCCACAATTGGTGGTGTCAGCGGGCAGTATTGATATTTTTAAAAGACTCTTGGATGTGTTTCTTAACCACTTCAGCCCCAGAGGGATTTGCCCCCTTAATGACCAGGCCATTTTTTGCGATATGGCACTGCGTCGCTTTAACTGATAATTGTGCGGTTGTGCGATGCTGTATCCAAACGAAATTAAAGTCTTTTTTTCCCACAAAAATAAGTATCTTTTGGTGGTATTTGATCACCTCTGCAGTTTTTATTTTTTTGCGCTATAAACAAATAAAGAGTGACAATTTTGAAAAAAAAAAAAAAAAAACCCTTTTTTTTTACTTTTTGCTATAATACATATCCAAAAAAGAAATATAAAAAATGAATTTATTCATCAGTACAGGCCGATATATATTCTTCTACATATTTTTTGTGAAAAAAATCACAGTAGGTGTATATTGATTGGTTTGCGTCTACAAACTATGGGATAAATTTAGGAACTTTAATTATTTTTATTGACTTTACTAGTAATGGCGGTGATCTGCAATTCTTAGCGTGACTGCGACATTGCGGTGGACAAATCTGACCCGAAATGACACTTTTTCGGGACCAGTGGCATTATTGCATTAGTCAGTGCTATACAAATGCACTGATCAATGTAAAAATTACACTGGCAGGGAAGGGGTTAACACTAGGGGGCGAACAAGGGGTTAACTGTGTTCCCTAGGTGTGTTCTAACTGTAGGGGGGGTAGGCTGCCAGGAACATCACAGAGCTCACTGTTCCCAATCACTGGGTACAGTAGATCTCTGTCATGTCCCCTGTCAGAACGGGGATTCTCCTTGTTTACAAAGGCAGATCCCCGTTCTGCCTCTGTACTAGGCAATCATGAGTCGCCGGTGGACATCGAGTCCGCTCGACCTGCAGACGCGCTCCCGCAGCATGCAGCAGAAATACAGCTACTGCGATTTGCACAGGAGAGCCAACCTGCCGCCATATAACGACGGCGGCTGGTCAGCAAGCAGTTACACAACACAATATACAGGGATATGGGAAATGATTATTGATACTGACTCATGTGTGAACACGGCCATTGCGGCTGAAACGCGTCTACCTCTGCTGTACTTTTATCTTTATGGAGATATAATAAATTTGGACTGATTTAAAGAGCATGTATAGAGTTGCGGATTGTGCTTTATCCATTCATCAGTTTGGCAGCTGAGCAACTGGCCATCCTGCACCCGACAGCTCAGGAGGGGTTTCATTAATTTGGGGTAGTAGTACCTTTCTTTGTTGTTTATGGACTGACTCACGTACACCTAGACAAGTTAAACTAGGTGGACTGTTGTCTTTATTAGGGATGAGCCGAACACCCCCCGGTTCGGTTCGCACCAGAACCCGCGAACGGACCGCAAGTTCGCACGAACGTTAGAACCCCATTGACGTCTATGGGACTCGAACGTTCGAAATCAAAAGTGCTCATTTTAAAGGCTAATTTGCATGGTATTGTCCTAAAAAGGGTTTGGGGACCCGGGTCCTACCCCAGGGGACATGTATCAATGCAAAAAAAACTTTTAAAAACGGCCGTTTTTTCGGGAGCAGTGATTTTAATGATGCTTAAAGTAAAAAAAAAAAAGTGAAATATTCCTTTAAATATCGTACCTGGGGGGTGTCTATAGTATGCCTGTAAAGTGACGCGTGTTTCCCATGTTTAGAACAGTCCCTGCACCAAATGTCATTTTTAAAGGAAAAAATCTCATTTAAAACTGCTTGCGGGTTTAATGTCATGTCGGGTCATGGCAATATGGATGAAAATCAGTGAGACAAACGGCATGGGTACCCCCCAGTCCATTACCAGGCCCTTTGGGTCTTGTATGGATATTAAGGGGAACCCCGCACCCAAATTAAAATAAGGAAAGGTCCCTATATACTCTGAACAGCAGTATACAGGCGGTGCAAACAAGACAGGGACTGTAGGTTTGTTGTTAAGTAGAATCTGTTTGTAATTTTGAACATTTTTAATGTGTTTAGCTCCAGCCAAAAAATCTTTTCTAAGCTTTTTGGAAAACATAGGGAAGGGTTATCACCCCTGTGACATTTGTTTTGCGTCTTTCCTCCTCTTCAGAAGATTTCACCTCACTTTTTTGTCCCAATGAAAAATGTTTTTTGAAAATTTGGGTTTTTTTGTGGAACAAGGATTGGAAAGCATCAGTGGAAAGGAAAAATTGTTTTCCCATATTAACTCTTACAGGAGAGAATTTCCCTTCCTTAGGGGTAGATTTCATCTCACTTCCTGTTGTCTCCTTCCGTTTGCAAGTAGGAGTCGTTTGTAAGTTAGATGTTTGAAAGTAGGGTCCTGCCCTATATACTCAGCAGAAATTTGGGCCTTAGGTGTTGCTGTGGCCAAAACACTGTAAGCCCTCACAGGGCCCTGCTGTGAAATATTAGATCAAGAATTGTAATTACATGCCCCTGTTGAACAGGAGCTGAAAAATTAGGCCTTAGGCACTGGTGCTGGTGCCACAACACTGCAACCCCTCACAGACACTCTAGTTGAAACGCAGGAACAAGCCCAGCTGCAAAGTATTGCATCAAAAATTGTAATTACACGCCCCTGTTAGACAGGGGCTGAAAAATTGGGTCTTAGGCACTGGTGCTGGTGCCACAACACTGCAACCCCTCACAGACACTCTAGTTGAAACGCAGGAACAAGCCCTGCTGCAAAGTATTGCATCAAAAATTGTAATTACACGCCCCTGTTAGACAGGGGCTGAAAAATTGGGTCTTAGGCACTGGTGCTGGTGCCACAACACTGCAACCCCTCACAGACACTCTAGTTGGAATGCAGGAACAAGCCCTGCTGCAAAGTATTGCATCAAAAATTGTAATTACACGCCCCTGTTAGACAGGGGCAGAAAAATTGGGTCTTAGGCACTGGTGCTGGTGCCACAACACTGCAACCCCTCACAGACACTCTAGTTGGAATGCAGGAACGAGCCCTGCTGCAAAGTATTACATCAAAAATTGTAATTACACGCCCCTGTTAAACAGGGGCTGAAAAATTGTGCCTTAGGCACTGGTGGTGGCGCCCAGAACCAAAAATGTTCTTACAAGCTATCAGCGTGATGATTGAGGAGGAAGAGGATAATTACTCAGGGATAGTCACTCAGCATCAGCATAGGCAGTCTTTGAAGGGATCTGAGATTTCAAAAAAAATTATTCGGTTACATCTGCATCAGGTGCTTGGTAGCTGGTGGTGATCCAAGACTGATTCATTTTTATGAAGGTCAGCCGATCGACCGAGTCGGTGGACAGACGCACCCTGTGATCGGTTACCACGCCTCCAGCAGCACTGAATGTGCGTTCCGAAAGAACGCTGGATGCAGGACAGGCCAGTAGCTCAATTGCATACTGTGCAAGCTCTGGCCAGTGATCCATCCTCAAGACCCAGTAACCCAGAGGATTTTCGGTGGGAAAGGTGTCCAAGTCTGATCTTGCCCCTAGGTATTCCTGCACCATGTAAAACAGACGCTGGCGATGGTTGCTGGAACCGATCATACCTTGGGGCTGCGGACCAAAAAATTGTCTGAACGCATCGGTCAGACGGCCACCTTCTCCACCGCTCCTTCTTTGACTGACCGAAGCCTCAGCAACACGTTGTCCAGAAACAGGAGTTTGTAACCTCCCAGTCTCTGGGAACGCGTTGCACAGACCTTTCTGCAAGGCCTCCCGAAGATGTTTCATCCTCTGCTCCCTCTGCGATGGCAAGATAAGGTCCGCAACCTTACCCTTGTAACGTGGATCAAGGAGGGTTGCCAGCCAGTATTGGTCCTTCTCCTTGATACCACGAATACGAGGATCCTTACGCAGGCTTTGCAGGATCAGGGAGGCCATGCAGCGTAGGTTTGCTGAGGCATTCGGTCCGGAGTCCTCTGGGTCACTAAGGACAACAACGTCCGCAGCCACCTCCTCCCAGCCACGTACAAGTCCATGTGTTCCTTGGGACTGATCCCTTAAAGACTGCTGATGCTGAGTGCCAGGCTCCACCTCCATACTGACACAATCTTCCTCCTCCTCCTCCTCCTCCTCCTCGTCCTCTTCCTGTGTGATCGGCGGGCACGCAGGAACACTGTCTGGATAAAGGGGGCCTTGAGAGCTAAGGAAGTCCTCCTCTTCCTGCCTCTGTTCTGCCTCAAGTGCCCTGTCCATTATCCCACGCAGCGTGTGCTCCAACAGGTGGACAAGGGGGACAGTGTCACTGATGCATGCACTGTCAGTGCTCACCATCCTCGTGGCCTCCTCGAATGGTGACAGGACAGTGCATGCATCCCTGATCATGGCCCACTGGCGTGGGGAAAAAAAACCAAGGTCCCCTGACCCTGTCCTGGTGCCATAGTCGCACAGGTACTCATTGATGGCCCTCTGCTGCGTGTGCAGCCGCTGCAGCATGGCCAACGTCGAGTTCCACCTGGTGGGCATGTCACAGATTAGGCGGTTCTTGGGCAGGTTAAACTCCTTTTGGAGGTCCGTCAGCCGAGCACTGGCATTATATGACCGGCGGAAATGCACACAGACTTTCCTGGCCTGCCTCAGGACATCCTGTAAGCCCGGGTACCTGCCCAAGAACCGCTGCACCACCAAGTTAAGGACGTGAGCCAAACAGGGCACATGGGTCAGTTGTCCCTGTCGGAGGGCAGAGAGGAGGTTGGTGCCATTGTCGCAAACCACCATTCCTGCCTTAAGTTGGCGTGGCGTCAACCACCTCTGAACCTGCCCCTGCAGAGCTGACAGAACCTCTGCCCCAGTGTGGCTCCTGTCCCCCAAGCACACCAGCTCAAGCACCGCATGGCATCTTTTGGCCTGCGTACTTGCGTAGCCCCTTGAACGCCTACGGAGCACCGCTGGTTCCGAGGAAGAGGCCATGGAGGAAGAAGAAGAGGAGGGGGTGGAGGAGAGAGGTGTGTCACAATCAGCATTTTGGAGGCGTGGTGGCGGAACAACCTCCAACACTACTGCACCTTGTCCTGCATCCTTCCCAGCTGCCAGCAGAGTCACCCAATGCGCCGTGAAACTTAAGTAACGTCCCTGTCCATGCCTGCTGGACCATGAGTCAGCGGTAATATGCACCTTACCGCTGACCGCCCTGTCCAGCGAGGCATGGACATTGCCTTCCACATGCCGGTAGAGAGCCGGAATCGCCTTCCGTGAGAAAAAGTGGCGTTTGGGTACCTGCCACTGAGGAACCGCACATTCCACAAACTCACGGAAGGGGGCAGAGTCTACCAACTGAAAAGGCAGCAGTTGAAGTGCTAGCAATTTTGCCAAGCTAGCATTCAACCGCTGGGCATGTGGATGGCTGGGAGCAAACTTCTTTCGGCGGTGCAGCAGCTGGGGCAGGGAAATTTGCCTGGTACAATCTGACGTCGGTGTACCAAAAGCAGATTGCCCATAAGTACTTGGCTGTGACACACCTAATTCTACACCTTCATTCCTCTCACTGCAGGTCGCAGAGAGGACTGAAGGTCTAGTGGGGTTGGAAATCTCAGCTGATGAGGAGCAAGGAGAGATCGTCTTTGTTCTTTGGTGTGGGTCTTTTAGATACGCTTGCCAACGAACTGCATGGCAGGTCAACATATGTCTGGTCAAGCATGTGGTACCCAAGCGGGAGATGTTTTGGCCACGCGAGATACGCTTGAGACATATATTGCAAATAGCAGCGGTGCGATCTGATGCACTCGTCTCAAAAAAGGCCCACACCAAAGAACTTTTTGAATAACGCGCAGAGACTGCAGCGCCCTGCACATGTGGAGCTTTGGGGTGTGATGCAGTCAATGTGCTGCCCTTAGGCTGGCCCCTGGAGGGCATCCTGCCTAGTTGGTGATGTGCCACCTCCTCCTCCTCCTCCTCCTCCTCCTCCTCCTCCTCCTCTCTCCTATCAGGCACCCACGTTGAGTCAGTGACCTCATCATCCCCTCCCTCCTCATCACTGGAGCAAACCTGGCAGTATGCTGCAGCAGGGGGAGCATGACTGCCAGATTGCTGTCCTTCTTGGGCACCCCCTCTGTCCGTGCTCATGTTACTGCCTTCATTGAGCTCAGTATCATCATCAGAGCCTTCCAAACGCTGGGCATCCTCCTGGAGCATGTACCCAACACTGTGGTCAAACAGTTCGAGGGAATCCTCAGGAGGACATGGTGGGGCTAGGGAAGGAGTCACTGATGACATTGAGCTGAGGGAAGAGGCCGCTGCTTTGCCAGACAAAGCACCCTGGGCATGGGTGAGAGAGGATGAGGAGGATGAGGACGGCTTGGTCATCCACTCGACCAAGTCTTCCGCATGTTGCGGCTCAACACGGCCAGCTGCCGAAAAAAAGGCCAAGCGTGTCCCATGGCCACGTGCTGATGAGGATGCACCGTCTCCACGACCAGCACTAGACACAGAGCCTGCTTGCCCTCTCTTATTGGCTTGTGACTGTCTGCCTCTCCTTCTTGGCCTTCCAGACATACTAATGGCCTGTAGCTGCACTAAGCTGGGATAGAACACCTGTAATTTTCTTCAGGTAGCTTTATATACTGTAACCAGACAAGCCTGCCTGTCAGTAGGAAGATAACAGGAACGGATCTAGCTGAACACTGTGAGCAGGACGTACTGCACTAAATGTATATAGCAGGAACGGATCTAGCTGAACACTGTGAGCAGCACGCACTGCACTGAATGTAAATAGCAGGAACGGATCTAGCTGAACACTGTGAGCAGGACGCACTGTACTGAATGTAAATAGCAGGAACGGATCTAGCTGAACACTGTGAGCAGGAAGCACTGTACTGAATGTAAATAGCAGGAACGGATCTAGCTGAACACTGTGAGCAGCACGCACTGCACTGAATGTAAATAGCAGGAACGGATCTAGCTGAACACTGTGAGCAGGACGCACTGCACTGAATGTAAATAGCAGGAACGGATCTAGCTGAACACTGTGAGCAGGACGCACTGCACTGAATGTAAATAGCAGGAACGGATCTAGCTGAACACTGTGAGCAGGACGCACTGCACTGAATGTAAACAGCAGGAACGGATGTAGCTAAACACTGTGAGCAGGACGCACTGCACTGAATGTAAATAGCAGGAACGGATCTAGCTGAACACTGTGAGCAGGACGCACTGCACTGAATGTAAATAGCAGGAACGGATCTAGCTGAACACTGTGAGCAGCACGCACTGCACTGAATGTAAATAGCAGGAACGGATCTAGCTGAACACTGTGAGCAGGACGCACTGCACTGAATGTAAATAACAGGAACGGATCTAGCTGAACACTGTGAGCAGGACACACTGTACTAAATGTAAATAGTCTAGCTGCCTGACCGTGGTACTAATAGGATCAAAAAGAACACCTGTAATTTTCTTCAGGTAGCTTTATATACTGTAACCAGACAAGCCTGCCTGTCAGTAGGAAGATAACAGGAACGGATCTAGCTGAACACTGTGAGCAGGACGTACTGCACTAAATGTATATAGCAGGAACGGATCTAGCTGAACACTGTGAGCAGCACGCACTGTACTGAATGTAAATAGCAGGAACGGATCTAGCTGAACACTGTGAGCAGGACACACTGCACTGAATGTAAATAACAGGAACGGATCTAGCTGAACACTGTGAGCAGGACACACTGTACTAAATGTAAATAGTCTAGCTGCCTGACCGTGGTACTAATAGGATCAAAAAGAACACCTGTAATTTTCTTCAGGTAGCTTTATATACTGTAACCAGACAAGCCTGCCTGTCAGTAGGAAGATAACAGGAACGGATCTAGCTGAACACTGTGAGCAGGACGCACTGCACTGAATGTAAATAGCAGGAACGGATCTAGCTGAACACTGTGAGCAGCACGCACTGCACTGAATGTAAATAGCAGGAACGGATCTAGCTGAACACTGTGAGCAGGACGCACTGCACTGAATGTAAATAGCAGGAACGGATCTAGCTGAACACTGTGAGCAGGACGCACTGCACTGAATGTAAATAGCAGGAACGGATCTAGCTGAACACTGTGAGCAGCACGCACTGCACTGAATGTAAATAGCAGGAACGGATCTAGCTGAACACTGTGAGCAGCACGCACTGCACTGAATGTAAATAGCAGGAACGGATCTAGCTGAACACTGTGAGCAGGAAGCACTGTACTGAATGTAAATAGCAGGAACGGATCTAGCTGAACACTGTGAGCAGGACACACTGCACTGAATGTAAATAGTCTAGATAGAAGATAACAGGAACGGATCTAGCTAAACTGAATACAGTGTATATATATATATGCAACACCTGGGATGCATATATATACACAATACACTGTAAGTGCAGCTAACTGACTGACTGTTCTGCCTAATCTATCTAACTCAAATCAAACACTGTCTCTCTGTCTATCTCTTTCAACGCCGGAACACACACTACACAGGGCCGCCGTGCAGGCGGCCTTATATAGTGTGGGGCGTGTACTAAATCCCCTGAGCCATAATTGGCCAAAGCCTCCTTGGCTTTGGCCAATTACGGCTCTCTGTTCAGGCGGCGCTGTGATTGGCCAAGCATGCGGGTCATAGTGCATGCTTGGCCAATCATCAGCCAGCAATGCACTGCGATGCCGCAGTGAATTATGGGCCGTGACGCGCCACACGAATTTGGCGCGAACGGCCCATATCGTTCGCAATTCGACGGACGGTCGAACAGCCGATGTTCGAGTCGAACATGGGTTCGACTCGAACACGAAGCTCATCCCTAGTCTTTATTCAACCTTATTTACTATGTAACTATGTAACCATATTTAAATTATTGAACACGTTTTAAAGTTAATTGACGTTATCAAACTTATTAGAGATTTTAGTAATTGGGTTTTCATATGCGTTAACAATATTTCTAAACGCATCTGCCACTAACAGAATCTCTCATGTAAACATGTGACTTGTGAATGTCATTTGATTGGCTAACATTCTGGATTATTTTTATCATTAGAAAAGTGCATGTTTATTACAATGAGCTAGTAAAAACGGCAAGCTTCTGCATTGGCAAATAATTTACTCAAAACAAACCTTTATTCTTTTTTTATAAGCTCCACCTTTATTATGTTGAGTTTGGAGATCTTTATTAATAAGCTAGGCTATAGACAACAATGCACTTTGCCAACATGCAAATATTATTACAAGAATATGATGTGTAATAACAGGGTGGACAAAACACCTGCTATGCCCAATGGAAGGATCGCAGAACTGCCAGTGGTTGAGGGTGCATTAGCCCCTGTGAAGGTTGGTCACCTCCAGTCTGAAGGACCGGTTCAGGGCACTGGCATGGCGGATGTGTTATCTACACCTTTCCAAGCTGCAGGGAATGAGTCCTTTCACGTCTCTGACAGGGGTAAAGTCATTAAAAAGCTCATGTGTTTAAACGTGAAATGTGTTGAGGTGTCTAATACATTGTTGGCACTGCTGGAGACATTAGAGGTCTCTCTGTCTGATGGGGTGACTAGGAACATTCCCGCTGGTGTGGTCTAAGTTGCGGCTGAGCAATGGTCAGTAGAGGGCACAGATACCGTCTCCCCCACTAGACCTCATGAAAAGGAAGGGCACGGAATAGACACGGCAGTAGCAGAGATGCTTTCTGTCACTCGTAAAAATGTACAAGTTAAGGTACCCAGAGACACTGTGGGGGAATGTGCTAAAGGTATTGGTTGCTGTAACAATGTAATGTGTACACCAGTCTGCATATGTGCTTGCTTCTGCAAGCACATGGACAACAGATGAGGTGGAACTGTGCAATAGTCTCTTAGGGAATAGTCGCTCACCTGTGTGTGGTCCCTCCTCAGGTCTGGTGCAAAAAAACACCAATAGAGTAGCCTCAACCCCAAATCCCCTGAGAGCTCCAGACCCTGCTGCCGCATCAACACCTGTGAAGGCCTAGTATTCACAATATGTACATCCTATGTTCCATCCTTTCCATGATGGCTATTTGAGTCTGTTTGGATTCGGGGTTGAGGCTACTATATTTGTAAACATTACATGCTGGGACCCAGTGAGCCGTATTGGCTTAGCGTGGAGACACCTGAAGGGGTCAGTTGTTCTGTATGTGTGTTTGATCTCTGTAATTGGGGATCATAACCATCCAGTAAGAGGCTTATATTGCAGTGGAGGGCACGTGTGCATGGTGGACTTTACAACTTTTTCACGTGGCTTTGCATTCAGTGAAGTGCACCACTATCCTAAAAAGAATTTGAACCCCCTTCTTTACTACATATCTCATCTGCTTGCAGCATATTGACTAATTACTTTCCTGTTTGACTGTTTGATTATAGGGTCCTACTTTTGTAACTGCCTACTCTATAGAATACAATAAAATAATGGCAATTGTTAAAAAAAAAATCTTCCTATTCTTTTTTCAGATGCTGCAATACATAAGGTCTTGAAGCAAGGCTGTCACCATGTGATTCATAGAGCACCCATTCTGGGATTACTTTTTCCCCAAGTCTTTTTCGCACTTCAGAGGGTGGTAGTAAAATGTGGTTATCGTATAAGGTTCCTATCAATGTGGAACAAATACATGCAAATATTGCAAAGTACATACCAAAAAAAACACAAGAAGGTTCATTAGTGACAGGAGAAACCTATCCCATAAAACATCATATCAAGTACAGTACAGCAGGTGTGGTTTGTACTGTGATCTGCACCATTTGTTCTGTACAATATATAGGCTGCACCAGTCGTCCATTATGAGTTAGGACACTATACAGCATCAAACAATTACAGTATAACATTGAACAACTTTCAATGGTTTCTCGGCACAAAAGTAATTTAACAGGGTTTAGATTTTATGGAGTGGAAAAAATTACAAGACCTGTGAGAGGAGGTGATCTCCACAAAAGAATGTTGGAGTGAGAGGCATGGTGGATACACAGATTGTTCACGAGCCCCTGATGGATTGAATCAAAGATGGGACATTAGTCTCCTTTTAAAATAAAACTTCTACTTATAAACTGGATTCATTTGTTTCCACCATGCCTTTGCTTCTCTATGTAAATTCCATTCATTTTTGATTTGCTGCACATGCTTGTTTTAAACTTTGGAAATGTTATGGTTTATATGCTATTTAGATGTCATTATCAGCATTCTGTGCCAGCTTCCAGGTGTTGATTAGTTCAGTCTACACCTGTGTGGACTCTCATGGATTGGCTGAAAAGTTTTTGATCCCTTCTTTGCTATGATTAAGACCCATGAGGTTTGATACTCATGAGCCAGGAGGACTGTAAAATGTATTCCCTTAAAGTGTTTCTAAACCCTTCTTCCACTGTCCCCAATCCATCTCCTGATAGAACAGAGCCTTGGGGGCACTCTGCACATGCTCAGTTTCATGTGTATTGCTAGAAAACTTTTAATTTTTTTCTTGGGAGAGAGCATGTGATCATCACAGGGCCAATCAGGACTGTCCAGATAGAGTGTTGTGGGTCCTGCAGCCTCATAGGACAGTCAGAAGAGAATGAAAACTCCTCCTACAAGCTTTAACCAGACACTCATATAAATCATAAGACTGCAAGATACTGCTGCTGAGAAAAGGCATTTAGCAGTTTATATTTACGAAAATTATTGCATTTCCATATTCTGTGTACTGTGGGAGACCAGATATAGTGAATGCAGGGTCCTGGGTTTAGTATCACTTTAAGTAAATATATCGCAAGTAGGGATGAGCTTCGTGTTCGAATCGAACACATGTTCGACTCGAACATCGGCTGTTCGACCGTCCGTCGAATTGCGAACGTTATGGGCCGTTCGCGCCAAATTCGTGTGGCGCGTCACGGCCCATAATTCACTGCGGCATCGCAGTGCATTGCTGGCTGATGATTGGCCAAGCATGCACTATGACCCGCATGCTTGGCCAATCAAAGCGCCGTCAGTAGAGAGAGCTGTAATTGGCCAAAGCCAGGGTGGCTTTGGCCAATTATGGCTCAGGGGATTTAGTACACGCCCCACACTATATAAGGCCGCCTGCACGGCGGCCCTGTGTAGTGTGTTCCGGTGTGCTGATAGAGAGAGAGACAGACAGTGTCATTTGATTTGAGTTAGCTAGATTAGGTTAGATCTGTTCCTGCTATTTACATTTAGTGCAGTGCGTCCTGCTCACAGTGTTCAGCTAGATCCGTTCCTGCTATTTACATTTAGTGCAGTCAGTGCGTCCTGCTCACAGTGTTCAGCTAGATCCGTTCCTGCTATTTACATTTAGTGCAGTGCGTCCTGCTCACAGTGTTCAGCTAGATCCGTTCCTGCTATTTACATTTAGTGCAGTTCGTCCTGCTCACAGTGTTCAGCTAGATCCGTTCCTGCTATTTACATTGAGTGCAGTGCGTCCTGCTCACAGTGTTCAGCTAGATCTGTTCCTGCTATTTACATTTAGTGCAGTCAGTGCGTCCTGCTCACAGTGTTCAGCTAGATCTGTTCCTGCTATTTACATTTAGTGCAGTGCGTCCTGCTCACAGTGTTCAGCTAGATCTGTTCCTGCTATTTACATTTAGTGCAGTGCGTCCTGCTCACAGTGTTCAGCTAGATCTGTTCCTGCTATTTACATTTAGTGCAGTGCGTCCTGCTCACAGTGTTCAGCTAGATCCGTTCCTGCTATTTACATTTAGTGCAGTCAGTGCGTCCTGCTCACAGTGTTCAGCTAGATCCGTTCCTGCTATTTACATTTAGTGCAGTCAGTGCGTCCTGCTCACAGTGTTCAGCTAGATCTGTTCCTGCTATTTACATTTAGTGCAGTCAGTGCGTCCTGCTCACAGTGTTCAACTAGATCTGTTCCTGCTATTTACATTTAGTGCAGTTCGTCCTGCTCACAGTGTTCAGCTAGATCCGTTCCTGCTATTTACATTGAGTGCAGTGCGTCCTGCTCACAGTGTTCAGCTAGATCCGTTCCTGCTATTTACATTTAGTGCAGTGCGTCCTGCTCACAGTGTTCAGCTAGATCCGTTCCTGCTATTTACATTTAGTGCAGTGCGTCCTGCTCACAGTGTTCAGCTAGATCTGTTCCTGCTATTTACATTTAGTGCAGTTCGTCCTGCTCACAGTGTTCAGCTAGATCCGTTCCTGCTATTTACATTGAGTGCAGTGCGTCCTGCTCACAGTGTTCAGCTAGATCCGTTCCTGCTATTTACATTTAGTGCAGTGCGTCCTGCTCACAGTGTTCAGCTAGATCCGTTCCTGCTATTTACATTTAGTGCAGTCAGTGCGTCCTGCTCACAGTGTTCAGCTAGATCTGTTCCTGCTATTTACATTTAGTGCAGTCAGTGCGTCCTGCTCACAGTTTTCAGCTAGATCTGTTCCTGCTATTTACATTTAGTGCAGTGCGTCCTGCTCACAGTGTTCAGCTAGATCCGTTCCTGCTATTTACATTTAGTGCAGTGCGTCCTGCTCACAGTGTTCAGCTAGATCTGTTCCTGCTATTTACATTTAGTGCAGTTCGTCCTGCTCACAGTGTTCAGCTAGATCCGTTCCTGCTATTTACATTGAGTGCAGTGCGTCCTGCTCACAGTGTTCAGCTAGATCTGTTCCTGCTATTTACATTTAGTGCAGTGCGTCCTGCTCACAGTGTTCAGCTAGATCTGTTCCTGCTATTTACATTTAGTGCAGTGCGTCCTGCTCACAGTGTTCAGCTAGATCCGTTCCTGCTATTTACATTTAGTGCAGTGCGTCCTGCTCACAGTGTTCAGCTAGATCCGTTCCTGCTATTTACATTTAGTGCAGTGCGTCCTGCTCACAGTGTTCAGCTAGATCCGTTCCTGCTATTTACATTTAGTGCAGTCAGTGCGTCCTGCTCACAGTGTTCAGCTAGATCTGTTCCTGCTATTTACATTTAGTGCAGTCAGTGCGTCCTGCTCACAGTTTTCAGCTAGATCTGTTCCTGCTATTTACATTTAGTGCAGTGCGTCCTGCTCACAGTGTTCAGCTAGATCCGTTCCTGCTATTTACATTTAGTGCAGTGCGTCCTGCTCACAGTGTTCAGCTAGATCTGTTCCTGCTATTTACATTTAGTGCAGTTCGTCCTGCTCACAGTGTTCAGCTAGATCCGTTCCTGCTATTTACATTGAGTGCAGTGCGTCCTGCTCACAGTGTTCAGCTAGATCTGTTCCTGCTATTTACATTTAGTGCAGTGCGTCCTGCTCACAGTGTTCAGCTAGATCTGTTCCTGCTATTTACATTTAGTGCAGTGCGTCCTGCTCACAGTGTTCAGCTAGATCCGTTCCTGCTATTTACATTTAGTGCAGTGCGTCCTGCTCACAGTGTTCAGCTAGATCCGTTCCTGCTATTTACATTTAGTGCAGTGCGTCCTGCTCACAGTGTTCAGCTAGATCCGTTCCTGCTATTTACATTTAGTGCAGTGCGTCCTGCTCACAGTGTTCAGCTAGATCCGTTCCTGCTATTTACATTTAGTGCAGTCAGTGCGTCCTGCTCACAGTGTTCAGCTAGATCCGTTCCTGCTATTTACATTTAGTGCAGTCAGTGCGTCCTGCTCACAGTGTTCAGCTAGATCCGTTCCTGCTATTTACATTTAGTGCAGTCAGTGCGTCCTGTCCACAGTGTTCAGCTAGATCCGTTCCTGTTATCTTCCTACTGACAGGCAGGCTTGTCTGGTTACAGTATATAAAGCTACCTGAAGAAAATTACAGGTGTTCTATCCCAGCTTAGTGCAGCTACAGGCCATTAGTATGTCTGGAAGGCCAAGAAGGAGAGGCAGACAGTCACAAGCCAATAAGAGAGGGCAAGCAGGCTCTGTGTCTAGTGCTGGTCGTGGAGACGGTGCATCCTCATCAGCCCGTGGCCATGGGACACGCTTGGCCTTTTTTTCGGCAGCTGGCCGTGTTGAGCCGCAACATGCAGAAAACTTGGTCGAGTGGATGACCAAGCCGTCCTCATCCTCCTCATCCTCTCTCACCCATGCCCAGGGTGCTTTGTCTGGCAAAGCAGCGGCCTCTTCCCTCAGCTCAATGTCATCAGTGACTCCTTCCCTAGCTCCACCATGTCCTCCTGAGGATTCCCTCGAACTGTTTGACCACAGTGTTGGGTACATGCTCCAGGAGGATGCCCAGCGTTTGGAAGGCTCTGATGATGATACTGAGCTCGATGAAGGCAGTAACATGAGCACGGACAGAGGGGGTGCCCAAGAAGGACAGCAATCTGGCAGTCATGCTCCCCCTGCTGCAGCATACTGCCAGGTTTGCTCCAGTGATGAGGAGGGAGGGGATGATGAGGTCACTGACTCAACGTGGGTGCCTGATAGGAGAGAGGAGGAGGAGGAGGAGGAGGAGGCGGCACATCACCAACGAGGCAGGATGCCCTCCAGGGGCCAGCCTAAGGGCAGCACATTGACTGCATCACACCCCAAAGCTCCACATGTGCAGGGCGCTGCAGTCTCTGCCCGTTATTCAAAAAGTTCTTTGGTGTGGGCCTTTTTTGAGACGAGTGCATCAGATCGCACCGTTGCTATTTGCAACATATGTCTCAAGCGTATCTCGCGTGGCCAAAACATCTCCCGCTTGGGTACCACATGCTTGACCAGACATATGTTGACCTGCCATGCAGTTCGTTGGCAAGCATATCTAAAAGACCCACACCAAAGAACAAAGAGGATCTCTCCTTGCTCCTCATCAGCTGAGATTTCCAACCCCACTAGACCTTCAGTCCTCTCTGAGACCTGCAGTGAGAGGAATGAAGGTGTAGAATTAGGTGTGTCACAGCCAAGTACTTGTGGGCAATCTGCTTTTGGTACACCGACGTCAGATTGTACCAGGCAAATTTCCCTGCCCCAGCTGCTCCGCCGAAAGAAGTTTGCTCCCAGCCATCCACATGCCCAGCGGTTGAATGCTAGCTTGGCAAAATTGCTAGCACTTCAACTGCTGCCTTTTCAGTTGGTAGACTCTGCCCCCTTCCGTGAGTTTGTGGAATGTGCGGTTCCTCAGTGGCAGGTTCCCAAACGCCACTTTTTCTCACGGAAGGCGATTCCGGCTCTCTACCGGCATGTGGAAGGCAATGTCCATGCCTCGCTGGACAGGGCGGTCAGCGGTAAGGTGCATATTACCGCTGACTCATGGTCCAGCAGGCATGGACAGGGACGTTACTTAAGTTTCACGGCGCATTGGGTGACTCTGCTGGCAGCTGGGAAGGATGCAGGACAAGGTGCAGTAGTGTTGGAGGTTGTTCCGCCACCACGCCTCCAAAATGCTGATTGTGACACACCTCTCTCCTCCACCCCCTCCTCTTCTTCTTCCTCCATGGCCTCTTCCTCGGAACCAGCGGTGCTCCGTAGGCGTTCAAGGGGCTACGCAAGTACGCAGGCCAAAAGATGCCATGCGGTGCTTGAGCTGGTGTGCTTGGGGGACAGGAGCCACACTGGGGCAGAGGTTCTGTCAGCTCTGCAGGGGCAGGTTCAGAGGTGGTTGACGCCACGCCAACTTAAGGCAGGAATGGTGGTTTGCGACAATGGCACCAACCTCCTCTCTGCCCTCCGACAGGGACAACTGACCCATGTGCCCTGTTTGGCTCACGTCCTTAACTTGGTGGTGCAGCGGTTCTTGGGCAGGTACCCGGGCTTACAGGATGTCCTGAGGCAGGCCAGGAAAGTCTCTGTGCATTTCCGCCGGTCATATAATGCCAGTGCTCGGCTGACGGACCTCCAAAAGGAGTTTAACCTGCCCAAGAACCGCCTAATCTGTGACATGCCCACCAGGTGGAACTCGACATTGGCCATGCTGCAGCGGCTGCACACGCAGCAGAGGGCCATCAATGAGTACCTGTGCGACTATGGCACCAGGACAGGGTCAGGGGACCTTGGTTTTTTTTCCCCACGCCAGTGGGCCATGATCAGGGATGCATGCACTGTCCTGTCACCATTCGAGGAGGCCACGAGGATGGTGAGCACTGACAGTGCATGCATCAGTGACACTGTCCCCCTTGTCCACCTGTTGGAGCACACGCTGCGTGGAATAATGGACAGGGCACTTGAGGCAGAACAGAGGCAGGAAGAGGAGGACTTCCTTAGCTCTCAAGGCCCCCTTTATCCAGACAGTGTTCCTGCGTGCCCGCCGATCACACAGGAGGAGGAGGAGGAGGAGGAGGAGGAGGAAGATTGTGTCAGTATGGAGGTGGAGCCTGGCACTCAGCATCAGCAGTCTTTAAGGGATCAGTCCCAAGGAACACATGGACTTGTACGTGGCTGGGAGGAGGTGGCTGCGGACGTTGTTGTCCTTAGTGACCCAGAGGACTCCAGACCGAATGCCTCAGCAAACCTACGCTGCATGGCCTCCCTGATCCTGCAAAGCCTGCGTAAGGATCCTCGTATTCGTGGTATCAAGGAGAAGGACCAATACTGGCTGGCAACCCTCCTTGATCCACGTTACAAGGGTAAGGTTGCGGACCTTATCTTGCCATCGCAGAGGGAGCAGAGGATGAAACATCTTCGGGAGGCCTTGCAGAAAGGTCTGTGCAACGCGTTCCCAGAGACTGGGAGGTTACAAACTCCTGTTTCTGGACAACGTGTTGCTGAGGCTTCGGTCAGTCAAAGAAGGAGCGGTGGAGAAGGTGGCCGTCTGACCGATGCGTTCAGACAATTTTTTGGTCCGCAGCCCCAAGGTATGATCGGTTCCAGCAACCATCGCCAGCGTCTGTTTTACATGGTGCAGGAATACCTAGGGGCAAGATCAGACTTGGACACCTTTCCCACCGAAAATCCTCTGGGTTACTGGGTCTTGAGGATGGATCACTGGCCAGAGCTTGCACAGTATGCAATTGAGCTACTGGCCTGTCCTGCATCCAGCGTTCTTTCGGAACGCACATTCAGTGCTGCTGGAGGCGTGGTAACCGATCACAGGGTGCGTCTGTCCACTGACTCGGTCGATCGGCTGACCTTCATAAAAATGAATCAGTCTTGGATCACCACCAGCTACCAAGCACCTGATGCTGATGTAACTGAATAATTTTTTTCAGATCCCTTCAAAGACTGCCTATGCTGATGCTGAGTGACTATCCCTGAGTAATTATCCTCTTCCTCCTCAATCATCACGCTGATAGCTTGTAAGAACATTTTTGGTTCTGGGCGCCACCACCAGTGCCTAAGGCACAATTTTTCAGCCCCTGTCTAACAGGGGCGTGTAATTACAATTTTTGATGCAATACTTTGCAGCAGGGCTTGTTCCTGCGTTCCAACTAGAGTGTCTGTGAGGGGTTGCAGTGTTGTGGCACCAGCACCAGTGCCTAAGACCCAAATTTTCTGCCCCTGTCTAACAGGGGCGTGTAATTACAATTTTTGATGCAATACTTTGCAGCAGGGCTCGTTCCTGCGTTCCAACTAGAGTGTCTGTGAGGGGTTGCAGTGTTGTGGCACCAGCACCAGTGCCTAAGGCCTAATTTTTCAGCTCCTGTTCAACAGGGGCATGTAATTACAATTCTTGATCTAATATTTCACAGCAGGGCCCTGTGAGGGCTTACAGTGTTTTGGCCACAGCAACACCTAAGGCCCAAATTTCTGCTGAGTATATAGGGCAGGACCCTACTTTCAAACATCTAACTTACAAACGACTCCTACTTGCAAACGGAAGGAGACAACAGGAAGTGAGATGAAATCTACCCCTAAGGAAGGGAAATTCTCTCCTGTAAGAGTTAATATGGGAAAACAATTTCTCCTTTCCACTGATGCTTTCCAATCCTTGTTCCACAAAAAAACCCAAATTTTCAAAAAACATTTTTCATTGGGACAAAAAAGTGAGGTGAAATCTTCTGAAGAGGAGGAAAGACGCAAAACAAATGTCACAGGGGTGATAACCCTTCCCTATGTTTTCCAAAAAGCTTAGAAAAGATTTTTTGGCTGGAGCTAAACACATTAAAAATGTTCAAAATTACAAACAGATTCTACTTAACAACAAACCTACAGTCCCTGTCTTGTTTGCACCGCCTGTATACTGCTGTTCAGAGTATATAGGGACCTTTCCTTATTTTAATTTGGGTGCGGGGTTCCCCTTAATATCCATACAAGACCCAAAGGGCCTGGTAATGGACTGGCGGGTACCCATGCCGTTTGTCTCACTGATTTTCATCCATATTGCCATGACCCGACATGACATTAAACCCGCAAGCAGTTTTAAATGAGATTTTTTCCTTTAAAAATGACATTTGGTGCAGGGACTGTTCTAAACATGGGAAACACGCGTCACTTTACAGGCATACTATAGACACCCCCCAGGTACGATATTTAAAGGAATATTTCACTTTTTTTTTTTTACTTTAAGCATCATTAAAATCACTGCTCCCGAAAAAACGGCCGTTTTTAAAAGTTTTTTTTGCATTGATACATGTCCCCTGGGGTAGGACCCGGGTCCCCACACCCTTTTTAGGACAATACCATGCAAATTAGCCTTTAAAATGAGCACTTTTGATTTCGAACGTTCGAGTCCCATAGACGTCAATGGGGTTCTAACGTTCGTGCGAACTTGCGGTCCGTTCGCGGGTTCTGGTGCGAACCGAACCGGGGGGTGTTCGGCTCATCCCTAATCGCAAGTAAGTATTGCAAGAGCTTCAGCAGTCCTGGCTATATTTATTCATTAATTGCACCATATTATTTAGTAGTGATGAGCCGGACTGCCCTTGTTTGGTTTAAGCAGGGTTCTGCAAACATCAAAGAAGTTCTGATGCCGAATCCAAACTTAATTGAAATCAAAGAGAGCCAAATCTGTTCAATTAAAAATTCCCTTTACTGGGCAAATAAGCACAATGGTGTAAAAAAATAGGGGTGGTCACTGCTCTGAAAAATATGCACAAATGCAAAAATAAATAAATAATTTGTTCAGGAGCAGTGATTTTTTACATTTTTTAAAGTAGAACATTAAAAATGCTGAATTCCTTTACATAACATGCTTGGGCAATGCCCTAACTCTGCCTGTGAAGAAGCGCACCTCTGTGATGCATAGGGGCTGGTATGGATTTCCTGAGGAACTTTACACATTTTACTTTGTGTGTTTTGCATGGGGTACTCCTTAAATCCATACCATACTCAAAGTGATACAGATTTTTTGTCGTTGTAGCATGTACTACAGCAAAAGTGTAATTTACAAAGAAAACTGCTCAGTAAAGAGCTTAAACTGCTCAGTAAATAACCTGTTACTGTCTTTAGTTAAAAAAAAAAACAGCACACAGACCCTCCATGAGTATGCTGTGTATTACTTTATTTTTTTTTGGGGGGGGGGTTGGAAAGGTCTGTGTGTTGTTTTTTTTTTTTGCAATGTCATTTGCCAGACAGTTTAAACAAGAATGTCTATCAATTTGAGTACGATATGGATTTTAAGAGGGTACCCCATGCAAAACAAAAAAAAAATGTGTACGGTTCCCCAGGAAATCCATACCAGATCCTTTGAGTCTGATACAGATTTTCAGGGGGACCCCTACTGAAACATACCAGGCCCCATGCACTCAACGGGGGGCATTGACATCACTAACCATACAGTATATGGTCATATCCATATAGAGGTAAATGACATAACCCAGGAGACCCAGTCCCTTGTATATAATAGCTGTCATTTACCATCATTTGCCCATTTGGGTCGTGTCTCAACTGTGGCATTTTTTCTTTTTTTTTCGCTGGGTTGGCAGTGGTCTGGAATCATGCCAGGGGCAGATCCAGGGGGGGCAACGGGGCAATTGCCCCCTCCGAGAAATTAGTGACAGACCAGTCAGCAGATGGATGAGTGAGCGGGCGGGAGGCCGAGTGTGCCGGTTAACGAGCAGGCGGGCCAGGTGAGAGAGAGCCTGAGCGGGCAGGTCGGCGCCGGCGGACGAGTGAGGGGGGTCACCAGCCGAGTGTGCATGTTAACGAGCGGGCAGGTCGGCGTCGGCGAACGGGTGAGGGGGGGTCGCCAGCTGAGTGTGCGGGCGTGCAGGGCAGACATTGAGTGAGGGGGCAAGCCGGTCCACAGGTGAGCGGAGAGACTGGCCAGTCAATGAGCCGGCGGGCGGGGAGCAGAGAGATGACATCATCTCTCACCGCCCGCCCTGCATCACTGCAGTTCCGCACTCACTGTACAGCCGTGGGCAGCAGAGAGATTACATTATCTCTGTGCTGCCTGCCTTCACTCTGACAATCTGCACCTTAGCAGGCCAACAACAATGAGCAACATGTGGCAGGTGACGTGGCAAGTGTAATCCGCAATGTGTGGCAGGTGACGTGGCAAGTAACAATCAGCAACATGTGGCAGGTGACGTGGCAAGTGTAATCCGCAATGTATGGCAGGTGACGTGGCAAGTAACAATCAGCAACATGTGGCAGGTGACGTGGCAAGTAACAATCAGCAACATGTGGCAGGTGACGTGGCAAGTGTAATCCCCAATGTGCGGCAGGTGATGTGGCAAGTACCATTCAGCAGCATGTGGCAGGGGACCTGGAAAGTGACAATCAGCAGCATGTGGCAGGTGACGTGGCAAGTGACAATCAGTATCTGGTGGCAGGCAAGTGACAATCCGCAGCTTTTGGCAGGGACGTGGCAAGTGACAAGCTGCATCTGAAGGCAGGTCGACGTGGAAAGTGACACACTCGGGGCTCCCACAGATTCTGCATTATGGTGAGTTGAACCATTTCATTTTATATTACAATGTAATAATATAAATAATGCTCTTCAATCATCCTGACACCATAACAACCATGGTGCAGTGATGATGAAAGCGCAAACACCAGCCATTGCCTCGATAAATTGCCTGCAAAAAAACATATTTTCTGGCAGTGCCCCTCCCGAAACAAGACTCTGGATCCGCCCCTGAATCATGCTTGACATGAATCTGCATCAATGAATGACATGGATAGACTAAGAATTTACAATGATGGATTTTTTGCTGATTTTTTTTTTTAATAAGGGACTTGTCATACGTTTTAGTGTCTTTATTTCTAGGTTACAACTTTTTTTGTGTGAATGAGTAGGGGTACTATTTACCCCATATGCTTCCACTTTTTAAATCAGCCTCAGTGTATTAAAACAAAAGGATCATCCAGGCATTTGCAGAAAAATAACTCTGCAATGGCATCCTCCCAGCTTCTCTCAGGACAGGTTTCATTTAAGCAGATATTTGCATACTGAAATACACTGAAGCACATGTGCTTCTACAAGTTAAGCTTGTTCGTTGTAAAAAATACAAAAGTTTCTACTAAGAAGTTTCAACATACGTTAAGTAATAAAACATTTGTCAATGGATTATCTGTTTCTCTGCCAAGATTTACTATAGAATAATAGTTTCTCTCTAGAGGAAAATAATATTAGTCAGTGTTAAATTTCAAAACCTGGCAGCTCATTTCACACAAAATTATTATCCTCTTGTACAATATGACAGTGTTACAATATTTAGTACATACTATTGAAGGACTATAGTTCATATCCAGGGCTACAAATGCAGCAATAATTACTGGTAACCCCCTCTCCTCCTGTCACCTAGCTCATATATATTTTTTAAAGTGTAAATGTTTTTTTCACATTTAAGGAAAAACCAATTCCCTTTAGTCTGGTTTAATTTGCACGGAGTAGGAAGAAAATGCAAGTAACATATGAATGAAAGTGTTTTTTTTGTTACTTTGACAAACATAAAAGTTCCTTTACCTTGTCAAAATGACACAGTGCCCTTGATATTTATTCATATCTTTGCTCAATGTAAGTGAAAACATGATTTAACAAGGGAAAGGAATCTGTGTTTTTTGCTTGGTCTGATCATTTGAAAATACCTTTATTTTCAAAACAAGGACTTTTAAAAGACTATTATGATTGAGCTAGGCCATTTTAAATTGAACTAGTAATCAATTAGAGCAGAGGTGGATTAATACAATGCAGGCACTAAGCAGAGTATTGTTTGGACCCCCAGTTGGTATCCGATTATTTCCCTAACAGTAGGCACTACAAGGTCCTGCAAGTAACTCTTCTATTTAGCTCTCCTTTTTTCAAGGCAATGTCCAGCCAATTAGGCACTTTACAATCACAAGCCTCCATATAGGCACCATCCTGTCCCCACCTAAAACAACATATCATCTGCACCTCAAACCACAACCCCTCTCCCCTAATATCATTTCATCCTGACATAAAGCATCATATTTTCTGCTCTCAAGCCACGGCCCCCCAGCACCAGCTCACACCATATGTAATGTCATGCCATATTCCCCTCAAACCATAGTTCCCTCTCTTCCAGCACCATCTCAAGCACTAATTGTCTGACCTCCAAACAACATAATACTTTTTCAGTGCTATGACCTGCAATGGATGGGCACAAAAAAAACCCAAATAGAAACACATGAAAAAAGTGTAAAAAGCTGATAGACAGTCCAGAGATTTTACCCTTTCCCTCGCTTGTCCTGGGGACAACCTTTCACTAGACAGAAAGTAAAGGAATTTAATTCACTGAGAAGCTTTCAAATAGTCTTGAAGTCTTGAGGGATACAGAGATAGCTCCTTTTCTCATTACATGCAACTCTGAAACTGATTGCATCGCTATAACAATGGCAAACACTCCCACCTAACACTCAATGAGATAAAAGTACTGACCAATATCAGTACTTTTTAAAGCAAAAAAAGGAGAAAATCTGCTATCTACCTTGCAATGTTTACAGTTTTTCCAATCAAAATGGAAATTTAATTTTAATATATAATTTTGTGTTGGGGGGAGGGGATTGGGCATGGCCATGCACAGCATGTGAGTAGCAGCAGCTCACAGGACTCCTGCAGCAGATCCTGTACTGATCCTTCCCTCAGCCGCAATAATAGACTGAACCAATTCAAAACCACTTATGAAAGTCCTGATAGCTACACAACACATTGCCAAATGAATCTGCTCTCATGATGATTTTTAAAAAACAAAAGGAAAATTGTGGCCCTGGAGTCTCAAAATGGCACCCAACCAGCTCTGCCACAGTGTACTCCTATAGGAGTGGACAAGCCTAGGGACACAGCGAATATGTTTAGCAAAGTCTCCCTCCCCTTAGGAAGGTAGTCCTCCCGCGGCATGTTATTATATGCCTAAAAACTGAAATCAGCTTCACCAGGACAGGTAAGATTTGATGGTCACATAATGCAGTGCAGATCAGACATGTGTATAAAATATGCTGTACTCAGAACCTCCCCTGTTCAAAACTCAGCCTGTCAGATGCAATTTCCACATCTTTATTAAATACTTAATATAAAAAACATATAACAAACAATAGGGTTTAAAACACACCAACATGCCCTACTCTCATATTAGATCACAAATTAGAACAATATTGTGTACATTTCAATTTCATTATAAAATTAGCATATGTCCATCTCCAGGATGTAACAGAAACCAAAATAATGTAGTATGACTCTTCAGAAAAGTGGTAAAAGTCTGCTAAACTTGTTCCATAGTGTTCATTCCAATGCCACAAAAGGATAGTGAAATTCACAGGTAGGGATGAGCCCGATGTTCGAGTCGAACGTAAGTTCGACTCGAACATCGGGTATTCGCCTGTTCGCCGAATAGCGGGGTGTTTGCAGCAAATTTGAAAGCCGCGAAACACCCTTTAAAAGTCAATGGGAGAAATCAAAAGTGCTAATTTTAAAGTCTTATATGCATGGTATTGTCATAAAAAGTATTTGGAGACCTGGGTCCTGCCCCAGGGCACATGTATCAATGCACAAAAAAGTTTTAAAAACTGATGTTTTTTCGGGAGCAGTGATTTTAATAATGCTTAAAGTAAAACAATAAAAGTGAAATATAAATTTCATACCTGGGGGGTGTCTATAGTATGCCTGTAAAGTGGCGCATGTTTCCCATGTTTACAACAGTCCCTGGACAAAATGGCATTTCTAAAGGAAAAAAAGTAATTTAAAAGTACTCGCGGCTATAATATATTGTTGGTCCCAGCAATACACATAAAAGTCATTAAAAACACAGCATGGGATTCCCCCACAGTCCATTACCAGGCCCTTTGGGTCTGGTATGAATATTAAGGGGAACCCCACGCCAAAATAAAAAAAAAATGAGTGGGAGCTCTCCCTAAATTCCATACCAGGCCCTTCAGGTCTGGTATGGATGTTAAGGGGAAGCCCACACCAGAGTTAAAAAGAAAATGGCGTGGGTGTCCCCCTTTGAAATCCATACCAGACCCTTCAAGGGGAACCCCGCGGCAAAATTTTTAAAAATATGGCATGGGGTCCCTCCAAGAATCCATACCAGACCCTTATCCGAGCACGCAACCTGGCAGGCTGCAGGAAAAGAGGGGGGTATGACAGAACGCACCCCCCGAACCGTACCAGTCTACATGCTCTCAACATGGGGAGGGTGCTTTGGGGTAGCCCCCCAAAGCACCTTGTCCCCATGTTGATGGGGACAAGGGCCTCATCCCCACAACCCTTGCCCGGTGGTTGTGGGGGTCTGCAGGTGGGGGGCTTATCGGAATCTGGAAGCCCCTTTAACAAGGGGACCCCCAGATCCCGGCCTCCCCCCTGTGTGAAATGGTAACGGGGTACAAATGTACCCCTACCATTTCACAAAAATAGGGTGAAAATATTAAAAATGACATGACACGGCTTGGGGACAAGTCCTTTATTAAAAAATAAAAAAATAAACCTGTCCTACGTAGTCTTCTTCTTCTTCTCTTGCTCAACCCGCCTACATGAGAGGCACCCGCTGTAATGACGGTCCTCTCAGGCGACAGCTCTTTTATAACTGAGGGCGGGGCCACACAGTGACGTCGCCGGGTGACTCCGCCCCCTCTGATGCATGGGGAAATTCTTATGACCCAGGTCCCCAAACACTTTTTATGACAATAACTTGCATATAAGCCTTTAAAATTAGCACTTTTAATTTTTCATGTTCGTGTCCCATAGACTTTAACGGTGTTCGCATGTTCGAACAAATTTTTTGCCTGTTTGCATGTTCTGCTGCGAACCGAACCGGAGGGTGTTCGGCTCATCCCTATTCACAGGTTATAAACTTCTACAAAGTCCAAAAAGACTATAGTTCCACATAAATATTCTTAGAGGTATTTGGAAATCCACTGATTTTCTCCAGCATGTACATGAATTGTTTTCCATATATAGCTATTTCACTGGCTATAGGTGCCTTCATATAGTAACAGGCATTATGGTTCAGAGAAAGAAACTCGAAGGCTGCCAAGGTGACCTATACAAGATAGCTACCTGTATGTTGTTAAGGAAGTATAATGCACAACCAACACCACACCTCCCTCACACTACAACATATGCCATTCCACAAGATTGGGAAACCAAATTCTAAGTAAACTGCTGTGTCCATCAAACAAAGCCTTTTATATAGTAGCCTGTGATATACTTTCCAGTGTATTTTTCGCAAAATCTTACAGTTGCAGCATCAAAAATTGAAGAAACGTATCCATCCAAGCATGGGCAGGTTAAAGTGTTAAAGTAATGCTGGGCAGGGGCGTGGCTAGGATGTGAATGAGACTAGTCACACATTACCAGAGCTCCATTCCAGCCTTCCTGTTTATTATCCTGAGAGCACTCTTCTTGCTTCCCCGCTACACATACTTACATACTCCACTGACTTCCCCGTTTCCTCCAGTGTCTCAAATTCCAGAGGGCTCCACAGAACTCCATGCTTTGCAGAAGCAAGTTAAAGCACTGCAAGAGAAGACCATTGACACCGAAAACTGCCTCAGGCACAACAACCTGAGGGTGTTTGGCTTGCCAGAGAGGGCAGAGGGTTCACAGCTTGCTGTATTTGCAGAAAAGTTCCTGTCTACCATTTTGAGCCTAGCCAACCTTCCACCCATATTTGTCATGGAGCAGGCCCATATAGTGCCAATAGCAATTGAGTGGCTCACCGGCCACTCAATTGCTATTGCAAGCAGCTGGAGAGGACATCCCACCCACCAGGAGGCACATCCGACGACTGGCCAGACCGCCAAGCAAAGCCAAGATGGGCTTTGATCGACTGTTCAGTATAGTAAACCAGAAGCGATGACATGACATTACTTCCGGTTTACTCGGAAACCATTGGTGGCAGTTTTCGAAAAGCTAAAGTATTCAGAAACACTGATCTTGTTGTTTTGAATGCTTTTAAGTGCAGAGGAGGGATTTGGGGTCTTATAGACCCCAGATATCTCCGTAAAGAGGACCTGTCACATACCTATAGTTGTCACAGGGATGTTTACATTTCTTGTGAAAGCAATAAAAGTGATCAAGAAGAAAAAAGCAACAGTGTAAAAAAGAAAAAAAAGAAATAGTTAAAGTGGAGGGCCACCCTGAAAAAAAAATCCACCAAAAATCCTAAAAAAATGTAAAAAAAAAATTTGAAAAAAAAAATAAATTTAAACTTACCTAAACCCTTGTTGCTAGGCAGTCTTCCTAATCTGCCTCTTCCTATTCCGCGGCGTGTTCTGCTCCTTGGTAAGCGGCCCCGTTGTCTTCTGGGAACTGTGTGTGTTCCCAGAACACCACAGGGCCATTCACAGAGAGCCGCGCCGCTCGCGCATGCGCAGTAGGAAACTGGCAGTGAAGCCTCAAGGCTCCACTGCCTGTTTCCCTTACCTAGGATGGCGGTGCCGGGACCCGAGAGCCGAGGGAAGGATCGGCCTCGGGCGGCTGACATCGCGGGCACCCAGGACAGGTAAGTACTTATTTAAAGTCAGCATTTACAGTGTTTGTAGCGGCTGACTTTTAAATTTTTTTTTACGGCCGGAATCCCGCTTTAACAATAAAAAAAGTAAAGTGCCCCCGCAGAGGTGAACGCACGCTTTGGTCCCACATGCACACAAACAGTGATCATCCCACACAAGTGATATATCACCACAAACATCAGATCATGGGCAGTAATTCTAGCATCAGACTTCCTCTATAAATCTAAAGTGGTAATCTGTAAAGGCTTTTAAAGCAATGTCTATGTGTAGTAAAATTTACGTTGTTTGCTGCCTTTGCACGGGTGTGCGTAATTTTAAAGCGTGACATATTTGGTATCTATTTACACGGCGTTAACTTCATCTTTTATCATTTACAAAAAACTATTGTTTTTTTTGCATTAAAATTCAAAAAAGTGTATTTTTTTCACAAAAAATTGTGTTTAAAAGGCCGCTGCGCAAATACCATGTAACATAAAAAATTGCAAAACCCACCAATTTATACTCTGCATTAAAAAATATATAAAGTTTGGGGGTTATAAGTAATTTTTCTAGCAACAAATACTGATTGTTACATGTGAAAAAAAGTGCCAGAAAAGACCTGGTCTGGAAGTAGTTAAAACAGGCAAACAATGTCATGTAAACATGGCCGCAATAAGTGAAAGTTAGTCAGTGCGTGTTGACGTCACACCACTAGCTCCGGCCGATGCAATTCCCCTTAGAAGGCGCCACCTGGGGTTGGAGGTCTCCAATCCCAGACGACGCCTTCTGAAGGGCAAACCCATCGAGGACTTAATGACTTAATGGCTATCCCATCCAGACATCTCTGACCAGACACCATGCTTTATAACAAAGTATTGGGAATGTAATGCAGAGTCCCCTACAGTGGAACAGTTTGGGATACCTTTAAGGCGTGTACAAGGGCCATTAAATTTCTGCTATATCGGCCGTGTGCGAGGAGCAAGAGTCTTTTCTACAGGATCTCATGGATAGGGTAGATGTCAAGATTCAACAACATGCTGCTGATCCTACTGCAGCTAACTTTGATGCTCTTATGTCTACCAGGAGAGAGCTTCATTTGCATATGTCAGAGGTCACACAATTGGATCTTCTTAAATGTAAACAAATCTTTTTTGATGGGGGTGAGAGGAATGGTCTATTTCTGGCCCTGTTATCTCAACTTGACATGCACATAACCCTTATCCCTGAGATAAATACTGCAGATTGGTCAGTAGTTACATCCTTAGATCATATCCTGCAGGAGTTTAGGACCTACTATGCTATCCTGTACAGTATGCCTCCTCTTCACCCCCTGATTTTGAGGCTTCCACTATGCATCCTCTCTTGGATTCTGTGGCCCTGGGTTGGCTTTCTGATCATGAAAGAGACATGTTGATTATCTCAATTACGCCTGAGGAAGTACTTACAGTAATACATTTCTTCCCGGGGGGTAAATCTCATGGCCTTAATGGCATTCCTATTGAATTATACAAACTTTATGGAGATGTTTTAGCTCTCGTATTGGCCTCCTTGTTCACTCAGTGTCTAGCTGAAGATTCTCTCCCATCCTCTATGAGTGAGGTGCATTTCATCCTGATCTACAAAAGTCCCAAGAACCCAGCCCTCTGTGCCTCTTATAAATCGCATTTCTAAATTTGGACTTCAAAATTCTTACTAAGCTCCTGACTGGTAGACTCAACAGCATCCCCCATTCTGTGATAGATTGGGACCAAACGGGTGTCATGCCTCATAAATTGACCAATATTAAAATAATATCCATGGCTACATCACGTGATTTGGGGTACTTGGGTGATCGCCTCTTTAGATATTGAGATGGCATTTGATACCATTTAATGGTCTCATCTCTGGGAGGTGCTTAGAAAAATGGGCATGCCTCTCCATTTTATACAATGGTTAAGTACATTGTATAAATGACCCACAGCCTCTATTAAGTTTGGTGGTTGCTTGTCTCCATCCTTCTCTCTTCAGTCCTATTTGCCATTACCATGTAACCCATGGCAGAAGCTCTCCGAGTTTCTGTTGAGATCAAGGGTCCTAAACACCACCTAACCAATTTTGCCTGCTTAAACTGGCTGCATCAGAGGCAAATGGCAAGGTATCAAAGGACACATGTATATATAGCTGTGACAGACCCAACCAGGACAGGGGCTTTTGGATAGGACTGCAGGCTAGCCTCTTACCTACTGACTATAGCCCTGGCATTCGAGGGAGCTACATGTATTTAGGAAGATGTCCTGTTATATAATGCAAGAGGACATTATTACATTAAACAGATAAGGAAGCCATGATGGTCCTTGCCAACTTGAAACTCAGTAGGCAGATGTATGTGAAAAGAAAGCTGGTTAATGAGATTTGGACAGCCCTGGGTCTTCTTAAATACTGTTGTTGGACAGTTTGGGACTCCTGATTAATCAAAGCATTGCCTAGAAGCAATGGGCAAACAGTTTGGCCCGAACATAAGTTCTCCAAACACCCAGATTTGCAGGGTGTTCGCCAGGTGTTCGCCCCAACTAACAACTTGCAATGCACTGAGCGCTGCACAGTACATTCTGCGCCCTGATAGGGAAAAGTTTTGCCCCTCCCACCCCCAAGCTTTCTCTGCCCCTCCCCACCAAAAAGCACCTTGTTAATGGGGCCAAGGGCCTCATCCCCAGAACTGCGGCCAGTGGTTGTGGGGGTCTGCAGGTGGGGGGTTTATCAGAATTTGGAAGCCCCTTTAACAAGGGGGCCCCAGATCCTGTCCCCCCCATGTGAATGAGTACTGGGTATATAGTACCCCTATCCATTCAACAAAAAAGTGTCAAAAAGTAATAAACACAAGAGACAAGTTTTTGACAATTCCTTAAATAAAAAATAAAAAAATAGTGTCCCTCAATGTAAATCCATTGTTAATCATGCAGCCTGCCAACATGAAAATAAAAAAAGATTAAAAACGCTCCTGCCTCCAGGGAGGCCTCCCGCTGAATGCCTCCTCTGTGCTTTAACATTTCTTATATAATTAAGGGGCGGGGTCATCTGGCCACGTCACCCTGTGACACCACCTCACAAGCTCAGCATGCACCAGTCCATGACATTAAAAGGCGGGAGGCCTCTCAGGAGCCAGGAGTTTTTTTTTTTTTCAGTTCAGCGGGCAGCATGATTTACGATGGATTTACGTTGAGGACACTATTTATTTGTTTTTTATTTTTTAGCAAAGAATTGTCAAAAACTTGTCTCTTGTGTTTATTACTTTTTGACACTTATGGACACTTTTTTGGTGAATGTATAGGGGTACTATGTATCCAATACTCATTCACAGACAGGGGGCAGGATCTGGGGGATTCCGATAAGCCCACAGCCTGCAGATCCCGACAACCACAGCCCAGGGTTGTCGGGAAGAGACCCTTGCCCCCATAAACATGGCCCCCTGCCCCAAGGAAACCACCCCCCCATGTTGAGGGCATGTGGCTAGCCCGTCTACCCTTTCCTGACCTGCCAGGCTACATGCCTGGATAAGCATCTGGTATGGATTTTGGGGGGTCCCCGTGCCTTTTTTAAAATTTTGGCGTGGGGTTCCCTTCCAAATACATACCAGTCCCTTTTTTTTTCTTTCTTCAATAGCTGGGTGCTAGCAATTGCAACTGCGAGTCATTTTAAATGTGATTTGACTTTTTTTTGCTACAGCATGTTCTATGCATGATACAGTTGCGCCACTTTAAAGGCATATTAAGGGGACCCCCCAGGCACTATATTTAAAAGAAAATTTTCATTTTTATTGTTGCACTTTGGGCATAATTAAAATCACTGCTTCTGAAAATACAATTGTTTTAAAAACATTTTTCTATTGATACATGTCCCCCAGGGCAGAACCCAGACCCCCATACCCCTTTTCTGGCCAATTGCTTGCATATAATCCTTCAAAATGGGCACTTTTTATTTTTTTTTTTACTTTTTTTTATTTTTCTTCTGGGACACATGACAGGTCCCAGAAGACTTTGGGACCAGTCACAGAGTGCAGTGGGCACTCGGCTGTAAAGACGCAAGCTGTCACAGCTGGGTGTCCATAGTGAAGATGCCGGCTCTGCCGAGGGAGGATGCAGGGTGAAAGCGGATGAGGTGAGTGCACTGCTGGAAAGTAGGACAGGTAAGGCCTGTTTATTACAAGTCAGTAGCTACACTTTGTTTCTGTTGACTATTAATAAACACAAAAACAAGTGGAACTCTGCTTTAACTCCTCCTCCAAAGTATGAAATGTATCAATATATTACCAACAAGGGGGACAGGAGGAATTTAAGGTTATTAACCTATCAAACCAGAATCTAACAGAAGCTCAAATTTCTCTGTTGGGTAAAGGTTTGACCCTCTGTCCTTCTGCCCCACTCTTAAGGGAAATATCTTTGAAGTTGTAAAAGACATGAATTTATTTGCAAAAAAAATTTAGCAGGTTTTACACAATAGAAAACGAAATGCAGCTCCATTGGGTCCCTTGGGAGATTGGTCCAGAAAGGAATATCAGCCTTTGAGAAACCTTATGGAACTTTAGGAGGAGGGACCTATTGATCAGGATGATGATGTAAATGACAACTTTTCCAGACTGATGCTTGACCTAGCCCTGGAAATGGGTGATGAGTATTCCGCCCCCCAGGTTGACTAACCAGTAGATATGGTATCATTGAAGGATGTTAATTTGTATAGGAAGTCAAAGTTTTTCCCCCCCTTGTCAGTAGTTCCAGTAGTGGCATGCTTTGTTAAAGCTGTCACTAAAGAGGTTAGACTCCTTAGATGAATCATGTTTATTGTGACAATCTAAGTGACATCAAGAGAAATGCACTGCAGGAGTTACGTTTAAACCTGTATTTAGTCATCAAAACCGCTGACAGGTGGGGAACTATTGTCCTTATGGACAGAGACAAATAAGTTAATATGTGTCAACGTATTCTGAATAATACTAGTTAGTATACTCCAATACTTTCAATCAATATGGAGAGGTATAAATCTTTGCTGTTTGACATCATGATGAAGCTTCATGTGACAATCTTATTGACAAAGAAATGGTTGAGTTCTTGAAACGTGAATATCCAAGAGTGGCGGTCTTTTACGCACTTCCAAAAGTGCATATGTCAGTTAGTGACCCTTATGGACAAACCTTTATTTCTGGGAATAGATCACACACTGAATTAGTGAGTGAATATATGTACAAGATGCTTCAACCTTTTGTTGTTAATCAATTCTCTTATGTTAGAGGTACTTTACATTTATTGGCATTATTACATGATCTAACGTTAGCAAATATGCTGTTACTTACTCTGGATTTATTACTTTATGCCTTAATACCACATAGAAAAGGTATGCAGATAATAAAAAAGACTTTACAAAATAGAGCTGTAGGCAAGCAAGGCCATAGTCAATTAATTGTAAGGTTGTTGTAGTTCCTTCTTATGCACAACAAGTTCCAGTTTAAGAGCAAGCATTTTCGTCAAGCCCAGGGCACTGCTAGGGGCACCAAATGTGCCCCTGCCTATGTTAACATTTACCTAGTAAACATTTACCAGTTTACCTAGGGAACTGGGAGTCTTGTCTTTTTTGTGTGTGTGTGTGGGGGGGGGGGGGATGTCGCCGGCGTACCTGCCCAGGATTGTTTCCTGGTAGAGGTACATTGACAACATCCTGTCTTTTGGACAGGTACAGAAGAGGAGGCCAGGGTATTCACTAGGGAATTGATGTCCAATCAATTTAACCTAATATTCACAAGTGAGTGCAATCCTAAGAGAGTGACATTTTTGGATCTGTTTAATAAGTTGAATGATGATTTCACTGTGAAAACAAAGTTATACAGGAAACCCATGGCTACTAATAGCCTTTTATACATTGCAAGTTTCCATCAAGAAACCCTGACCTGTGGCATTCGGACAGGCCAATAATTAAAGGCGTGGAGAAATTGTATAGATCAGGATTATTCTGAACTTGAAGCTTGCAGTTTGCGGGAGAGGTTTCTTAGACAGGGCTACAAGAACAAGTGGTTAAAAGCAACATATCAAAGAGCAAGAGGGAGTGATCATGAGGCTTTGATATTTAGCCAGGATAAATCCTGGACACTAAAAATACCACCAGACTCAGCCTTCACTACAATGAACTTATTAGCAAAGTAAGGGAAATTTGTGTTACACATTGGCAATTGTTTACAAACGATCCCTCTCTAGGCAAATTGGTATCTGCTGCCCCACAGATTGTTCAAAGATAGGCATGTTCCCTGCGCAATCTGTTGGTGCACAGTGATGTGACTTGAAAGCCACCCCAATACTTAAGTATTGTGGGAATAACTAGGTGTGGCTCTTGTGACTTTTGTTCTTATATGATTGAGGGGATACACTTGTTTTGCCAACTAGAAAGACCCACAAATTGTGGCACCATGGGTGTCATTTATGTCATTATGTGCTCCTGTGGGTCTTTCTATGTCAGTAAGACTATC
Organism: Lithobates clamitans; assembly: GCA_037952925.1. Classification (NCBI taxonomy): domain Eukaryota; kingdom Metazoa; phylum Chordata; class Amphibia; order Anura; family Ranidae; genus Lithobates; species Lithobates clamitans. The sequence continues at coordinate 6,165,123 of JBBGZY010000216.1, forward strand.
TGCTTGGTACAAAAACAAATTCAAAACCATGTTAATGAAATGTCAACATATCATTTGAAGGTTCCCCTGGCCTGGCATGTATGTTTGGAACACAAAAGAGGTCCTCGATATCTAAAGTGCTGGGTCCTGGAAGTAGTTTTTCAGAGTTCTAGAGGGGGTAATTTTGACCAGATATTATTACAACATGAAACTAAATGGATTTGGGAGCTGGAAGCCACAAAGCTTCCTGGCCACAATAATAGCCTAAGTTTTGCTCCCTTCCTTAGATCTTGAAGTATTCTATTGACTTTAAGTGTTGCATCCCATGTGACAGGTATTAATCTATACTGTGGAATGGAATAGACTGGGTAATACAGAGGTTATGAATATGATTTTTATCATTATTGTATGGGAATGTGCTCCCTCCACCTTTGGGGATCTCCACCAGACAGATGCTTGTTCTATATTTATCTTTGTTTTTTGATGATTTAAGAATGTGGGATTTGTATCATTTATATTTAAATTTGGCAATCTTATCCCAGGCACATGTTAAAGGGAGGGGGTTTCCTTTTCTGGGTGTCAGGGTGCTGACAGCTGGAGAAGGTCTTTAGGACCCAGCATCTGTCAGGGCACCAACAACAGGAGAAGGGCTCTAGGACCCAGCATCCCTAGCAACACATCACATGGGCCTTTATAAGGAAGTGTATCAGTGTTTGAAGTTGCTGACTGATCTCAGCTTGTTACTTGTTCCTGTGATTCCTTGCTCCTGTGTTCCCTAGTTTCTCACCCGGCTTGTTCCTGACCTGTCTGCCTATCTCCAGTTCCTGACCCCGGCTCGTCTCACGGATGCCTGAAGCCTGCTTCTCGTGCTTCCACCTGACTTCGTCTGCTCTGCTTTAAACCTGGTTATGATCACGGCTTGTGTTGACTACTCTATTATCTCAGTGACTTTACAGACTTGTCTCACCTCACAGGTGCCACCTGCCTGCAGACTCTGTTCATCACAACAGCAGCATTCCTGAGCATTAAGCAAGCAACTTCACAGGCGACCTGTGCAACTTTGTGCCCGACTCCTCCTGTCTCACCTTCAGGGGAGTCTGGAACTTAGCTGCATTGGCCTCCAGCACCTGGTACATGATACTGGGATAACAGTAGGGCACCTATTCTTTTGTAAAGAAGAATTGTTGTAGATTTTTTTTTCTATTCCCTAATTTTTGCTACATTTTGTTTTTTTGAATGTTGTATTTATTTTTGGGATATGAAATTATTAATAATTTGGGATCATTTGTGTTATTGGTGCTAGTTGTTCTCCCCTTTAAGAGGCCCTCTCAAGTATGCATTAAAGATTTGCAATTTTAATGTATGTTTGGCCGGTTGCTCTTCAGTCTTTTTTTGGTTTGGCGCATTAAGATGCCGCCCACATTGTACATGCAACGTCATGACACACACGTGCATGGCGTCACACATACATCTTGATGTTTGTGACATCATCGTGCACAACTATTTTTAAATGCTATGCAGCTGGTTTGAGCTGGCGGCGAAACCAGTAAGGCAGTGTTCAGCCAGATGCCCAGCCTCACTTTAATATGCCCATGACGGGATGGATAAGTATCTTCAATTTTTTGATGCTGCAACTGTAAGATGGTGCCACAAATGCACTGGAAAGTATATCACAGCTTACTATATAGCAGGGATATGCAATTAGCGGACCTCCAGCTGTTGCAGAACTACAAGTCCCATGAGGCATAGCAAGACTCTGACAGCCGCAAGCATGACACCCAGAGGCATGATGGGACTTGTATTTTTGCAACAGCTGGAGGTCTGCTAATTGCATATCCCTGCTATATAGATTCAACACTTTGGGATTGATTTACTAAAGGCAAATCCACATTGCACTACAAGTGCACTGCAAGTGCACTTGGAAGTGCAGTCGTTGTAGATCTGTGGGGAAGATCTAAAATGAGGGGAAGCTTTGCTGATTTTATCATCAAATCATGTAAAAATGCTGTTTTTTATTTTCCTTGCATGTCCCTCTCAGATCTACAGCGACTGCACTTCCAAGTGTACTTGCAGTGCACTTGTAGTGCACAGTGGATTTTCCTTTAGTAAATAAACCCCTTTGGCTGTTTGATGGACATAGCAGTTTATTTTGAATTTGGTTTCTCGAGATTCACTCTCGGGTCATGGTATGGAGAAAGGACACGCTGCATGAGCGTGCGGGAGCTTCCGGGCTCTGAGAGACATGAGCGGCATTGAGTCACGGTGAAAGCCCTAACCCTTCAAGGAGATCTTAGCCTAGTATGGCGACATGCCGGCGTACTACCCCACAGCTCCCTAGCAAAGGGAAGGCGCAGACAGGTGGGTTGAGAGCCTATCTATCCCCACAGAGTGCGGACCAAGGAAGGACAGCCCGGAAGATGCCTGAGCTTGACGGGACAAGGCTCAGATCCCCTGAGTACAAAGGTGGCTAAGGCGGACAAAGGTATGAGAGGGAGACACCATTGAAGGGCTGGGGCCCACCAGGTTTTGATCGGAGGAGCCTGGTAATGGCAGAGGACATTGTGGTGTGTGGACCTGGGATGGCGGAGGGGGATGTTTTATCCTCGAGGGGCACCCATTTGACTGCTGGGATGAACCCTAAGAGAGATCAGCAGAGAGCAGGCAAAAAGCTTGACGGAGGACTTGGGGGGCAAGATATAGGAGGAATTACAGTGGCGAGACCTGGGAACCTCCCTGGGGCTGACTGTGAGGGTGAAATTCCTGACTGGGACTCGGTGTCTGTTAGCCAGGGATTAGCCCCGAGAGGAGTTGGTGATACAGAAACGCAAATACAACAATCCATATCTTTGACTCAAATCCCCCCCTTAGACCAAGCGATATCCCAAATGAAGGCAACAAGTATGGACTTGGATAAAGAACTCAGAGAACATCTGAGAGCCCTCCCCACTAAAATGGACATACAATCACTTATTTCTGCTGTTGAACTGTCATGTAAGCAAATGGTTGATGGGCTCATGGAAGACACAAAAGCCTTGGGGTAAAGGGTGGAGGAGTTGGAGACAAGTCAAGATGATATTAAGCAGGCGGTGGTGGATACTCAAGAGACGGTAAAATACCATGAAGAAAAACTACATTTTTTATTAGATCAAATGGAGGATCAGGAAAACAGAGACCGCAGGTAGAATATCCACATACGGGGATTAGCTGAGGTAAAAGGGGCCGCGGACTTGCTTTAAACAGTGACCGGTCTGTTCCGCCAGGTATTAGGGTCCCAGGCACCAGAGGTGATTGAAATAGATATAGATAGAGTGCACTGATCTCTATCTTATGCCCCCCAGATTGCTGATAGTCCCCGAGATGTTGTATGTAAATTGCACAAGTTTACCACGAAAGAGGCAATTATGAAAGCAGCCTGTAATAATCCCATGATAGAGCATGAAGGAGGTCAGATATCCCTGTTTCCAGACCTATCATACCGCACATTGATGCAACGCAGGATTGTTCAACCCTTATTAGAAACTATGCGGGCTGTTGATGTGAAATATCGATGCGGTTTCCCCTTCCGTTTAACAGCTACCCAAAATGGAAAGACAGCGGTCCTTAGAGCTAAAGATGACTTACACAATTTTACAGAAATATTAGGCTTGCCTTTAGTTGACTTTCCTGACTGGAGAATGAATAGTAAATTAAATCTTCCTTGCAAGGCCCGAAACAGTGGAGCCAAATCCCTATTAGAGGCTGAGGGAGGAAGACAAATGAAGAAGGACAAAGCTCAACAGCAAATGGCCATATCTGAAAGTTGAACTGGGTCTAATTAGGGGAAAATTGGCTATAAGAAGATTGGTGATAGGGAGGAAGATATTAAGTATTAGCAAAAAGAAAGGAAAAATGGGAAAGGGAAAAGAGAAGAAGGAGGGGAAGGGGGGTTAAAATATATTTTCTTTGGAGGAGGGGTGCATTAATGGGGGGGGGGCAGAAAAGGGGAGAGGTTGCTACGGAGTGGTTAAGTTAGTATAATTCTTTTTGCCTTACTGCATCTCCGCTCTCTCTAATTTTTTTTTCTTTTGCTGCTGCAGAGCCCGGGGGAGAACCGAGTATCTTAACAATACCGTTTCCTATCTTTCCCCCAATAGGATGGTCCCAAAAAGGGGGACTTCTTATTCTGCATTTAGGCAGAAGGGATGACAAATCCAGAGAGGGGTGGTATACCCCTCTGGGGAGTGGTCTTCCCCTTAGTGGAGGTAATGGGTATTTTTTTTACTTTTTGTACATTCAGGTTTGCAATATGGAAGAAAGAAATTTGTGGGGTCTTTTTTTCTCTCCTTTTTTTGGGCCGGATGCACTCAATGATGAAGGCAATGGAAATCGCTGGAAGGGAGTGGGACGGTAACATGTTTAGTAAAGTATATATATTTAGTACGAAATGGTGGATATAAAGATAATATCATATAATGTAAGGGGACTGGGATCTCCATGTAAGAGGGGTCGTCTCTGGTGTGAACTGCGTACCCTGGGAGCAGAGATTGTATTTCTCCAGGAGACGCACTTTGCGACAGGGTCGACCCACCACATGCCTTGTTTTCCATTTAAGCAATGGTTGCACGCAATCTCTCCTATTCGGGGAGCTAGGGGAGTCACAATAGCTTTTCACAGACTGTGTCCATTTTCACTTATGGACGTTGAGGTTGATCCTGAAGGTTGATTTTTGTTTGATTTATGCCCCTAATAACCGTAAGGTAGACTTTATATCTAAAACACTGAAGAAACTGGGGAGGTTTAGGGAAGGTGTTCTAATACTGGGGGGGGGGGTTCAATCCTACATTGGAACCTGGGATGGACACCTCATCAGGTAAGACATCATTGTCATTTAGAGCCCAAAGACATATTAAATAAAGCCTAAGATGTCTCCACTTGGTGGATAGCTGGCGGGCACTACATAGCCGAGAAAAAGATTATAGCTATTACTCTAGAATACACAATACATATTCAAGGATTGACCTATTTATGGTGGATCAATTTTATTTACACCTTGTGCAATCTTCTGTAATTATAAAGAAAAAACAATTGCGCTAGGTGCTCAAAAAAGTGTATATACTGTATGAAAAATAATTGATAATGAAGTAACCGTGAAAGGGGTCCTGCTGCTGGACACTATAACTCCAATACAAGGGCACAAAAAATAGATATAAAAAGAACAGTGCAGCGCTGGACAAGTATCATGAGTGAAAAGTATTGTGAAAATGGTGTTGAAAAATAAAATGAAGAAATAAGCAACAGTAGTAAATAACACCTAATAATAATGACTAGTGAAAAAAAATTTTCAATCAAAAGTCCATAAGTAATGAAGAAGCAAGTACAGTGAAATGCAAATAAAAGTTCTGAATTATGATGTGAGTGAAGTCCAAAAGTTATTCAATGCGGAGTTCTGGATCAGTAAACCACTGCCAGTGCTGCCCACCACCTGGTGATAAAGTAATGAAGGCTTACCAGAGAGCCAGCGACCGCCCTTACTCAGGGGGTCAAAACAGGCTTAGTAGAGGGAGATGTAGGATGAACTTCGAGGGATGTCCCTTGAGAGGCTCTGTAGGGAATCTTGCTAACCTGCTTCCTGGGCAACTACTCAGCAATAGCAGGGCGCCAATTCGGAAGATATTGTCCCAAAGATACTTCCTGTATGGTGATCAGTGTTCATTCCCAGAGAGACCAGACGGAGATGAACCACGTATCCAAAAAGAAAAACAAGGGGGGACTCCAGTAGTGCAGATAACCAATGCTGCGTTTATTTAAGTAAAATACAAAAGGTAAAAAATTTTTTAGCATAAAACCCAGCAGGGATATCATATAAACTCCTCTGCTATTAAAAAGGAAATATGCATGCGTGATGCATGCTAGCGTTTAAAAAGGAACTGAGAAAAAGTTTTTCTCAGTTCTAATACACCCCCTGTGTGATTACCTCAACTCTATAACAGCGCCCAGCCAATTTCCCCCTGAAGCATTAATGGCGCATGTGACGGTCCTTCCGAAGGTGGGGAGGGACCCTCAGTTTTGCACCAATTATAGGCCCATTTCCCTCCTGAACTCAGACACGAAGATCCTATCAAAAATTTTGGCCCTTAGAATGCAAGACCACGTCGCAAAGATAGTACACCTAGATCAAACAGGATTTATAATAGGCCGGGAAGCTAGAGACAATACAATCCGAGCTCTACATATATTACATTGGGCCCAAAGTGGACCTGATCAAATTCCAAGGGTGGTGCTGTCGATGGATGCCGAGAAAGCATTCGCTAGAGTCAATTGGGTCTTTATGTCCGAGGTTCTGAAGGTGGTGGGTCTAAGAGAGCCTAGGACAAGGGTTAAGGTACATGGTGGATTATCAGAGCATTTTAATATATGAAATAGGACTAGGCAAGGGTGCCCACTCTCCCCATTGCTGTTTGCCCTGGTTTTAGAGCCTTTCTTGTGTATGATCAGGAAGAATGGAGGGGGGGTCACAGGGATTCGTATTGGGTCAGTGGAGCATAAGGTGTCGGCATATGCGGACGACCTCTTATTTTACCTGTCTAATCCTCAAGAATCATTAAATGAATTAATGCAGGAAGTGGATAAATGTGGGGTTTTGTCCAACTTTAAAATACATTTTGGGAAATCAATCTTGATGCCAAGCCATGTCCCTACCACGATGATGTCCTTTATTCAAAAAACTTTCCCTCTTATCTGGAGCTTAGACTCATTGGTATATTTGGGGATTTATATCACATCAGATTTAAAATGGTTATATGATCTTAATTATGGCCCCTTGTTAACAAATGTATTAAAAGACTTGCAAAGTTGGAAGGGGCATCTCCTGACCTGGTTTGGAAGAGTGAATGCCCTTAAAATGAATGTATTACCAAGAATTATTTATATTCTATCTATGGTCCCTGTGACGCTCCCACAATCCTTTTTCAGTCAGATGAGGAAGGCTCTATCGAACTTTGTGTGGGGAGATAAGCCCCCTAAGGCTGCCATACAATATTTTAAGGAGGCATAAATCAGAGGGGGGGTTAGGACTCCCAGATATAAATCTGTTTTTTTATAAAGCTATGTCCTTGGTATGAATAATGACTTGACGACATGACTCCTCAAACAAACTCTGGGTAAATTTCGAGAAGATCAACAGGTAGGAGTCTAGAAGGGGCCCCCTGGATTCCGGCTGGGTGTAGGGGATTGTGTACATTGGCAATGACTAAGACAACTTTATTGGTATGGGACAAGTTAAATGTCCTGGGTAAATTTACCCCGTATTATCGCCACTAACACCAATAGAGGGATATTCATCCAGGGGAGGATAGGAGAAATTTGGAAGGCTGGGGTAGAGATGGTGGGGTCACATGTGCTAGGATAGCCCCAATGGGCACATTATTACCCTTAACGGATCTTATATCGACCTGGGGAGATATTCCAATGGCCACCTGGAGATATTTTCAAATAGTAGATTTTTTTAATAAAAGGAAGTCCTTGATGAGACCCTTAAACTTCCTCACAACCTTCGAGTCATGGTTTATAACTAACCCAGAGGCTAAACATTTACTATCTAGGATGTATAAATTGATACTTAAAACCCAAAATATATCAACACCCTATTATATTAGGGAATGGGAAAGAGAAATAGGACAGAGGTTTTCAGCTTTACAAATACAAAAGATGATTAAAATAACCCATGGCTCCTCAATAAGCTCCCATACACAGGAGATGGCATATACATTCTTGACCAGATGGTATCGTACCCCAGCACGTTTAGCACAAATGTTTCAAAAGGTGGATGCTTGCTGTTAGAGGGGATGTGTTGAAAAAGGCACCTTTCTTCATTTATGGTGGACGTGTCCTAAGATTAAAAAATTTCGGGAAGCAGTTGCCCTATGGATCAAGAGGCTGACTTTAAGACCTATCGAATTTTCTTTTATGCACTTCTTGTTCCATGGGATGCCAGCTTTGAATAAAGCATATAAAAGAAGTATCACCCCACATTTGTTGAACGTGGCGAAGGCATTGATACCAGGGTATTGGAAGCAGTCTAGTTGCCCCACATTGTTTGATTGGAAAAGGGAAGTGGATACAATAATGGAAGCCGAAAAATAGGTACATTTGATTAAAGATAAATATGAAGAATTTAATGATATATGGGAAGGATGGAGATACTATTCACCAGAGGTATTAATAGAGTACACTGGATGTGTTTATTTTGCTGTGCCACTCCTTTCAAAGCGAGGGGGGGGGTACTTGCCCCATTTGGATGTGTCTGGCGTAGAAGAGGTGGGGGAATGGGTGGAGATGGGTTCCCACTTTCCCCATTTATCCCTAATTAATATTTGAGAGGAAGGGGGGGTTCAAAATAAAAAGAACCCCCCCCTTTTTTTTTTTTACCCATGCCCCCATCTGGACTTCCCTCAGGGATGGAGTGAGAGAGGAGATCCCATAGAGAAATGGCAAGAGGGGAGAGTATATATTAAATAAGACACTTGCAACACTTGTGGAGCACGGGGATAGAATAAGAGGGGGAGGAGGGAAGCAAGGGAGGGGGGAATATATGAGGGGGAAAAGAAAGGGGAAATGTATTTTTTATTGGTGATTTTGTTGAAGAAATTTGAATGTATGCTGTGGAGTGGTTAAATATTAAGAAAGTGGGGGGGTGGGGGGCACAAAAGTGGTGTTTGATGGGGTTGTTTGTTTTTTTTTCTTTGTCATTGTATGGGATCTCACTAACTAAGCCTATATGCTCTAATTCATGGGGGGGGGGGGGGGGGGGGAATTTTTTTTTTCTTTTACCATGTTAAAGTACAAGTATAATGCGTTAGTGATGAAACCTGGATGTACATAGATAAAAGCTATAAATAAGAAATGGAATTTGTGTATAAATGAAGATGTTTGAAAATAAATAAAAATGTATTATAAAAAAGAATTTGGTTTCTCAATCTTGTGGACTGGCATATGTTGTAGTCCAAGGGAGGTGCGGTGTTGGCCGTGCTTTGTATTTCCATAATAGCATATAGGTGGCTATCTTGTATATGTCTGAAGAAGCATACTACATTATCTTGGTTTCTGTTACATCCTGGAAATGGGCATATGCTAACTATATAATGAAACTGAAATGTACACAATATTGTTATAATGTGTGATCTAATATGAGGGGAGGGCATTTTGGTATGTTTTTTAACCTTATTGTTTGTTATACTGTATGTTTTTTTTAAATTATGTATTTAATATAGATGTGGTAATTGCATCTATCGGGTGGAGTATTGGATAGGGGAGGTCCTTATGAGTACAGCATTTTATTATGCATGAATAGTGGATATTAGGAGGTACTGTAAAGTCAAAAACAAGGTTTTTATTGCTAGTTGGAATAGTATAATTATACTGGTGACTCCCCCTTACCACAGCCTAATTCAGATTTATAGTATATAAGTGATATTATTGGGATTAACATGAGACCTAGAGGACATGAGGCAGCCTACTCAATAAACAGTACAGACACCATTGTTACACCAGATGATAGCCTGCTTGATGAAACAGAAGCAGTTACAGAGGAATCTGAACATCCTACTCTGGATACAATTTTATGGGTGGTTAACACTTTGAGAGATTCTTTGGAGGATTAAAAGAAGAGGTCTCTTTACTGCATCAGGATCTTCAAAAAAAGCACACTAGAGCCACTGAAAGCTGTGTAAGGGATAAGGAGAACAAGCTGCCTCCTCTCCTTGGGGAGGCTAACTCCACTGTACAATTAGCTAAGGCTAGCAATCTAAGGGCTGATGACAAAAAGGCTTATACCCTGTACACAAGATCGGAATTTCCGTCAGAAAAAAACCTGGATGGTTTTTCCGACAGAATTCCGCTCAAGCTTGCCTTGCATACACACGGTCACACAAAAGTTCTCTGAACTTTCGACCATCAAGAACATGGTGACGTACAACACTACGACGAGCTGAGAAAATGAAGTTCAATGCTTCTGAGCATGCGTCAAATTGTTTCCGAGCATGCGTCGTTTTTTGCGCATCGAAATTGCATACAGACGAATGGAATTTCTGATAGGAACTTTTTCCGACAGGAAAAGAGAGAACCTGCTCTCAATCTTTTGCTGGCTTAAATTCAGCCAGCAAAAGTACGATGGAGCATACACACGGTCGGAATTTCTGACCAAAAGCTCACATCCGACTTTTGCTGGCGGAATTTCTGATTGTGTGTATGGGGCATAAGACACAATATTGTATAAATTGTGGGAATGCCTGAACGCATGGAAGGGAAAGAACCTACGTATTTTGTGGAGAGTTGGCTGCTGGAGCTCTTTGGCAAGGAAGCCCACTACCACCGGTACACCTACCCAGACTGATTTTGGCATACATTAAATACAAGGACAGAAAAAGCATACTACACTTAGCTCACGAATGCCCTAACATTGAGTATAATGAGGTAAATGTGTCTTTCTATCCAAATTTTTCTGCAGAGGTCCAATGTAAGATTGCCAAGTTTGCAGAGGTCACAAAACATTTAAAGTGCTTACAGGTATTCTATGCAATGCTCTATCCTGCAAGATTGAGGATCACAGTTTGTGGGTAGGCCAACTTCTTTGAGATAGTCTTGGACACCTCCTCATGGGTAGACAACAATGAGAGGACTCTCTGCATCACCAGCCAGAGGCAGGGAACTGACCACAGATATATATGCAGCCATGCTCTAAGCTCCTGTTATTTTTTTGCTCTGACTACACTACCACAAAAGCCAGGCTAGAGAGTATTTCTAATTATTTACTGATGTAAGCAATATTCTTGAACAACATTATTTGTAAAATATAATTTTCTTACCAACTAGCACTGACTGCTTTTGGTTTCGCTAGCATAATCTCTATGAAGGTATGCCAGTTGTTAACCCTACAAGTTCACTTGTTGGAATGTTTACATTTAAGATCACTACCACTGTGGTTGGAACTTTTATACTGGGGCACTGTTGAGCCTTCTTCTTGTTTTTCCCCTGTTTACTTTTCCAGAGTGGTCCAGTTCCTTTCATCCCTGACAACAGAGCCTAATCATTTATGCTTCCAGAATTTCCTGCAAGAGTAGATGAGGTTGTCCATTAATCCTCCACTCACTGGATTTCAGTGACTGCAAACTCTCTGGCCAGTAGCTATCTGTCTTCCAGTGAACCCAAGGTGGGATGTTAGGAGATGTACTTGACAGACCTACCCGGGACAGAGGCTTTTGGAGGGGACTGAATGCTAGACTCTTGCCGACCGATTATGGGCCCTGGCATTTGGGGGAACGGTGCTCTTTGTGAGCTGTATGCCTGGGGACCCTTGAGGTGGCGTTACTTTAGATTCAGGTCCATATCCCCCCAAGAGACACAGACTCTGGGGACCCTGTATTTGCCATATTACAAATAGTGACTGAATCATACTGTTGGGACACATACTGTGAGGAGATGCTGATGTCAATTCCAACCACCTGTCTGTCTGTGTCTGCAATAATGTAAATTAGTCTAGTGTAACTTGTCACAGAGTCTTTTCATCCAGTGTGCTAATTAACCCTGCAATTGTATTGAGATTTATGATAATGTGTATTCTATAGTCGGCGAGCTTGGAGACATGAAGTCTGCCCTAAAGGTCATGTCTCTGAGTCACCTAGGCTGTCTAAAGGATTAGTTAATTAGTTCATGTTAATTCTGTTTCTGGTCACAAGTATATTGTTAGAGTAATATGAGCAGGAGGGGGGACCTCCTCTTTAACTGTATATAAAGACTTGTAATTTTGGTTCTAATAAAAAGAGTAAGTCCTGTTTGAACCTCAAGACAGAGCCTCGTCTCGTACTTGGGGGAGAATTATTCATATGGGTTTCTTGTTCGGGTGATTGAAGTGTTCGGTAACTGCCTTTGTGTTTGGGTATGGAATGTCTTAAACGGCTTTAACCCCTTTCATACTCGGGGTGTCGTTACATGTACCTTTTTGCTCCCATACACCAAAGTCCCACAATTGAAGTCCTCTATCATGGAATATCATGGAGGTGCATAACCCTCTAAAGAGTATCATGATCGCCACCTGTCTCCACTAGTACAAACCAGCAATTTGTGGACTTCTAAAAACATACATGACTGGGGACACTTTGATTTGCATGTGTTACTCTTGAATAGACCATGCTTATCATTCCACACATACGTCCTATCCCCGTGGTGTGAGTGTATTGATCCATAAGTTCCTGAACTTTCACAAGTTTGGCTAAGTGATTGTTAATGATGGAAGATTTATATTTGTATATTGCAGGGTATATACACTGTTAAATATATTTTTGCTATGATATACTGTATAATACACCTAATTTTTCACAGAACATTTTGAAGATTCTACTATCATACTTGTTGGACAAACCAGATGTTGTTTTTCAATTCTCTGAGACTTTAACAGAGTATAATCCTATTGCTAAAACTAGGTAAAATTATTACCTAATATCTTGGCTTTCAGATTGAACAAGGTTACTACTTCTACAGTACACTCTGATCGGGAATGATTTTTTGCCTCAAAAATCAATGGTTATTAATCTTCAAAGTCTATTTGCCAACATGCAAACCCTAGCTGACACTTTAGGAAAGTGGGCCTTGCTCTTTCTCTCTCTCTATACCATAAATGGCAGTCATCGAGCAGTGCTAGCTAAATTTGGGTTCAGGGAATTATTAAACTCATGGGTGAAGCTGTTATACCAAAACTCAAGGGCAGCTAATAGGAGGGCTGAGAAGTTTTCCTCTACCTTTGAACGAGGAAGGGAAAACAAGGCAGGGATTCAGATTGTATTGCCCTAGCCATTGAGCCACTGCCTTGATCAGATCAAGCTCAGATATAGTAGGCTATAAATGCACTGATGTCCAGGAGAAATCAATGTTATATACTGAAGATATGAAAGAGCCCTTATAGCTCTTGAACTAGAAGATACAGTAAGTCATCAATAAATAATCAATATTTAGCTTTTGATTAGTATGAGGTCTTAAAAAAAACAACTCATATGCTGCTAGGTCTTCTCATGTTTAATTTTATTTAGTGCAAGCTTTTGTGACTTGATTTATTTTTTACTATTAACTGTTTACAATGGAATACTCATACACATTATACTATCATCAATCATTGTTTTGTATATTCACATTTCAATCAGTTCTTTCTGCATTTCGGCCTGAGCATGTGGCAGTTTAATTACCCTCTTGAATTTGTGAAACACATCTTTGTCATATCTACTTAATACTGAAGAGAGAGCCGTCTTTTAACACTAATTAAAGTAGGATGATAGCAATTTCGCACAGTCTTATTGGATCCCATCTGCCTTTTCTTGGTACGCTTATTTGGATAATCATGTAGCAAATATCCTTTTTCCATCCAGTTTCATTTAGTGTGATATTCCATGATTCCATGATTTAGCTACAATTTTTTGGGCATCTGAGTGCAAATAAATACATTTCAAGAAAATGTGTACTGAGAGAAATATGGGAGCTGCAATTGCTGATCTCCTTCTGAAAATTATACCTGTAATTTTTTTTATCAATACTTTCTGAGCAACTGATCAAAAACAAACATGCAGATCAGGAATGTTAAGACCTGCTAATCTTATCTCCTAATCTGCATAGTTGTTCTAAGTCAGTGATTCAGAAACTATTATAGCATTAGAATAGAATGACAGCCAGAAAACTGATATTTTCAGATGTCATAAGAAGAATAAATACTTGCATCCTAGGTGCAGGTTTCTTTTAAAGGTCTTCACCGAGCTGAAGTTGCAGTTTAACTCTTCTGTGCCTCAAGATATGAAAGTCCTATCTATCTATCTATCTATCTATCTATCTATCTATCTATCTATCTATCTATCTATCTATCTATCTATCTATCTATCTATCTATCTATCTATCTATCTATCTATCTATCTATCTATCTATCTATCTATCTATCTATCTATCTATCTATCGGCAAAATGTGTTAATATACATGTTTTTTACTTTTATCAGTGCAGGCAAAATGCATAGGCATGAGAAATATTGTGGCTGTGTCTTCTGTACATAACAGCCAAGTCCGTTATTTACAAAATGCTAAAAACAATAAAGTCCAATACACGGCCAATTATCTGCCACCAGACTGCACTTTACAGTTTAGAGTGCAAGAGACTTTTACTTTCAATGTTTTTTATTATTTTTAGTCATGTTACAATGGATACGATTGCATGGAATTCACTGCATATCAAAAGGTTGGGAGAGTCTTGTACAAAATATCACCTTATCTTGATGCATCAGGTTTAATGGGCTATAAGATGCACTTAGAAACTATATTTAATAGAATGTATGTGTATTATCCTTGAGTTCAGTATTTAATCACCGGTGGGAGAGGGGTGAAGCCGGCAGCACTAACGGGTGGAGGGGGGACCAGAAGAGCTCACAGGTGCCCAGGGAAGTAGGAGACAAGTAGCCTTGATAGGAGGGGCTGCAGGGGTGGCATATAGAGGAACTGAGAGGCAGGCTTTCAGTGGCTGCAGGAGGAAAATAGAGGGCATCAGTTATGCTGCCCCCACCGCCCCTCCTATCCATGTGTACAGGGGAGCCGCACATGCCCCATGGAGCAAGGGGCCAGGATGCAATTGCAACCCCTATGGTTATGCCCTTGATTTAAACATCTACACCACAAGATATTCATTAAACCATTGATCTAATGTAAATGAGACAACAGGCAAACAGAAAAAAAGAAAACATGAATACAAGGCTTAAATACAAGGTTTAAAGTGTAAAGTTCACCAGAGCCTTATGCATGGAATTACACAAAACATTGGGGGGGGGGGGGCTATCAGGCCACTATAACGGCTTTGGGGTGGGTCAGCCAGTTGTCCCACTGTAGGTAAAATTTAACACAAGAATGTTTTTAATATGCTCAAATTATTTTATATTTGTACTGTACATTAACCCTCTGAGAGGTTAGGGGCATCTGTTTGTTTCCACTTGTTTGTAATTCTTAACCTAGCTGTTCGTTAGCCATTAGTGAAGAGGTTATTTACATCCTGAATTCCAGAAGCTCTTCAGACTCCTACAGCTTCAAAGGATATGAAGCAAATTACCCACTTGAAGGAAGATCTATAAAAAGTGGCTATGGCTTTTTGTCCCTCTTCAGGCAAGTATATTGTATATGTCTAATATCCATTTCCCATTTATACATTTTGGCTGTTTTAAGAAACACTGTCCTGCTATTATAATACTTATAATGAATGAACCATGTAAATGTCATATCTATCTATATATAAATCTACCCACAGAAATTTGAAATATTATTTTTTGGATATTACTGGCACACAGAGGGAGCACAACATATAACAAATTTGATTATTATTATTATTATTATTATTATTATTATTATTATTCAGGATTTATATAGTGCCAACAGTTTATGCAGCACTTTAAAATATAGGAGGGAGACAATACACTTATAATACAATAAAATACAAAAGGATTAAGAGGGCCCTGCTCAGAAGAGCTTACAATCTAATAGGGTGGGGCAGGTGGTACAAAAGGTTGTAACTGTGGGGAATGAGCTGTTGGAAGTGGTAGGAGATTAGTTGGAAACGTGATAGGCTTTCCTGAAGAAATACGTTTTCAGGGATCGCCTGAAGGTAGCAAGAGTAGGGGATAACTGGATAGATGGAGGTAGCGAGTTCCAGAGGATGGTAGAAGCTCTGGAGAAATCCTGGAGACGAGCATGGGCAGAGGAGATGAGAAAGCTTGAAAGCAGGAGGTCTTGAGAAGAGCAGAGAGGTCGATTTGGGTGAGATTTGGAGACAAGATTGGTGATGTAGCTCGGGGCAGAGTTGTGAATGGCTTTGTATGTTGTGGTTAGTATTTTGAATTTAATTCGCTGGGTGATTGGGAGCCAGTGTAGGGATTGGAGTAGAGGGTTGGCAGACACTGAGCGGTTGGTAAGGTGGATAAGTCTGGCAGCAGCAATAATGATAGACTGCAGAGGGGATAGCCTATGGAGAGGTAGGCCAATGAGAAGGGAGTTGCAATAGTCAAGGCGAGAGATAACGAGGGAGTGAATGAGAAGCTTGGTGGTTTCATTTGTTAAAAAGGGGCGAATTTTAGGGATGTTACGGAGGTGAATTCTACAAACATTTGACAACAATTGGATTTGAGGCTGAAATGACAAGTCAGAGTCTAGGATTACACCTAGTACCCTGGCGTGAGGGTAAGGACTGATGGTTGCATTGTTGATTTTGATAGAAAAGTCATGGAGGGGGGCACGGGCGGGGGGGAATATTAATAGCTCAGTTTTAGAGAGATTTAGTTTAAGGAAGTGGTGCGACATCCATGCTAATATGTCAGTTAGTAATGCGAGAGGAGACTGAAGGAGTGAGGTGAGTAGACAGATAGATTTGGGTGTCATCAGCGTATAAGTAGTATTGGAAGCCGTGGGCTGTTATTAAGTGACTAAGGGAGGAGGTGTAGATAGAGAAGAGAAGGGGTCCAAGAACAGAGCCTTGGGGGACCCCCACAGAAAGGGGCAATGGAGAGGAGGAGACAGAGTTGTAGGTGACACTGAAGGAGCGGTGTGATAAATAGGCAGAGAACCAGGATAGAGCAGAATCTCGGAGGCCAATGGAATGTAGTTTATTGAGAAGGAGCGGGTGGTCAACAGTATCAAAGGCCACAGAGAGGTCAAGTAGTAGGAGTATGGATTACTGGCTGTTGGTTTTAGCAGTTAGTAAATCGTTAGTGAGTTTTAGTAAGGCAGTTTCCGTGGAGTGCTGTGAGCGAAAGCCAGACTGTAAGGGGTCAAGAATGTAATTTTCATTGAGATAGGAGCGAAGGTTGTAGACTAAGCATTCTAGAAGTTTAGAGGTGAATGGGAGCAATGAGATGGGTCTTAAGTTGTTCAGGTTGGTAGGGTCCAGTGAGGGCTTTTTAAGAATGGGAGTGATCTTCGCATGTTTTAGAGGGGAAGGGAAGGTGCCACTAGAGAGGGAGAGATTAAAGATGTGGGATGAGGGAGCATAGGATAGAAGAAGAGGGTGACCATAGTAGTTGTGAGGGAACAGGATCCAAGGGACAATTGGTTAGGTGAGCATCGGAGAAAAGTTTTGTAACCTCTTCAGTAGTAGCCAATTCAAAAGAGGAGAGTGTTAAATGTGCTGCTAGGCAAGGTATGTTGGGTGGGGAAGACGTACGCACAGTGGACATGTCCTCACGAATTGCATGGATCTTGTCTTTTAAGTGATTGGCTCTCTCTTGGGAAGTGAGTGAGTTAGTGGGTAGAGGGGGTGGGGGACGAAGCAGAAAGTTAAAGGTTGAGAAGAACCGACGGGGACTGGATGACAAGGAATTAATAGGACAAAGTAGGCTTGTTTGGCAGCATGGAGGCATGAATTGTATTTTAGAAGGGCAAATTTATATAGAGTGAAGTCTTGCAGGCATTTGGTTTTACGCCACAGTCGTTCAAAAGCATGGCAATGTCTCTTGAGACTTCTAGTGTTGTCAGTTTGCCAGGGTTGTAACGGTCGGGGCCTGATTCTGCGTGTGGTTAGAGGAGCAAGTGCATCTAGTGATGATGAGAGTGAACTGTTGTAGACAGAGGTGGCCAGGTCAGGACAGGACAGGGGAGAGGTTATGTCATATAGGTGGTCAGTAGCAGAATAGAAAAGAGAAGGGTTAAAGTGGCGAAGGTTTCTAAAAGTAATTGTTTGCTGCTTGGAGGGATGGGTGGTTGGAGGCAAGGATACAGTGAAAGTAATGAGGTTGTGATCAGAGAGAGGAAAGGGGGTGTTGGTGAGGTTGCCAGGGTTGCAGAGATGGGAGAATACAAGGTCAAGGGTATTACCATTGGAGTGAGTGGAAGTATGTGTCCATTGGGTTAGGTCAAAAGATGAGGTTAAGTCGAGATGTTTAGCTGTAGTTGGACTGTTAACATTGACAGGAATGTTGAAGTCACCAAGAATAATGGTGGGTATTTCAGAGGAGAGAAAGTAGGGTAGCCAGGCAGCAGAGTCATCAAGAAAGTGCGATACCGGTCCTGGAGGCCGATAAATTGCTGCAATCCTCAGAGAAATGGGAGAAAACAGACGAATACAGTGCATCTCGAAAGAAGAGACGGATAGAGAGGGAGGGACAGGAAGGACTTGGAAGGTGCTTTGTGGGGATAGAAGGAAGCCATTAGTATGTCTGAAAGGCCAAGAAGGAGAGGCAGACAGTCACAAGCCAATAAGAGAGGGCAAGCAGGCTCTGTGTCTAGTGCTGGTCGTGGAGACGGTGCATCCTCATCAGCACGTGGCCATGGGACACGCTTGGCCTTTTTTTCGGCAGCTGGCCGTGTTGAGCCGCAACATGCGGAAGACTTGGTCGAGTGGATGACCAAGCCGTCCTCATCCTCCTCATCCTCTCTCACCCATGCCCAGGGTGCTTTGTCTGGCAAAGCAGCGGCCTCTTCCCTTGGCTCAATGTCATCAGTGACTCCTTCCCTAGCTCCACCATGTCCTCCTGAGGAGTCCCTCGAACTGTTTGACCACAGTGTTGGGTACATGCTCCAGGAGGATGCCCAGCGTTTGGAAGGCTCTGATGATGATACTGAGCTCGATGAAGGCAGTAACATGAGCACGGACAGAGGGGGTGCCCAAGAAGGACAGCAATCTGGCAGTCATGCTCCCCCTGCTGCAGCATACTGCCAGGTTTGCTCCAGTGATGAGGAGGGAGGGGATGATGAGGTCACTGACTCAACGTGGGTGCCTGATAGGAGAGAGGAGGAGGAGGAGGAGGAGGCGGCACATCACCAACGAGGCAGGATGCCCTCCAGGGGCCAGCCTAAGGGCAGCACATTGACTGCATCACACCCCAATTTCCAACCCCACTAGACCTTCAGTCCTCTCTGAGACCTGCACTGAGAGGAATGAAGGTGTAGAATTAGGTGTGTCACAGCCAAGTACTTGTGGGCAATCTGCTTTTGGTACACCGACGTCAGATTGTACCAGGCAAATTTCCCTGCCCCAGCTGCTGCACCGCCGAAAGAAGTTTGCTCCCAGCCATCCACATGCCCAGCGGTTGAATGCTAGCTTGGCAAAATTGCTAGCACTTCAACTGCTGCCTTTTCAGTTGGTAGACTCTGCCCCCTTCCGTGAGTTTGTGGAATGTGCGGTTCCTCAGTGGCAGGTACCCAAACGCCACTTTTTCTCACGGAAGGCGATTCCGGCTCTCTACCGGCATGTGGAAGGCAATGTCCATGCCTCGCTGGACAGGGCGGTCAGCGGTAAGGTGCATATTACCGCTGACTCATGGTCCAGCAGGCATGGACAGGGACGTTACCCAAGTTTCACGGCGCATTGGGTGACTCTGCTGGCAGCTGGGAAGGATGCAGGACAAGGTGCAGTAGTGTTGGAGGTTGTTCCGCCACCACGCCTCCAAAATGCTAATGATTGTGACACACCTCTCTCCTCCACCCCCTCCTCTTCTTCTCCCTCCATGGCCTCTTCCTCGGAACCAGTGGTGCTCCGTAGTCGTTCAAGGGGCTACGCAAGTACGCAGGCCAAAAGATGCCATGCGGTGCTTGAGCTGGTGTGCTTGGGGGACAGGAGCCACACTGGGGCAGAGGTTCTGTCAGCTCTGCAGGGGCAAGTTCAGAGGTGGTTGACGCCACGCCAACTTAAGGCAGGAATGGTGGTTTGCGACAATGGCACCAACCTCCTCTCTGCCCTCTGACAGGGACAAATGACCCATGTGCCCTGTTTGGCTCACGTCCTTAACTTGGTGGTGCAGCGGTTCTTGGGCAGGTACCCGGGCTTACAGGATGTCCTGAGGAAGGCCAGGAAAGTCTGTGTGCATTTCCGCCGGTCATATAATGCCAGTGCTCGGCTGATGGACCTCCAAAAAAGGAGTTTAACCTGCCCAAGAACCGCCTAATCTGTGACATGCCCACCAGGTGGAACTCAACGTTGGCCATGCTGCAGCGGCTGCACACGCAGCAGAGGGCCATCAATGAGTACCTGTGCGACTATGGCACCAGGACAGGGTCAGGGGAGCTTGGTTTTTTCCCCACGCCAGTGGGCCATGATCAGGGATGCATGCACTGTCCTGTCGCCATTTGAGGAGGCCACGAGGATGGTGAGCAGTGACAGTGCATGCATCAGTGACACTGTCCCTCTTGTCCACCTGTTGGAGCACACGCTGCGTGGAATAATGGACAGGGCACTTGAGGCAGAACAGAGGCAGGAAGAGGAGGACTTCCTTAGCTCTCAAGGCCCACTTTATCCAGACAGTGTTCCTGCGTGCCCGCCGATCACACAGGAAGAGGAGGAGGAGGAGGAGGAGGAGGAGGAAGATTGTGTCAGTATGGAGGTGGAGTCTGGCACTCAGCATCAGCAGCAGTCTTTAAGGGATCAGTCCCAAGAAACACATGGACTTGTACGTGGCTGGGAGGAGGTGGCTGCGGACCATGTCGACCTTAGTGACCCAGAGGACTCCGGACCGAATGCCTCAGCAAACCTACGCTGCATGGCCTCCCTGATCCTGCAAAGCCTGCGGAAGGATCCTCGTATTCGTGGTATCAAGGAGAAGGACCAATACTGGCTGGCAACCCTCCTTGATCCACGTTACAAGGGTAAGGTTGCGGACCTCATCTTGCCATCGCAGAGGGAGCAGAGGATGAAACATCTTCGGGAGGCCTTGCAGAAAGGTCTGTGCAACGCGTTCCCAGAGATTGGGAGGTTACAAACTCCTGTTTCTGGACAACGTGTTGCTGAGGCTTCGGTCAGTCAAAGAAGGAGCGGTGGAGAAGGTGGCCGTCTGACCGATGCGTTCAGACAATTTTTTGGTCCGCAGCCCCAAGGTACGATCGGTTCCAGCAACCATCGCCAGCGTCTGTTTTACATGGTGCAGGAATACCTAGGGGCAAGATCAGACTTGGACACCTTTCCCACCGAAAATCCTCTGGGTTACTGGGTCTTGAGGATGGATCACTGGCCAGAGCTTGCACAGTATGCAATTGAGCTACTGGCCTGTCCTGCATCCAGCGTTCTTTCGGAACGCACATTCAGTGCTGCTGGAGGCGTGGTAACCGATCACAGGGTGCGTCTATCCACCGACTCGGTCGATCGACTGACCTTCATAAAAATGAATCAGTCTTGGATCACCACCAGCTACCAAGCACCTGATGCTGATGTAACCGAATAATTTTTTTTGAAATCTCAGATCCCTTCAAAGACTGCCTATGCTGATGCTGAGTGACTATCCCTGAGTAATTATGCTCTTCCTCCTCAATCATCACGCTGATAGCTTGTAAGAACATTTTTGGTTCTGGGCGCCACCACCAGTGCCTAAGGCCCAATTTTTCAGCCCCTGTTTAACAGGGGCATGTAATTACAATTTTTGATGTAATACTTTGCAGCAGGCTCGTTCCTGCGTTCCAACTAGAGTGTCTGTGAGGGGTTGCAGTGTTGTGGCACCAGCACCAGTGCCTAAGGCCTAATTTTTCAGCTCCTGTTCAACAGGGGCATGTAATTACAATTCTTGATCTAATATTTCACAGCAGGGCCCTGTGAGGGCTTACAGTGTTGTGGCCACAGCAACACCTAAGGCCCAAATTTCTGCTGAGTATATAGGGCAGGACCCTACTTTCAAACATCTAACTTACAAACGACTCCTACTTGCAAACGGTAGGAGACAACAGGAAGTGAGATGAAATCTACCCCTAGGAAGGGAAATTCTCTCCTGTAAGAGTTAATATGGGAAAAAAAATTCTCCTTTCCACTGATGCTTTCCAATCCTTGTTCCACAAAAAAACCCCAAATTTTCAAAAAACAAACCTACAGTTCCTGTCTTGTTTGCACCGCCTGTATACTGCTGTTCAGAGTATATAGGGCCTGGTGGCCCCACACCTTTCCTTATTTTAATTTGGGTGCGGGGTTCCCCTTAATATCCATACAAGACCCAAGGGGCCTGGTAATGGACTGGGGGGTACCCATGCCGTTTGTCTCACTGATTTTCATCCATATTGCCATGACCCGACATTACATTAAACCCGCAAGCAGTTTTAAATGAGATTTTTTCCTTTAAAAATGACATTTGGTGCAGGGACCGTTCTAAACACGGGAAACACGCGTCACTTTACAGGCATACTGTAGACACCCCCCAGGTACGATATTTAAAGGAATATTTCACTTTTTTTTTTTACTTTAAGCATCATTAAAATCACTGCTCCCGAAAAAACGGCCGTTTTTAAAAGTTTTTTTTGCATTGATACATGTCCCCTGGGGTAGGACCCGGGTCCCCAAACCCTTTTTAGGACAATACCATGCAAATTAGCCTTTAAAATGAGCACTTTTGATTTCGAATGTTCGAGTCCCATAGACGTCAATGGGGTTCTAACGTTCGTGCGAACTTTCGGTCCGTTCGCAGGTTCTGGTGCGAACCGAACCGGGGGGTGTTCGGCTCATCCCTACTCAGGACACCTTCTGGGGATTTTTGGATAAGCTTACTACATCCATGAATGAGCACTCTTGTGGGGCCTTCCAATGGGCGGGGGGGGGAATAGTTTAATGTGGTTTACACTATATGGTTTAGTCTCCCCTCAATTTAAATTTAAACTGTGGAGGCGGCGGCTTTGGCCGGCAGGGTGGTGGGGAGCTTTGGCTCCCCGCCACCCTGGGGGTCGGGGCTTTCGCCTCCTTTATATGCTACCCCCCCACCTGGGTTTGGGGGGGGTGGTGGGCCAGGGGGGGGGGGGGACGGTTAAGAGTACGTATTCTCTGTTGAGTTTTTTTTTCCTTCCGCTTTTAGGTTACACAGGTTTTTGGCTCGCTCTAACAGTTACAGCAAGAAGGATTCCCTTTTGACATCCTCCTTTCTTACAGATATGTTTTACTGGTGGTAGGGTTGAGGTGGCATCAGTGCGCCTCCACTAGGATCCAAGTGCGCAGTTCTTGCCTTTGGTTCTTTTACCGGTAGCCCCAGGAATGGGACACCAGTCCTCTCAGGTTATGGGGTTAGGAAGGGTTCCCCCATCCTACCCTGGGATATGGGGGGAGCCCAGGAGCTCCCTAATTTTTATGCAGTTACTTGTGTTCACAAATATGTATATTAATGAAGGTTGACATAACGCTTGTGTTTTCTCTCCTGCTCTCTTTTATTTCTTTTGACCCCCTTCCCTCTCTCCTGCTCTCACACGCTCACAGGTTCCGGGTCCGGCTTCGATCTTTCCTCCCAGGTCTTGACAAGATTTCCTCAACCACGCTTGATTTCATGGTCGCGCCGAACGTCCTCCGGCACAGTAAGATCTTTAACACAATCCTGTCCTCAACACCCTTATTTGATGGATAATCCTCCCACGGGGAAACATACTCTTAAGATCATATCTCACAACACTCAGGGCCTCAACTCCCCCATTAAACGTAGAAATTTTTTTCAGCTCTACAAGTCCATGCACACAGATGACCGCTTCTTTCAGGAGACTCACTTCCCCTCATCTTACCAACCCAAGGTTTCTTCACCAACACTTCCCACAGTTTTTCCTCACCTCTGCAAATAACAAAACAAAGGGTGTGGCTATTTGCTTCGCAAAACGCATTAACATAGCTGAATCGGAAGCTGTGTTGGACCCCCTGGGCCATTTCATTTTAGTCTCAGAGACTATTGATGGAGAGTTATACACCTTTTGTCTCTTATTACGCTCCCAACAAGGGCCAGAAAGTCTTTTTTGACTTCCTGTTGCATATGCTTCAACCACATCTTAAAAAAGGCACAATCTTTATTGGTGGGGATTCCAACACAGCTTTTGATTTCGCATTAGACAGGATGGGCACTGGTATCCCTAGGCCTAAACGCCTTTCCAGGCAAATTGCTAAAATAGCGAAACTTCTTCATGATATGGGATTAATAGACATTTGGAGGGAAACTAATCCACATTCCAAAGACTACACCCATTACTCAGTTCCCCGTTGTTCCTATGCCAGGATAGACCACATCTTTACCAGACCCTACACGATCCCGCTGGTTTTGAATTCCACGATAGTGGACAACCCCCTTTCCGACCACTCGATGGTCACACTAGTTATTCAAAGAGCCTCGGAACGCTCTTACACCCCACGATGGTGGCTACAGGAATCCATATTAAGTGACCCCATTCAGTGTACCATCATAGAAGGAGCCATTAAGGAATATTTTGAAATAAATTCCACAAATAAGGTTTCCCCTGAGACGGTATGGGCGGCTCATAAGTCAGTTATAAGGGGAAAACTAATCCAAATTACAGCCCAGCTTCGATTAGAACATAAAGCGGACATAATGAAAAACTTACAGCAGACTTCAAATCCCTCTCAAGAGCCCATAAACTACACCCTTCACCAGAATTACCAGACAAAGTGGACAAGGCACGGGCACTGCTAAACATGAATCTCACTACCACAGCAGAGAAACAAATTAGATGGTCAGGGGCTAAATTTTACTCCAAGGACAAATTTGGTGTGAAACTCGCGGTCAAGCTTAGCCCTAAACCCAGATCACTTGCCTTTCCAAAAGTGAAGCTACAATCCGGGGAACTGTCTCAGAACCCCGTTAAAATAATGGAAGCTTTCCTCCAATACTATGCGGAACTATATAAACCACGATCCCCCCACTTAGCGAAATCACAGCAGGAATTCCTGAATTCCATTGTATTACCATCTCTCTCTCTAAGGATCACAGCGATCTGCTGGAGAGCCCTTTCTCCCAGTCGGAAGTTCTAGATATGATTAATTCTTTAAAATTAGGCTCAGCTCCAGGCCCGGATGGATTCTCCACGGGGTACTATAAAAAGTTTGCACCAATACTAGCCCCACACCTCTCCAAATTTAACGCCCTTAGAGAAGGTTCCCCATTAGGCTCAGACCTAAACGCAGCCTATATCTCCATGATCCCTAAACCAGAGAAAGACCCCAGCGAGGTGGGAAATTATCGCCCAATATCTTTAATAAATAATGATATCAAGATCCTAACAAAAATTCTGGCGAACAGGGTGTCAAGCTTTATTTCCTCATATATTCATAAAGATCAGGTGGGGTTTATACCTGGACGGCAAGGTACGGACCAGATTAGAAGGACCATTGACATTATTACCCTTTTGCAGTCGCATTGGGATGGAGGCCCCCCTCAAAAAGGATTTCTGTTATCAATTGACCTGCATAAGGCTTTTGATTCTATAGATTGGACATACTTGTTTGATATCTTACAAAAATGGGGTTTTGGGCCTTACTGTCTAAACTTGATCCGCTCCCTGTACTCAAAACCGACGGCGCAGGTACGTCTGATGGGTAGGTACTCGACTTTGTTCCCTATAGGTAGGGGCACCATACAAGGGTGTCCATTATCCCCCCTCCTTTTTGCAATAGCTATGGAAACCCTAGCCATAGCTATTAGATCAAATCCAGACATTAACAGGGTTCAGTGTGGAGGTCAGGAACATAAATGCGCTCTCTATGCAGATGACCTAATATTGTATATTACTTCCCCACTTATCTCCGTTCCGGAATTATACAAAGTCCTCACCTCATTTAGTGCAGTCTCAGGTTTGAAGGTTAACATGGGTAAATCTACCGCACTAAACATTACAGTACCCGCTGGCCTCCTTTCCCAACTCGCTAGCAATTTTGACTTCCTGTGGGCCCAGAAGTCCATCCGATATCTTGGAGTTAACCTTACAGCGGACATCAGTAGCCTCTTCAAAGCGAATTATCCATCCATGTTATGTAAATGCAGGGGGGGGATCTGGATAAATGGGCTGGGTGTGGGCTATCCTGGCTGGGAAGGGTACACGCTGTTAAAATGACACTTCTCCCACACCTCCTGTATTTATTCCGCTCTCTTCCTTTTCCAATCAAGAAGAGTTTCCTCCGCAAACTCCAGTCAGAGATTATACGCTTTGTCTGGGGAAAGAAGGGTTATAGATGCCCGTCCAGCATCCTATTGCACCTAAAATCTCAGGGCGGACTGGGGACTACCTGATCTTTGGGGCTATTACCAAGCAGCGCAACTATCCCAATTATCAATGATTTTTTCTAAGGGCCCAAAACCTGACTGGCTCGCTATGGAAAGAAGAGCTACGCCTCTTCACACCCTTGACTACCTCATGTGGTGTGACCCCAAAATCAGACCAGCCATTATGGCCCCCACTCTTTCGCACTCCATATCTCTTAGTACAAAAATATTCCGGCAAAATACCCTGACCTCCCCTCTAAAACCTCTTTCACATATTTTTCACAATTCCGATTCCCCCCCGGGAGTAAATATACAATCATTTAAATGGTGGACTGATAAAGGTCTCTACCGAATAGGACACTTCTTCACCCCAACAGGCCCAATAACCTTATCTTACTGTCGGAAGGAACTCGACATACCGGACTCCGAAAAATTCAGATTCACCCAAATTTCACATTTTCTACACACCATTTGGCGCAACAACTCGAATTCTCCAACCATAACCCCCTACAAACACTGGTGCTTGAATATCCAGGACCAAAAAGGGAGTATTTCCCTGATCTATACGGCGCTCTTGGCAAAATCAGACAAGCCAGTTTACACTAAGGCCTGGGGAGGAGGATACAGGCCAGACGTGGACCTCAA
The DNA here is from genome assembly GCA_037952925.1 of Lithobates clamitans. Taxonomy (NCBI): domain Eukaryota; kingdom Metazoa; phylum Chordata; class Amphibia; order Anura; family Ranidae; genus Lithobates; species Lithobates clamitans. The sequence goes on from JBBGZY010000216.1 coordinate 6,191,712, forward strand.
CAGAATGGTACAGATTTTGGATGCGCTCATTTAAAAGGTATCTACAATATCTCTCTTATAGAAGCTAGCCTAAAGGTTATATCAAGGTGGTATTATGTCCCAGCCAGATTAGCTGTGATATTTCCTGGATCATCCCCCCTATGCTACAGGGGTTGTGAACTCGAAGGTTCAATGATTCACATTTGGTGGACATGCCCTCGTATCAGAACTTTTTGGTAGAAAATTTTCCGACTTATTAGTAACTTATTTAAAACCCCCGTTTTCCCCAACATACATTTTGCTCTCCTTAATCAGAATATACTGGGTTTGCCTAAACAATCACAAGTTCTCGCCTATTTTAGTCTGTTAGGAGTTAAGATCACCATTGCTAAATACTGGAAAAAACCAACAGTACCCCTCAAGAGTTGTATTAAGAAAATTTTGTGGATTATGGCTCAGGAGCATTTAGTAGCTAAACTCAATGATAAAGTGGGGAGATTTCTGTCCACCTGGGAACCATGGGCATCTTTTCAGAACATTAACCTCTTGACGGGAATGACAGCAGGAGGGAATATTCACACCCTCCCCAACTGACCCAACCTCACCCTAATTCCTCCCCCTCCTCCTTTCATCTTTTCCTACCTTTACTCTCTTCCTTCTTTGGGACTCTCTTGTCCTTGGCATTTTAATAACATACAGGGTTATCCAGCTCTCCCTTAGGGGAAATCTTTGAAAAATCTTACATGTCCACTGGAGGCTTATCAACCCCCCCCCCCCGCAGCTAAAAGTTATCCCCCACCCTTAGTATGGCGCATCAATTAGGAGGGCACTACCTGTTTTGCCTTCTGCCACTCCGTCAGTGACAGCCTCTAAGGAGTGGGAAATGGACTCAGGGGGGTCCCCGCACACAGCTACAGGAAGATCCCATAGGGGTGGTGTGTGCGGGACAACCTGGTTAGTTCCTTCTGGGATTTAGGGAGGTGGTGAAGGGCTCCAAGTGTAACCCATTCACCAATATAGTTCTTTTGGTGATAGTTAAAAACTTTAAGTGTAGTATTATAATGTTACATAGAACGTGGAAGTATATTTCCATGCTTTCTCAACTTCTCTTACGGTTATTGTAACAGTATTTGATAAGTATGATTGCACTGTCTATATATACACACATACTAATATACTGTACTTCATATAAAACCAATAAAAATATTAAAAAAAAAAAGTTTTATTAAGGCTTAATACACATTACCCATATTTCTGTATTTAAATGTTCTGGGGACCCAGGATTAATGAACTTTACACTAATCAAAACAATTTTAAATTTATCCCACCAGAATAATAGCTCCTGACAAATTAAGCACTGCAAATTATATACCACTGCTAGACAATTAAATTAAGGCTAGAATTTACTTCATTTCCATATAATAGCCAATTACTCATTCTTAATTTCTAGAGGATTCCATCAAAACCCCAATATAAATAAAGTGCTCAAATAAAGAAAAAAACATGATATTATTCTGAAAGCATTTGTATTGGGTGAAGGATTGGAAGCATTGCACATTTGTTGTCACTGCAGCATCTATAAGATTTAGGATGCTGCAGTTTTAAAAAATAATTAAAGTATATGCAGTATATAGAATAAGTGGTTATATTTTAAAATGGTTTTAAGTAATTATAGTAAGGGTCTCTTTACATTTTTTCCTCTGCTTTGATGTACATTTTAGCGGGTAGCATTTCTTGTGCTAACAGACATTTGCGGAAAAGGCAATTTATTTATTTTCAATTGACTGCCAAGCCACCACATTTCAAGATTTTACAGAAACAACGTGTGTGTCATAGTGAGCTGCAGCAATATTTGCCACTTGATTTTTTAATGTATCCATGCCCTACACAAGGTCAACTTTTTTGTAATTTAGTGTCAAACATAAATACAACCTTACAACATAAGTCCAGATTCAAGCACCTGGTAAATAATTGTTGCAACAGCAAATCTAATCTGGACTAAAGTAATTTATACTAGCTTATCCTAGTCTTTCAATCTCAGATTTCGTGATTTGTCATCTGCTCAGACATATCTTCTGACCAGGAGCTGGGGACAAAAGAGCCACCAGAAAAAAGAAATCCTGATAATAAATAGGCTGAGCTGTCACAAGATAGGAATGTCTACATCTATCCAGCCTGCGATCCCCTTCATTTTTTCACTGTCCAGCCTGCCTATAACCAGGCAGTATTTTCATCAAACAGTGGCCTATTTTACCTTTGTTATTTTTTGTACCCAGCCCTGGAACATGTGCAATTAAAGACTAAGTTCATCTTTTCAAGGAAATACCATATGCAGTCAAGGGTCCCCAATGGATAGTAAAAAACAAAAAACTTTGCAGCTTTGTAAAAATGTTGATTTATTTTATTATCATACCTCTAGGACATGTGAATCCCCATGAAAGCCTGGCTGAAAACTCCCAGTTAGCGTTATCCACATCCTGCCTTGTTGCTAGGATGGAATAAACTACAAGCAGAAGTAGTGAGACAGTAAACAGTAAATGGTTTCAAACATGCTTGGGACAAACAGATCGATAGTCAGACAATAGAGTTAACGAAAAAAAAAAAAAAATATATATATATATGAGCAGACTCGTTGGACTATTTGAAATATAAATCAAAGATAGATATCCCACTGTGTTATATATTAAAAGCAGCCAGCATAGCCGAAGACAACCAGCATGAATACAAAATATTAAAAAATGCAGTGCTTAAAATATATTAGGTGAAAAATTATGATAAGGTGTGACATGGACATTCACTGTACTGTTCATTTAAGCACAAGAGAATCCATTTTGTTCTCACTGTTGAAATGTGTTCTGTAACCTTCACCTAACACACAGACACTTCTCCTACTAAACGCTCTCTACTCCCCCCTCCCTTTCCAAGGGGCACCGATTGATCTTTCTTTTCGGTGCCCCTGCACCCAGATTGCTGGCACCTTTTTTCATTTACCCATGATGCCCAAAAGTTAGCATGGACAAGATTGCCCCAAGGCTGTGTGAGTAGCCCCTCTGAATATAATACTGCGTTAAAGCAAGTATTGGACCAATGGTCCCCCTTACACCCAAACACAGTTTTGCTTCAGTACATAGACGATTTGCTTATTTGTTCTGATACAAAGGACATTTGTAGCAGAGAAACAGTAAGCCTTCTCCTGTTTCTCTATAACAGTAACAACAAAGTTAGCAAAGATAAGCTACAATACTGCCAAGAGAAAGTGATCTTCCTGGGTCACTGTATTTCACATGGAATCCGTCACCTAACCCCAGATCGAGTTAAAACTCTACAAAACTTTGAAAAACCAAGAAATGTCCGGCAACTACGTGCCTTCCTGGGGTTAGTGGGATATTGTAGGGACTGGATTCCAAATGCATCAGAACTTATGGCTCCTCTATATGAGGCTACCACTAGAAACCCTTTCAAACTCACATGGGACAATGAATTGCAGATGAAGGAGCTTATTAAAATTTTGTCTGAAGCTCCCGCCATTGGACTTCCTGACTATACTAAGACTTTCTCGTTGTTCTGTCATGAAGTCAATGGATTTGCTGCAGGTGTACTCACCCAGCTACATGGAGACAAACAGAGGCCTGTGATGTATGTATCAGCCTCATTAGACCCTGTCATCAAAGGCTCCCCCAGTTGTATGCGAGCCATAGCAGCCTGCATTTTTCTGCTAGACAAAGTAACTGAGCTTGTACTAGATTCTGCTCTGATCCTGTATGTGCCACATGCAGTACAGGAAATCATGAATCAAGTAAATACTAGACATGTGTCTGCCAATAGATTTGACAAGTACCAGTCTGCTCTTTTTGCTCCATCGAATTTAACAATCAAACGATGTGTTACTTTAAATCCGGCTACTCTTCTTCCTATAATTGATGAGGAAGATGCAACAAATGGTACTGATGTAGAACCTGAGAGTTTTTCTCATGATTGTATGGCTCTTATGGGAGGTAGAAAGGGCCTCTGTCACACCAGCAAAAGATGAGGCCTTATCAGATTGTGACACACACTTATTCGTAGATGGTTCCAGATTTTACACTGATGATGGTCAGCCACACACAGGGTTTGCTGTAACCACTACAGACACCATTTTACATCAGGAAGCATTGAAACCCCAGATGTCAGCACAGGAAGCGGAGTTGTATGCTGTAGTCAAAGCATGTCATCTCCTAGAGAATCAAAGGGGAAATGTTTACACTGACAGCAGATATGCGTTTGGAATAGCCCACGATTATGGGCCTATCTGGAAAGCACGGCACTTTCTGACTAGTGCAGGGAAGCCAGTGAGACATGCAAAACTCATAGAGCGGCTATTTGAGGCCTTTCAGAAACCAGCAGAAGTTGCCATCTTGAAGGTAAAAGGGCATGCAAGGGGAAGTGACATGACAGCCAGAGGAAATGCTTTAGCGGACCAAGCGGCAAAGGATGCTGCTCTTATGGCATTTGGAGTCACACCCACTGTAGGGGTCGCCCAGGTAGCGGGGACAGATTCCCCTCATCAAGAGCAGTGGGATGTAGAAACTCTAATTCAGTTGCAGAACCAGGCCCCTGATGAAGAGAAGGATAAGTGGATAAAATGTAATGCTACCCAAAATCAGCAGGGCCTGTGGAGCGCTGACAACAGGTGGTGTCTACCCAGGAGTTTGTACCCAGTTTTAGCACAGCTGGCACATGGCGTCAGTCATCTTGCTAAGGGCGCAATGGTGGCACTTACTGACTGCTATTGGATAGCACCTGGATTTAGTGCATTTGCAGCCAGGTTTTGTGCTTCATGTCTCACTTGTGCTCTGTACAATGCAGGGAGGCCTGTTCATGTTCCCCAAAGGCATTCTCCAAAGCCAGATTTCCCTTTCCAAAGAATTCAAATAGACTACATTCAGATGCCCAGAATAGGCACCTATGAGTTTGCTTTAGTGTGTGTTGACATGTTTTCAGGTTGGCCCGAGAGCTGGCCAGTAGCCAAAGCAAATGCAAAAACAACAGCAAAGAAAATTTTGAATGAAATAGTTTGTAGATATGGAGTTCCTGAAACTATTGAGAGTGACAGAGGAACCCATTTTACTGGGGAAGTAATGAAAGAGGTAATGGAAGCACTTCACATACAGCAAGCTTTCCATACACCTTATCATCCACAAAGTAGTGGTAAAGTTGAGAGACTTAATGGAATTTTGAAAAACAGATGTGCAAAAATTAAAGCAGATACAGGAAAAGGATGGGTGGAAGCTTTGCCATTAGCCCTATATTCTGTACGAACTACCCCTAAACAACCACATGGGCTGTCCCCCTATGAGATTTTATTTGGAGGGCCACCCAAAACAGGGCTATATTTTCCCCAACAGTTGCAGGCTTTTCACTCTAATCTGTTAGAATATGTTCAGATTTTGCAAAGAACATTGAATAAAATACATGAAGGTGTTTATAAATCTATCCCCGACCCAGATTCTGTTTCAGGTATTCACAGAATCCAACCAGGTGACTGGGTGGTGGTCAAGCGACACTTCAGAAAGCCACTAGAACCAAAATTTGACGGACCACATTTGGTGCTTTTGACAACCGGTTCTGCTTTCAAGTTGGAAGGAAAGCCCACCTGGATTCACACCAGTCACTGCAAGAAAATCCTGAAGTGATGATATCCTTTGAAAAAAAGATGATAATGTTTCTTTTCTTTTTGTTGTTTGTGAGAACTGAGACATGGAAAAATAACCCTTTCATCCAAATGTTAAAATTGTATGCAACCCATAGCAACGCTAGTAACTGCTGGGTGTGTTCTCACTTACATCCCCATACAGGAACAATACCCATGATAGCAATGCCTCTCAATTTCACTGATTTAAACAGGACCAGAATAAATGGCTCATACATAGTCTCCACAGCTAATGAGCACAGATCAGTAACTTTGATGGTTTCGAAACAGATAAACACTCCACAGATTTGTTTAAACATTACATGCCCGTTTAACACTAAATGTAGACGGTTGGGCAATTCAGATTGCAGCGGAGCAAAAATTACAGTTTATGGAGGAAACTATGGTCAATATTATTATATCCCAGATCCAGAACTAAATAGAACCCTTTATAGTACAAATTGCTCACAGTTCCCAATATGTGAAAATATCGGTTTCCTGAGATTCCATGTTATTGCTTCCAGTTTTTTAGGAGCAGGCATACCGTCCATACGTAGAGGGTTATATTATATATGTGGAAATAAAGCTTACGCCTGGATTCCTACTAATGTTACAGGTACATGTTACATTGGGAAGTTAGTACCTGCTTTGGCTGTTCGCAAAGATACAGTGCGACCAGATCAAAGTCCAGAATACCCTTTAGTGTTCAAAAGAGAGCTGTTCACTGAAGGTGACATGGCATAGTCATGGTTCCCTTCCTGGACAGGATGGGGAATTGAAGCAATGAAAAGACTAAATAATTACACTAGAATTGTAGATGAGATTATTAACCTTACTACCACTGATATAGGTTTATTAAATGAAGAAATGGCTCAGCTTAAAAAAGTAGTATTAGAGCACAGATTAACGCTAAATTATCTCACTGCAGCTCAAGGTGGGATGTGTAAGATATTTCGCACTGACTGTTGTATATACATTTCTGATAATGAGGACATTATTAAAGGGCATCTTGCTAAGATAAGAGAACTACAGAATAAGGCCAGAGATATTGCTAAAGATGGATGGAACCCCTTTCAGGGTTTAGGAGGTTTTGGTGATTTTTTATATGGCATAGCAACATGGTTACAGAAACTAGGCGCTTACATTGTGATGTTCCTATTTCTCATGTTTGTTATTTACTTCCTCATCAGGCTATGCCTCTGTGTGACTACCCGCTGTACCAACAAATGTACCACCAGCCCTGATGAACCCATTATTGTGAGAAAGCTAGGAGAGAGCTGAACGGACGCCGTCTCTCTGCGCCAATATAACAGGAGTTACCAGCAATCGGCTGAACGTAACGCGGAGAAGAATGGTGTCAAATAAACAAAAGGGGGGAAATGACATGGACATTCACTGTACTGTTCATTTAAGCACAAGAGAATCCATTTTGTTCTCACTGTTGAAATGTGTTCTGTAACCTTCACCTAACACACAGACACTTCTCCTACTAAACACTCTCTACTCCCCCCTCCCTTTCCAAGGTTTTACTTTTGCAATTGTTCTATTCGCTAGTTTTTAATAATATATTTCTATTTGTTAGCTTATAATAACATATTGCTATTTGTTAGTTTTTAATAACATCTCACACCATCCCTTTCTTATCTATGTATAAAATAACATGTAATAAACTTTTTCACCGAACGGACATTTTAAACACAGTGATTGAGTCCTGTGAATCTGTTCCTGCAGCTGCAGTATTAACTTTGTTTTAGAGTCCCAATCAGAAATCAGTCATATCAGTCAACAATGTTGAAAAGTGAAAAAATAAAATAAAAAGTTGAAATCACCCTATAAATGAATGTAAACAAATATCTACACAATAACAAAAATAAATATAAAGTCCACCACGTGCATGTTTGGCATCGATTAACAATGAAGCAACATATCTAGAAAGTCTTCAAAATAAACTTGTTGAGAAGGACTAATATGGACGAAAATCTTGTGAAGACACCGCCACCAGTTGTATGAAGGCTTACCAGACAGGATGGACTTAAAGAGGTATATACACCACTTAAGTCAACCAAGTTTGTAGTGATGAACACTGTATCCAATGTGAAACCATCAACGGTCCAGATATCACAACCACAATGGAGACTTATAGATGGCACGGGTCAGCAGATTGTTTTCAAAAGCAGGCAAGTAGGTTTGGATGGAGAGAGGAACAACCAGAGGAATTTCTCATGCCCACATGTAGGAACCTAGAAATGAAACAAAAGTTCCACATAGTGTGATACCGTTTGAGGAATATTTATTAAAAGGAAGTAAAAAATAAAACGCTCACATGTTAAGATGTAATCAAAGGCATTCAATGGACATTAAAAAGGCGAAGTAGTGATGGCAGCATTCGATCCGACACGCTTCATCTAAATAGATGTCACCTGGGATGTTGGAAACATTTTCATTCATTTATAGGGCGATTTCAACTTTTTATATATTTTTTCACTTTTCAACATTGTTGACACACATTATCATAATTTTTCAACTAATATATTTAAGCGCTGCATTTTTTTATATTTCGTTGGACTACTTGGTCTTTTTCTGCTGTCACTTTTCTGTTTCTATGATAAAAACATTGAATGGTTTTTGCATCCTACCAATGGAAGAGGATACCAGGACTTCAACTAAGATCCTGCTATGCAATTACACATTTTATCAGGAGCATGGGGTAAAGAATAGAGCCTTTTACTTATAAAATAATTTACCTTTTAATACCAAATTGTAACTGCAGGGGAGATGGAAATACCTGTCTGCTCCTGTAAACGTGTACTGTATGTATTATGTTACAGCACTAGGATATGAGTTGCTGAGCAATTACCAGCAAGTTTTGAGATAACCCCTCTATTTACTAAAGGCAAATCCACTTTGCACTTGCAAAGTGCACTTGAAATTGCACTGAAAGTGCACTTGGAAGTGCAGTCGCTGTAGATCCGAGGGAGTCATGCAAGGAAAATAAAAAACAGCATGTTAGCTTGCACACGATTGGATGATAAAATCAGCAGAGCTTCCCCTCGTTTCAGATCTACCCCTCAGATTTACAGAGACTGCACTTTGCACTTGTAGTTTGCACGTGTAGTGCAAAGTGGATTTGCCTTTCGTAAATAACCCCCAGAGTGCCCCTGTTCTTACCTCTGCAGACCTAGAAAAACCCTGTGGTTAGAGAATCTCAGGACTTCTAGAGAGACAGCAACATTGCCCAGGAAGAGAAACTACAAGTTCCTACAGGGAAGGTTTCTATATTGCATCTGCTCTTTATCCACTGACCAATAGGTGATTTACACAGCCAGTGATGCTATGAATATTCACTCTAGTGTGTAGTTCTGATTATTATAGTTCATCCTGCTGTTTTTAAACAGGATTGTTGTACTTTTATTGTTATTGTCCAAACTGCATCTGTAAAGCAAGCTGTCTTGATGAACTGTTGTATAGTAAAATGAATAGTACAGTGCTCTTCCAGTGCATTTGAGAATTTTGGATGCTATTACAGTCTGTATCTTGCCTTTTCTAGCTATCAAATATACTTTAGAGATGTTTATTCTGATTTCCTAGTACAGATTCATATCAAATTGAGTTGCTTTCCCTAATCAGTAGATAGTAAATGGTGATTTGCGGGGTAAGTCAGGGTAGTGCTGTGCTCTGGTATCACTGATTATTTTGACAACCAGTCCTTGAAGATTTGATGTCCAGACAGAGGAACAAGCCAGACCAGGATAAGGATCATATGCCGAGAAAAGGTATTCATTACTACTTTTTTTTTTAAATCAGAGACTAAGGTTTGACTGCTGCTTTATTAAGGGCTCCTGCATCACTGTGTTGGTAAGAACAGAGTATCTTTTTTGTCCATACACACACTTGAATGTAAAGCAAACTCCATATTTAGGACTGTTGCATTACTTCTATGCAAGTTAACAAAATTTGTATATGCTGTTGTATATGTGTTCCTCTTTTATGTTAACAATGCAAATGCTCAAATGTTCTGAGTCTTTAAGGTCTGTTAATGGATAGAGACACATGTCTCATAACCTCACCCAATAACAGAGCTACATAACATTAAAATATACACTGCTGGGCTATGAAAATATAATATTGTATCTATTTAGCTAGCTTCTGAAAGTCCAAACACATTTCTTTGTCAGAAAATCTCTTCAAATTGTTCTTTTAGTTCTCTATAATACATCTGTTTAATAATCTTTTTTGTCCTTTAGCCTTGTACATTCAACGTGTGGTTATTTAATGCGTGTATTATATATACTGTGTATATACAGTTGTGTTGATAAGTTTACATACCCTGGCAGAATTTATGATTTCTTGTCCATTTTTCAGAGAATATGAATAACACAAAAACTTTTTTCACTCATGGTTAGTGTTTGGATTAAGCCATGTATTATCAATCAACTGTGCTCTTTTTAAATCATAATGAATGAATGAATGAATGAATGATTTGTATAGCGCTGCACATGCAAACTGAATCGCCTCAAGGCGCTAGATCTCTCCTGTGTTGTCCAGCTTCTTAGAAGAGGTAGGTCTTGAGTTTCTTCCTGAAGGCCTGATGGTTTTCTTCCATGCGGATGTGAGTAGGTAGAGCGTTCCATAACCGTGGTCCTTGGACTGCGAATCTTCGTTCTCCTTTTGTTTTGTAGCGGGTTTTTGGAATAAGGAGGAGGTTTTGGTTTGAAGATCGAAGACTGCGATTGGGTGTATAATGCTTTATTTTCTCGCATAGGTATTGAGGAGCGTTTTCTTGTATACATTTGTGGGTGAGGCAGAGGGTCTTAAAAGTGATTCGGTTCTTTACCAATAGCCAATGTAGGCTCCTCAGGGAAGGGGAGATGGATTCCCAGGGTTTTTTTTCCTGTTAACAGTCTTGCCGTTGTGTTTTGGATGAGTTGCAAGCGCGCAAGCTGATATTGGGGTAGTCCTATGTAGAGGGAGTTTGCGTAGTCGAGTCTGGAATTGATGATTGTTCCAACTACTGCTGCTTTGTCCTCTTCTGGGACGAGGGGGATGAGTCTACGTAGCAGGCAGAGGAGATGGTGAGATTGGCTGACTACTGATCCTATTTGTGCATCCATTGACATTTCTGAGTCAAAAATGACTCCGAGACTCTTGGCTTTGGTGCTTGGAGAGATGGTCTGTCCGAAGATGGTGGGTGGTGTCCATGGGGTCTTCGTTTTGGAATTTTGATTTGCGTGTAGGAGAAGAAGCTCTGTTTTTGATCCGTTGAGTCTAAGAGCTAGTGGTCATCCAGTCGTCTATCAAAGTGAGGCATTTTTCTAGTTGCTGATGATGGTCTTTTTCTCCAGGTTTGCGGAGGTAGAGTTGGGTTTCATCAGCGTATGAGTGGAAGCAGAGGTCCGATTTTCTGATGATTTTGAGGAGTGGGCGGATGTAGATGTTGAAGAGCACTGGTGACAACGGTGAACCTTGAGGGACTCCACAAGAGATTGTGCGGGTTTCAGAGGTGAAAACTGCTAGTTTCACTGTCTGAGAGCGATTTCCTAAGAAGAATGCGAACCATTGTAGATCTGGATCTGTGACTCCTGCTACTTCTGTGAGGCGGATGAGTAGAGTATTGTGGTCCACTGTATCGAATGCTGCACTGAGGTCCAACAGTACCAGGAGACATGATTCTCCATCAGCTGCTTTGAGATTGTCGTCCCATATCTTGAGAAGTGCCGTTTCTGTGACATGGCCTGGGCGGAAGCCTGATTGCAGAGGGTCCAGGAGTTTGTGCGTGTCCAAGTGGTGTTGAAGCTGTTGTACTACTGCTTTCTCCATAATAATGACAGCAGAAAGTACCCAGATGACCCTGATCAAAAGTTTACTTACCCCAGTTCTTAATACTGTGTATTGCCCCCTTTAAAATCAATGACAGCTTGAAGTTTTTTGTGGTATTTGTGGATGAGGCTGTTTGGTAAAGCTGCCCATTCCTCTTGGCAAAAAGCCTCCAGTTCCTGTAAATTCTTAGGCGGTCTTGCATGAACTGCACGTTTGAGATCTCCCCAGAGTGGCTCAATGATATTGAGGTCAGGAGACTGAGATGGCCACTCCAGAACCTTCACTTTATTCTGCTATAGCCAATGACAGGTCGACTTGGCCTTGCGTTTTGGATCATTGTCATGTTGGAATGTCCAAGTATGTCCCATGCGCAGCTGCCTGACTGATGAATGCAAATGTTCCTCCAGTGATAACATACTGCATTCATCTTGCCATCAATTTTGACCAAATTTCCTGTGCCTTTGTAGCTCACACATCCTCAAAACATCAGTGATCCACCTCCGTGTTTCACAGTAGGAATGGTGTACCTTTCATCATAGGTCTTGTTGACTAGTCTCCAAATGTAGCATTTATGGTTGTGGCCAAAAAGCTCAGTTTTGGTCTCATCACTCCAAATGACTTTGTGCCAGTAAGTTTGAGGCTTGTCTCTGTGCTGTTTGGCATATTGCAAGTGGGAAATTATGTGGCATTTGCATAGTAATGGCTTTCTTTTTCTGCAAGTGCCTGCTTATTGTGCATCTTGAAACAGCCACACCACATGTTTTCAGAGAATTCCGTATTTCACCTGTAGTTATTTGTGGGATTTTCTTTGCATCCTGAACAATTTTCGTGGCAGTTGTGGCTGAAATTTCAGTTGGTCTACCTGACCGTGGTTTGGTTTCAAAAGAACCCCTCATCTTCCACTTCTTGATTAGAGTTTGAACACTGCTGATTGGCATTCTCAATTCCTTGGATATCTTTTTATATTCTTTTCCTGTTTTATACAGTTCAACTACCTTTTCCCGCAGATCCTTTGACAATTCTTTTGCTTTCTCCATGACTCAGAATCCAGAAACGTCAGTGCAGCACTGGATGAAAGATGCAAGGGTCTGTCAGGAGTCCAGAAACTCATTGACCTTTTATACACACACACTAATTACAAACAAACAGATCACAGGTGAGGATGGTTACCTTTAATAGCCATTCAAACCCCTTTGTGTCAACTTGTGTTCATGTTATCAGGCCAAAATCACCAGGGTATGTAAACTTTTGATCAGGGTCATTTGGGTAGTTTCTGCTGTTATTATGATTTGAAAAGAGTAAACACATTTGATTGATAATAAATGGCTTCAGCCAAACACTAACCATTAGTGAAAGAAATGTTTTTGGGTTATCATTTATATTCTCTGAAAGATGGCCAAGAAATCATAAATTCTGCCAGGGTATGTAAACTTATGAGCACAAGTGTGTGTGTGTGTGTGTGTGTGTGTATGTGTATGTGTATGTGTATGTGTATGTGTATGTGTATATATATATATATATATATTATATATTATATATACACACACACACACTATTTTTTGGACATTGGATTTTATTTTAGCATCATTTGGTATTTATGAAAAATTCATAGAATGTACAAAATATTAATTTTGAACATTCTACCTGTAAGTTATAATGTTTAAAAAGGTGTCTTCAATAAATATTTTATACTAATCCTTTTTCCACTCTTTTTTTAGTATGGTATGGGAATTGGAGGTCAAAGTAAACTGAATGGATTCTTCTCTGCTATTGTTAAGGATTATGCAGTTACCTGGATTATTAAATGTTGTGTATGGTACTCAAGGAACATATTTGAGCAAGGTTTTCAAATGTTTTGTATGTAATATTCTCTGATTATTACCTTCTCTTTTCTACGTTCTACATTATCTAAAGAAAGGAATGAAAAGATTTTTTTTATTTCATACAGGAAATAAAATATACAGAAATTGCATGGCTCAGACCTTGGGCAAGTATGTTTCTTGAGTACCATACAAAAAAACTTTGCTTGTTGCAACAGGCATTCAATAATACATGTAACTGCATATTTGTATAAGAGACTGCTGTACATTTATATGCTTATTGACATCAAAGGACTGGCACTCATTTGTATATGGGCTTTGGAGTCTTTTTGTGACCAAGGCTTGCATCCTGAGTTGTTTCACTCTGAAACTTTTCATTCTATGCATCAAGTAATCTTATTGGCTACACAGAATATAAGATCATTTTATCAACATTATTTAGAAATGGGAATCCACACTCCCTAGTTTAGAGGAAATTTCTACATCTGCTAAAATTAAATTACTTTTAAAAATGTGTTATTCTGTTCAAAGTGTTTTGGAACTGTGTCATACTGATGATTTGAGGCTCTCCTGCGTTATATTTGGAGGTCCTTAACTATTTGGGTACAAGTGGCTAGTCAAGAACAGTGGAAATAAAACTTCCTGTATATCACTTTATTGTTTAAGCTGATTTGAAATCAAGTTACATTTATGTTTTGAACATGTTATATAAAGAAGTAATTTCAGCCTTTGGGGATATTGAAAGTGAAGTATGGGTTATGCAAGAAAAAAAAAAAAAACATTATATTCACCTAGGTGGATATAGCATTGACCCAATGCTGCATTTGTCCCCTGCTGCCTCTGCACTGAGAACTGAGTGATCAAACACCACTGATTGCTCAGTTCTCCCCTCTGCTCTGAGTAGAGAGCGGTGACTGTCAGTCCCGACTCTCTGCTCTGCCCCTCCAGCATTCACTGGAGAGCTGACCTGTAAGAAGGGTAAGAAATGGCTGGCTCAGTCTCCCAGCAGTTTGCTGAGAGGCTGAGCCAGCTGCCAGTCCAGGCTCCTGGGCAGATCCTAACTGAGTGATGTCAGACAACAGCGGATTTTAGCCTGTTGTCGACTGAAAACGGGCCACAGGAGTGCAAAACCAGCTGCACTCCTGTAATCCTTAGGAGAAGTACAGCCAAAAAAGCTTTGGCTATACTTCTCCTTTAAAGTTTATGGTTTTGAAAGCTACATGCTTCACTTCTAGAAGTTCCTAACCTATTAAATACAAATAATGTAAATAGGAATATATATATATATATATATATATATATATATATATATATATACACACACACACACACACACACACACACACACACACACACACACACACACACACACACACACACCTGGGTCATGTTTTGGAATTATTTTCCTTTTATTTAATTGTAAAGCAGCTAACCCGTCTCCCTCTTGGATAATATAGCTATTGTATTTGTTTGCCCTCCTGCCAAAGCGTTTTGTCCCCATATTGATGAGGACAAGGGCCTCTTCTCAAAAGAAAGTATCCCTGAATTACTCATTCACAAAAAAAACTGTAGAGTTAGTAGAGTAATAATACAGCCAAAAAAAGCATAATTCCTGCTGCTTTTGCAGCAAGATGTTTGGGCTGGTGACCAAGCCAAATTGTTACACCAGTCTATGAACATTGAACATCCAAAGTTCAGGTCAAACCCTGAATTGACGCATCTGACAATGTACTACAGCAAAACTGACAAAGAAAATAAATTCATATATCATAATTGAGTGTTGGTCAGAATGATTTTTTTTTTCATTTTTCACCCAATTAGGTAGACACCTGTTTTTTACCCTTAATTATATTTTACTTTATGTCTGATTGTAGTGTACTAGAAAATGATAGCATGTATATTTTCACCCTTGATTATATCAACAAATGTGACTAATTTGCATTACAGTGTATCTACAACTGAGCCCGGGTTCACACCTATGCGAATTAGATGTGCGTTTCCGCACATCTAATTCGCATAGCAGGAGAATGTGACTGGCTCCCTATGGAGCCGGTTCACATATCTCCGGGGCAGCTGCGGTGCGCACTGCACAAAAACGCTGTGCGTCTTTGGCTGCGTTTCAGGGCCGAATTCAGGCATAGAATCGGCCCTGATTCGTCCCTGAAATGGTGAACAGGGACGCACAGCGCTCCTGTGCGGTCTGCAGCGCATTATGGTGTGAACCCGGGCTTAAAGCTACAAAGCCATGTATTTAAATACTGTACATATACATATGCAATGGATGCAAACATGTATTCAGTCCGTGCTTGCATGGAAATCCTGGTATTCAGCATCAGTTGAAATTTCTTTCTTAGCCTATGAACAGGTACTGCAGTTCCAAAATCTGCAAGCAACATTCATTTTCATATCTTGTGACATGAAACAATTTTAGGAAACAGTTGATGCAATCGGCAATAATGTTTGCAAACATTTAGTGACAAGAGTAACACTTTCTATTAGTATTTATGTAGGTATGCCTTACTAAAGCAAGTTATACTCTTTTTAAGCGCCATGAAATAATATAACCATTTCAAGGTCTCTTGGAGTGGTGGAGTAACCAGTACAAGGAGGTGGGTTTGTTCTGCCTCAGTACTGACAAGGCACAATGAGTTCCTGTTCTGTCAGCCATATTGATATACAGTATTTCATGATGTTGCCTGCAAAGTTCCAGTGTTACTAGCTTTGCCAATTGAGTGCAGTAACTATGCAGACGTCATTGCCAAGGATATCTATCTACCTGGCAGTGCTGGAGCTCATGATCATGTTTCAGAAATAGGATAAAGAAGACAGCTATTTAGTTACCACTTGCCAACCACCCTATAGCAGTTTTACTGCTACAGGGCGGTGATTCCTTGTATTGGCACAAGTGCACACTGCCGGCGGCTCGCTCCCGTTGTCATTCTACACAGCGGGAGCTGATCAGTGGGTCCCGCGGACGTGATGTCCGCCAGTACCTGCTGGTCATTCGGTACATTTGCAGAACGAAGATCTGCCTATGTAAACAAGGCAGATCGCCCCTGATGTTTAACCCCTTCCCAGCTAGTGCCATTAGTACAGTGACAGTGCATATTTTAAGCAATGATTACTGTATTGGTGTCACTGGCCCCCAAAAAGTGTCAAAAGTGTCAGTTAGTATCCCGACTGTCTGCTGCAATATCGCAGTCCCGCTATAAGTCACTGATCACCGCCATTACTAGTAAATAAATAAAAATATCCCATAGTTTGTAGGCGCTATAACATTTGTGCAAACCACTCAATCAATATATATATATATATATATATATATATATATATATATATATATATATATATATATATATATATATATATTTGGCAAATATTTTTACCAAAATATGTAGCAGAATACATATTGGCCTAAATTGATGGATAAATTCGATTTTTTCATTGGATATGTTTTATATCAGAAAGTAAAAATATTCTTTTATTTTTCAAAATTGTCAGTCTTTTTTTTGTTTATAGCGCAAAAAATAAAAGCCGCAATGGCGATCGAATACCACCAAAAGAAACCTCTATTTGTTTGGAAAAAAGGGACATCAATTTTGTTTGGGTACAGCACTGCACAACCTCGCAATTGTCAGTTAAATTAGCCACAGTACCGAAGGGGGGGGTAAATCTTCTGGAGGGCAAGTGGTTAAGTATTTTTAAGGCAGTGGCAAATTGTACCAAACAACTTGTTTAGGTAAAATAAGAGACATCATTGTAAGAGGTACCATCATAGGTTATTTTTTATTCTGCCAATTATACCTTCCCAACAGATATATTTCAAGTCATTGTACTTAGGCCAGTGGATGCAGCATCCTTCCTAATGATGAGCACTTATGCAAAGAGCTTTTTTTCCCAGTGACAACAATCTTAAAGAAACATAATTCCCATTGATCATATGGTTTAATTTCTACTGTGGCAGGACTCCAAGTTGAAGTTCTCGTGTTGTCATGGTTGCCCTTTTTTTTACCCACATAATGTCACGATTGACTGTTTATTTACTTATTTCTGATGCTATAATATACAGTATAAACAGCATTTAGACAAAGGAAAACTCCCATGGTCTTCAGTTTTTTCTGTTATTGGTATTAATTTAAATTCACGATTATTACTGAAAATAATCTTGATGTATAGAAGAGAGGGTGTTAAAAAAATCCAGACAGGGGATCTAATACACTAGGTACACTATTGTTTGGAATGATCTACTCGCCAACCAACAACAATCTGCTATAAAAGAAAAGAAATAAGAGCTTGTCTTTGCTGGGGTTGCTTCTGAAAATTTTAGATGGAGGACTGTCATGATAGACCTTTTTAATACATACATTCTGAGCCACCAGAGCAGTACAAGTATGAAGATCTGTAAAATTAGGGAAACGTCAGAATTTTGTATGCTGTTCTGAATGAGAGATCAACAACAGCAGCCTCTATCATAAGTTTTTCTTTAGTGGCAGAGACGCTCCAGGAGAGTTCCCTCCTAGAGACAACAAAATCACCCTAATGCGATCTTGCATTTTAGATGTATTTATGAGGTAGGATAGCAGTGCAGGGCATATTAAATAAATAAATGTAGCGCTGTGTGTAAAATTATGTATGTAAAGTGCAAATCTCTAAAATAAATAAATCTTACATATAAATAAATAGTCCATAAAATTTAAAAAAAAGGAAAAAATAAAACATGAAAAACTCTTCTTGTGATCAGTATATCCACACAATTCCACCACAGTTATTGTTCGTCCTCAAAAGGAGTGCACACCATCACCAGTAAAAATGCGCGCTCACCTCCCAGATGAGTCAAAACTCATATGCGGATCTCACCACGAGCTCTTTGCTCTCACTTCCTCTTCCCAATCAATGGTGGGTAATCCAGATGGCTCTTTTCTTAATGGTAACTCAGCTCATTAATATCCAAAGAAGCGGATCATCTCCCAGCTTGGCTCAAGATTCCATGAGTTTAGGACATGTAAATAATAAGTATAGAGACCATAGTGTTCTCCGTATACAAATTTATTCAAAGCCCCCAAACGGACAAGTTGCACTTACAAGATAAAACTTTTAAAATCACATAAAAACCTCCAGAGTAGCACTGTGTCCACATAAACAGTGCCTGGCTGGACCTGACTATCAGCTCCTCCCTTCTCGACACATATCAGCCAATCACAGGCCTTCCTCAGTAGATGGGTGGGCTGATCCCTCTAAGCTAATTTGTAGTGTATCGTTGTTATAGCAACCCTCCAGGCGTCGCCACAGCTCAGTCTGCGATGCAGAAAGAACCTCCCTATGCCTGTGTCTCCAGGACACACAAATACCAAGACCAAGAAGTGTGTGTCTCTCTCACTGCTAAATTGCAGTAAGATCCAAACCTTTCTAAGCACCCGCAGACCTACATGACAATCTCCAGTTATCTATCATAAGCTAAGTATAATAAAATACAAAACAACTACCTATGCTAACAATCTAAAATTACATAATTATGTTTAAAAATACCATATTTATTACAAACCAACAAAATTATATATATGTTACGGGACTAAATTGATTAAAAAAATTACTATTCAAATTTTAAATATAAACAGCGTACTTCATATGTCTATGTATATATAGGGTCACCACTCCCATAACAAACACAGGCACATGTGAATTAAAAATATACATACATACATACATATATACATACACATATACATATATACATATATATATATATATATATACACACATATACATACACAAATATATATAAAAATATTTTAAAAATCTACCTCCTATATAAAAAACAAAAAGACAAAAACTAAGCTAATTTGTAGTGTATCGTTGCTATAGCAACCATCTGGGCGTCGCCACAGCTCAGTCTGCAGTGCAGAAAGAACCTCCCTCTGCCTGTGTCTCCAGGACATACAAATACCAAAATCAGGAAGTGTGTCACTCTCACTGCTAACTTGAAGTAAGAAAAAAACTATCTCCTATATTTCCTATAAAGTTATGTACATGTCATGAAGGGTTACCTAAAATCACCCATTATAGATGAAACAGTTCAGATCGAAATCAATATTGAGCCCCCTGGGCGTTAAAATCTGGGTCTCATATATCCAAGCTGATTCACGTTGTCTTAATTGTCTTATGAAATTACGCCCCTCCAGTGATGTTTTACCTTTTCTATGGCCCAAAACTTTAACTGACTGGGATTTCTATCATGGACTTCCCTAAAATGTTTAGAGACACAATATTTTTTTTTCCTTTTTTGATTGTGTTGATGTGCTCTCGCACCCTAACCAGCAGAGGTCTAGATGTTCGACCTACATACTGGAGTTTGCATGAACACTCCAACATATATACAACCCCTTCAGAAGAACAAGTGATGAAATTTTTTATCTTGTGTACTTTACCCGTGGGCGTCGCCACAAATTCACATTTCTTTTTTGGATTACTTCCTTTAGTTGTTCTACAGGCCAAACACTTCCCACAGGCATAAAAGCCGGTGAGGAAGGGAGTTAAGGTCTCTACAGTATTATGTTTGTTGGGGGGGTCTAGGGCTCCCGGGGCTAAAATATCTCTTCAGTTGGGTGCTTTTTTGTATACAAATGAGGGGTGCTCAGGCAGAACACCACCCAATAATTTATCTCGTAATAATACACTCCAGTGTCTCCTAATTATATTCTCAATTTTATTCTTTCGAATATTATAACTCGGCACAATCCTGTATTCATCTCCCTCCTTCTTAGGTACCTTTTCTTTAGTAATTAGTAACTCATTTCTGTCCATATTTCTCACCTCTTCTAGTTGTCTTTTCACTAATTCACTATCATAACCTTTTTGTAAATATTTCTCCTCAAAAATAGCAGCTTGTTCCTCAAAATCCTCCTCCTTGGAGCAATTCCTTTTGAGTCTAACAAACTGACCCCTGGGTATATTCAACAACCATGGTCGATGATGACAACTACCAATGGCTTTATAGCCGTTTCTATCCGTGGGCTTGCTATAATTTTTTGTGAAGATCTTCCCCCTCTTGTACATATATTTCCACATCTAGGAATACCATTCTGTTTCTATCAAAGTTCCAAGTTAATTTGATATTCTTCTCATTTAGGTTCAATCTATCCATGAAGGAGTGGAGACTAGACTCATCCCCTCTCCAAATCAAGAACAGGTCATCTATAAATCTATAGTAACCTATCAGTTCTTCTGGTTTATCTTCAAAAACTGCTTTTGACTCCCAGTGTGCTAAAAACAACCATACCAGACCATCATACCAACCATACCATACCAACCATCATACCAGAAGTAGTTATGTAAAAGTCCAAATTCTAAAAACACTGCAGAAGGTATTTACGCTGCTTAATTTCTAAAGAGGAGTTATTTAGCGCCCATTTAACCGCTTTCTTTGCATCTTTATGTTTAATCATAGTGTATAGCGAACTTACGTCCGCTGTAGCTAAGAAAGGAGGAGAATTATCCATAATGATAGTACTTAAATTTTGTAATAGGTGCTTCGTGTCCTTTAAATAAGCAGGTGTAGAAGTTACTAGGGGTTGTAAAAAGAAGGTACTGACCTAATCTGGAGGTTAAAGAATCAACCCCATTTACTATAGGTCTTCCTGGAGGTCTCAAATCGTTCTTATGTATTTTCGGGAGAAAATATATGATGGGGGTACGACATGAGGATGGGTATAAATATTCAGCATTCATTTTTACATAAAATATTTTTGTCCAATCCTTTAGTTACCAACACGGACAACTTGTCTCTATATTGTTTTACTGGATTAGACAGCAGTAATCTTCTTTCTTCTATCTTCTTTCTTCTATCTTCCTTTGGTTTCTTCCTCCACCTTCTTCTGGTTCTCCTGGTTTTTCCTCCAGTGTTCTCATCTGGCATCTTCCTCCGCGGCATCTTCTTCCCTTCTTCTTCTCGGGCCGCTTCGCATCCGTGATGGGAGGCTCCCGCTGTGTGATGCTTCTCGTCTTCTGACGGTTCCTAAATAACGGTGACCCTGGCCCCCTCTGACGCACGGGGACTTGACAGGCACTTCCCAGTGGCATTCCCTGTGATGTCAGAGGGGGGCGGGGTCAAAAAAGAAGACTTTAAATAAAGGAATTGTCAAAAACTGTCTCTTGTCATTTTTAACATTTTTGACAGTTATTTTGTGAAATGGTAGGGATACTTTTGTACCCCCTTACCATTTCACAGGGGGGGCGGGATCTGGGGGTCCCCTTGTTAAAAGGGGCTTCCAGATTCCGATAAGCCCCCCACCCACAGACCCCCACAACCACTGGGCAAGGGTTGTGGGGATGAGGCCCTTGTCCCCATCAACATGGGGACAAGGTGCTTTGGGGGGCTACCCCAAAGCACCCTCCCAATGTTGAGGGCATGTGACCTGGTATGGTTCAGGAGGGGGGTGCTCTCTCATCCCCCCTCTTTTCCTAAGGCCTGCCAGGTTGCATGCTCGGATAAGGGTCTGGTATGGATTTTTGGGGGGACCCCACGCCATTTTTTTTTTTTAATTTGGCGCGGGGTTCCCCTTAACCACTTCAGCCCCGGAAGGATTTACCCCCTTCCTGACCAGAGCACTTTTTACAATTTGGCACTGCGTCGCTTTAACTGCTAATTGCGCGGTCATGCATTGCTGTACCCAAACGAAATTTGCGTCATTTTCTTCCCACAAATAGAGCTTTCTTTTGATGGTATTTGATCACCCCTGCGGTTTTTATTTTTTGTGCTATAAACGGAAAAAGACCGAAAATTTTGAAAAAAAATTATATTTTCTACTTTTTGTTATAAAAAAAATCCAATAAACTCAATTTTAGTCATACATTTAGGCCAAAATGTATTCGGCAACATGTCTTTGGTAAAAAAAATGTCAATAAGCGTATATTTATTGGTTTGCACAAAAGTTATAGTGTCTACAAACTAGGGTACATTTTCTGGAATTTACACAGCTTTTAGTTTATGACTACCTAAGTCATTTCTTGAGGTACTAAAATGGCAGGGCAGTACAAAACCCTCCCAAATGACCCCATTTTGGAAAGTAGACACCCCAAGGAAATTGCTGAGAGGCATGTTGAGCCCATTGAATAATTTTTTTTGTCCCAAGTGATTAAATAATGACAAAAAAAATTTACAAAAAGTTGTCACTAAATGATATATTGCTCACACAGGCCATGGGCCTATGTGGAATTGCACCCCAAAATACATTCAGCTGCTTCTCCTGAGTATGGGGATACCACATGTGTGGGACTTTTTGGGAGCCTAGCGGCGTACAGGGCCCTGAAAACCAATCACTGCCATCCAGGATTTCTAAGGGCGTAAATTTTTGATTTCACTCCTCACTACCTATCACAGTTTTGAAGGCCATAAAATGCCCAGATGGCACAACCCCCCCCCCCCCAAATTACCCCATTTTGGAAAGTAGACACCCCAAGCTATTTGCTGAGAGGCATGTTGAGTCCATGGAATATTTTATATTTTGACACAAGTTGCGGGAAAGTGACAATTTTTTTTTTTTTTTGCACAAAGTTGTCACTAAATGATATATTGCTCAAACATGCCATGGGCATATGTGGAATTACCCCCCAAAATACATTCTGCTGCTTCTCCTGAGTACGGGGATACCACATGTGTGGCACTTTTTGGGAGCCTAGCTTCATACGGGGCCCCGAAATCCAATCACCGCCTTCAGGATTTCTAAGGGCGTAAATTTTTGATTTCACTCCTCACTACCTATCACAGTTTCGAAGGCCATAAAATGCCAAGATAGCACAAAACCTGAAAAAAGGTTGTTCCAATCCAGAGGACACAAAAGAAGATTTCCTTTTCAGCCTGACTTTGAGGAGGTTTTCTTTAAGTGTCCTAGATTAGATGCCCCTATGTCACAGGTGTCCAAAAGAACAGATCTTTCTTTTGAGGATTCTGGGGTCCTTAAGGATCAAATGGATAGGAAGGCGGACTCATTGCTACATAAGGCCTGGGATGCTTCAGCTTTTTCTTAAGGCCCAGCGGTTGCATCTACCTGTGTGGCCAGAAATTTAGATGTATGGGTACAGCGTCTAGATGAGCTTCTGCCATCTGACACCCCCAAGGAAGAGATTAGAGAATCTCTCCCACTCATTGCCAAGTCAGTCGCCTTCCTAGCTGATGCAGCAGCAGATTCAGTGAAATCTGCAGCTAGGGCTTCTGCTCTCATTAATTCAGCTAGGCGAGCTATCTGGCTTAAATCTTGGGAGGGTGACCTTACCTCCAAGAATAAGCTCTGTGGCATTGCTTTCAAAGGTAAACTGTTGTTTGGTTCTTCCTTAGAAGAAGTCTTATCTCGTTCCTCTAAGAAAGGTAAACGATTCCCTTCTTCCCAAAGGAATAAGCCCCAGAATAAGAGGCCTTTTCGTGGCTTCCAGAACAAGGCTAATTTTAAAGCCAACAGGCAACAGGCTGAAAAGAAATGGTCCTTTAACAAAGACAAACTCAAAGGGGGAACTCCCTTTGCTCCTTCAGCCCCTTCCAAGAGTACCCAGTGATGCCAGGTTAGGGGTAGGGGGAAGATTGTGCCATTTCATCAAAGAATGGGCAGAGATTTCCACCAATTCCTTCATCCTTCAAACTCTGTTAAAGGGTTACAGATTGGAGTTCAAAAATCTCCCCCCCAGAGGTTTTTTCTTACCCACCTGCCGAGAGACCAAGAGAGACGGCAAGCCATGTTGAATTTAATCTCTGTGTGGGAAACAGAGGGAGTTGTTTCTCCTGTCCCAGAAGATCAGAAATTCCGGGGATTTTATTCTCACGTCTTTCTGGTCAAGAAAGCTTCCGGCGGCTTTCGTATGGTCATAAATTTAAGCGTCCTGAACCAATACATAGTTTACAGACGTTTCCGCATTGACAACATTTATTCAGTAAGAAATCTGTTGTTACCAGAGGTCTTCATGGTGACCCTGGACCTTCAGGATGCTTATCTTCATGTACCAATCTGCCAGGGCCACCGATGGTTCCTCAGGTTTGCAGTGCTCGTGGGAAATGAGCCGTCTCATTGGCAGTTCAATGCCCTTCCTTTTGGTCTCTCGGCAGCACCAAGGATTTTCACAAAAATCATGGCCGAGGTCATGGCCTTTTTTCAGATTCAAGGTGTATCAATCGTCCCATATCTAGACGATTTTTTTATTTTTTCTCAGGGCAAGGAGTCCCTTATTCAGGACCTACAGTTGGTTTTGCGGACCTTTCAAAAATTAGGGTGGAAGGTCAACCAACAGAAATCTTGCCTAGTACCCTCACAGAGCATTCTTTTCCTGGGTTATCTAATAGACTCTGTTGCCCTAAAGATTTTTCTCCCCAAAGAGAAAATTGTGAAAATTCTTCTCTCTGTGCAGACCTTCAAACTGCTCCCTCAGACCTCCCTTCGGCGAATCATGCAATTGCTGGGACTTATGACTGCAGCCATTCCAGGGGTGCCTTGGGATCAATTGCACTCCAGGCCCCTTCAGGCTTTCCTTTTGCTCCATTGGGATCGCAGGAAAAATTCTCTGGATCAGCTGGTAAAACTACCAGAAGGGAATTTTCTAGATCTCGCCTGGTGGGAGCAGCGAGAACATCTGCAGAGGGGGAAGGATTGGGCACAGCATTGCCCGGTCAAAATTATCACAGACACCAGTCTGTGGGGTTGGGGTGCTCACTCACAGGGCTGGCAGGCTCAAGGAGCCTGGTTGCCAGAGGAAGCAGGTCGCTCCTCGAATTTCAGAGAACTTCTGGCTGTGAGGAAAGCACTTATGTCTCTGGGAGAGAGGGTCTATTCAAAGGACCTTTTAATATTTTCAGACAATGCCACAACAGTGGCGTACTTGAACAAACAAGGGGGCACTCGCTCGGAATCCCTTCTGTCATTAACGCAGCAGATTCTGTCCTGGGCAGAGATCTATGTCTCTTCAGTAAGGGAGTTCACATCAAGGGGTCAGAAAATGTGCTGGCGGACTTTCTGAGCAGGGTGAGCATCAGTTCCAGCGGTTGGGAGCTACATCAAGGCACATTCCAGGAAGTGGTGCTAAGATGCGGTCTCCCCACAGTGGATCTTTTTGCCTCCAGTCTCAACAAGAAACTACCGGCGTTCTTCTCTCTGGAGAGAGAAACAGGGTCCTTGGGGACGGATGCACTGTCCTTTCCTTGGGACTTCAGCCTGGCCTATGCCTTCCCTCCTTTTCCCCTTTTGCCCCTAGTGGTTCGGAATATTATTCAGGACAGAGCAGAAGTCGTTCTGATTGCCCTCTGGTAGCCCAGAAGGAGTTGGTTCTCCTCTCTGAAGGCCCTATCTGTGTATCCTCCCTGGCCCCTTCCAGTTTCGAAGGATCTACTCCATCAGGGACCAGTATTGCATCCAAACCCTCAGACCTTCCATTTGATGGCCTGGAGGCTGAGCTGCGCATCCTACAGTTAAGTGGATGTTCAGAGAGGGTTATTCATACTGTCCTGGACAGCCGTAAACTGGTCACAAGAAGAATCTATGGGAAAGTTTGGAAAACTTTTATTTCCTGGCAAAGGAAATTTGGTTTAGATTCTTTTTCCACTCCCTGCATTTTAGATTTTCTGCAGGAGGGAGTGGAAAAGGGGCTCTCTGTCAACACCCTTAGGGTTCAGGTTGCTGCCCTATCTTTATTTTCAGAGAGAAGACTAGCAGTAGATCCCTTAGTCAGGAGGTTCCTTTTAAGCCAGATCTAGACACACTCCGAGGTTTCTCAAACATGTCCCCCCCTGGGATCTGTCGTTGGTATTAAATGCACTAACAAGGGCTCCTTTTGAGCCTTTGCATGAGGCTTCCCTGAAAATTATTTCTTTGAAGTTGTCCTTCCTTTTGGCTATTACGTCAGGACGAAGGATTTCTGATCTAGAGTCCCTTTCCTGTAAAGATCCCTTCCTGAGAATTTTAGAGGATAGGGTGGTGATTAAACCCGATCCACTCTATCTACCCAAAGTTTCTTCCAACTTTCATAGGTCCCAGGAAGTAGTCCTCCCTAGTTTTTGCACCTCTCCCAAAAATGCGGAAGAGGAAAGGTTTGGTCTTTTAGACGTAAAGAGATGTCTTCTAGAAAAGACCAGTGCATTTAGGAGTTCCTCCCAACTGTTAGTTTTGTTCAGTGGCTCCAAGAAGGGGTCCAAAGCATCTAAAAGTTCTATTGCTAGGTGGATTAGGGGAGCCATCTGTGAGGCATATAAAGCGTCAGGTCACACCCCTCCTTCTAGAATTAGGGCCCATTCAACGAGATCCATGGCCACATCGTGGGCAGAAAGAGCGGGAGCTTCATGGGAAGATATCTCTAAAGTTGCCATCTGGTCCTCCTCTCATGCATTTGTCAAGCATTATAGAGTTCAGATGCTTTCCAGTCAGGACCTTTCCTTTGGTAGGAAAGTGCTTCAGGCTGTCGTCCCTCCCTAAGGTATAATATCTTGCTTATCCTCTCAAGTAGCTGTCCTGGAAGGTGAGGGGGAAAACCCCCATTAGACTTACCGGTAATGGTATTTCCAGGAACCTTCCAGGACAGCGTCTATATTCTCACCCTATTCTATTTTTTCACTGGTCAACTATGTTTTCCTGGTGGTGGTGTGTTTTATGTTTTCTATTTTTTTCCTCTGCCGAGTGCACCTTCGGTGGAGGTTACTTGATCTTCTAAACAACTGAGGGTCAGAGGAAAGGGAGGCGCCTTTTAAATTCTATCTGATTTGTGTTTCCTGTAGAGGGCGGAGACGATCATCTCTCAAGTAGCTGTCCTGGAAGGTTCCTGGAAATACCGTTACCGGTAAGTCTAACGGGGGTTTTTGCAGCTTTCATTTGTTTTTGAAAATGAAGAAAGGCAAGAAAAATGTATTTTTTTTTCTTTTTTCAATTTTCAAAAGTTTGTGACAAAAAGTGAGGTCTGCAAAATACTCACTATACCTCTCAGCAAATAGCTTTGGGTGTCTATTTTCCAAAATGGGGTCATTTGGGGGGGGGGGGGTTTGTGCCATCTGGGCATTCCATGGCCTCCGAAACTGTGATAGGCAGTGAAGAGTGAAATCAAAAATTTACGCCCTTAGAAAGCCTGAAGGCGGTGCTTGGTTTTCGGGGTCCCGTACACGGCTAGGCTCCCAAAAAGTCTCACACATGTGGTATCCCCGTACTCAGGAGAAGCAACAGAATTTATTTTGGGGTGTAATTTCACATATTCCCATGGCATGTTTGAGCAATATATCATTTAGTGACAACTTTTTGCAAAAAAAAAAATTGTCTTTTTCCCGCAACTTGTGTCACAATATAAAATATTTCATGGACTCGACATGCCTCTCAGCAAATAGCTTGGGGTGTCTACTTTCCAAAATGGGGTCATTTGGGGGGGTTTTGAACTGTCCTGGCATTTTATGCACAACATTTAGAAGCTTATGTCACACATCACCCACTCTTCTAACCACTTGAAGACAAAGCCCTTTCTGACACTTTTTGTTTACATGAAAAAATTTTTTTTTTGCAATAAAATTACTTTGAACCCCCAAACATTATATTTTTTTTAAAGCAAATGCCCTACAGATTAAAATGGTGGGTGTTTAATTTTTTTTTTCACACAGTATTTGCGCAACCTGTGCCTACCTAAAATATATATATGCCGAAGCATGGGGGCATCCTCCCGCAAAAGGCAGGAGCAAATCGCTCCTCCACCCACTGCTGCCCCCACACTTCGGCATATATGCTGAAGTATGTAACTGTGGTGGTGAAGTCACCTCCGACAGCGCTGGAGTCACGGCTTTATGTATCGTGGGAGCAAATGCTGTTGCTGGCAAGATAAATAAATCCGCTCTGCAGCTGAATGGCTTACCTGAAAACAAAAAAGTGGTTAACAATAAAAAAACAAAGTATAAAAAAATTGCATACCTATAAAGCAAACATGATAAAAACATAACAATAAAACATAGCAGTATAGAATGCAGAAGAATAGAGAGAGAATAGAGAGAGAACAATAAAACGACAACTATTTTTGTTTTTTTATTTTATATATTTTTTTGTGTTTTTTTCTTTTTTTTTACTTTTTTTTGTTTTTTTTACACTTTTTTTTGTAACTTTAACTTTTTTAACTGGTACCAGGTTTGGGTCTCTCAAAATGCGATGGCATCTTGGGAGACCCCGTGAAAGTGTGTCCTAGTCTGTGCAGTGCTGTACCCTACGCTAATACTCAACTAGTGTATGGTAGCGTTTAAAACATTCACCAATGCAAAGACTAGGATTGTCAGGACAGAAGGGACAATAATACCGGGTGTCACGCCTAAATCCGCGCTGGCTGCAGACACGACATCTTTTTTGGGGGGCTCGTTGGGTAGGGGTACACTATCTTGCCAGCGCTTCCTATGTAGTCAGGGCAGTTTGTCGGCTCTACGTGACTATCTTTGCCCTCGTAAACCATAAAACTACATGTATAGCCTGTGGCCCTGTCACAGAGCTTATACATCTTGACCCCGTATCTGGCACGCTTGCTGGGAAGGTACTGTTTGAATGACAAGCTGCCAGAAAACTTAATCAGGGACTCATCAATGCAGACAACTTGATGGGGGTAAACAAGTCTGCAAAACGTTGGTGAAGTGGTTTACGAGGGGCCGAATTTTGTAGAGCCGATCGTATCCAGGGTCTCCACGAGGACGACAGAGTTCATTGTCGTTGAAGTGCATGAACGGCAAAATCTGCTCGTATCGTGCCCTGGCCATGGAGGCAGAGAACACGGGCATATGGTAAATTGGGTCAGTGGACCAATATGACCGCAACTCACTCTTTTTATTTATGCCCATGTTGAGGGAAAGGCCCAGAAAGAGCTTAAATTCAGAAACCGTAATTGGTTTCCAATCTCTGGCAAGGGAGGACTGGAGAATAGTGGCGATGTGTTGACCAGCGTACAAATTGCTTTGGTCCACAATAGATCTAAAGAGATCTTCGGTGAAAAACAGCGAATAAAAATCCAGTGGCGTAAAATCAACTGTTTCCACCTGAATTCCGGGTTGGCCAGTGAATGGGGGAAGTACGGGTGCTGCAGAAGTGGTGGGTACCCAATTCGGATTGGCGAATGCAGCAGGAAGGGCACTATGGGCACGACGGGCCTGTGTTCATCTTCTTGGTGGCAGCGGGACACTACTTGTGCTTGCCACCTCGCCAGCTTGAACTGCACTTATGGGACTCGCCACGTCACCAAGTGTTACTGCAGTGCTGGATGTACAACCAGGGTGTACTAGGCCGCTGGTGCTTGCCAGTTCACCAGAAGGAATAGCGGCACTAGTACTTCTCTGCTCCATACGAGGTTCTTGCACTTCAAGGACAGAAGAAGTTCGGGGTCTGGTACGCCTGACCTTAGCAGGGACCACAACTCCGTCGTCAGAGCTATCTGTCATGGAGCCGCAGTCCTCTACAGGATCGTATTCTGAGCCTGAATCTGACAGATGAGTGACTTCCTCTTCACTATCTGTCATGCTTAGAAACGTGTAGGCCTCTTCACTAGTGTACCTTCGATTTGCCATTTTGGGCTCTAAATTTAGGGGTACACTAGTAAGACTCACAGGCAAAAAAGCTTCTGACTGTAAGCGACTGATTCAAAACGCTACCAAAAAACTGTTAGCGATCGCAGGGATCAGGCCTGACTCTGCGAACGCTGCAGTTATGTGTGCTTAGTGTTTTGTAAGTGACAGTTTTCGATCGATACTGCACTTGGGTGGGCTGGGCTGGGCTGGGCCGAGGAGCAAAACGCAGGTACTAGCAGGTATCTGGGCTGATCCCACTAACACTGCGTTTTTGGGAACCCTAAACTGCTGGGGATGCTAGTATAGATCTGATCGGATCAGATATCGATCCGTTCAGATACTATAGCACTAAGGGAGGTGTATGCTGCGTGCATGGGTTTTAGCGGTACTGGCGCTAACCTGACGCTGCCTGGGGCAGACCTTATCTGATCCTAAAAACGTAACTTATATCACCGCCGGGCAATTAGGGGGTTAAACCTTTATAAGGTAATAAACGGCGGGTGCCCTAAAACTGTGATAAACTATAATAAACTATAAAAAACAAACTAACTAACCAGCGTCACCCGTAACACTTATACGGTGATCGCTGGTGAATGGGCAATCAGGGGGTTAAAACCTTTAGTAGGTAGTATATGGGGGTCCCTGTCACTATAAAACACTGACAGCAAACCTATATACTTACCTCCCTAACTAGCGTCACCTGTGTCACTAATACTGCGATCAGAAAAACGATCGCTTAACGACACTGGCAACGGGGGTTGATCAAGGGGTTAACCTTTATTAGGGGGGGTTAGGGGGGTACCCTAGACCTAAAGGGGGGTACCCCAGACCTAAAGGGGGCTAACCTAACTGCCCTAACACTTATAACTGTCACAAACTGACACCAATGCAAAAAAAAAAAAACTGCTATTGGTGTCAGTGTGACAGGGGGTACAGGGGGGTGATCGGGGGGTGAAAAGTGTGCCTAGTGTGTTCTACTGTTAGTGTAGTGTTGGTGTAACTTACATTGATGTCTTCTCTCCTCGGCGCCGGAACGAAAAGACCGGCTCGAGGAGGGATGACATCACTTCCTCTCCCTCTGTTTACATTACAGAGGGAGAGGAAGGATTTTCATTCGCCAGGAGCGATCGGGAGGGGGTGGCCAACAATGGATGGCCTCCCCCTCACCTTACATCGCCCGCGAACTAAAGCCGACCGCCTCTGGCACCGGGGGGGGTCTGATCAGACCCCCTGCCCGCGGGAAGGCAATCACGTACCAGGTACATGATTTTGCCTACCCGTGCCATTCTGCCGCAGTATATCTGCGTGAGGCGGTCGGCAAGTGGTTAAAATCCATACCAGACCTGATGGGTCTGGTAAAGATTTTGAGGGGGGCCCCATGCCATTTTTTTAAAAAATTTTGGCCGGGGTTCCCCTTAATATCCATACCAGACCTGAAGGGCCTGGTATGGAATTTAGGGGGACTCCCCACGCCATTTTTTTTTTTTAATTTTGGTTCGGGGATCCCCTGTGGAGAAATCCCATGCCATTTTTATCAATGAACTTTTATGTGTATTGTCGGACCGACAATTCATTAATAGCCGCGAATAGTTTTAAATGACTTTTTTGCCTTTGAAATGTCATTTTGCTGTCAGACTGTTCTAAACACGGGAAACATGCGCCCCTTTACAGGCATACTATAGACACCCCCCAGGTACGAAATTTAAAGGAATATTACACTTTTATAGTTTCATTTTAAGCATTATTAAAATCACTGCTCCTGAAAAAACATCCGTTTTTAAAACTTTAATTTTGCATTGATCCATGTCTCCTGGGGCAGGACCCAGGTCCCCAAACACTTTTTATGACAATACCATGCATATAAGCCTTTAAAAGTAGCACTTTTGATTTCTCCCATAGACTTTTAAAGGGTGTTCCGCGGCTTTCGAATTTGCTGTGAACAACCCAAATTGTTCACTGTTCGGCGAACTGGCGAACAGCCGATGTTCGAGTCGAACATGAGTTCGACTTGAACTCGAAGCTCATCCCTAATCATCACACATTATTATCTAACCGAAGGTTCGCTCTGTTGGAGGGGATATTGTTTCCATGGAACATTCACACATATATGGTGGAGTTGTCCAAAAATACTAATTTTATGGAAAGGAATAATTGATAATATTTTTAAAATAACATGAATGTGCGTGCCCATGGAGCCATGGACATGCCTATGGGATTGTAAGCAGTAGGCAACTCAAATATTTATTACAAATTGAAAACAGACCACTGAATTGGATGAATAACAGCCACAGCTTTATTATGTTTTTTTTTTTAAATTACAAGTATCCATTTTGAACATAACCAATAAATAATTTTAATAATCTCATATCAAAGTACATAATATTTCAAACACGGCCCAGCCACTACGGCTTAGGCCTCATAATTCATTACTTTCAAAAAATGTTATCTATTCCCCCCTGCTCTTTCTTATGTAGAAAAGGGAGGGGTCCCACCTCATAATAAGCCATGACAAGGGATGAGGGGGCAGGGAGCTGTCCTGTTTATCCCTTCTGGGGATTGGCAAAAACCTATGCCTTTTTATAAGGGCCCCAGGAATTCTAGAACCTTCCAGTCCTGAATGACCCCCTGAATTCTGGAATGTTCTTGGGAATCAGCTGACTTTGCTGGCCTATCATAAACTTCCCTGTCATTCTACTATTTTGGAGAGCTAGAAACTTCACCACCTCAATCCCATGAGGAAAAGGAAGGGCCTTGAAACCAGTGTTCCCTGTTTTTTCCCTTTACATGGGATTGTAAGTGGTAGGCAACTCAAACAATTATTACAAATTGAAACCAAACCACCGAATTGGATGAATAACAGCCGCAACTTTATTATTTTTTTTTTGCAAATTACAAGTGTACCATTTTGAACATAACCAATAAATACTAATCTCATATCAAAGTACAGAATATTTCAAACACGGCCCAGCCACTACAGCTCAGTCCTAAAAATTTATTACTTTTAACAAATGTTATCTATTTCTCCCAAATGGCAGGCGGGATGATGAACATGAGCCTGTGGCTTGTTCAATGCAAGACTGAAAATTAAGATTGAGGATATCTAATTCTATGTCGGACAAGTGAATCCCATCGTTACAGTAAAGCCCTGGCAACCCGCCCTCCAAATCAACGTGCCTAAATAAAAGCCCTACTGGAGGGACTAAATATTTGTGAATATTCCGATTGATTCATTTTCAAATTTTTTCAAAAAGTCTCAAAAGGAATGAATGTAGCCATCGAAGCCTTTGGATAATCTCTGAAAATAAAATCACTTTAGGAGATATTAGGTGTAATTGTTGAATAGTATGCTGAATATTAAAGCTCACATCCAGTGTTTTAACTTGACCAATATCATTGCCTCCTAAATTAATATTGATAACATCAGGCTGAGGCCAACAGTTAAACAATCTTCCCAATTCGAACTGCAAGTCACCCCAGCTCATCCCTCACCGGCCACTCCAAAAAACCTGAAACAATGCAGGATCCAGACTCAAGTTAGATGAATAACTTCTGGCAGACGCTCTCTTCTGAGCCCATAAAATGTATGAGTGACCGAGAATGCTATGTATGGGCAACCTGCAAATATTAAACAAATTGGTTAGGACAAATATACAACTTATATGAATTTGATCTCCATCTACCTAACAATATTACCTTCCCTAAATTCAAGTTTAGCTGCCTCTGTTGCCACGCCTATTCGAAAAGAATGTGAGGACAGTTTAAATTATTTCAAGTTTGTTCAAACTGAAATCTAGTCAGAGGTGACCCGTCCGCATGTATAAACAATAGTTCTTGAGAAGGTGGTCTAATGAATAAGTATTGTTGTAAAAGAAAAATAGGACATATATTGGAATTGGGGCAAGAGTTTAAAGAAATCCATTGTACTCTGCCAAAACGGTCAGTCTTACTTTTAGGGAGGAAGACTCTAAGTTGTCTGTCCCTAATTACTATGTTCTTAAGCTGTATACCATCTCTATCATTCTTTGAAGCGGCCATCACCTCGGATAATCGAAATGCTTCAAAAAAACAGTAAAGAAAACTCTGCTCTAAACACAGTAGACTCAAAAGCAGAGGAACAAACTGCTTCTGTGATAACACAAGATTTTGATAAAGTTTCAGGAGTAATGGAGGCTCTGTTGTCTAGGGAGAAGCTAACCTTTTTTAAACCATTCATGGCCTATTTAAGTGAAAAAAAACTTAAACAAGTCGGTAGAGAATGCAATCTAAGGAAGAAGGAAACTGGCTAAAATCTTAATATAAGACCAAGAATAATGTTTTGCCATTAAATTATTAAGAAATATTAATACTATTTGTTCTGAAAAGGAAGACAGATCCAAATCATTAGTTCTTAAAAATGACAACCATAACATCCAGGCAGACACATAACTCAACCAAGTAGATTTAGCTATAGATCGTTGTATATTAGCAGACACTATATCAGCTCTCACAAATGTCGAGGGCATGGTACTCCACATAATTCTGCCTCTGGCATCAGGGAAAAGAAGCGATCTGGAAGCGAGAAGCGAATCTGCCAACAAATTCTCTTTTCCTAGAACATAACAAGCTTCAATACAAATATTTAACAACAAACTTTTAAAAACGAAATATGCCAAAAGCTTAATAACTGGGTGGGACTTCAAGGGAGGGCAATTGATAGCAAATAACACTCCCTCGCTATCGGTACTTACAAGTAGACATCTATCCCGGAAGTGATCACCCCAAATTTCAACAGCTGCTATTATTGAAAATAGAGAAGCCGGTTCTGCTTTCGCCAATAGAGCTCCTCTAAGTGTGGAAATCGCAGCTTCAAAGGATGCATAAGATACAGATGTCAATGACGGGTATACTTGGTCTTTAAGCAAGCTGCCATATGGGTAGGATAGGTGCTGAATCAATCTAGCCTTGTTAGGTTCTTTCTTTGGCATTATACCAAGCGAGGAAATGTGGAGATTAACAAGCAGAGAACTATGAAATGGACCTGCTTTTCTACCTAAAGATATCTCTTTATTTATTTCTTTCTCCTTTACTATTAATGACACATTATTAACCGAAGGGAGGTTATCTATAGGAACACAACCTCTACCATTAAATCGTGGTAGCGAGAAACCTTTTGAAAAGCCTTCAATTATTAATGCTGCTGTCTGCCTGGGTAATCCTTGAGCCATGGGAGCATGTTTCCCAGAATCCCTGAAGTTTTGGCTTTTTTATGCAGGATCCCTGGTTTGTTGTAATGATGTAGCTGACATCTTGCAAAAACATTTTACTATTGGGTGAGAACCTGCACAAAAAGCACACTCGGGCCTATATTTACATGAATGCATCCATTTGTATTGGTTGTTTCTTCTTCCATTTTATCCTCCTTTTTGTCTGATTTGTAAATAAAATCTTTGGAGGAAGGCAAAAAAGACAATAGATCACTGTAGTTACCTCTCCATATCTTTTCTTTAACACTAGCAGGTAAGCAAAAACCTAATGGAGACATGACACAAGGCATAACCTCCCTGCCGCACATTGCTGGGATGCCTGGCATTGCTTCAGCCAATGTCGTATGGCCAATAGATTTACCTGATCCAGCCGGGGTAGAAGTAACATTAGTTACTGCACCAGAATTAACTGAAAAGGAAGCTGTAGGGTTTTTACAATATCCACATTAGAAGGTGCCCAAATAGAAGCAGCCTCACTTGGAAGAACAGTAGAAGCAGTATATGAAGGTAAAGACATATCAGCTATTAGCTTATTTATAGAAGATGACAGAGCTGCTAGCAGCTGTATGTTGTTAGATTCACCCTGCCTAGGCTCTGTAGGTGCTGCAAACTCTGGCTGCTGGGCTGTACAGACCACTTGGTAGTCTGGTCTGAATATCTCTGCTATGTTCCTCTAGGTGCTTGTTGAGGTGCTGGCTGAGGCGCCTGCCCCGGATGACTCTGGCAGCGATGTTCCGGCATCTTTCTGCCTTATGGGTTGCCTGGGCGACGCTCCACAAATCACGCCCACCGGCCTCCTCTGGCTTAGCCCACCGCCACATCCGCTAGCCACCTCACAGATACTTGCCGCGTGCTGCCTTCCTTATGGGGCAGGCCTGGCTGTTCCAATCGATGAGGCTGACGGTGGAGGTGGGCTGTAGCTTTGGCACTGAATTTGCCTCCTCTTCCTATGACCAACATATGGATCTCCGCCTCTTTCGTCACACCGCTGGCCCGGATCCAGATCTTCATCCGAGGGATCTACTTCCTGTTTTTGCTGGGTATCTTCCCCTTGTTGCCGCTGCTCCACTCTCCTCGCCAAGGGGTCTTCAGGTGTGCCAGCGGGCTCTTCATCTGTTCCCTTCACCTCCGCTCCTGAAGATAGGGAGAGGCACCTCTTCAGTCAACTTTCATCTTCGGCTCCTGCCTGCTCTAACAGCTGGCGGATAAAAGTCTTCAGGTCGGCAGATGGATTAAAAAGGACAATTGTATTGTAGTCCTTTATGCTTAGAGCTGTCCTGTTATTCTATTCTGGGGACTGGCAAAAACCTATGCCTGGTGCCCCTTTTTATAGGGGTTCCCAAGAATTCCAGAACCTTTCAGGGGATCAGGTGAACTATTCTGACCTATCCTGAATGACCCCCTGGATTCTTGGGGATCAGCTATTTTGGGAAGCTAGAAACTGCCACTGCCCTAATCCTATAAGGGAAAAGGGGGGCCTTGACACTGACTTTCCCCCCTTTTTTCCTTTACACTCTCTAACACAGACACTTTGGTACCACAATACAGGAGATTAATCACTAATACCTTATTTAATAAATGCAGCTAAAGGGTTTAGACCTGCACACTAGATTAAAAAAAACACTCCTAGCAGGCATCCACCGGCGTCCTTTTTTTTTTAAATTGTTTATTTATTAAGTATTTTCAAGTATACAGAAACAGAGTATACATTCACATAGAAAAGTCATTGAAAGCAGTATAGTCAAACAAAAGTTTTGTAGCTTATTATACAGTAAGAAAAAATAACAAAAAGTGTCAAATGATTCTCAGACATTACATATACATCATGGTAAAAAAAATAAGAGGGTCAGTTAGTGAAACAAAGCAATGTTATGGTCATTGGCATAATTTTATTCATATAATAGAGGAATCTGTCATTTCACCTCATTAACTCTGGACTACCTGGGGATTCTCTATGTTGTATTCAGAGGAGTCCCAGTGTCCCCATATAGTATCAAATCTGGGGAGGGAGTCATCAATTATGGCTGTGATATGTTCCATCCTGCGAATATCTGCGATGGTTGACAAAAATTGTGCAAAAGTAGGGGGGGTACTGGCTAACCAACATTGGGGTATAACCGTTTAGCCGCTAATAAAATGAAGGCCATCAGTTTCCTGAGGGTTTTTGGCGTCTTTGGGAGGGGCAGGCCTAGTAAGAGATGTATAGGTTGGTGGGGTACAGAGATATTTTGGACCTTTTCCAGAAGGGCATGAATCTGTGACCAGTATGGCACGATCAAAGGACATTCCCAAAATATATGGAAATGGGTGCCTAGAGATGAACTACATCTCCAGCACTGCCCAGAGGTAATCAGTTTCTGTCTTAATAGAAATTCCGGGGTCCTGTACCAGAACATCAGTATTTTATAGGTTGTTTCTTTCTGAGTCACACATCTAGATATCTTAGATGCACTTTCCCAAATATTTTTCTATTCACTTAATAGGATAGGTCTGTTTAAGATGTGGGACCATTTCCGCATATATGTGTGAGTCTGCGCTGTGGTGGGAGAGACAGCATGTAAAATTTTATAAATAGTGGATATTAGATGAGAGTCGTGAGGACCTCTGGAGCACACCATTTCAAATTCTGTAGGTATAGATATGGTTAATTGTGGTACTTTGGTGGAAAAGAAATGTTTGATTTGTAGAAAAGAGTAAAAAAGGTTTTTCTGGATTTTATATTTAGGTTGTAGGTCAGGAAAAGAGAGGAGTTTACATGTCACTGGGTTAACCAGGTGACGTAGTTGAAAAATACCGGCTTTTGTCCATGGCAACATGGCGTTATAAGAAAGGCTATCAGGGATCTCTGGATTAAAGATAACATTTGTTAAAGGAGATAGGAGAACATGGGGATGAAAGCGTATATTTACTAGAGCAGCTTTTCCATATGGAAAGTGTAAATAGCATCGGGTTTAAGCTGATTTTACGTAACTGAAAGATGGATTTATATGAGGATGGCCATAGCATGTAGCATGGGTGTGCGGGTACTGTAATGCCCATTTCTATCTCAGACCATCTATTAGGGGTGTATCTAGACGTCCAGGAGGTTATTGCTCTGAGATGTGAAGCGTAGAAATACTTAATTATGTCGGGTGCTCCCAAACCTCCACCAGCTCGGGATGCAAAGAGTACCGAGCTAGCTATCTTATGGGATTTATGATTCCATATAAAGTTTAGGACATTTCGTTGGATTAGCTTTAATTGGGACATTGGAATCTTAACTGGAAGGGTCTCATAGAGATAGAGGAGCTTAGGAAGCACCGACATTTTGAGGACATTTATCCTTCCGAGAAGGGATAAGGGAAGTGTTGTCCATGTCTTTAATAATTTGGTAATTTCTATAAACATAGGAGGAAAATTGGCCTGAAAAAGAGTGGAATATGAGGCAGTCAGGTGGACACCAAGATATTTTAAGGAGTGGGGACACCATCGATACTTGAAATTTTCCTGTAAAGTCGAGAGCATATCTGTTGAAAGGTTAATAGGAAGGGCTTCAGTTTTGGTTGGATTTATTTTAAAACCTGAAATATTACCAAATTGATTTATAATTGCATGGAGAGAAGGAAGAGATATATGGGGATGGGTCAAAGTTAGTAGGATATCATCAGCGAATAAGGACAACTTGTATTCCCGATGTCTCAGCACCACTCCCCCTATGTCTGAGTGGGAGCGAATAGCTTCGGCCAGAGGTTCCAGACTTAGAATGAAAAGTAAAGGGGACAGGGGGCATCCCTGTCGGGTACAGTTACTTAGGGAGAATAGCGGAGAGACATGGGAAGACAGCTGTACCTGGGAAGTGGGCATGGAGTAAAGCGCTTTCAAAGCGTGTATAAAGGGGCCTGAAAATCCATATGTAGCCAAAATGGTGAACATAAATGACCAGTTTAGGTTTCTTAGTTTTAGTCAGTAGGTCAATAAGATTGATAGTTCTTCTAGTGTTATCTCCTGCGTGTCTAGTGGGAACAAAACCAACCTGGTCCTTATGTATGAGTGAGGGGAGAAGTAGGGATAGTCTGTTAGCTAAGATTTTAGTGAAAATTTTATAATCAGAGTTCAGGAGGGCAATGGGGCGATAATTGTCTGGTAGTGATAAGTCCTTATCTGGTTTTGGGATAACTGTAATAAAGGCATGGAGAAATTGGGAATGTGGGACAATCCCTGACATCAGAGAGGTAAACAGGCTTATCATATGGGGCATTAGAACTGATAGGAAGCTTTTAAAGTATGAGTAAGCAAGTCCATCGGGCCCAGGAGACCTGTGGGTCGGGAGTTGGTTAATAACCGCAGTAACCTCTGCAGCAGATATGGGTGCATTGAGTCCTGAGCGTTTCTCAGGGGAAAGTGTAGGGAGATTTAGAGACTTAACGAAGGCATCAAATTTTTCTTGAGTGAATTCGGAATTTTCATCTGTAGCCTAACAGTTATAGAGTTTTTGGTAGTAATCACCAAAGACCTTGGACATGTGTTGGGGGCAATAGGTGGGTTTACCATTGGGTTGTAGTATTAAATCAGGGATTGAGGCTGCGGGTCTTGGCTTTAATTTATTGACTAGCATTCTATGGGGCTTATTAGCAAATTCGTAAAATTTTTGCTTGGACCAAAGCAAGGATTTAGCAAATGTATTCAGATCTAGAGATTTGATGTGGTTACGTAATGATACCACCGATCTAAGGCGCTCCACCATGGGAAGGCTGACAAGGGACTCCTCTGCTTTAGATAGATCATGTAAAAGTGATGATCTTTGGAGAGCTTGGTCTCGTTTGAGACAAGAGCTTGAGGAGATGCATTCTCCCCTGAAAAAGGCCTTATGAGCCTCCCACAGAGTAAACCGAACCCTCGTTGAGTTCAAAGAATTCTGTCAGTTTTTTTGAAGATGGATATAAATATCAGGTATTTTAAGAAGGGTCTCATTAAGATGCCAATGACACGTCCTAGATGTAAGTTTGGTTAGGAGAAGGTCAAGTACTATGGGGGCATGGTCCGACCATGTAATTGTATTTATTTCTGAGTGAACTACATATGATAGTAAGGGCGCTGAGACAAAGAAGTGGTCTAATCTTGTATATAACTTGTGGGGGGGCGAATAAAATGTAAATTGTTTGGCAGTAGGATGTTTCGCCCTCCAAGTATCAAAGAGGTTGTGAGCTCTGATAAGTTTTCTAAAAGATGTAGCCAATTTTTGAACCTGGGGGGGTGGGGTGTGTGCACAAAGAGCTAATCTATCTTTAGTCGGGGACATGCACAAATTGAAATCACCCCCGATGACCATGAATGGTTGAGAAAAAGATTGCAGTTTTTCAAAAAATATCTGAAGAAATCCAATCTGTCCTGTGTTGGGTGCATACACATTGGCAAGGGTAAATGAGACATTTTCGTGATCACAGTTCAGGAGAACAAAGCGGCCTTGAGGGTCCAAATATGTTGATTTGACACGTATAGTAGAATTATGTTTCAGTAATATGGCCACTCCAGCCTTTCCAGAAGGATCAGATGCTATATAAGTGGTAGGGAAATGTTTGGAGGTAAATTTAAAAGAGCCCTCCGCCTTGAAGTGTGTCTCCTGAACTATGATCACTTCTGCTTTAGATGTCCTAAACTCTTTCAATGCCAGCCAACGTTTGCGGATGGAACCTAGACCTTTAACATTGCATGACAATATACTTACAGCCATAACTCAGTGATGTGAGTAAAGTATATATTACATTTAAAGGGTGGTAAAGGAACGTGTACCATGATGTAAAAAACATAGCAACAAAAACATCATTAATGATCATATGACAGTATTGTATAATTTTTGAAACATAACTGTGTTTTGAATATGGGTCAGAAAGAAAACCCATGTGTAGAAAAAAATAAATCGAAACAAGGGATTGGGAAATTAAAAAAAAACAAGAAAAATTTAAAAAAGGGGGGATCCAGGATAGGACCAAAAAGGATCTCTAGCAAACAGAAAAAAAGAATGAATATATACCAATTAGGTATTAGGCCTGAGGAACGTGAAAGCCTCAGGAAATCACGATCTCGATTCAAGACCATGTTAAGGGGGGGGCATGTCAGCCTACAAAACCAGTCGTGTAGGCCTCTGCCCAATCCAAACAGCTTATAAAAAAAAAAAAAAAAACAGGGAACCACCAAAATAAAGGTTTCGTGCAGGAATATAGCAAACAGGCAGATGTGTAAGGCACTTCAGGTGTGGAAGTTTGAATCTGAGCCCAGAGTCTCAGATCACATAAGTAAAAAAAAAAATAGGACCTACGTGTAAAGAGGGACTAAAAGGATATATCATAGGACATTTTCAAGTAGGGCCTTTGAATGGAGCAGCTCTTTGAGGAGTAGCTGGTGTCTTCCTTGACCTCTGGCGCACCGGGGTCCAGATTTTCCCAGGCGTGGTCATCTCTCGAGATGGTGGAATTTGTATCTGCAGGTCTTCATATGGCATGGGAGGGAGACCTAGGTTTTTTATAAAAGTCTCACATTATTGCAGGTCTCGCATGGAGTGTTGTGAACCATCTTTAATGACTGACAGTCGGAATGGGAAGCCCCAACAATAAGGGACTTGGTTTTGCTGCAAGTGAGAGGTAACTGGGCGTAAGGTGCGGCGTTTAGCCAGAGTGATGGGCGATAAGTCATTAAAAATTTGAAGTTTTGTGCCTTTGAAGTCAACCCTTGATCTGTTTTAAGTAGCAATGGTCAAGGCCTCTTTGCTCTCATAAAAATGGAAACGAGCGATGATGTCCCTGGGATTAGCATCTTGAGGAGGTTTAGGAGCCAGTGATCTATGTGCTCTATCTAGGCGCCATTCTATATCAGGAATATGAGGTACCAACATGACAAAGAGAGCAAGGAGGTAGGGTCGAATTTCTTTATCTGGTATGGATTCCGGGACTCCACGAATGCGTAGGTTCTGGCGGTGTTCTCGATTTTCAAGGTCCTCTTGCTGCATCTGTAATTGTAATTGCCTGTTTTTCAGGCCTGCATTTTCTTCCTCTAGGACATGGATATATTGAACCATGTCGTTGAATTTAGTTTCCAAATGATCTGTATGTTCACCTAGCTGATCTATTTCACCCCTAAGCTTGTGGGCTAGCTTATTTACTTCTCTGGTGATGTTATGGGTGATGCTGTGGAGCAGAGCTTGCAGCTTGGTATCTAAAATGTCCACTGTCACGGATAGTGATATTGCTCGGAAACAGGTGGTTGTGGGCGCTGTGAAGAGTCTTCAGTAAACAGAGAGGGGTCGACCAACAGGAAGTTGTCCGTTTGATTCATGGCTGTCTCCAGAGTACTTGAGGCCGGGGAGTGAGGCCTCGGTAGGTATTTCTCCATTGAGTGGGCTTGCCGGAGTGCGGCCTGCGAAGCTTGTTTTGAGTATATGGTGCGTTGGTCTCCAATTTTACCTATACACCGTTCGAAAGATAGCTATTGGGTTCCCTAAAAGGTTTGCGTGTCTCCCGGATCTTGAAAAAATAGCGTTGCGGAGCGGGAGATTCAGATATGCAGGCGGAGGCCAGAGTTTAAATCTCAGACGTCTTCCATTTTTGCAAGCTGCGCGTGCATCTTACATTTGTCGGTTGTAAGGGTAATTATTTAAGTGGCTGTTGAAGGGCATAGTATTCCCAGTGGTGGATACCATTGAGGGAGTGTAAAAAAGAGGATTATAATGGGTAGGGACAGTAGATAGGGACAGAAGCAGCTGGGTGTACCTGGAGTCCCAAGATGGCCGCCGGCCTCCGTGTGTAGGCCGAAGCCGCGGACTTTCCTATGGGCCAGGCCGGCCGTGTAAGCTCCGCTACGTCTGGGCCTAAGGAGTCCTCGATGATCACAGCTAATGGGGCAGTGGGTAGTCGTTGTCAGGTGTATTAACTGTGGGAGGATAGTTATAGGTATTCCACTACTCCCTGTGCCCAAGGGAGGAGGATACGGCCGGATCAATAGGCTGCAGGCTGCAGATGGTCGTCAGGCCGCGGTATGTCGGAGCTCACGGCTGGAGATCTACAGGCAACTCGACTCTGTTGTAGGCCCGTCTAGTGTCCTCCGGAGGTACGCTGCTGAAGAGTTGAAATGGGATGGTCGCTCAACCTCCGAGTCTCGGGAGCCGGCAGGCCTCAAAATGGCAGCGGGCCTCGAGCCCAGAGATCAGGGAGCCGGGCCGTACACAGCCGTGTAAAGTCCGTAGTGAAGAAATATTTAGCTGCAGTTGTGGTAATGAGTGTCCTGGAGAGTATGCTGTAGTTTTAAAAGATCTCCGGGGTGAGAGAGAGGGAGGATGGCAACAGATTTTTTCTGGCTGTGCAAAGCTCAACACAAGCATGTCTTCCTTGCTCTGTGTCCAGACACGCCCCCACCGGCGTCCTTTTTACAACCAGTGAATAGCTGGTTGTTAAGGAGCAGGCCAGCAAGCTGGCCACCATGTCCTTAACATAGGATGATCCACTGACAGCTGAATGTAAACAAAAGAATGCCAGCAATTTAAATTTGAGAAAAAAAACAGCATGGGGATCCCCCAAATCTATACCAGGCCTTTTGAGTCTGGTATGGATTTTAAAGGGAACCCCACACCTAAATTAAATAAAAACAGCATGGTGTTCCCCCCAATGCAGCCAGAAGGCCAGGTAAGGAACCTAGCCAGGAAAGTAGCATTCATTCAACAAGAAATATTGTAACAGATCCCTCTGTATATAATTATCAATTTGCTTTAATAAACTATTTGTAAGACTGCACTTAACAATCACAAGTGATTGACTTGAAGTGGTTGTAATCCTAAAAAAAGTTCCTGTCCCTTTAAGGCATGATATACAGCAGGGATATGCAATTAGTGGACCTCCAGCTGTTGCAAAACTACAAGTCCCA
Source organism: Lithobates clamitans (assembly GCA_037952925.1). Classification (NCBI taxonomy): domain Eukaryota; kingdom Metazoa; phylum Chordata; class Amphibia; order Anura; family Ranidae; genus Lithobates; species Lithobates clamitans. Next base: position 6,235,662 of record JBBGZY010000216.1, read on the forward strand.
TCAAGCCTCTGCCTTTGGGTGTCATGCTTGTGGCTGTAGTTCTGCAACAGCTGGAGGTCCGCTAATTGCATATCCCTGATATACAGCATTGTGCTTTTGTAGTGTCTTTTATCCCCTTCCATGTTGTACAATACCTGGTTGATCCTGCCTGGTCCTGCGTTCCCCTCTGTAATCAGACCACGCTTATCATGGTTGCTGATCCATGATAGCGTGGTCAGTTTACATCCCTCCATCATCCTGCTCTCTCCTTAGTATAATATCTCTGCATCTCCCCCCTCCTCCTTCCTGTCATTTCTGTAGTCTGTGTGTCGAGTCCTCCCCGCCCCTCCCCTCTCCTCTAGCATTAATTTCATTACTATTTCCTGGCAGCTGCTCCTCCTCTTCTCTTTGTTAAAGCTGCAGTGTCTATCTCAGTTGTTTTCACATGACAATCTTTTTAAACAATTTAACCACTTGCCGTCCGCCCTATTACAAAATAACAGCAGCAAAGTGGTTTGAATATAATGACCGGACGCCATATGACGTTGGCCAGGATGCACCGCTATTGCGTGCCCCCGGGGTCATGCACCGCGGCGATCGGGGATGGAGCTTGTCCCTCAGACACAGCGCGTCCCCGATCAGGGTAAACAGCCAATTAAATTGGCTGTTCAACATGTGACCGGCTGTGTCCAATGACAGCCCGTCATATGTCAAAACAAATCACGTTCACACCTAATGCGCACAGCCAGGGGAGCGCAGCGCGCCGTTTGGAGATGGCCTGTGTCCCTTGGACATAGCCCCATCCAGATCAGGGTAAACAGCCAATGAAATGGCTGTTTACCCACGTGACCGGCTGTGTTCAATCACAGTCGGTCACAAGTATAAACATTGTGGAGGTTTCCAGGGATCTCTCCTTTTCTCTCCTCACACACCGATCATGTGCGGAGAGAGAAGGAGAGATCTGATATCAGTGAGTGAAACATTTTATTACTTTTACTGTCTGCACAACAAGCACCCCCCCACCAATAAAGAAAACCTGTCGCAGCCCATCAGAACCTGTCACAGCCCATCTGGATCTGTCATAGCCCATCTGGATCTGTCACTACCTGCCATCAGCACCCCCATCGGTACCGCCATCAGGACCGCCATCGGTACCACCTGGATCTGACGGCCCATCTGTCACGGCCCCATCTGTTACAAAGGCCGCCATCGGTACCACCATCAGTACTGCCATTGGTACCATCTGGATCTGACAGCCCATCTGTCCCAAAGGCTGCCATCGGTACCGCCATCAGTACCGCCATCTGTACCAACTGGATCTGACAGCCCATCTGTCACACAGGCCGCCATCAGTACCACTAACATTACCGCTATTAGTACCACCATCGGTACCATCTGGATCTGACAGCCCATCTGTCATAGCCCATCTGTCACACAGGCCCGCCATCACTACCGCCGCACAGTCCCACCATAAGTACCAACACACAGGCCATCAGTAACCGGTCAGTACCATCACACTGGCCCGCCATCAGTAAGCTGTCAGTAGCACCACCAGTTCCTTCACACAGGCCCACCAAAAGTACCGCCATCATGTCCCAAAGAGTTTATACAACTGAGGAGGCATATAACATTATCCGATTCTGGTTTGGAATATGAGCCAGTGGAGGGTAGTGGATCAGAGTCCGAGGCAGAAAACTGCCCCTCCTAAAAGAGTAAGGGGATCAGGACCAAGATCAGAACACCTGTGTACCACCAGCAGCACCAGACCCCAGGAAGAGGAGCCCAGTACAAGTACTGGAATTGCACAACCAGCCCAAAAAATCTGGGCCCAGTCCTACCTTCCTGATGCCCTGGCAAACCCCTTATGGTTGCCTGCCAACTCAGGATCTGCTATAATTCCCTCTTTCACTGCACAGCCAGGTGTGCAGTCCAACACTTCAAATTTTTCACAATTTGACTATTTCTATTTGTTTTCCCCTGAAGATGTGTTGCAGTACATGGTGGACCAAACAATCTCTATGCAGAGCAATTTATTGCTGCCAACCCTAATTCATCCTACGCCCATATGTTTAATTGGCGACGTCTCACACTAGACGAATTCAAATTGGTTTTTGCCCTTACTTCTAATATGGGGCTTACAAAGAAAAACAAACTGCATGCCTACTGGTCCACCCACCCCATCCACCACATCCCCATATATTCTTCTGTCATGTCCAGGACACGGTACGATATGATTATGCGTTTCCTACATTTCAATAACAATTTGCAGTGCCCTTCCCAAGATCATCCCAACCACGACAAATTATATAAGCTTTGCCCCTAATAAATTCTTTTACCAAATGATTTTCTGAAGTGTTTATCCCCAACCAAAATATTTGTGTAGACGAATCCCTTATTCACTTTACTGGCCGGCTGCAGTTCAAGCAGTATATCCCAAGTAAGAGATCCAGGTACGGATTGAAATTGAATAAATTATGTGATCGAGCCACTGTGTACACATTTCGTATTTATGAGGGCAAAGAGTCCCAGCTCCATCCCTGTGAGTGTCCCACATATATAGGAACCAGTGGTAAAATTGTGTGGGACCTTGCATACCCCCTGTTCAAAAAAGGTTATCACTTATTATATGTAGATAACTACTCATTATATGTAGATAATTACTACAGCAGCTTGCCCCTTTTCCATCACCTGTATTGTGAAAAAACCCTGACCTGAGGTACCTTCCGAAAAAATAGGAGGGGCTTCCCACAGAATTTACTGTCAAAACGGCTACAAAAGGGGGAAGCCGCATTCATGAGGAATGAGGAGGTGTTGGCCATGAAGTGGCTGGACAAGAAGGATGTTCACAATATGACTACCATTCACAATGACACCTTGGCGGAGGTTCAGAGAAGACATGGCACCGTAATAAAGCCTGAATGTGTCCATGACTACAATCTGTATTTGGGGGGGTGGATTTAAATAATCAGATGCTACAACCATTTTTGTCAACCCGCAAGTCCAATTATTGGTATATCTATCTGTTTCATATGGCCATGTTCAATTCGTTTGTCTGCTATCTAAAATCGCCCGAAAACCAACCCATCACCTACCTCAAATATATTGAAAACATTGACACTGCCCTTATTTACCAGCAAGGACCCGCCCCAGGAAGCATTCGCTCTGATAGCGTGAGTCGACTTCATGAGCAACATTTTCCCTATAACATTCCCCCCTCAGAATCCGGAAGAAGATGCCAAAAGAGATGTCGTGTATGCAAAAGTGGAGGAGCTAGAAGAGATACAAGTCAATATTGTCCCCAATATCCCTCCCAACCTGGCCTGTGTATCGGTGGTTGCTTCAAAAATTATCACACATCCATCAGATATTAGTTCCCCTTATTAGTAACAGACTGCCATTTCTCCATTTCAAATACCTGTGTGAATCATTTGCCTGCCACCATGATTTTACCTTCCATGTTAACTGACCCTGGCCTATTTACCGACAATGTCTTTGCCTGCTGTTTTAACCACAATTCTGACGTCCACGTGCATCAACCTCAGCCTTTTTACCGACGATGCCTTTGCCTGCCGTTTTAACCACGTTTCTGACTTTCACGTGCATCGACCTCGGCCTGTTAAATCGACCATGTTTTTGCCTGCCACTTGGACTGATCTTTTGCCCTTCTACTTCAGTACACAGGGCTCTCACATATGTGAGGGTCTTCAGAATAGAGTTCTGAGTAGAGAAAATCTGTTTTCGTTTTTCTGTGTTCTCAGAACAGGGTCTGGTTGCCCGGAGGCTTCAAAGAGATTTGGGTGGGAGAAGCCTCTACCCCTGTCACCCTGGGCCTATGCTTGATGGTCCTTCCTGCTTCCTGGACCAATACTTTGGCTGTGCTGACCATATCGCTGCCTGTAATGACCCAGGACTTTATGGACTGTGTTTCTTTCTGTTGCCTGGACCAATGCTTTAGCTGTGTTGACCATATCTCAGCCTGCTGTCTCTACTGACTATGGACAATATTTCTGCCTGGACATCTCTGCCTGCTACCTGGACCAATGCTTTGGCTGTGCTGACAGTATCTCTGCCTGTACTAATGTACCCTCCCTGTGTGTGCTCAGCGCTTCGCGTGCGCCTCTGGACGCTGTTTTGCTGTCTCGGTGGGCAGAGTCGCTGAATGACATCACGGCGCATGTGCAGTAGCAAGTTGATGCTAACGGCAGTCATCTTGGTACACCCCAATCGGCTCTCATATATATATGAGGCTGACAGCTCATATGGAGACAGCTCATATGGAGCCAGCTTCCAGAGGGGAAACATCTCCATAAAGACAGTGCCCTCTATTTTCTTGGATAGGTACCTCTCCCTGCCTTGCTATATATTAAATGTAGCCTGGTCAAGGTAGTTCTAAATAAATATATACAAAGAAAAGGACAAACAGGAATCCATTGAATCAATGAAAAAATGATAAAGGATTCAATTCGGGATCTAGCCTTATCCCAGGATCAAATAGCTCCATCCACTAATGATAGAGCAATGGGGACATCCGTTCATCAACCAGAAGCAGATTCTAACTCTGAAGATGAGAGGGACACAGCAGAAGAAAACGCTTCAGCGTTTAATTTCAGATTAGTCAAACCTTTTGTTGTCGCAGTCAAAGACGCAATTCAATGGGCAGAAGACCCAGAAACTCCATCCAAGGCTAAGAGATATTTTCCCCACCTAAAGAAAAAGGTATCAGCCTTCCCTTTAATGGAAGAGATCAAATAGGTAGTTATGGATAAGTGGCAGAAAGTAGACAGGAGGCCCATCGCTTATAACCGTTTTCTCAAGCTGTATCCATTGGCAGAATCAGATGCTCAACTTTTTGATTCCATGCCAGCTGTGGACACATCAATCATGAGATTGGCCAGGAATACAACATTGCCATTGGAAGACGCAGTCTGCTTCAGAGATGTCCTTGATCGTAGGATCGACTCAAATCTTAAAAAACCTATCAAGAGGCGGGGGGAGCGTGCAAACCAGCAGTGGCTTTGACATCAATTTCTAGAGCCACCAGAGTTTGGTCAGATAATATCGAAACAGCCCTCAGGCAAGGCGTAGATTTGGGTGGAAACATTAAGGCACTCAATGATTTAAAGCTAGCCTCAGATTTTATGGCTGAAGCAGCCATAGATATTCTGAAGTGCTCCACCAGGGCTACGCTATATTCCATCATGGCCAGGAGGGCACTGTGGCTAAAACCATGGTTAGCAGACCCATCATCAAACAGACCTGGTGTTACATACCATATGACAGGAAATCTCTGTTTGGCGATAAATTGGATACGGCAATTAATAGAGTCACGGGGGGAAGAGTGGTCTAATCCCCCAGGATAGAAACAGGAGAAAAATATTTGCAACACGGCCGGTCACTCAACAAAGAACAAGGGATACCAGGGCATACTGCCTAGGTAGGGAGTACAGAAGAGGCTGGAAGGGTTCTCAGGCAAACTTTTTCAAAACGGGGAAGCCCAAGACCTCAAAATCCGTGAATGAGAACGAGAAGTCTTTTTGACTCCTTTCCCACCCAAGCCGGTCAGGTCCTTCGCTCAGGTTTGGGTGGAAAATTGAATGGATCAGTGGGTCACCTCCACAGTCCTTCCAGGCCATTTTTGGAAGTTCGGGAGCCGTCCTCTACATTTTACCATCCAGTCCACCAAAATCCCGAACTAATAAATTCTGTTTCAGTATGTGCAAATACTACTACATCAGCAAGCAAAAGTATTAGTGCTGGATTCGGAGAAGCACTCAGGATTCTATTTCCCAGTCTTTTTAGTCCCCAAGAAGTCGGGAGAATGGAGGCCTGCGTTGGATCTGAAAAGGCTAAACAAATACATTCATGTGGAACACTTTAAAATGGAGTCCCTAAAAACAGTGATATTGTCGGTACAACCAGGGGATTGGATGGTTTCCATAGACCTCCAAGATGCGTACCTTCACATACCTGTTCATCAAGACTTCCAGCCTTGTCTTTGGTTCAAAACAGGCAATCTTCATCTCCAGTTTCAATGTCTTCCTTTCAGAATCTTGACAACACCCAGAACCTTCACAAAGGTATTAGTGGCAATTTTAGCTCCCCCCCAGGAGAAGGGAATACGGTCCTACAATATTTGGATGACATACTGATCCTATCCCAGCACAGGAAGACTCTGAAAAGGCATGTGCAACTGGTCCTAAACACATTGATCAAATTCGGATGGCTGATCAATTACTCAAAAAGTCAACTCACGCCTACTCAGACAATAATATATCTTGGGGCATTATTCAACGCCCCGGAGAGAGCAGTGTCACTTCCACCAGAAAAGATCCCTATATTAATGGAGAAGGTAAAGAGGGCATTGGCAAGCCAGTCCATGCCAGCATCAGACTGTCTAAGTCTCCTGGGATCCCTCTCGTCATGCATACCAATGGTGAAATGGGCCAGGCAGCATCTACGGGGATTCCAATTAGGTTTCCTTTCACAGTGGAGGAAGAAGCACCGAGACCAGATGATACTGATTAATCTCATGATGAAGTCCAGCCTCTGGTGGTGGATGAGACCATCCAACCTTCTGGATTACTGCCCCCTTGGGCCCATCTCATGGATCACTCTTACATCAGACGCAAGCCGGTTAGGGTGGGGGGCACACTACAAAGATCAGTTAGTACAAGGAAAATGACAATTCAATACAGAAGGCATCGTATCAAACATCTTGGAACTGAGGGCAGCATATAATACATCTAGCTCCTCTTCTCAGAGGCAAGTCCATACTGCTGCAGATGGACAACAGGGAGGCGGTAGCCTACGTTCAAAACCAAGGGGGAATGCACAGCAGATCCCTAACCAACGAGGTAGCCCCAATTCTAACATGGGCCAAGAGGAATCTAGTCAATCTGCAAGCTTCCTATATTCCAGCTCCCGAACATCAATTGGCAGATCGCCCCTCGAGAACGTTCAACAGCAACAACGAGTGGTCTCTGAATCCCGATATCTTTCACTTAATATGTCAGCAGTGGGGCACCCCCCCAGCTAGATCTTTTTGCCTCCCCACACAACACAAAGACGCCTCTGTTTTTTTATGAGATTCCTATCCCCGAGGTCAGCAGGAGTAGATGTCCAACCTTGGGAATTTCAGTACTTACCTTTACATAATTTTCCTTTCCTGGTGCCTACCCATGGCAGCATACACCCTCCCTTATATAATCCTTAAGGTTCTGAAGATTTTTTTTAGAAAATGTAGGTAGGCAATTTAGTCATGAAGTTATTGTCAAATTATCAGACACATTTGAAAATATTATATTTGGTCTGTGCATTTAGACTCTGGTCATGAAGAGATTAGGTCAGGATAAATGTGATGAATAAAAATGTTGCGCCAATGGTTTCTTTATGTGCCAATTGAGCTGCTCCCCAAATGCTGTAGGTGATCTGCTGTGCAAAGTGTGTCTAGTGTTGGTAGGGGGCACTGTGACTATTGCTATTAATAAAACCTACAAAAAAATACGTTGTGAGCAATGCAAATCGAATACAATATATATATACAACAATGCATGTGATGAATCAATGTGATTAATAGAGATGTGAATAGTCCATATTCTTCAGTGAACTGTAAAAATAAAATAAACATGATAAATTCAATCAAAAGATGTAGATAGCCTCCACCGCTTTATAGACATCCAATGACACCCAACTTGCTCATATAATCTTTAGCTAAAAAGAAGGTCAGAGATTGCTTGTGTTGCAATCTTGCAGCCTGTATGGAATCCTGGACTTTCCAACCTGTGCTCTCATCTCCACCACAGCGGATATATGAGATGAGAAAAACAAGGAGGAACCAATAGTGTAATATTGCTTAGTTTATTTAAAACACCCAGCGGCGTTGGAACACACGCCAAATCCCAGCACAGACAGGGCAGAGTGCGGCTTCAATCTGGCCAATACGTGCTATCTCCCAGTGCCGGGACACAGGCACTAAATAATGTAAGCAGGCATTTTTATTTTTCTTGTGTTTTAAATAAACTAAGCAATATTACACTATCGGTATAGTGTTCTAAGAAGAAAGGCGCCGCTGTATTCAGTGCTCAAGCCCCTCCCTCCTTCAGCCAGCCGAAGATGAGAAGGGAGGCAGAGCGGCTGGTCTCTGTGTGGAGAGAGACCAGCCGTGCAGTGAGTGATGTCGCGGGGGGAGGGGGAGCGGAGCGGTCCGTGCTGACACATTCTCCTCCTCTCTGTGTCTCCTGCTGTGTACTCTTCTGTTCTCCACCCGGGCGGCGCGGCTGCACACTCTCCTCTCCAGCTGCCGCCCGGGTGTTTTTATCATTATGTACTGTACCCTAATGGAGGGGGGGGGGTCTGTAGTAATGGAGGAGGGGTCCTGCCCTGGGGGGTCATTACTAATAGAGGGGGGCTCTGTCCTGGGGGGTCTGTAGTAATGGAGGGGGGGGCTCTGTCCTGGGGGGGTCTGTACTAATGGAGGGGGGTCCTGCCCTGGGGGGTCTGTAGTAATGGAGGGGGGCTCTGTCCTGGGGGGTCTGTAGTAATGGAGGGGGGCTCTGTCCTGGGGGGTCTGTAGTAATGGAGGGGGGCTCTGTCCTGGGGGGTCTGTAGTAATGGAGGGGGGCTCTGTCCTGGGTGGTCTGTAGTAATGGAGTGGGGGTCTGTAGTAATGGAGGGGGGTCCTGCCCTGGGGGGTCTGTAGTAATGGAGGGGGCTCATGCCCTGGGTGCTATGTAGTAATGGAGGGGGTCTGTAGTAATGGAGGGGGGCTCTGTCCTGGGGGGTCTGTAGTAATGGAGGGGGCTCTGTCCGGGAAGGTCTGTAGTAATGGAGGGGGGCTCTGTCCTGGGGGTCTGTACTAATGGAGGGGGGTCCTGCCCTGGGGGGTCTGTACTAATGGAGGGGGGTCCTGCCCTGGGGGGTCTGTAGTAATGGAGGGGGGCTCTGTCCTGGGGGGTCTGTAGTAATGGAGGGGGGCTCTGTCCTGGGGGGTCTGTAGTAATGGAGGGGGTCTGTAGTAATGGAGGGGGGTCTGTCCTGGGGGGTCTGTAGTAATGGAGGGGGGCTCTGTCCTGGGGGGTCTGTAGTAATGGAGGGGGGCTCTGTCCTGGGGAGTCTGTAGTAATGGAGGGGGGCTCTGTCCTGGGGGGTCTGTACTAATGGAGGGGGGTCCTGCCCTGGGAGGTCTGTAGTAATGGAGGGGGGGGGGCTCTGTCCTGGGGGGTCTGTAGTAATGGAGGGGGGCTCTGTCCTGGGGGGTCTGTAGTAATGGAGGGGGGCTCTGTCCTGCGGGGTCTGTAGTAATGGAGGGGGGTCTGTCCTGGGGGGTCTGTAGTAATGGAGGGGGGCTCTGTCCTGGGGGGTCTGTAGTAATGGAGGGGGGCTCTGTCCTGGGGGGTCTGTAGTAATGGAGGGGGGCTCTGTCCTGGGGGGTCTGTAGTAATGGAGGGGGGCTCTGTCCTGGGGGGTCTGTAGTAATGGAGGGGGACTCTGTCCTGGGGGGTCTGTAGTAATGGAGGGGGGCTCTGTCCTGGGGAGTCTGTACTAATGGAGGGGGGTCTGTATTAATGGAGGGGGGGTCTGTCCTGGGGGGGTCTGTACTAATGGAGGGGGGGTCTGTCCTGGGGGGGTCTGTACTAATGGAGGGGGGTTTTCCTGGGGGGGTCTGCACTGTGTAAGGTCTGTACTTAGGGAGGGGTTTATACTTAGTGCAGGTTCTGCACTGATGGAGGGGGTCTATACTTAGTGGAGGGGGTCTATACTTAATGGAGGGGGTCTGTACTGAGGGGCGATTATAGTTGGTGGAAGGGGGGTGACCCCAACCATAGTGATGCCAATGCAGCTGCGGGCTCTTCTTTCCCCCCTCCCTCTCCCCCCTCCCTCTCCCTCTTGCGCACGCTGCTGTACTAGTGAGCAGCACTTGCCAGCACAGCTGCCCACTATGTATCTTCCCCTGCCTTCATATACCCAGGGAAGAAACAGAATAGAAAAAGGAGCAGAGAAGAGGATTGTGGGACATGTAGTCCCGAGGACTGGCAGCCCCACTGTAACACAGAAACTGCAGCTCACACAGCATGCTCAGCTAAATGGGAGAGAGAGAGAGATACAGGAGCCTGGGAAAGCTTTCAGGGAAATACACCCAGGACTCCAGAGGGAGCGGACAGTGCTGAGAGAACCCCGCTGACCTGCGCCACCAGAGGGAAAGCCACACAGCCTAGCGCCATCCCTGGCAGAGAAAGGAATGGAGTCATTGCCGGAATATAGATCTGGGCTCTACACAGCGGAGTCGCCACGGGCAATTCAGAGTGAGCTGACTCCTGATCAGAGGAACCACCGCTGTATCGCTGGGTCAGGTGAGAGGGCCGATCGGCCATTATCTACTAACGTTCATAGGAAATGCAGTCTCTGATCATCTCCTGTAGTATGTCTGCAGTCTCTGATCATCTCCTGTATTATGTCTTCAGTCTCTGATCATCTCCTGTATTATGTCTGCAGTCTCTGATCATCTCCTGTACTATGTCTGCAGTCTCTGATCATCTCCTGTATTATGTCTGCAGTCTCTGATCATCTCCTGTATTATGTCTGCAGTCTCTGATCATCTCCTGTAGTATGACTGCAGTCTCTGATCATCTCCTGTACTATGTCTGCAGTCTCTGATCATCTCCTGTAGTATGTCTGCAGTCTCTGATCATCTCCTGTAGTATGTCTGTCTGCAGTCTCTGATCATCTCTTGTACTATGTCTGCAGTCTCTGATCATCTCCTGTACTACGTCTGCAGTCTCTGATCATCTCCTGTACTATGTCTGCAGTCTCTGATCATCTCCTGTACTATGTCTGCAGTCTCTGATCATCTCTTGTATTATGTCTGCAGTCTCTGATCATCTCCTGTAGTATGTCTGCAGTCTCTGATCATCTCCTGTATTATGTCTGCAGTCTCTGACCATCTCCTGTACTATGTCTGCAGTCTTTGATCATCTCTTATATCCTGTCTGCAGTCTCTGATCATCTGTAGTATGTCTGCAGTCTTTGATCAACTCCTGTATTATGTCTGCAGTCTCTGATCATCTCCTGTACTATGTCTGCAGTCTCTGATCATCTCCTGTATTATGTCTGCAGTTTCTGATCATCTCCTGTAGTATGTCTGCAGTCTCTGATCATCTCCTGTATTATGTCTGCAGTCTCTGATCATCTCCTGTAGTATATCTGCAGTCTCTGACCTTCTCCTGTACTATGTCTGCAGTCTTTTATCATCTATTATATCCTGTCTGCAGTCTCTGATCATCTCCTGTAGTATGTCTGCAGTCTCTGATCATCTCCTGTAGTATGTCTGCAGTCTCTGATCATCTCTTGTACTATGTCTGCAGTCTCTGATCATCTCTTGTACTATGTCTGCAGTCTCTGATCATCTCCTGTAGTATGTCTGCAGTCTCTGATCATCTCTTGTACTATGTCTGCAGTCTCTGATCATCTCTTGTAGTATGTCTGCAGTCTCTGATCATCTCCTGTATTATGTCTGCAGTCTCTGATCATCTCCTGTATTATGTCTGCAGTCTCTGATCATCTCCTGTATTATGTCTGCAGTCTCTGATCATCTCCTGTATTATGTCTGCAGTCTCTGATCATCTCCTGTATTATGTCTGCAGTCTCTGATCATCTCCAGTATTATGTCTGCAGTCTCTGATCATCTCCTGTATTATGTCTGCAGTCTCTGACCATCTTCTGTATTATGTCTGGGGGCTCTTTCTAACAGACTCTCTAACAGAAGCCCTCTCTGTGTGCATCAGAGAGACTCCCCTCCAGATCTCATTAGTGTACCCTCTTCCTGTATTTTCTTTATTAAAAGATCACAGGAGGATCCCAGGGTAACAAAGACTTCTTAGGGGAGCATCTCTGTGTTTGAGTCGTTGCCATAGAAACATTTGTAAAGGGGAGGAGTTGGTAAGATGACCACGCCCATGTGGGGGCGCCAGAAATATTTCTGCACCCAGGCGCCGGTGACCCTAGGATCGGCCCTGATGAACATGTGTGTGTTTGTCATCTGTCTGCCCTCCCTCTCTTGATTCTAACATAATTATAGTGTCCGTTTTCTTATTGTGATCACAATTCATGATTGTATGTGACTGCCTCCTAGTCATATATTCATTTTTATCTCCTTTTAATAATAATCCATTATCAGCAACACTGGGCTTTACAGATATCTATTATTATTTATTGGTTCAAATTACCATTCAATCTACTAGTAACATTAAGCCCTCTAGAATTACCATCCAATCTATTAATAATATTAAGCCCATTAGAAATAATTGCTCATCAAGAAAAGCTTTTTCAATTTTTCATATTTTTAGGTGTATTACTTGTTATGATCTGCACTTGTATGTGTGCCAATTGCTCTCTGATTGCATTTTCACAAACACCAATTAGTGCCGCCCACATTGTGAGTCACATTCCCCTCCCCTCCTTTGTTAACTTTCTGTATTATGGCCCCGGATGGTTCCTCCATAGAAGTCCATTGAAAAAGGAGCGCGGCTTGTCGGAATATCGCAGTGCGCTTGCTCCCAAAATGTGTCCACTACGAGTGCCATCATCCTCTGCAGCCATCTCTGCCTTGCACCTCACACCTCGTTTTGAGTTCCTCCACAGCAGCCAGCTTTTCCATCTACAGCGGTGGACACATACACAGACAGTGCCAGAGCGTGGAAGATTGAGGGAGCAGGAAGCAGGAACGTCACCAGGACTTACCCTTGCGGGGACCTATATGCTTGTATTTACCACTCAAATGTGAGTTCATGCACTGTATGTGTTATTAAAGTTTTTTTAAAAAAAGTCTACACCTTGTTTTTTCGCAGTACTTTTGGAACCCGGTTTCAGTTACTATATGGCGGCAGCCTTGAGTGTTTTTGGACTTTTTATTTTCCAAATAATATTATCTATTATCTACATGGACTTATAGACTGTGTATTCCACAACAGATTTGTGTTGCTATTGGGAGATTTAAGGTTCTAAGACATTGTACCTTTACTTGTATTTTGTCTGTATGTACTGTGACAGTATGCAAAAAAAAAAAATGTTATTCAATTTTTACATTTTTTTTTCTTTGCTCAGTGTCACCATAACAGTATACTACATAGGGGGGGGGGGTAAGGGATATTTTTTTTTTGCTTAACAGGTACAGGTAGCCAGGTGCCGTGTGAGTGCTATGAGCCAATATATAACCAAAAGAGAAAATCTCTCTCCTGCGCTCAAGTGTCTAGATTATCAGTGTGTGATAAGGCCAGTAGGCTTTAGTGGTATCTGGCATCTTGCAGCCCTCTTCAGAATGTTGGGCATTCAAAAACTACAAAAAGGAAACAAAAAGAAGAGAGGGCGCACCGACCTAGCGCATTACCACTGGTAGCGTTTATTAAAAAGTAAAATAACAAGTAATATACTCACAAAAGAGCTTGAATACAGGCATGGACATAGACTGCAGGTATGCAGTAACAAACACCAGGATGAAGTGGGACCGGACATCAAGTAGATGCGGCAACGGCTAACGCGTTTCGGGGGCGAGCCCCTTTCCTCAGAGCCTAAGCGGGTGGTAGCTGCTCACAGGTAAGAGCTCCTCTATATATGTGTGCATACATGCAACCAAGCCTCCCAATGATCACCAGCACCAGCCCACCATGGCCACTCCCACTTCCAAAAAGCAAAATGTCCCAATGTTGGATCAAGTAAGGTTAATCACTTCCCTCATGTACACCAACATTTATTTACTATATATTGTTTTGAGAGGGCATGTGTGTATACATACACATATATGGAAAGCCTTTAGTTGAGGTCTGCCTTGCGATTTATTATGTGTTGCAATGCAGTATATAGATGCGTATGCGACTTTCATTTTATTTTATTTAATTTAATTTATTTTATATTTGTTTTTAACAACATATAAATATTAAACATTTTTATGTAGGTTTTTTCAATATATTGTTGCGGATACATTTCATATCTGCTAATAATAACTGTTTCCACACTGACTACAATGATTAGTCTATTAATATAACAATACAATTTTATGCAATTGTATATTCTTAATAAGGGACTCTCTGGCGATTGCTCGGTAAGCTGATCTCCTCTGTGTATTATGGCTATGTTGCCTGTGTCCTTTGAATCATTCCCGGCATCAGCATTAGTCTCTCCCCCCTCTGACCCTCCCCTCCTCCCTCCCCTTCCCCCCCCTCTGATGATGTGGTTCTAATACCATAGCATCAGCAATGTATAACATTATGCTGAGTCAACCCAGGTGACGACCAGCCTCACACATCCTTTCACATCTGAGAGCCTGCGCAGAGGATATGCGTGCGCACCCATACATTCTCGCTTACAGTGAGTATGGGCTGAAATGGTCGGAGGTAGAAGGGTGGAACGCATATCCACCCACACTTCCGGCCTGTGTCCATTGCGCATGCACGGGCAGAAATGACGCTTTGGGTAGCCGGATATCGCCGGTGGAGCGCATTTGTATCCGAACTTCCGGGTTCTCAAGGCGGCGTGCGTTCCACCGTCATCTGGAGCCCTCTAAAGCCATCCGAAGGTCCTCTGTAGCCCCCTCCGGTATGTACAGCCGATACTATTTTTCTTACTTGCAGAGGTGGCACAGGTGGCACTGCCACCTCTGCCTGTCCACACCTATACTTACATCTACATTTATGATGTGACCGTGTTATAGCCCTGGACAGTCCCTAATCAGCCCGTAGGTATAGTCCCTTCTTGTGCAATATGACTGATTGATCTGCAGAGGTGGCACAGATGAGATGATATGGTTACTTTCGCCTGTTTACATTCACATTTACATTTATACTTGCCAAGTGGCCAGATTATAGCCCCAGATGGCCTATATTAGCCCGCAGGTAAAGTCTTTTATTGTGCACTATGATTGGGTACACCTATTATACCAATAATTAAGACTGATTAATATGCACACTTTTTGTTGGATGTGAGATTACCATGGTGTTACCATGAAGACATGGTGACACCAGAGAGGGTCCTTTCAGCTGGGAGGGTTTTGCTTTTGGGAAGTGGGAGTGGCCATGGTGGGCTGGTGCTGGTGATCATTGGGAGGCTTGGTTGCATGTATATAAGTTAGAGAATCCGCGCTTTGGACAGTATGAGAGCTGCTGCCTTTCCCTAATTAGTTCCCCGAGGGGTCTAATTTGGTAGATATAATAGATAATTTGGGAAAAGAAATGGCGCTGCCCTATTTCACATTAATTGATTAATTGTGGGTATAAAATCCATATAGCACAAACTGTGTTCAGTGAGCTATATAAATAAAGACTAAAAACTAGAAACAACTGTGCAACTAATTGTGATCTAAAGAGAAAAAATAGCCATATGTGTAAAAAATCCCAAAGGATAAGTGAAACTCCTTAAGGTTAAACAGTCTTAGTGTATTAAACCAGTGAAATAAAGTGCCTCGTGTGTTCACAATTATATAAATACATGTGTAGAAGTTGAGAGTAAATTTGTAAAAATATATAAAAGATATTAACTCCAGAGTTCTAAAGTTTTGTGACAGTATGGCGCCCCCTAAGGGACCAATGTCATTTTAAGTGAAACAAATATATTAAATATTAAGTGTCGATATCAGAGCAAGTATATGGCTCCCAGAGATATTAATTATTATGTCAGTATTTTGACCTCTGTGCTATTATATAGTGAAATTGCAGTAGATTACAAATACCATAATATCAGACATAAAATTTCCCAGCCTTGTATATGTATCAGCAGATATTAGTAAGGCTCTTAAAACGTAATGATCTAAATAAAGAACCAAAGAGTTTCTCTATCCAGATAGTATGAAGTTCAATAAATGTGCAGTTCTTCAGACTCAGGAACATTAAGCATTGACTTCTGTGTTCATTTCAAATGGTGACTTGAAGTGCTCGCCCCCTGTGCTCCCCCACTCACCAGAGACAATCACCCCCACAGGGGTACTGAGCGACAGAGTGGGTGGCTTGGGGTGATTATTTTCGATCAGATCCTGCTGTCGTTCCTCTGCTCTGTACGATCCCTCCAATGGTTTCGAATTTCAGCTGTGCGTTCCAAAGAAACCGGGCTCCTCCACTACTTCCCACCGTTTGTCTGTTTAACTCTCCATTGTAACCAAAAGAAAGAAAACAGGGGGCTTCCGTCGTGAAGTATCTCCAGTTTATTAGTACACAAATATAAGAATCCGCAAGTATAAAATATTAGTAGGTTAAATGCAGGCACCGCTGTGAGCAAGGATGGGACCAGGAACGAGATATGAGCGTGCGTCCCACCTTGCGTTCCAGCCTGCGCTTCCGGGTATGACGTGTGAGCGTGACTCCGCCTTACGCGTTTCGTCATAGGACGTTCTCAAAGACGGTGTCGATGCTTCATGCTTCACACAATGTTATAGTCCTACGGCCCACACATTCCCTCCCCTAATTATGGTAATATCGCTCGGGGGTATGGGAGTGATAGAGCCGCTGGACTATCCATATACAAAACAATATTATACATACATCCTTTATGATAATCTTTTCATAGGCCTGTTAAATTGTATTATCTATTAATTTTACCCCCTATGTTTACTGATTAGTATAAAAACAGGTTTTTTTGGTCTAATATAACAAGAAACTCATTGTTAATTTATAGACCTTTTGCCTACACTTGTGGTTGCATTATTACATTGAAAGTAAAATTAGACTGTAAATACCTCATAATAATAATAATAAAGAAAGATAAAAATATTTTAAATAAAAAATAAAAAATAAAAATGAAAATGAAAATGAAAATAAACGTAAAAATAAAAGTAAAAATAGAAATAAAAATAATAATAGTAAAATAAAATTCAAAATACAGATAGACATAAAGATTAAAAATCCCCATAAAGGTTGCAATTATTAAGAGAAAAGGGGGACCAGAAAAAATATTTTTTTAAATAAAAAAATAATACATTTTTTTTTTAATTTTTTAAAAATTATTTAATTAATTTAAAAGGTTTTAAAATGTGTATGTAGGAGATTCCCTCATAACCATAAAAGACCAGGCTAAGAGAATGTTATCATTTACTTGAGGATAGATTGAACTGGTACTAGTTATAGTGTTTCTAATAACGCATATGGTTATACACCCTTATTAACAATATGGGTAAAGGCTAAAATATGTGCAAATAAGAGGTGCCTTAAAATTAATACTAACTGTTCACATTATTATAGCAGTATTATGGTGTTAAAAAATGAGTTGTAATGACCCCTCTTGTATCAAGGAGGTAAGTAACCCCCTGGGTGGTACATATTAGCCTCCCCCTGGGTAGTACATATTGACCATCCGCGTAATGACTTTATGTGAACCCCAAGGGGGTAATAAGTAAGAAGTAGGAGGAACCCCAAGGGGGTAATAGGTAAGAAGTAGGAGGAAACCATATAACTAAGGTTTTCAGTCCATCCCTTAAATTGGTTACTCTACAGCGGAAGGGTAACCGATTCCTCGTCATGAGGGCCCAGAGCAAAAGCAAGGGAGAGGACTGAGATCAGGAGCGGGAGGTATTTGGGACATCCATTATCTATGTGTGTATGGCTTAATTAAACCCCTACGTCTTGTGGCTATTTAGGGGTTAGCTATATAGCAATTTAAATCTATATCCAAGTTTAGTCCTTTGGGGGCGAGGGATCCTAGCCGGTATATCCAGCTGGTTTCATTTCTGGAAATCAAAGTTTCTCTATTACCTCCATGCCAATGTTTGTACTGAATCGATCCCATAAAAAATGAGTCCACTGAGATCCCTATGGTGGACCTCGTCAAAATGTCTGGATAAGCTATGATTGGGGAACCCCTTTCTGATATTTTTGATATGTTCCCTGATCCAGACGAAAAGGGGGCGGGTGGTTCTCCCCACATATTGGAGGTGGCAGGGACATTCAATAATGTACATGACATGTGTGCTTCGGCAGGTGATTAGTTGGTTAATGCGGTACTCTTTATGGTCAGTACATGATTTAAATGCAATCTTCTTCCTTGGTTGCCTCTTGGCAACTTTGCATAGTAGACACCTCTGACATCTAAAGAATCCTTTCAATTCTGGATAGATTTTAATGGATTGTGGGGGATCTATAACATTTTGCACTAGGTGGTTTCTTAGATTGGGTGCCTTCCTATATACAAACTTAGGTTTACCAGGTAGGATTTTTGATAAGATAAGATCTTCCTTGAGTATTGGCCAATACTTTCTTATTATTTTTTCAAAATCTCTGAATTGGCTATTGTACCCGGTGATAAATGCTATGTCGGCTTCCTTCTTAATGTTTTTGTTCTTGTTGAGGAACAGGGAGGTTCCATCTAACTTCATAATATTTGTTTTTAATTTTAAAAGTCTGTCCTTGTCGTATCCCTTTTCCTGGAATCTTTCGATTAAGATGTCGGCCTGTTTGTTAAAGTCCTCAGCTGTATCACAGTTGTGTTGTATGCGCAATAGCTGTCCTTAGATTTCCATCGTGGGTGGTGACAACTGGAGGTGGGGATGTACCCGTTTCGATCTGTCGGTTTAAAAAATGTACGGGTAAGTAGCTTGTCCCCTATTTTGAAAATTTCTAGGTCCAGATAGTCGATTGTCTCGAAGCTCCACTTCCCAGTAAACGTGATACCATATTTATTGATGTTTAAATTCTCAAGGAATTTTATAAGGCTCTCCGGTGTTCCATCCCATAGGATGATCAGGTCATCTATATACCTTTTATACATCTTGATCTGGGGTATGTTCTTACTATAGATATACTTATCCTTCCACATATCCATGAATAAATTAGCTATGCTGGGAGAGTAGCGGGCTCCCATTGCGAAACCCTAGGTTTGTACATAGTATTTCTTATCGTACCAGAAATAGTTACATTCCATGGCCAACTTTAAGCCCTCTAGAATGTAACTAATCTGTTCCTGCTTCATGCTTGTATTTATGTGCATGGCTCTTTCGACCCCCCATAAACCATCCTTCTGTTCAATACTGGTGTACAGGGAATTAACATCTACTGCCACCAACAACCATTGTTCTGCTCCCTTGATCTCTTGAAGTTCTTGTATCAGTTGCATGCTATCTCGTAGGTATGATCTCCCCTCCTTAACTAGGGGTTTGAGAAATTTGTCCAGGTACTCTCCCAACCTGGAGAAGATGGAATTGATCCCACTGACAATGGGCCTACCTGGTGGTTTTTCCAATCTCTTGTGGATTTTGGGTGTGTAGTAAATCACTGGTGTTTTAGTTGAATTTGATATCATATATTCTGCCTCTTTGCAATTCAGAATGCCTTTGGTTTTCCCTTTCTCGACATAGGTTTTTAGCTTCTTTTCATATTTCTTCTTTGGGTTCCCTGTAAGCTTTTTGTATTTATTTTCTATATTCAAAAGGTTATTCATCTCCTCCTGGTAATCCTTTTTATTTAGAATAACCAGACCTCCCCCTTTATCAGCGGGCCTGATTACTACCTCATGTTTTTTACCTATAGCTTTGATGGTATTCCAGATGTTATTAGATCTCTTTTTACTATTTCCTATTGCTTTGATGTCTTCTTCCACCATTTTTTTAAAAGCATTAATACATTGGTTCCCTGGGGTTTTCAGATTGAATATAGAGTTATTTTTGAGGTCAGTTTGTATAAATTCTGAATCTACCCTTCTTATTTCTCCTGGGTTCAAAGCAAAATGTTTTTTTATATTCAACTTTCTTAAAAACTTCTGGAGATCGATAAAAGCCTCAAATTTATCAAAGGGCTTATCAGGGGCATGTTTAAGTCCCAATTCCAACACCCTTAGCTCTTCTTGTGTAAACTGTACATTGCTGAGATTAAATATACCTTGCCCTAGTAATTTCGGGGTCTTTTTCTTCTTCTTGCCTCCTCGTTTTCCTCTTGCCTGTTTTCTCTTTCTATGTACCTGTGTGTGGGTCCCATATTCATCTCCTGTTGATATTCCCTCCTGGTTGCAGTTTGTGGGTTTGTTTCGTATTCCTGATGTGCGTTTTGATCTTCTGTCCTCCTCGGGCTCCAATAGCGATCTTCCTGCCTTGGTCCTCCTTCCATGTTCCGTCCTCTCCATCCATAATTCCTGTAGGGAATACGGGGTCTCCATCTCCCTGGGGGCTTGTCCTGATATGTAACTCGGGGAAAAACCTTCCCATATCCTCTTCCCTGCGCCGGGTATTGTCTTCTATAGTCATCCCTTAAAGGGGAGTACCTATTGCGCACAGGTATACTATATCTGTTTGTTGGGGTTCTATAGTTAGGGGGTCCTCGATAGACCTCTCTCCTATTATCCCTTCTATCCAATGGTATGTTAGGGGTAATGGGCCTAGTTGGACTATAAGGTGGATTGTCCATTCTTCTTGGTGTGCTCAAGGATGAAATTGGTATTGCTTCCTCAGATTCTTCTTCCATAGAGGGATCTTCTAATTGGTCCTCTTCCTCTTCTCCGTGTGTTTGCCATTTGTACACTTTGGAATTTTTGTAATCCATCACGTCTCTTTTTTTTTTTTCTTGTTAAATATATTTATTGAGTTTTCACAGAAGAAGAAATAAAATGATACAATACATGGATACATATCAATCGTCAGAAGATCTTTGCAGTATGATAAAAAAGATAAATAAATAAGTTAATAAAATAAAGTAATTTTAGAGATATCTTACAACCATATTTACTATACACTAGTTGGGATTCTAGATGTAAGATTAGAGAAATAAATCAAGTTATTAGACTAAGTATCCACAGGAATATTTTAGGAAATAATAAAAGAAAAGGAGAGGGAGGAGAGATGGAGAGAAGATGGAAAGAAGGAAAGAAGAGAAAAAAAAAAAAAAAAGAGAGTTTCCCGGGATGATGATCCAGCTCTCATTAGGTATACAATTATAATATATATTTCAGTAATAATATGATATATATCTTAGTGTGGTAACAACAGAGATTGGTCAAAATCTGTAGGGAGGTAGTTTTTAACCCATGGTTGCCAAATTTTGCGAAATTTATTTATTTTATTTTCTTCAATAGCTGTCATCTTGGCGTATAAAAGTGCTTTGTTCATTCTGTGTTTAGCATCAGCAAGAATTAGATTTTGGAACTTCCACGCCTTGGCAATCGTTTGTTTAGCTGCAGTGCTAAGTTGGATAAACAATTGGAATTGAGTATGGGTGAGTATTGTGGGTTTAAGGTTTAGGAGTGCCGTTGCAGGATCTGGAGGAATCGTGATTTCCAGGGCTTTAGAAGCCATAAGAAATATATTCTTCCAGAATTCTTCAACTACGGGGCATTGCCATCATATGTGAAAATGTGTTCCTGCTGTGTCACATCCTCTAAAGCAATTAGGTGAATATGTGGGGACAAATTTAGCTATTCTAGCTGGTACAAGGTACCAGCGTGCTAGAACCTTGTAATTAGTTTCTACAGCAAAACAATTTGGAGAGGAAGTTTCGGTGGCTGACCATATATTCGACCAATCTTGTTTATTAAACACTCGATTCATATCTTGTGCCCATTTAGTTGTGTATGAGGGTAGAAACTCACTAGATATCATATTAAGTTGGAAATATAATATTGAGATAAGTCCTCTAATGTGTGGATCACTTATACAAATCCGCTCAAATTGAGTCATTTGATTAAGAGTTGAGCCTGTACTAAGAAGTGGTTCATAAAAAATTTTAATTTGTAAATATCGAAATATTTCAGTTTTAGGTAACCCAAAGGTTTCACATAGTACAGGAAATGTATAAATAGCTTTAGTCGAGGAAAGATTGTATAAATGAGTCAGGTTCGTAGAGGTCCATGCAGAGAATGATTTTGGGAATTTCCAGGCAGGATAAAAGGCTGGATTATTAACCCCCCTGGCGGTTTTCCCGAGTGTGGCTCGGGGTTAAAATTCAGTACCATTAGCGGTAACCCCGAGCCACACTCGGGATCGCATTGCAGGATCCTGGGGCGGCGTTACTTACCTTGTCCCCGGGATCCTGCGATGTCACCCGCAGTGTCCGAGGGCTTCGTCCTCCTCCGAAGCCTCTCCGTGCCAGGCTCCGTTCCCTGTGAGCGGCGCGACGCACGGGGGCGGAGCCTGGCGGCAAATTAAAAAAACAGTAAAAACCATAACACATACAGTACTGTAATCTTATAGATTACAGTACTGTATGAAATTATTTCACATCCCCTTTGTCCCCAGTGCTTTGTCCAGTGCCCTGCATGCAGTTTTACATGATATACACTGTTCTTTCTGCCTGGAAACTGGAGATTGTCCATAGCAACCAAAAAGTGTCCCTTTACGTCAAAAGTGGCTTTAGACCAGCTAGAAAACAGCGATAGTAAATTAGAACACTTGCAGAATTGAGCGATAGTGAATTGTGGGGAAATTTATTTTATTACTATTTTTTAAAAAAAAATTTTATTATTTATTTTTATTTATTATATTATAATTTATGTTTTTGTGTTTCAAACTTTATCATACCCGGGATATCTACTAGACTCTGGTTTGGACAGATTTAAGTGTGTTATTGTTAAGATTTACAGACCTACAATATAAAACGCCAAATTTCCATGCAAAATAATGGTACCGCTTTCAGCACCTAAAATCCGAAATAATCGTACCGCCAGGGAGGTTAAGAAATGAAAGCAAGGGGTTATGTGTTGATTGAAGATTATGTGCAAATTTACATTTATCCCATACTGCTAGGGTCTGTTTCGTGATAGGATTAGAAAGATGTATTCTATCAGCAGGACAGAGCCAAAACATATTTGCCACTGAGATAGGGTCACTTTCCACTGATTCAATAGCTACTCATAGGGGAGCTTCTACAGAAGTATGATACTTGGGTATAAGTGCTAGCGTAGAAATAGGAGAAAAAGTTGGGCAATCCCAAACCACCACTCAATTTATTAAGGTAAAGCGTAGATTTAGGTATACGAGGTTTGGTGGTACCCCAAATGAAGGACATAACTCTACGTTGAGTAAGTCTAAGAAAGTAAGATGGTAAAGAAAAAGGGAGTACCCTAAATAAATATAAGAATTTCGGCAGGATTGACATCCTTACCGCATTAATCCTTCCCAACCATGACAATGATAGAAGAGCCCATTGTTTCAGGAAGCCGGAAGTTTGTTTAAGGAGGGGTATGTAATTTGCCGCAAAAAGGACTTTAAGAGAGATTGTGAGTTTTATTCCTAAGTATGGAAGCTGCTTTGGAACCCAAGTAAAGGGTAAGGAAGTTTGTGCCTGCCAAAGTTCTAATTGAGATAAGGAAGTATTTAAATATTTAATGCATTTGATTTTGTTGGATTAACATGTGGTCCTGATATTTGGGCGAAATTATCTAGTGTTTTTAGTAGATTAGGGGTGGATATATTGGGATGAGACAAAAATATGAGAATGTCATCTGCAAAGAGACATAGTTTATGGTGATAACCACCTAGTTCGATACCTTTAATGTCAGGATTGGTTCTAATAAGGTGTGCCAGGGGTTCTATTATTAGGGCAAAAAGTAGAGGGGAAAGAGGGCATCCTTGTCTAGTGCCTCTTTTGATATCAATCATTGTTGAGTTATAGCCTGCATATTTGATATATGCTCTAGGATTATTGTATAAGGATGAAACCCAGGTTAAAAAATTGTTTCAAAATCCCCATTTACCAAGGACATATTCCATATAAGGCCACGTAACCGAATCGAATGCTTTCCTTATGTCTAAGGATACAAGGCAAGCTGGCATTCGTCTAGTTTTAGCCGCATTAATAAGTAAGAGTGCTCTCCTGATATTATCTCCAGCTTGGCGTTTAGGCATAAAGCCTGTTTGGTCTTTATGGATTAGTAGGCCAATAATATTATTCAGTCTAGTGGCCAAAATTTTAGCAATTAATTTTATATCGAGATTTAGGAGGGATATAGGACGATAATTAGTCCAGGAGGTGGAGTCAGAATGTGATTTGGGGATCATTGTTATTATAGAGGTGAGAGTCTCTGTTCTAAATGAGTTACCTTTAAGGATCGAATTGAAGGCTTTAGTTAAGACAGGTGTTAAGATTGATGCAAATTGTCTATAATATGTTGCCGAAAATCCATCTGGGCCTGGTCTTTTACGTAATTTTAAAGATTTTATTGCGTTAAGGACTTCAGTATCTGTAATTGGACATTCAAGAAGATCTTTCTGTTGTTGATCAAGGTTAGGAAGCGTGATATTGGAGAACAGTGTGTCTGCTTTAGTTTTATCAAAATTTGAGGCAGAAGAATATAGTTTAGATAACTTAGAGCGAAAAATTTCAAGTATTTTCACTGGGTTACTAGTGTAAGATTCCCGGGATACTTTCAATCTGATAGGCGTATGTATATGTTGTGAATTTTTTAAAATTCTGGCCATAGGTGTATCAGGTTTATTTGCCCTGCGATATTGAACATGCTGGCGTTTACTTATAAGTTTATCTGCGGTATCAGTAAGAAAAAGATCTAGATCCAGGCGGGCTTTTTCTAGTTTGGTACTGTTGGTAGCATTTGGGGAGGTTTGAAAAGTTTGATGACAGTCATTAAAGGTAGATTCAAGTTTTGCAAACAACAGTTTGCGTTCTCTTTTAAGGTTAGTTGCTTGTTGTATCAGTCTACCCCTAATGACTACCTTGTGCGCCTCCCATAATGTAATAGCGGAGACATCGTCTATATCATTGGATTTTAGGTAATCAGAAAGTGCTTTTTCAATCTCAACACGATGAGAAGGGTGGGTCAGAATTGAATCGTTTATACATCAAGTGGTATCGTGTGATCTAGGAATTGTGGAAGCAATGGTAATGAATACTGCGCAGTGGTCTGTCCATGGAAAAGGAATGATTTTGGATGATATGATTTCTGGTAGCATACTTGACGGGATTAGAATATGATCTATTCGTGAAAAAGAGTTATGCGGATAAGAATAATGAGTGAAGCGCCTACTAATAGGGTTCATCTCTCACCAAGTATCTACCAGGCTATGAGTGGTGAGTAGATGTTGAAAAGTTAGGTTTATTGAGTTTGTGGTAGGTCCAGGGGGAGATTTATCTAAGAACTGGAAAATAGTAGCATTAGAATCCCCACAAATAACAACAGTACCAAACTTATGTACTTCTATAAGTTGAAAAAGGTGGGATAAGAAAGCAGTTGGGCGTTTGTTAGGGGCATAATAAGACACAATAGTAATAGGATTATCAGAAATAAATCCAGGGTCTGTTATTATGGATACAAGGTTAAACGGAGTGGAACGGTGAAAACCAATGAGAGTTTCGCGCTGTTTAACCGTAGCTAAAGCAGTATAGAATTGTGGATATGACGATGAAAGAAATTTGGGATAAACTTTGTCAGTAAAATGCGTTTCCTGCAAACATATAATATTAGCTTTTTTCATAGCAAAAGAGCGTAAAGCCTTGGTTCGCTTATGTGGAGTATTAAACCCCTGTACATTTAATGACAAGATATTTATAGGCGCCATAAAACAACAAATGCGAATATTATAGCATAACAAGCAGAGTACTCACCGAGAGCCAGGATCACCAACCCGAGAGTCAGGAGGGAATAGCAAAGATTAAAGAAAGAAGCAATAGAATAGAAAAAGAAAAAAGGAGAGGAGAATCGAACAAACCCAATATGAAGACAATTTAGCAGTATATAAAGGCTAAATAATAGGGTGTGGGAGCATCTCAGGAGAGTTTTTAGAACTCTCTGAGAGGGTCCGAGACCACCAATAGAGACCCCCATAACAATGGTAGGAGTCCTTAGGTGGAATAAAGGGCAACAAGAAATTCCTAAGGGATGTATAACATCGGAGGACCACAGGAACTATTCCATTACTATCATGGAAAAATGTTGCTTAAATTGTTACAAAAAAAAGAAAAAATAAAGTTCAAAAACTTGAGAGGAAAAAAAAAACAGAAAAAAGTTAATATAAAAAAATAAAAAAAAATATTAAAAAAAAAAAATTTTTGTAACATAACAGTAGTATGTAGCCATAACTCATTTTAGTCATGAATATGGCCAGTTTATTAACTCTGTCAGCATACTGTGCTGGAAAAAAGTAGCAAGGACAAATAACTAGTCTGGCTTAGATTGTCAGTCCATTGAATCCGCATTGTTTGGTGGTGAATGTTCATATCGACCTCGCTTGTTAAGATTTTGATGGAACGATGTGGAATAGCTGGGTTTTGGGTCTTTGTTTTGCTGTGTAGAACGAAAAGCTGAGCGCCTATGAGACTGGCCATTTGGTGAGATTGCTTCGGCTAGGCCCATATCAAATAGGGCTGACTTCAAGTCCTCTGAAGAGCGACAAACATATTTTGTTTCCAAATGAGTAAATCTGAGACAAAAAGGAAATCCCCATTGATAGGAAATTAGATTTCTCTGGAGTACCTGGAGTTGAGGTTTAAGTGCACGTCTTTTTGCAACCGTTAGTGGGGACAAATCTGTGAAGAGTTGATAGGTATTGCCCTGGAAGCTAAGAGATTCTCTCCCTCTGGCAGCTCTTAGTATCTGTTCTTTGGTTCTGTAAAAGTGCAATTTAGCTATAATATCCCTCGGGGGACCATTTATTTTGCGTGGGGCTAACGCTCTATGCACTCTATCCATTTCGAACCTGTCAATAGGGGTTCCAGGTAATAATTCTTGAAAGAGCGCCGTGATATTAGCCTGCAGGTCTAGAACAGATTCAGGGATTCCCCTGATTCGCAGATTCGATCGATGATCTCTGTTCTCTTGGTCCTCTAAGCGATTTTGTAATGTATGGTTTTCCTCTTTTAGTACCTTCATCTCAGACATGTAGTTCTGTGTAAAATTATCAATTTCATCAACCCTCAGTTCTAAGTCAGCTGTTCTCTGACCTAGTTCTCTAATTTCTTTAGTCGGTTTGTCAGTTATATAATCAGAAGTCTGTTTGAGGGCTTTCTGAAGCATACATTCAAATTTTTTGAAGATGTCAGACTGTGTAGCAGCTTGTAATTCACAGTATTCATATTCAGACTCAGACTCACCGTTAGCAGCCTGTGTCTTCTGACTGTGAGGTAAAGATTTTCCAGTGTATTCACCGCTGTGCTGACTGTGATGTAAAGATTTTCCAGTGTATTCACCACTGTGCTGACTGTGAGGTAAAGATTTTCCAGTGTATTCACCGCTGTGCTGACTGTGAGGTAAAGATTTTTCAGTGAATTCACCGCTGTGCTGACTGTGAGGTAAAGATTTTCCAGTGTATTCACCGCTGTGCTGACTGTGAGGTAAAGATTTTTTAGTGTATTCACCGCTGTGCTGTGGGGAAGAGGATGCCGCCGCCATTCCAGCCGCCAGCCTGTGTGCTGTTTCCTTTGTTTTTCCTGCTTTAATTTTCGTTTTAGGAGCTCTCAAGACCATTGTCAGTGAAGTTGACAGTATTAGGTAGGATTTTCTGCAGTTTTGGGATACTTGCTGGTTCACTGGGACCTGTAGTCCTCCGATGAAAACTCCCGAGGAGCGGAGCTCTAAGGTAACATTACCTTTACCTCAGGCTGCCGCACATCCATCACATCTCTTTTAAATTTTTTCTGTTTCTTTGCTTGTATATTACTGTCATACTTTTTAATAGACTCCTGTAGTTCTTTTTCTCTATCTTTATACTCTTTGAGGTGGGCAAAGGGTAGAAGTAGGTTTTTTATTTCGGTGATGTTGGTTTCAATCACCCTCATTTTAAATTGTCTTCTTTTAATAATGTTCTGGAGTAGTTCCCCCTCACACGTATTGAAGAGGGAATACCAGTCTCTCATGAGATCACTATTGTCAATCCCATCATTGGGGTGTATATTCCACCTTAACCTCCTAGGGGTTATTTTTTCTGTGACATACATTTCCAACGTAGAGATGTCCCACCACACCCTCAGTTGTTTTTCTAGGGTGTGTTTTAATTGTTTGAGCAGCCCATGCATATCATTATTATTGGAAATCTGCTCTTGGCTGAAAATCGCCTCTATGTTTATATTTCTGGTATTAAAATATCCAAAGATGTCCATAGCTGCAGACAAAATCCACCCTAGGGTGGTCTGTAAGGATATAAGTTAGAGAATCCGCGCTTTGGACAGTATGAGAGCTGCTGCCTTTCCCTAATTAGTTCCCCGAGGGGTCTAATTTGGTAGATATAATAGATAATTTGGGAAAAGAAATGGCGCTGCCCTATTTCACATTAATTGATTAATTGTGGGTATAAAATCCATATAGCACAAACTGTGTTCAGTGAGCTATATAAATAAAGACTAAAAACTAGAAACAACTGTGCAACTAATTGTGATCTAAAGAGAAAAAATAGCCATATGTGTAAAAAATCCCAAAGGATAAGTGAAACTCCTTAAGGTTAAACAGTCTTAGTGTATTAAACCAGTGAAATAAAGTGCCTCGTGTGTTCACAATTATATAAATACATGTGTAGAAGTTGAGAGTAAATTTGTAAAAATATATAAAAGATATTAACCCCAGAGTTCTAAAGTTTTGTGACAGCATGGCGCACCCTAAGGGACCAATGTCATTTTAAGTGAAACAAATATATTAAATATTAAGTGTCGATACCAGAGCAAGTATATGGCTCCCAGAGATATTAATTAATATGTCAGTATTTTGACCTCTGTGCTATTATATAGTGAAATTGCAGTAGATTACAAATACCATACTATCAGACATAAAATTTCCCAGCCTTGTATATGTATCAGCAGATATTAGTAAGGCTCTTAAAACGTAATGATCTAAATAAAGAACCAAAGAGTTTCTCTATCCAGATAGTATGAAGTTCAATAAATGTGCAGTTCTTCAGACTCAGGAACATTAAGCATTGACTTCTGTGTTCATTTCAAATGGTGACTTGAAGTGCTCGCCCCCCGTGCTCCCCCACTCACCAGAGACAATCACCCCCACAGGGGTACCGAGCGACAGAGTGGGTGGCTTGGGGTGATTATTCAGATCCTACTGTCGTTCCTCTGCTCTGTGCGATCCCTCCAATGGTTTCGATTTTCAGCTGTGCGTTCCAAAGAAACCGGGCTCCTCCACTACTTCCCACCGTTTGTCTGTTTAACTCTCCATTGTAACCAAAAGAAAGAAAACAGGGGGCTTCCGTCGTGAAGTGTGTCCAGTTTATTAGTACACAAATATAAGAATCCACAAGTATAAAATATTAGTAGGTTAAATGCAGGCACCGCTGTGAGCAAGGATGGGACCAGGAACGAGATATGAGTGTGCGTCCCACCTTGCGTTCCAGCCTGCTCTTCCGGGTATGACGTGTGAGCGTGACTCCGCCTTACGCGTCTCGTCATAGGACGTTCTCAAAGACGGTGTCGACGCTTCACGCTTCACACAATGTTATAGTCCTACGGCCCACACATCCCCTCCCCTAATTATGGTAATATCGCTCGGGGGGTATGGGAGTGATAGAGCCGCTGGACTATCCATACACAAAACAATATTATACATACATCCTTTATGATAATCTTTTCATAGGCCTGTTAAATTGTATTATCTATTAATTTTACCCCCTATGTTTACTGATTAGTATAAAAACAGGTTTTTTTGGTCTAATATAACAAGACCTCTGCCTGTCCACACCTATACTTACATCTACATTTATGATGTGACCGTGTTATAGCCCTGGACAGTCCCTAATCAGCCCGTAGATATAGTCCCTTCTTGTGCAATATGACTGATTGATCTGCAGAGGTGGCACAGATGAGATGATATGGTTACTTTCGCCTGTTTACATTCACATTTACATTTATACTTGCCAGGTGGCCAGATTATAGCCCCAGATGGCCTGAATTAGCCTGCAGGTAAAGTCTTTTATTGTGCACTATGATTGGGTACACCTATTATACCAATAATTAAGATTGATTAATATGCACACTTTTTCTTGGATGTGAGATTACCATGGTGTTACCATGATGCACCTGGTTATCGGATACCAGTAACAGTAATCTGCTGTGTCATAAGAAGTCACTGGAGGAGTGCGCTGTGTGCTCCTAACCCAGAAGAGGCACAATCACATGTATATGTACATGACTGAGCCTGCTCGTCAAGTGGTTAAAAGAGCTTCTCTCCACTGAATAGTCATTTCTAATTTCATCTGGCACAAGCATATGTACCCCAGTGAGGTGCTCTGATCCCCACGCCCTGTTTTTACAAACCTGTAGGGAAATGTAATTTGTTTTTTTCTCTAAATGCTACATTTTCTGTACTACATCCTACAGGTGTTTTCACTTTACAAGCAGGTTTAAAGCATCTACCAAGCAAGTTTTTTAAAGGAATTGTGCATTTTTATCATTAACCTTGAAGCTGTATTATCATTGAAAATGGAGAGAACTTAATATCAAGATTCATCTCCAATTTACTTTAATGAGAATTGCATTACAGCTCACAATTTGGGGACTTTTGGACATGTTCTCTGAACCTGCCCCTGAATCAAGTCAATTCACTCATCACTACTCACTGCCATTCTTTGCCTAGTTTTACCTAGTGTTATATTGTGCCCCTTACTAATTTCTTTTTGTCAGTTTGTGTTTCACTGGTTATCTGTCTCTGTTGCGTCACAACAAGAAGCATAAGCAAGCCAAGTTCCACTACCAAGAGATTTGGCAAACACCATGCATTCTTAGATCTTGCCCCCTTGCCATTATCCTATCACCACCTAATCATGAATAGAATGTGATGCGCTAGAGTCAAAATATTTAAACAGCGAGTCCAAGTGTTCATTTCATAACACAAAAATGAAGAGTCCCAAGACAGTAGAACAAGTGAAAACAATCTTGTATTCCAAATTCCGACAGAATCTCTCCACCTTGTGAATTCACCACCACCACCACATATATAGATGTGCTCTTACCAGAGAGCATAGATATCCTATTACTGGGGGGGGGGGGGGGTCAAAGCAGGCTCATGTGTCTCATCCACTGTTTTATCCAGCAAAGACAAAGTGATAAGAATCACTCTGGACCATCCATAGACGTAGCGATAAACCTCCTTGCCTTCTGTCCCCAGCAGGTCTTTGCCAATAAACCAGTAGTTGATTTATTCCTGAAGGGGGTTCATCTGACTTGGCAGTGGTCAGTGTTGAGGTTTAGTCAGCAGTATTATTGTCCTTACTAGTAAATCCTCCTCATGATCTCCCTTTGTTTCCTCTGCAGTAGCTTTCCTCTCCACCACCTGGTGAAGATTATGAGGAGGATTTACTAGTAAGGAAAATAATACTGCTGACTGAACCTCAACACCTCCTGCTGGTAACGGGGCTCGTCATTTGATTTCTGGTTGTCCTCCACATTCTTGATTTTTATCTCTGGCCGGTCTGTTGACTATGCTTTTCAGTAAAGTCTTTGCTTTTCATTGCTTTTTCAATAGGAATACTTATCACACTGGCCATTAACAATAATTGTGTTCTGTCAATTTAGATCAATTCTGATTGGTTTAATTGTAGCAACTTATTGAAAAACTTTTTTTGTAAGAGCAGATGCTGCTGAGCAATGTTCAAATATGGGAAAACAGAATGGTAATGAGATCCTGGGGTTAATTTACTAAAGGACAGAGGCTGTTCAATTAGCTAAGTGATTGCTTACCCTCTCTGGAATGTGTATGATCACTGAACTTAGGCAGCCAATACAAATTTCTTTTTTTTTTTATTTTTAGTTCAACCAGTGGCCTTGTACTTTTTATTTTCAATAAAACTTGATTGTGTGAAAAAAGGTATTACCGACATACTACAATAAATACATTTTGAGAGCTGCTATTTTATGGTGACAGCTAATGTTACTTCTGTATATACTAATATACCCCAGAATGGAGGTCTTGAAGCAGTGGATTATTTTTTAGTGACGTCAGATAACCTCTCTGCTACATAGACTGCAGGTATTTTAGAGTGTTTAGACTTAGTTATGTGATGTCATCATCCTGCCTTTCCACCTCAGCCAATCAGAAAAAGCTTTGCATTCATTCACAGAATACAAAGCTGCCCAGGAATGACTGAACACCACACAGACCAACCGCTTTATTCCAGGTGTGAGACAGGAAGTCTCCTTGTGGCAAAGGCTAGGTATGGGTTAGGGTGATTGCCATTTGTTTGTACAGTTGCTGAGGGGGCGCACTGGATACCTTCAGCTGCCATTGTGCTCTTGGGTGCCCTGTGCATCTCTGTATCTTTAAGGAAGATTGGGCTGCCTCCAGGCAAACCTGCCTTTAATCGATCAATATGCGACTAAGCCCCTTGTTTGTAACATGAACTGTTAGACATGGTCAATTTAGTTTTTTTGCATGCTAGCTGGCAAGTGAGCAAGTGAGCAAGGAATTTTTGTTTGTTTTTGATGCGTGTTGCCCTTCCATTCGCTCCTTGCTTTAAAGCCTAGTTATATGTTGGGGTGGTTGCTATTTACTTGTGAGAAGGGAAGTCTCTGTCTCACAGCTGAAGCTACATACAGTACATACACTGAAATGTGCACGTAAATGAGAAAATAAGCAAGCATAAAGTCCATAAGTGAATAAATCCCAACACCAAAACGGAATGCTGTGAGATAAAACTTCTAGATCTTCCACCACGAGTGCTCGATATGAAGATGGCCACTCACCAGAGCTGTTTGACCCCTTTGTACAGGATGGTCAAGAAACACTTTGGGAACCCCAAATTGGTTCCACTAATGGCATGAATCCACTCCAATGGCCACTCAGAAAGGAGCTACCTGTGCACTTCTTGAAGAGCCATTCACGGCGAAACATATGTCGGAGCGGAGGATCCGTCATTTCCGGGTCCATTTTTTGATACACCACACCAGGCTTTGCACCTTCGGAGTGAGACGTGGAACGCACGCTACCTCCAGGGATCAGTTGACTCACACACACTGTTTACACCTAGTGCCAGGCCAGGCACTATCGCATGTGAGTGAAACTGTTATTATTGCTGCTGTTTTTATTCCATTAAATATTACTACACTATGAGACTTTCATCTGTGTCTCCTGTGGAGTCTTATTTTATATTTTAGCTCCTTCCTGAGTGGCCATTGGAGTAGATTCATGCCATTAGTGGAACCAATTTGGGGTTCCCAAAGTGTTTCTTGACCATCCTGTAAAAAGGGGTCAGACAGCTCTGGTGAGTGGCCATCTTCATATTGAGCACTCGAGGTGGAAGATCTAGAAGTTTTATCTCAGAGCATTCCATTTTGGTGTTGGGATTTATTCACTTATAGACTTTATGCTTGCTTATTTTCTCATTTACGTGCACAATTGAGTTTGATGCAGTGTTTTCTTTGTGATAGTTTTTTTACATGAACATGTATAGCGCCTTATTCTTTATTTTGTAAATTCGCACAGTTCCAGTGATTCGTTCACTTTAAAGGGGGCAGCTGTTTGTTGTTTTTTTTATATGTTCTCATCCCCACCAGGCGCCATTTTTTTGGTACACATTTTTTGCATACAGTACATACAGTGCTCAGAGCCAATGCAGCACTTAGTTCATTTGGACCAGCTTGGTCCAAACAAACTACTTTAAAGTCACAGAAATCATGTAGATCAGCTTTAAGTTAATGTGGATGGGATTTAATTTACCTTTGATGCCAGAGTGTATTAACTTCCTCAGTACTGTGTAGAAGAAAATGAATTTTGTTGCTACAAGTTTGGGTATGACACTTTTGTATTCTGTCAGACCACACATTTTATGTGGATAGTTAGAAAAAATAATAATTGGCAATGTTTAAAGTAGTTGTAAAGGCATGGACGTAAAAAAACTTCAGTGTTCAGCTCCCCCTTCAGCCTCTCCTATTATTTACCTAAGCCCAATCTCAATCCAGAGATGTGCACAAGACCCAAGGCTCTCCTGGATCTCTCCCTCCTGATTGGCTGAGATGCAGCAACAGGAGCCATTGGCTTTCTATGGGGGCACTCGGCAAGTGGGAGGGGCCCAGAGTGCCAGCAGCGGACCCAAGAAGAGGAGGATTGGGGCTGCTCTGTGCAAAACCACTGCACAGAGCAGGTAAGTAATTTTTCCTCTACAATCACTTTAAATAAACACAAGTGATGAAGTGTTAATAATACTAAAAATTAGGAAAAAATACTTACCGCACCACAGAAAAAAAGTATAAAAATAATTATAAATGTTTTTCTCAAACAGAAAAATATATAATAAAATAATGATATCTGTAATGTAAAATTCACTGCAGCTGTTTTTTCCAAATCTGGAATTCATATAACACATCCACATCAAAAAATCAATGTGAGGCAGCACATAACAACTCGCTTCTTGCATATCAGTGAAAATATTAGTAAAAATAAAATAAATTAATACATCAAAAAGTGTTGTCCAATCAAAAAATCCCAAATTCAAATATCACCCATGTCCAGTGCAGATGAATGTGTGTACATTCCAACTTTGAATACAAATTTCTGTGACTTCATTCCTCCAATCCATCACGTGTAGAAGTATTCACCCTCACACCAATTTTCAGTCTTACTCACCAAATAACAATGCTTCTTATGTGAACGATTGGCAAATAGAGCTCAAAAAGATGTTAACTTCATCACACCATAGGCTTTTCAGGATCAATTTTATTTTAAGGCATACCCAAGCAGTTACTGCAGGCCCAAGACTAGTCAGGTGGTAGACAACAACTGGTAGCAGAATCCTAGGGCAGTCCAATGTAAGGACAGGTAGCAAGCAAGCTTAATCCAGTTAACAATCTGAGGTCCAGTTCAATCGGCAATCCAAATAGTAATCTAGGTAAAAGGCAAAGGTCAGCAACAAGGAACTCCAAAATTATACCAGTGGTCAGGCAGGGTCACAAACAGAGAGCCAGGAAGCTAACAGTGATAACATGTTGTTGTTTTAAGAGTGCCACCATCTTCATAGATAAATCATTTTTATACCAAATTTCTTTTTTCATTCTCTCAAATACAAGTTGGAAATTTATATTCTCCTGCATCTAGAGGCATTGGACCCCATTAAAGAGAAAAAGCTTATGGCAGCTCTAGTGAAACAGGGGTCCACCCTGTACTCAAACAGGTAGACCAGCGCTACAACCATCCACGTCTATAGGAACTGGGTACACAGGCAGATTGACTGATAGCTTCCAATAAAAAAAAGCAAAAGTACACCGGATATGAGACTTTGAACATACCTCCAATGGTGTGATCGAGATAAAGAATAGATAATGCTAAAAAAAAATCACTTTATTTCAACATATACAGTATCTCACAAAAGTGAGTACTCCCCTCACATTTTTGTAAATATTTTATTATATCTTTTCATGTGACAACACTGAAGAAATTACACTTTGCTACAATGTAAAGTAGTGCGTGTACAGCTTGTATAATGGTGTAAATTTGCTGTCTCCTCAAAATAGCTCACACAGCCATTAATGTCTAAACCGCTGGCAACAAAAGTGAGTACACGCCTTGGAGAAAATGTCCAAATTGGGCCCAATTAGCCATTTTCCCTCCCAGGTGTCATGTGACTCGTTAGTGTTACAGGGTCTCAGGTGTGAATGGGGAGCAGGTGTGTTAAATTTGGTGTTATCACTCTCACTCTCTCATACTGGTCACTGGAAGTTCAACATAGCACCTTATGGTGCAAAACACAAAAAGAAAAAAAGAAGAAAAAGTTCTTCTTAACATATACATCCTACACCAGCTTTGGAATGAAAGGAGGAAATTAGAAAAAGAGAAAGAAAAAAAAAACCTTGTACCAATATGTAACCACACGTGTGCATGTGTGAATATTAACAAATTTGTTCACCTTTAAAAAAAATTTATATTGATCACCGCTCAAGAACCTATTATAGAGTCTGCCCAGCCCAGGAGAAGCAAACACCCAATCACTACACACTATAAAATACATTTATATGTATATCTATGTATACACTATATTACCAAAAGTATCGGCGTACGATACCCGACCAATATACCACCCCTTGCATTGAAGATGCGCTGCAGTGTCTTACAGGGGCCAAGTGCTTCAGTGTGTTAGACCTAAAGAGCTGGTATTACCAAATTCCCATGCATCCGGCGGATCAAGAAAAGACAGCATTCATATGCCCGTTGGGGTTCTACGAGTTCAGCCTCAGGGACTGTGGGGGGCCCCCGCCACTTTCCAACGTCTTATGGAGAGGACGGTCAGAGACATGAATCTAGTGGAAGTTTTGGTGTATCTGGATGACATCATCATGTTTGGGAAGACCCTTGAAGAACACGAGGCCCGCCTAGAGAAGGTGTTCTCCCGGCTATGTGAGGAAGGGTTGAAGCTGTCGTTAGAAAAATGTCAGTTCTACCGGACCTCAGTTACTTATTTGGGACACGTAGTCTCAGCAGGAAGGGTTGCTACTGACCCGAAAAAGTTGGAAGCTGTTACCAGCTGGCCCCGGCCAAGAACCGTAACGGAGTTGAGATCCTTTTTGGAGTTCTGCTCCTACTACAGAAGGTTTGTGGAAAATTTGGGCACTATTGCCCTACCCCTTAATGAGTTGTTGCATAAGGTAACGGAGGAGGACGATGGGTCAGGGTTGAAAACGAAGAAGAGCGATGCTCGAAGAAAAAGAGAATCTGTACAGGATCAGTGGACTCACTTGTGTGAAGAGGCGTTTAAGATCCTGAAGAAGAATCTGACGGAAGCTCCTGTGCTGGCTTATGCTGACCCTAGTTTGCCTTATGAGTTACATGTAGATGCCAGCAGAGATAGACTGGGAGGGGTGTTGTATCAGCATCAGGCTGGGAAGTTGAGGCCTATAGCTTACGTGAGCAGGAGCCTTGCCCCCCTCGGAAAAGAATTATCCGGTGCATAAGCTGGAGTTTCTGGCCCTCAAGTGGACGGTGGTCGACAAATTGAGAGACTATCTATATGGGGCCGAGTTCACAGTGAAAACTGATAACAATCCTTTGACCTATGTCCTGACCACTGCCAAGCTGGATGCCACTGGACACAGATGGATAGCAGTGCTGGCTGGATTCTGGTTCAGTTTGAAATACCGACCTGGAGTGCGAAACAGAGATGCAGACGCCCTGTCTCGAAGACCACACAGACAAGAAGAGGATCCAGCTGAATGGGCCTGTGTGAGCGAGGAGGGAGTGCGAGCTCTGTGTCAGGGTTTGGAGAAGGAAGGAAGTGGAAGGGTGGCTGCCGAATACATAGGGGTTCATCCATTAGCGATCCCCAGTCGGTATTGTGGACTGACCCATGTGAGGGGAGAAGGCTTGCCGCAGCTGTCAAGAGCGGATTTGAGATGGGATCAAATGGAGGACCCAGTGGGCAGATTAGTGATGCATGCAGTTAAGAGTCAGAGTCCTGAGTTGTTACAAAAAAGTCAGGAGCCTGAGGCGAAAATATTACATAAGGAGTGGAATCGACTGATGCTTAAGGATCGTGTTCTGTACCGCAGTTATGTCACTGAAAAATATGAAGAGAGGCGGCAATTATTTCTCCCAGAAAAACACCGGACGACCGTTTTAGTTTCTTTGCATGATGAGCACGGTCATTTAGGAGCAGATAGAACTCTCCGGCTGGTTAGAGATAGATTTTACAGGCTGTCACTGAACGTCCCAAACTCCGCTTGAGTGCTTCCGTCATATACCACTTCCTCCCAGTCTGTATACAGATATCAGGTATTCCAAATGCTTCCAAGCACAAAACAAGGCGACACTTGCTTGGATGCTAACATGAACTAACTTTATTTAGAACCAGAATACAGTCTTATATACAGGAGAAGAAGAGGTTCCCCCCTCCTGCTCATATTACTCTAACAATACAAAATGAACCAAATTAACCCATTTAGCATGAGCTAGTTTATTAAATCATTTACCCTGACCAGATGACTCAGAGACCTGACCTGTAGGACACAGACTTGTGGGCACCGAGCTTCACACAGTAACAGAGTTAATTATCATAAGTACAACCAAATAAAGAGGTTGATTTACTAAAGGCAAATCCACTTTGCACTGCAAGTGCACTTGGAAATGCAGTTGCTGTAAATCTGAGGGGAAGCTCTGAAATGAGAAGAAGCTCTGATGATTTTTCCAATAATGTACGAGCAAAAATGCTGTTTTTATTTTCCTTGCATGTCCCCCTCAGATCTACACTTGCAGTGCACTTGTAGAGCAAAGTGGATTTGCCTTAGTAAATAAACCCCAAAGTGATATATTGTAGCATTATCTGTTCTTTGTCTCTATCACACCATTAGAGGTATGTTCAAAGTTTCATATTCAGTGTACTTTTGCTTTTATTTATTGTGTCAGGGATGGTACCTCCAGTGGCATGAATTAACTCAACACACTGTCCCCATACATAACATTGTTCTTTTTGATAGCTTCCAATATTGCACGGTATGCATAGAAAAGCTATCTCTTGACCTTCCCTCTTAGATTGTAAGCTCTAAGGAGCAGGGCCCTCTGATTCCTACTGTATTTAAGTGTATTGTATTTGTACTGTCTACCCTCAAGTTGTAAAGCGCTACGTAAACTGTTGGCGCTATATAAATACTGTATAATAATAATAATAACTCTGGTATAGCAGCAAAAATGTTATCCTTTATTACATTATCCCCTCCTAGAGAGTGAGATTTTCTGGATATATAAGTTACAGACTCACACGCCCCATGGATTGGACCATAGGTGGGATGTGAATCTGTACTTAAAGAGGAGTTCCACTCAGGGGGGCCGTCAAAAAAAAAAAAATTAAAAGTCAGCAGCTACAAATACTGCAGCTGCTGACTTTTAATTGGACACTTACCTGTCCCTGAGTCCAGCGATGCGGGGGA
Source organism: Lithobates clamitans (assembly GCA_037952925.1). NCBI lineage: Eukaryota > Metazoa > Chordata > Amphibia > Anura > Ranidae > Lithobates > Lithobates clamitans. Next base: position 6,274,382 of record JBBGZY010000216.1, read on the forward strand.
TCAAAGCCCCACTCGTCCCCCCTCCGCTCGTCGGCGCCGGCATTTCAACTGTGGGCACCGGGCTGTGGCTTTACAGCCTGGCACCCACTGCGCATGCGCGAGCGGCGCCACGCGCCGTGATTGGCCACTCAATCACCTGGGACCTGTAATGGGTCCCAGATGATTGACAGGAGGGAGGGAGCAGAGCGGAGCCCTTCCTGTGCCAAGGGGGAAGTGATGTCACCAGCCCAGGCAAAGGAACAGGCAGACTACGAGGGACCACCTAGCAACAGGCATTTGGAGGTAAGTGAAAAAAAAAATAACCAAATGTTTTTTTTGTCTTTTTTTTTAGAATTTTTCCAGGTATTTTTGTTTTTTGGGTGGAACCCCACTTTAACCAATTCAGCCCTGGCAGGATTTACCCCCTTAATGACCAGCGCACTTTTTAAAATTTTGCACTGCGCTGCTTTAAATGGTAATTGCGCAGTCATGCAATGCTGTACCTAAAAATTGCATCCTTTTTTCTCACAAACAGAGCTTTCTTTTGGTGGTATTTGATCACCTCTGGGATTTTTTTTTTTTGCGATATAAACGAAAAAAGACCAAACATTTTGAAAAAAATATATTTTTTCTACTTTTTGTTATAAAAAAATATCCAATAAACTCAATTTTAGTCACACATTTAGGCCAAAATGTATTCAGCCACATGTCTTGGGTAAAAAAAATTAAATAAGTGTATATTTATTGGTTTGCGCAAAAGTTATAGCATCTACAAACTATGGTACATTTACTGGAATTTACGCAGCTTTTTATGACTGCCTATCTCATTTCTTGAGGTGCTAAAATGGCAGGGCAGTACAAAACCCCTCCAAATTACCCCTTTTTGGAAAGTAGTCACCCCAAGGAATTTGCTGAGAGGCATGTTGAGCCCATTGAATATTTTATTTTTTTGTCACAAAAAAATTTCAAGGCCCCCGAAACTGTGATAGTTTGCGAGGAAGTGAAATCACCATTTTACGCCCTTAGAAAGCCTGAATGCGGTAATTGGTTTCTGGGGTCCTGTAAGCAACTAGGCTCCCAGAAATCTCACACATGTGGTATCTCAGTACTCAGGAGAAGCAGCAGAATATATTTTGGGGTGTAATTTCACATATACCCACATCACGTGTGAGCAATATATCATTTAGTGACAACTTAATTTTCCCGAAACTTGTGGCAAAATATAAAATATTCCATGGACTCAACATGCCTCTCAGAAAATAGCTTGGGGTGTCTACTTTCCAAAAAGGGGTCATTTGGGGGGTTTATAACTGCCCTGGCATTTAATGCCCAACATTAGAAGCTTATACCACACATCATCCACTCTTCTAACCACTTGAACCACCCTTCTGACACTTTTTGTTTGCATGAAAAAATATTTTTTTTTGCTAGAAAATTACTTTGAACCCCCAAACATTATAATTTTTTTTAAAAAAACAGAGGCCCTACAGATCAAAATGGTGGGTGTTGAAATTTTTTTTTCACAAAGTATTTGAGCAGCGATTTTTCAAACGCAAACGACATGCTCTAAAATTACGCACACCCGTGCAGTGGCGACAAACTATATACATTTTTAAAAGCCTTTACAGGTTACCTTCATAGATTTACAGAGCAAAAATATATGTTGAAGAATAGGGGCAATCTGCCCCTAATGTCCACCCCTGCCCCTATGCTTTGACATATATGCTCTTTTTTTAACTGTGGTGGTGAAATCACCTCCTACAGCACTGAAGTCACGGATTTAATAAATAAACAGTGCTACAGCTGAATGACGTACCTGCAAAGCAAGTAGTGGTTAACAATAAAACACAGTAAAATTACAATATAACAGTAGGACATACCTGCAAAGCAAACACGACAAAACACAGTAACAATAAAACATTACAGTTAAGCATAAAATACAGTAAAACAGAGCAGAAAAATAGAGAATGAACAATAGAGAGAGAAGAACAATAAAACAACAACTATTTTTGACTTTTTTATTTTTTATTTATTTTTTATTTTATTTTTTTAATGTTTTATTTTTTTAATTTTTTTTACACTTCTATTGTAAATAAAAAACATTCCAGCTTAGGGTCTCCCAAAATGCGATGGCCATCTAACATCTTTCGAGACCCTGTGTAAGTGTGCCCTAGGACTGTGCCGTGCTGTACCCTATTCTAATACTCAACTAGTGTATGGCAGCGACGGAAACAGTCACCGATGCAGACACCAGGTTGGTCAGGACAGGAGGGACAATAAAAGCGGGTGTCACGCCTATATCCGCGTTTTCTACAGACACGACAACTTCTTTGGGGTGTTCTTTGGGTAGAGGTACCACGGAGGACATCTGGAAAATGCCTCTCACGCAGCGAGCTCACTGCGTTTACATTGGTAAGATGGGCCACAGCACCGTCTGGAAACAAGTAGGCTGTAATGATCTCTTCCTGGAATTATTCAGGAAGGGATTCAGTTCGTCCTGACGCTTTGTATAGCACATAAGCGTTCAGCAGAGCCGATTAAAATAAGTATGCAGACACTTTTTTATACCAGCGTCTGGCCTTATGGACAATTAGGTACGGCACCATCATCTGATTGTTAACATCCACTCCTCCCATGTTAAGGTTGTATTTGTGGACACAGAGGGGCTTCTCAACAACACCAGTCGCCGTTGGAATTTGTACTGTTGTATTTGTGTGCATGGAAGACAGAACGAAAACATTCCGTGTGTCCCTCCACTTCACTGCACGCAATTTTTTACACTTCAAGCAGGCTCTCGCCCCCTCCCCCCGATTAGATTGCACATTGCCACATGCACCAATTCCAGAATCAAAAGGTGACTAAAAAGTGGCACTTGTGTAATAATTGTCCATGTACAAGTGGTACCCCTTTCAGAATAAGGGTGACACCAAGTCCCAAACAATCTTTCTGCTGCTCCCTATGTAGTCTGGGCAGTTGGGGGGCTCCACGCTGCTATCTTTTCCCTCGTAAACCAGAAAATTATATGTATAGCCTGTGGCTATACATATAATGCTAATGCTATGCTTAGAGCATATCTGACATGCTTGCTGGGGAGAAACTGTTTAAAAGCAAGGCGGACAGAAAACATAATCAGGGACTCATCAATGCAGACACCTTGATCAGGAATCTACACAATGGGAAATTTCCTCTGGTGGGACTTTATAAGGCAAGAGTCTTCAAACAAATAATAAGTCAAAAAAGTATCTAATTTTATTATCAAAAGTTAAAACATGACAAATGATAAAAGAGGTGGATGCCAGCAATTACAGATGGTGGTAGCAAAAAGGAGTATACATATCTGTTTACAATAATGCAATAAACCCCATGCAGACTGTTTCAGGGATGCGTTTCAAGGTTATAAAGGTTGAAACCTCTTCTAAAGGTGAGGTATATGGTTATCTAAAAACATTTTGCAAAGAAAAACAGAATAAGCAACACCGTAAGAACCAAACATGATATACTATTCAAATACATTCATATAGCATACAAATCAAAATTTCATTAATATGTTAACCTTAAACATATTAACCACTTGCCGACCGCCTCACGCAGATATACTGCGGCAGAATGGCACGGACAGGCAAAGTAACGTATGGGTACGTTACTTGCATCCCGCAGGCGGTGGTCCGATCGGACCCCCCCAGTGCCCGAGGCGGTCGGCATCTTTCCCCGAGCTATCAGAGGTGAGGGGGAGGCCATCCATTTGTGGCCACCCCCTCGTGATCGCTCCCAGCCAATGACATTCTTCCTATGTGTCAGGAGCCAGCGAGCGTCTCCGCTCGCCGGGCTCCGGTGCGCATGCGCACGGGACGAGCACTTCGCCGCACACCCGTCCGCGGCCTGATGGTGCGGCGCGCGCGGGTGCACGGTGGTCCCCGTGTGCGCGCCGTAGCCCGTGCGGGTGCCCGGTAGCGCGTCACACTGACGCGCTCGCCGGGCAGGGGGACTATATCTGACGGCACCAGCGCCCAGTCGGGTTGCTGGTTTGTCGTCAGCTCTCCCTGTTCCCTGAGCCTGTGTCTACCCTGTACTTTGCCTATCTGTGTACCGAACCCTCTACTGGCTTGTTTAATCACTACTCTCCTGGATCACCCTTTGTGCTGCTGCCTGATCTGTGTACCAAACCCCCCTGCTGGCTTGTTTAACTACTACTCTCCTGGATTATCCCTTTGTGCTGCTGCCTGATCTGTGTACCAAACCCCTGGCCTGTTTAACCACTACTCTGCTGGACAATCCTACCAATAACCTGCCTGATCTGTGTACCAAACCTCTGGCCTGTTTAACCATTACTCTGCTGGACAATCCTACCAATAACCTGCCTGATCCGTGTACCAAACCCCTGGCCTGTTTAACCATTACTCTGCTGGACAATCTTGATTCTAGCTGCCTGACCTGTGTACCAAACCCTGGTCAGCTTAACCACTGCACTGCTGGATCCTGTGATACTCTGACTATCACCTGCTTGTACCCTAACTTCTGCTTGTACTTTCAGCCCTGCTTCCTACGGATCCCAGGACACCCGCTTCCAGCTCCGGAACCTACTACCCTTCCGGAAGCCCGTGCCTCCGCGTGCCCTCAGCCTCCTGTACCCATTTCGGGGGTCTGGGTGCGCGTGGTCGTAAGGGCGAGCCGCTCTCGGCATCTCGGCCTCGGTGAGTATTGGTCCGTGACAGTACAAACCAGCCAGATGTCTGAGGCCGACAGAGCGCGCTCTCCTCTGGAGATCCTGTGTCAACAAGTATCTACCCTAGCGGACTCCGTACAGAAGTTACAAGAAGGTTATACACAAATCGATAACCGTCTGCAACAGATCACCGGGCTACTACCTTCCGCAGCCGCAGCTCCTGCACCCAGCGGTGGGGGTCCACTTCCCCAAGCTCCGGCCAACCCCATTGTGGTCATGGCTCTTCCTGAGCCCAGGGTTCCTACACCTGAACGGTTCTCGGGAGACCGCAAGAGGTTTAGGGCTTTTAAGAACGCATGTTCTCTCTACTTCGCTCTACAGCCGAGAACCTTTTCCTCAGAAATCGTCAAAGTGGGGTTTGTGATTTCTCTGCTATCCGAAGAACCCCAGGCGTGGGCACACAGCCTGATGGAACAGAGCAATCCTGCCCTGAATACTATCGAGGCCTTCTTTGAGAGCATGACCCAACTCTACGATGATCCGCAACGCATGGCCACAGCCGAAGCTATCCTGCACCATCTGTCCCAAGGGAGAAGACCTATTGAGGACTACACAGTGGAGTTCCGTAAGTGGGCGGCCGACACCAACTGGAATGAGCCGGCCTTACGTTATCAATACCGTCAAGGCTTGTCTGAATTACTCAAAGATGAGTTAGCCAGGATGGAGACCCCTGCTTCCCTAGAGGAACTCATCCAAGCAGCTACCAAGCTCGACCGCGCGCCTTCGGGAGCGGCGCTCAGAACGGTTTCAGCTGCCTCGCCCTGCCTGGGCGTCACCAAGACCGCATTCCACTGTACCCTCAAATTCGTCTTCAGTTCCCACTGCATCGGTCCCTGAGGCCGAACCAATGCAGCTCGGCCTGGTCCGAGGTCCGTTAACCTCCGAAGAGAGGCAACGCAGGCGGCAGTCTAACCTTTGCCTCTATTGCGGAGGAACGGGACACTTCCTACGCAGCTGTCCGATCAGGCCTAGTAAGTTCCCTCAATCAAACGTATTGAACTTTTCAAACAATAACATTCCCAAGGCTTATGTGATGTTGTTTGTTTCCCTACAGCTTCCGGAAAGGGAGACTCGCCTGCAGGCCATCGTTGATTCCGGGGCCTGCAGCTGTTTCATAGATTCCACTTTGGCACACAGATTGAAGATCCCTCTACAAACCAAAGAACGGAATTTACAAATACATTTGGCCGACGGATCCCTTCCTTGCTCTGGTCCCATCACCCAGGAGACTCAACATATTCCAGTAGTCACAGACTCCGGTCACCGAGAGTTCTTACGGTTTGACCTAATCCGTTCACCAATCTTCCCCATCATACTTGGCCTACCATGGCTACAAGCTCACGATCCACTAATCAAATGGAGCACCAAGTCTGTATCCTTCTCTTCGCAGTATTGTTCTCAGCACTGTCTGCTCCCGGATTCCAAAGTCTGTGCCACAATAGCGGTACCACCAGGCAATCTTCAACACGTCCCCTCTGAGTACCTCGAGTTTCAAGAAGTTTTTAGCAAGCAAATGGCTGACCGCCTACCACCTCACAGGGCCTACGACTGTCCAATTGACCTCCTTCCTGGATCTGAGATTCCATTTGGCCGGATATTCCCTCTGTCTGAGACCGAGTTGGAGGTCCTGAAGCAGTACATAGACGAAAATCTTGAGAAGGGTTTCATCCGCCCTTCATCCTCACCCGCCGGAGCGGGTATCTTTTTTGTCGGGAAAAAAGACGGTACTCTGAGACCCTGCGTAGACTACCGACAACTAAACAACATTACAATTAAGAACCGGTACCCGTTACCGCTCATCCCTGAATTGTTCCAGAGGTTTCGATCAGCCAAGGTGTTCTCTAAACTCGACCTCCGAGGGGCTTATAATCTCGTCAGGATCAGGGCGGGAGACGAATGGAAGACGGCCTTTAGATCCAGATTCGGTCACTTCGAGTATTTGGTGATGCCATTCGGTCTCTGTAACGCCCCAGCCACTTTCCAACATCTGGTGAATGATATATTTCGACAATATCTAGATGACTTCCTCGTGGTATATCTGGATGATATCCTTATTTTCTCCCCTACGCTAGAGATGCACAGGAGGCACGTTAAAACGGTTCTTGCTACTTTGCTACAACATAAGCTTTACCTAAAAGCCGAAAAATGTGAATTTGAGAGATCAACAGTACAGTTCTTGGGATTCATACTCTCTACCGATGGGGTTGCCATGGACCCTCAGAAGATTCAGGCAATTCAAGAATGGCCAGCTCCGTCTAATAAAAAAGGAGTACAGAGGTTCATAGGATTTGCCAATTTCTATCGGAAATTTATCGTAGGATTCTCGGCCATTGTGGCACCCATTACCCAATTAACTCGGCAGCATCAATCTTTTCAGTGGTCCACAGCGGCTCAAGAGGCTTTTCTTAAGTTAAAAGAACTATTCAGTTCCGCTCCAATCCTCTGCCATCCTGACCCGACTCAACCCTTCATACTGGAGGTAGATGCATCGGAGATCGCAACCGGAGCAATTCTTTCCCAGAGACAGGGACCAAAGGCCATTCTACACCCTGTAGCTTTCGCTTCTCGGAAACTCAGCCCACCGGAACTCAATTACGACGTGGGTGACAGAGAGCTGCTGGCTATAAAATTTGCTTTGGAAGAATGGAGGTACCTGCTGGAGGGGGCAGTTCATCCGGTGATGATCTTTACGGATCACAAGAATCTCGAGTACCTCAGAACAGCCAGACGCTTAAAACCCCGCCAAGCCCGTTGGGCCCTTTTCTTTTCCCGCTTTAATTTCCATATAGCGTACAGACCGGGGGCGAAGAACGGGAAGGCTGATGCCCTTTCACGGATGTTTTCCGCAGACTCCCAAATACCAACACCCAGCACTATCCTCTCTCCTCACAATTTCCTCGGACTAACTCAAGCAGACTTGATATCCTCCATCAAATCCTCATCAGGCTCTTGTACAGAACCAACTGTGCATTCCCTGAGAAGATACGAAGATCTTTTCTGGATTAAGGGAAAAATATTCGTACCACAAGTGACCCGGCCACTAACCCTTCAGATGTGTCATGATCACAAGATGGCAGGACATTTTGGGAATAAGAAGACGGCTGAACTCCTGTCTCGTTCTTTTTGGTGGCCAGGATGGAGAAGGGATTGTAAAGAATATGTGGCTTCCTGTTCCCTGTGTCAGAGAAACAAGGGCCAAAATACCAAATCCTGGGGTCTGCTCAGACCTTTGCCCATCCCGGAACGACCATGGGCTGATGTCTCCATGGACTTCATTGTAGATCTACCCAGCTCAGAGAGTTTCTCCACCATCCTTGTTGTTGTCGACCGCCTTTCCAAAATGGCTCACTTCCTGCCCATGAGGGGTACTCCCTCTGCCGTAGACACGGCCAACATCTTTCTTAAGGAGGTTGTTAGGCTCCACGGGATACCAAGGAGCATCGTGTCGGACAGAGGCGTCCAGTTCACGTCCAAATTCTGGAGGGAACTATGCAAGGCCTTGGGTATCAACATTTGTCTTTCTTCGGCTTATCATCCTCAGAGCAATGGCCAGACAGAGAGGACCAATCAGACGCTAGAGCAATACCTCCGCTGCTTCTGCTCGGGATCCCAGGATGATTGGGCGAGCCTCCTCGCCTATGCTGAATTTGCGTACAACAATTCTATCCATGCCTCCACCAACCAGACCCCTTTCTGGATCAATTGTGGGTTCCATCCCACATCCTTCGCTAACAACATCCCCGAAACGGCAGTTCCTGCAGTCCAAGATAGGATAAATTCACTGCAAACTAACGTCCAAAAAATACAAGACACACTACGCAAAACCCAGGAGGACTACAAGAGACAGTACGATCGGGGCAGAAAGGCAAACCCAAAATTTGATGTAGGAGACGAGGTCTGGCTGTCCACCGTTAATTTGAGATTACCGCTGCCTTCTCGAAAGCTCGGGCCCAAATTCATAGGGCCTTTTCAAGTCAGGAGGATTATTAACCCTGTGGCTGTGGAATTGACACTTCCCAAGACATACCGGATTCACCCCGTTTTTCATGTATCACTATTGAAGCCTGTGGTGCCCAGTCCTTTTCCGGGAAGAGGAGAACCCCCTCCTCCGCCAGTCAGAATCGATGGCGAGACTGAATTCGAAGTGGAATCCATTCTTGGTTGCAGGAAGAGGGGCAGACAGCTACAGTACCTGATTCAATGGAAGGGGTACCCCCCGAAGATAATTCTTGGGAGCCTGCCAGGAATCTGCACGCTCCACAGTTAATTCGAAAGTTCCATCAAGATCATCCGGAACTGATGACCAGCCTTGGCGTCCAGTGTCCGCCCTTAGGAGGGGGGCACTGTCAGGAGCCAGCGAGCGTCTCCGCTCGCCGGGCTCCAGTGCGCATGCGCACGGGACGAGCACTTCGCCGCACACCCGTCCGCGGCCTGATGGTGCGGCGCGCGCGGGTGCACGGCGGTCCCCGTGTGCGCGCCGTAGCCCGTGCGGGTGCCCGGTAGCGCGTCACACTGACGCGCTCGCCGGGCAGGGGGACTATATCTGACGGCACCAGCGCCCAGTCGGGTTGCTGGTTTGTCGTCAGCTCTCCCTGTTCCCTGAGCCTGTGTCTACCCTGTACTTTGCCTATCTGTGTACCGAACCCTCTACTGGCTTGTTTAATCACTACTCTCCTGGATCACCCTTTGTGCTGCTGCCTGATCTGTGTACAGAACCCCCCTGCTGGCTTGTTTAACTACTACTCTCCTGGATTATCCCTTTGTGCTGCTGCCTGATCTGTGTACCAAACCCCTGGCCTGTTTAACCACTACTCTGCTGGACAATCCTACCAATAACCTGCCTGATCTGTGTACCAAACCTCTGGCCTGTTTAACCATTACTCTGCTGGACAATCCTACCAATAACCTGCCTGATCCGTGTACCAAACCCCTGGCCTGTTTAACCATTACTCTGCTGGACAATCTTGATTCTAGCTGCCTGACCTGTGTACCAAACCCTGGTCAGCTTAACCACTGCACTGCTGGATCCTGTGATACTCTGACTATCACCTGCTTGTACCCTAACTTCTGCTTGTACTTTCAGCCCTGCTTCCTACGGATCCCAGGACACCCGCTTCCAGCTCCGGAACCTACTACCCTTCCGGAAGCCCGTGCCTCCGCGTGCCCTCAGCCTCCTGTACCCATTTCGGGGGTCTGGGTGCGCGTGGTCGTAAGGGCGAGCCGCTCTCGGCATCTCGGCCTCGGTGAGTATTGGTCCGTGACACTATGCCTCTGAAATGTAAACAGCGGCAGAGGAAGTGATGTCATCTCTCCTCGAGTCAGGCTTTTCCGTTCCGGCACCGAGGAGAGAAGACATCAAGTAAGTGCACCAAACACCACACTAACAGTAGAACACTCTAGGCACACATTTCACCCCCCATAACCCCCTAATCACCTCCCTGTACCCCCTGTCACAGTGACACCAATAGCATTTTTTTTTCTGATTATTGCATTGGTGTCAGTTTGTGACAGTTATAAGTGATAGGGCAGTTAAGGTTAGCCCCCTTTAGGTCTAGGATACCCCCTAACCCCCCTAATAAAGGTTAACCCCTTGATCACCCCCCATCGCCAGTGTCACTAAGCGATCGTTTTTCTGATCGCTGTATTAGTGTTACTGGTGATGCTAGTTAGGGAGGTAAGTATATAAGTTCGCCGTCAGCTTTTTATAGCATCAGGGACCCCCATATGCTACCTAATAAAGGTTTTGACCCCCTGATTGCCCCCTAGTTAACCCTTTTACCAGTGATCACCGTATAAGTGTTACAGGTGACGCTGGTTAGTTAGTTTATTTTTTATAGTTTCAGGGCACCCGCCATTTATTACCTAATAAAGGTTTAACCCCCTGATCGCCCGGCGGTGATATAAGTTAGGTTTTAGGGTCAGATAGGGTCTGCGTCGCCCCAGGCAGCGTCAGGTTAGCGCCAGTAATACCCACGCACGCACCATACACCTCCCTTAGTGGTATAGTATCTGAACGGATCGATATATGATCCGATCAGATCTATACTAGCGTCCCCAGCAGTTTAGGGTTCCCAAAAATGCAGTGTTAGCAGGATCAGCCCAGATACCTGCTAGTACCTGCGTTTTACCCCTTGGCCCAGCCCTGCCCAGCCGACCTAAGTGCAGTATCGATCGATCACTGTCATTTACAAAACAATAAACACACATAACTGCAGCGTTCTCAGAGTCAGGCCTGATCCCTGCGATCGCTAACAGTTTTTTTAGTAGCGTTTTGATACAGTAGCTAACAGTCAGGAGCTTTTTTACCTGTGAGTCTCACTAATGTACCACTAAATTTAGAGCCCACAATGGCAAATCGAAGGTACACTAGTGAAGAGGCCTACACGTTTCTGAGCATGACAGATAGTGAAGAGGAAGTCACTCATCTGTCAGATTCAGGCTCAGAATACGATCCTGTAGAGGACAGCGGCTCCATGATAGATAGCTCTGATGACGGAGTTGTGGTCCCTGCCAAGGTCAAGCGTACCAGACCCCGATCTTCTTCTGCTGTTGTTGAGGTGCAAGATTCGCAGGTCCCTCGTATGGAGCAGAGCAGTACTAGCGCCGCTATTCCTTCTGGTGAACTGGCAAGCACCAGCGGCCTAGTACACCCTGGTCGTACATCCAGCACTGCAGTAACACTTGGTAACGTGGCGAGTCCCATAAGTGCAGTTCAAGTTGGGGAGGTGGCAAGCACAAGTAGTGTCCCGCTGCCACCAAGAAGAAGATGAACACAGGCCCGTCGTGCCCATAGTGCCCTTCCTGCTGCATTCGCCAATCTTAATTGGGAACCCACCACTTCTGCAGCACTGGTACTTCCCCCATTCACTGGCCAACCCGGCATTCAGGTGGAAACAGTTGATTTTACATCACTTGATTTTTATTCGCTGTTTTTCACCGAAGATCTCTGTAGATCTATTGTGGACCAAAGCAATTTGTACGCTGGTCAACACATCGCCACTATTCCCCAGTCCTCCCTTGCCAGAGATTGGAAACCAATTACGGTTTCCGAATTTAAGATCTTTCTGGGCCTTTCCCTCAACATGGGCATAACTAAAAAGAGTGAGTTGCGGTCTTATTGGTCCACTGACCCAATTCACCATATGCCCTTGTTCTCTGCCTGCATGACCAGGGCACGATACGAACAGGTTTTGCGGTTCATGCACTTGAACAACAATGAACTCTCATCCTCGTGGAGACCCTGGATACGATCGGCTCTACAAAATTCGGCCCCTCATAAACCACTTCAACCAACGTTTTGCAGACTTGTTTACTCCCCATCAAGTTGTCTGCGTTGATGAGTCCCTGATTAAGTTTTCTGGCCGCTTGTCATTCAAACAGTACCTTCCCAGCAAGCGTGCCAGATGCGGGGTCAAGATGCATAAGCTCTGTGACAGGGCCACAGGCTATACATGTAGTTTTATGGTTTATGAGGGCAAAGATAGTCACGTAGAGCCGACAAACTACCCTAACTACATAGGAAGCGCTGGCAAGATTGTGTGGGACTTGGTGTCACCCTTATTTGGAAAGGGGTATCACTTATATGTGGACAATTATTACACGAGCGTGCCACTTCTTAGTCACCTTTTTGATCATCAGATTGGAGCATGTGGCACCGTGCGACCTAATCGCCGGGCTTTCCCCAGCGGCTTGTAGATTCCCATCTTAGGCTGGGGGAGAGAGCCTGCTTCAAGTGTAATAATTTGCTCACTATGAAGTGGAGGGATAATAAGAATGTTTTCGTTCTTACCTCCCTTCATGCAGACATGATGGTCCAAATTCCTGGTGTTGTGGAGAAACCCCTCTGTGTCCACAAATATAACCTTAACATGGGAGGGGTGGACCTCAACGACCAGTTGTTGGCGCCGTACTTAGTTGCCCATAAGGCCAGACGCTGGTACAAAAAAGTGTCTGTTTATTTATTTCAATTGGCTTTGCTGAACGCTCATGTGCTATACAGAGCTTAAGGACGGACTGGATCCTTCCTTAAATTCCAGGAAGAGATTGTCAGAGCCCTTCTGTTTCCAGACGGTGCTTCACCTCACCTTCCCCAGCCAAATGCAGTAAGCCGGCTGCATGAGAGGCATTTTCCGTATGTCCTCCCGAGTACCCCTACCCATCGAGCCCCCCAAAGAAGATGTTGTGTCTGCAGCAAGCGCGGATATAGGCTTGACCCCCGCTATTATTGTCCATCCTGTCCTGACAATCCTGGTCTTTGCATTGGTGAATGTTTTGAACGCTACCATTCACTAGTTGAGTATTAGTGTAGGGTACAGCACTGCACAGACTAGGCAAACTAACACATGGTCTCCCAAGATGCCATCGCATTTTGAGAGACCTGAACCTGGTACCGTTACAAAAGTTATATAAAAAAAATATAAAAAATAAAAAAACAAAAATAGTTGTTGTTTTTATTGTTCTCTCTCTCTCTATTCTCTCTCTATTGTTCTGCTCTTTTTTACTGTATTCTATTCTTCAATGTTTGATTGTTATTACCATTGTTACCATGTTTTACCATTGTTGCTTTTCAGATATGCAATTTTTTTATACTTTACTGTTTACTGTGTTTTATTGTTAACCATTTTTTTGTTTTCAGGTACGCAATTCAGCTGCAGCGCAGATTTATTTATCTTGACAACAACAGCGTTTGCTCCCACGATACATAAAGCCGTGACTCCAGCGCTGTCGGAGGTGATTTCACCACCACAGTTACATACTTCAGCATATATGCCGAAGCGTGGGGGCAGCAGAGGGCGGAGGAGCGATTTGCTCCTACCTTATGTGGGAGGATGCCCCCATGCTTCGGCATATATACCGTATTTATCGGCGTATAACACGCGCCGGCGTATAACATGCACCCCAAGTTTAGGAGGGAATTTTAAGGAAAAAAATTTTAGGAGGAAAGTTTAAGGAAAAAAAAACTTGCATTAAAATGCCAATCAATGCAGCGTTATCTGTCCATCTGCAGCCTTTTCAGTGTCAGTGCAGCCTTGCCTCAGTGTCCATTGCAGCCTTGTCAGTGCAGCTTTGCCCCATTGCAGCCATGTCAGTGCAGCTTTGCCCCATTGCAGCCATGTCAGTGCAGCTTTGCCCCATTGCAGCCTTGTCAGTGCAGCTTTGCCCCATTGCAGCCATGTCAGTGCAGCTTTGCCCCATTGCAGCCATGTCAGTGCAGCCTTAACAGTGATGCTTTGCCCCAGTGCAGCCTTGTCAGTGCAGCTTTGTGTGATCTGTGTGATCGCCGCGATCGCCGCCGACATACACAGCCGTGTGTAGATTCAAATATGGCGCCGAGACTGCAGAGACTCGGTGGAGCCGAGATACACATAGCCGAGTGTTCTCGGCTATTTTCGGCTATTCTCAGCTATTCTCGGCTATTCTCGGCGCTGCTCACTGTCACGCCCAGTCCCGCCCTATGATGGACATAACACAGGTCCAATGGCGGGACTGGGCGTGACTGTGAGCGGCGGCGAGAATAGCCGAGAACACTCGGCCATGTGTATCTCGGCTCCGCCGAGTCCCTGCAGTCTCTGCACCATATTTGAATCTACACACGGCTGTGTATGTCGCCGATCAAACAAAATTGGCGGGGATCGGCGTATAACACGCACCCACGATTTTCCCCTGATTTTAAGGGGAAAAAAGTGCGTGTTATACGCCGATAAATACAGTATATATTTTAGGCACAGGTTGCGTTAAATGTTTTTTTTTTTACTATTTTTTTTGTATTTGCTTTGCAGGTATGGTAAGTCTTACTGTTATACTGTAATGTTACTTTGTTTTATTGTTAACCATCATTTGCTTAGCAGGTACGTCATTCAGTTGCAGCGCGGATTTATTTATTTTGACAGCAACAGCGTTTGCTCCCACGATACATAAAGCCGTGACTCCAATGCTGTAGGAGGTGATTTCACCACCAAAGTTAAAAAAAGAGCATATATGCCAAAGCATGGGGGCAGCAGGGGCGGAGGAGCGATTTGCTTCTACCTTTTGGGGCGGATGCCCCCATGCTTCGGTATATATAAATGGTGCATGTATGCCCATCATTAGAAGTGGGTGGATGAAGGGAGGTATTCAAATTGTGGGTATACCCACCGATCAATCTCTTTTTTTCCTTCAGCCCACAGGCTGCGTGAAAAAAAAGTTTACAATATATGCCCAACAAGGACCAGCAACGTACTGGTATGTTGCTGGACTTTGAGTGATTATACCAGAATGATGCCTGCAGGTTTAGGTATCATTTTGGTATAATTCTTTTTAGCCAGCGGTCTGCTTTCATGTAAAAGCAATCCTAGCGGCTAATTAGCCTCTAGACTGCTTTTACAAGCAGTGGGAAGGAATACCCCCCACCGTCTTCCATGTTTTTCTCTGGCTCTCCTGTCCCAACAGGGAACCTGAGAATGCAGCCGGTGATTCAGCCAGCTGACCATAGAGCTGATCAGAGACCAGAATGGCTCCAAACATCTCTATGGACTAAGAAACCGGAAGCTACGAGCATTTCATGACTTAGATTTCGCCGGATGTAAACAGCGCCATTGGGAAATTGGGAAAGCATTTTATCACACCGATCTTGGTGTGGTCAGATGCTTTGAAGGCAGAGGAGAGATCTAGGGTCTAATAGACCCCATTTTTTAAAAAAAAGAGTACCTGTCACTACCTATTGCTATCATAGGGGATATTTACATTCCCTGAGATAACAATAAAAATGATTAAAAAAAAAAAAATGAAAGGAACAGTTTAAAAACAGGATAAAAAAGAAAAAAAAAATAAAGAAAAAAAAAAAGCACCCTTGTCCCCCCCTGCTCTCGCGCAAACGTGAACGCAAGTGTAGGTCTGGCGTCAAATGTGACCAGCAATTGCACCATGCATGTGAGGTATCACCGCGAAGGTCAGATCGAGGGCAGTAATTTTAGCAGTAGACCTCCTCTGTAAATCTAAAGTGGTAACCTGTAAAGGCTTTTAAAGGCTTTAAAAATGTATTTAGTTTGTCGCCAATGCACATTTGTGCGCAATTTTAAAGCATGTCATGTTTGGTATCCATGTACTCTGCCTAAGATCATCTTTTTTATTTCATCAAACATTTGGGCAATATAGTGTTTTAGTGCATTAAAATTTAAAAAACTGTGTTTTTTCCCCAAAAAATGCGTTTTGAAAATCGCTTTCACTGTGTGAAAAAAAATAAACACCCACCATTTTAATCTGTAGGGCATTTGCTTTAAAAAATAAATATAATGTTTGGGGGTTCAAAGTAATTTTCTTGTAAAAAAATGTTTTTTTCATGTAAACAAAAAGTGTCAGAAAGGGCTTTGTCTTCAAGTGGTTTGAAGAGTTGGTGATGTGTGACATAAACTTCTAAATGTTGTGCATAAAATGCCAGGACAGTTCAAACCCCCCCCCCAAATGACCCCATTTTGGAAAGTAGACACCCCAAGCTATTTGCTGAGAGGCATGTCGAGTTCATGGAATATTTTATGTTGTGACACAAGTTGCGGGAAAAAGACACATTTTTTTTTTGCACAAAGTTGTCACTAAATGAGATATTGCTCAAACAAGCAATGGGAATATGTGAAATTACACCCCAAAATACATTCTGTTGCTTCTCCTGAGTACGGGGATACCACATGTGTGAGACTTTTTGGGAGCCTAGCCGCGTACGGGACCCCGAAAACCAAGCACCGCCTTCAGGCTTTCTAAGGGCGTAAATTTTTGATTTCACTCTTCACTGCCTATCACAGTTTCGGAGGCCATGGAATGCCCAGGTGGCACAAAACCCCCCAAATGGCCCTATTTTGGAAAGTAGACACCCCAAGCTATTTGCTGAGAGGTATAGTGAGTATTTTGCAGACCTCACTTTTTGTCACAAAGTTTTGAAAATTGAAAAAAGAAAAAAAAAATTTTTTTTCTTGTCTTTCTTCATTTTCAAAAACAAATGAGAGCTGCAAAATACTCACCATGCCTTTAAGCAAATAGCTTGGGGTGTCTACTTTTCAAAATGGGGTCATTGGGGGGGGGGTTGTGCTATCTTGGCATTTTATGGCCTTCAAAACTGTGATAGGTAGTGAGGAGTGAATAAAAAATTTACACCCTTAGAAATCCTGAAGGCGGTGATTGGTTTTCGGGGCCCCGTATGCAGCTAGGCTCCCAAAAAGTCCCACACATGTGGTATCCCTGTACTCAGAATCAGCAGAATGTATTTTGGGGTGCAATTCCACATAAGCCCATGGCCTATGTGAGCAATATATCATTTAGTGACAACTTTGTGCAAAAAAAAAGTTTGTCATTTTCCTGCAACTTGTGTCAAAATATAAAATATTCCATGGACTCAACATGCCTCCCAGCAAATAGCTTGGGGTGTCTAATTTTCAAAATGGGGTCATTTGGGGCATTTTATGACCTTCAAAACTGTGATAGGTAGTGAGGAGTGAAATCAGAAATTTACGCCCTTAGAAATCCTGAAGGCGGTGCTTGGTTTCGGGGCCCCGTATGAGGCTAGGCTCCCAAAAAGTCCCACACATGTGGTATCCCTGTACTCAGGAGAAGCAGCAGAATGTATTTTGGGGTGTAATTCCACATATGCCTATGGCATGTTTGAGCAATATATCATTTAGTGACAACTTTGTGCAAAAAAAAAAAAAGTTTGTAATTTTCCTGCAAGTTGTGTCAAAATATAAAATATTCCATGGACTCAACATGCCTCTCAGCAAATAGCTTGGGGTGTCTACTTTACAAAATGGGTTAATTTGGGGGGGTTTTGTGCCATCTTGGCATTTTATGGCCTTCAAAACTGTGATAGGTAGTGAGGAGTGAAATCAAAAATTTACGCCCTTAGGAATCCTGAAGGCGGTGCTTGGTTTTTGTGGTCCCATACGTGGGTAGGCTCCCAAAAAGACCCACACATATGGTATTCCCATACTCAGGAGAAGCAGCTAAATGTATTTTGGGGTGCGATTCCACATATGCCCATGGCCTGTGTGAGCAATATATCATTTAGTGACAACTTTTTGTACATTTTTATTTTCTTTTTTGTCATTATTCAATCACTTGGGACAAAAAAAATAATATTATTAATTATTATTAATATAATGGGCTCAACATGCCTCTCAGCAAATTCCTTGGGGTGTCTACTTTCCAAAATGGGGTCATTTGGGGGGGTTTTGTACTGCCCTGCCATTTTAGCACCTCAAGAAATGACATAGGCAGTCATAAACTAAAAGCTATGTAAATTCCAGAAAATGTACCCTAGTTTGTAGACGCTATAACTTTTGCGCAAACCAATAAATATACCCTTTTTGACATTTTTTTACCAAATACATGTGGCCGAATACATTTTGGCCTAAATGTATAACTAAAATTGAGTTTATTGGATTTTTTTTATAACAAAAAGTAGAAAATATAATTTTTTTTCAAAATTTTCGGTCTTTTTCCGTTTATATCGCAAAAAATATAAATCGCAGAGGTGATCAAATTCCATCAAAAGAAAGCTCTATTTGTGGGAAGAAAAGGATGCAAATTTCGTTTGGGTACAGCATTGCATGACCGCGCAATTAGCAGTTAAAGCAACGCAGTGCCAAATTGTAAAAAGTGCTCTGGTCAGGAACGGGGTAAATCCTTCGGGGGCTGAAGTGGTTAATGAAATTTTGATTTCTATGCTATATGAATGTATTTGAATAGTATATCATGTTTGGTTCTTACGGTGTTGCTTATTCTGTTTTTCTTTGCAAAATGTTTTTAGATAACCATATACCTCACCATCAGCCCCTGAAGAAGAGGTTTCAACCTTTATAACCTTAAAACACGTCGGCCTCTGTTCTAAGTCCCTCGCTGAAACAGTCTGTGTGGGGTTTATTGCATTATTGTAAACAGATATGTATACTCCTTTTTGCTACCACCATCTGTAATTGCTGGCATCCACCTCTTTTATCATTTGTCATGTTTTAACTTTTGATAATAAAATTAGATACTTTTTTGACTTATTATTTGTTTGAAGACTCTTGCCTTATAAAGTCCCACCAGAGGAAATTTTCCATTGTGTAGTCTAATAGGGATGTGGGCAAGGTGTCTTCTTCCACAAGGTTCCTGTCACTATCATTGTATACCTTGATCAGGAATAAACAAGGCTGCAAACTGTTGGTTGAAGTGGTTTACGAGGGGCCGAATTTTGTGGAGCCGATTGTATTTAGGGTCATCCCGAAGACAACAGAGTTCATTGTCATTGAAACGCAAGATTTGCTCGTATCTAGTCCTGGTCATGGAAGCTGAGAACACGGGCTTTAGGGATGGGGTGTTCGCCCATTTGCCAAATTTAGAACATTATGGGGCGTTCCTGGGAAATTTGAGTGCCTGCGGAACGCCCCATGATGAATGGTGAGAGCGTCAATGCACTGTAGGATCACAGTAGCATTGACGGCTGCTGATTGGCCAAAGCATGTACCTGACCTGCATGCTTTGGCCAATCATGGCTTAGGGGGCTGAGTACACGCCCCACACTATGTTAGACTGCTTACATAGCGGCCGTACATAGTGTAATGAATGAGAGCAGCAAAATGACATTTGTGAAGAAAAAAATGTCATTTAAAACTGCTCGCGGCTGTAATGTACTGCCGGATCCCAGCAATATAGATAGAAATCATTGAACAAAATGGCATGGGCCCCTCCCAGTCCATTACCAGGCCCTTCGGGTGTGGTATGAATATTAAGGGGAACCCTGCGCCAAAATTTTAAAAACAATGGCGTGGAGGTTCCCTTCGGGTCTGGTATGGATATTAAGGGAAATTCCATGCCAAGATTTAAAAAAAATGGCGTGGGGGTCACCCCAAAATCCATACCAGGCCCTTCAGGACCTGTAAAAGAGCAACTGGTTGTCAGTGACTGCTTGAATCGCTACAAAAAAATGAACTGTTATGCCCTGTACACACGGTCGGATTTTCCAAAGGAAAAAGTGCAATCAGATTGTGTTGTCAGAAATTCCGATCGTGTGTGGGCTCCATCTGACTTTTTTTGTCAGGAATTTCCGACACACAATGTTTAATGCCCTGTACACACGGTCGGATTTTCCGATGGAAAAAGTGTGATCGGATTGTGTTGTCGGAAATTCAGATCGTGTGTGGGCTCCATCGGACTTTTTCCGTCGGAATTTCTGACACACAAAGTTTGAGAGCAGGATGTAAAATTTTCTGACAACAAAATCCGATCGTTTAAATTCCGATCGTGTGTACACAAATCCGATGCACAAAGTGCCATGCATTCTCAGAATAAATTAAGAGGTGAAAGCTATTGGCTACTGCCCCGTTTATAGTCCCGACGTACGTGTTTTACGTCACCGTGTTCAGAACGTTCGGATTTTCCGACAACTTTGTGCGGCCATGTGTATGCAAGACAAGTTTGGCCCAAAATCCGCCAGAAAAAATCTGAAGGATTTTGTTGTCGGAATGTCCGATCAATGTCCGATCGTGTGTACAGGGCATATGTGTTAGCAGGGATCAGGCGTGACTCTGCTAACGCTGCAGTTTTGTGTGCTGTGTAGATCTGATCAGATCAAAGATATTGATCCATTCAAACACTATACTAGTAAGGGAGGTGTATGGTGTGTGTTAGCGCTACTGGCAATCAAAGGGTTAAAATCTGACGCTGTCTGGGATTGAAGCTAACTGATGCTGACACCAAACTGATGCTAACTAGCTAATCCGTGACACTAATACAGTGATCAGAATAAAGATCTGTACACTATATTAATGTGACAGGAAGTGAAAGGGTTAACTGGGGGTGATCAAGGGGTTAAACCTTTATTAGGAACTATATGGTGGGTACCCTACCCCTATCTGGGACTACTGCTAACTGTTTAGAGTCACAAGTGACACTAATACAGTGACCATAAAAGAGATCTGTACACTATACTAATGCCACTGTGACAGTGGGTAAAAGAGTTAACTAGGGGGTGATCAAGGGGTTAAAACCTTTATTATGCAATATATGGGGGTACCCTAAACCTACCTGGGCCTACCACTAACTGCCCTAACCATGTTTAGTGTCACAAGATACGCCAGTACAGCAATCAGTGAAAATTCAAAAACTGCATTTGGTGGCACTGTGACAGGGAGTGAAAGGGTTAACTCGGGGATGATCGGAGGGTGAAAAGTATGCCTATGTGTCCTGTGTCAGTGTAATGCTTGGTGTACTCATTATGGATGTCTTCTCCTCTCACGCTGGAACCAAAAAGGGCTCCACCAGAGGAGATGACATAATTTCTTCTGCCTGCGTTTACATTAAACAGACAGAGGAGGCATTTCATTCGCCAGAACCGATCAGCGGGTCCAATACAGAAATCATTGGCCTGGGCCTGTAGATTGATCGGTTCTGTAGCAAATCTGATCGCCATGGGGATGCCCTAATTGTGCACGCGACCGACGTACACCTACGGCGATTCTCGCAGCTGTGCCAACCTGCCGCAGTATAATGACGACAGCTGGTCAGCAACTGGTTAGAATAAATGGGCTTCAGTTCCATGCCTATCTGGACTTGATTTCCATTTTCTTATATTTGGCCATTTCTCTCGATTTTAACATCATAAGGTTTCATTTGTGTTTCAGACATGTGTATTAATGATCATAATCATTTCATAATACATTATTTTTCTACATAATGTTGCACATTCATATATGTTATTTGCGTCTGCTTGACTGGTTTGTCATATGTGTTTAATGTGCATAGGATCATCTTTGGTATTTTGTGTCTTGTCTGAATATTTACGAAATCAAACCATTATTCCACTAAAAAAATAATGTCAAAGCAATAACTCCAAGGCCAATAATAAATAACACGTTATCTCCTCCGATTCCGCAACATGTCTGGTTGACGAACAGCCGCTCAGAAACAAAATCAAAAGCACGAAATGACAAGCGCAAACTGAAAAGCGCTAAATGAAAAACGCGAAAAGAAAAGCACGAATCAATGCTCAAATGCATTTTTTTTCTTTGCATGCGATTATCTACTAAGCTCTGGAGCAACTGCAAAGTGCACAGTCTAATTACTTTTAGGGCCCCTTCACAGTGGGGCGTTGGTGCCATCGGCGGCAAAGCACCGCTATTTTTAGTGGTGGTTTACCTTCGTTTTTGTTTTTTTAAGATGCTATAATAACAGAAATTCTAGCAAAAATATACAAACTAAAAAGAAGGAAGATAAGTTTTTATATATGTATTGTAATACACCACCAGCACCTTTAGAAGGTTATTCATATGACAAGAGGTAAATCAAACTGAGAGGAGGAAATGCAGGGATTATAGCGGTGCCAAGAGATACACTCCACACTCAAGTAAAAACAAAAAATGTTTTATTAACAAAAAATTCTTAAAAAATCGACATAGGATTCACAAAAGCAAGGTGTGCATAATGATTAGTATATTTAAAAACAATTATGTAGCGAAATTTTACGAGACTTGGCCTGGGGGGCCAGTTCCGCAGATAGGCATTTAGATATCCGACATGTTTCGCCAATAATGGCTTCCTCAGGGACAGATGTTTAATATCTATAGCGCTACAATTCAATCTATAGAAGAAAATTAACAATCAGACAGAATTCTATATTAAGACATTTAAACAAAAATACATGTGATATAAATGGATGCTTAAATATGTTTGGGAACTGTCAGACATGGACCACAGGCACCCACCCAAGGTGAACCCCCGGAGACACCACACACATAGAGGTGCCAACCAAAACCCCCTCCCCCCCAAAAACACCACAGCCAAGCCCCCCTAAGATGGTAAATATATACCTGTAGGTCACCAGGGACAGGCGCAACATGCACCCGGAGCAGAGCCTCAAGCACAGATTACAATGGATAGCTGCAGGGGGCAGATAGAAGGACCTGACAGACAAATACTTTGTCAGATTCCAATGGTTACTAGAGAAGAAGGTCCGTGTCTACTGGCACAAGGTATACTTCGAAAAATATGTTGAAAATCATATTGTCCCTTGGGGATTCAGAATTTAAATATTTCCCAATATTAAAAAAAAACTACTGATCCCTTGAAAAAGGCTTGGGAAGAGAACTTGCAAGCATGCTCTTTCAATATGATTAGCATGCTTTGTCAAGAATATGATAAGGAATTGGTGTTACTTGACACCTCCATTAATGAATGGCTCGCTGATCGTGCTGCTGACGTGTCCTCTCCGAGGTTCGCCCAGAGGGACAAGGACCTCCGGGCCCACCTCAAGGAATACACGATAGAGATAATTAATGCTAAAGAAAACAAATTTATGCAGGACAAACTTGCCCATACAAATGGCTATGCGTACAGATGGGATGGAAATGCTCCAAAGAAACCTCCCACTAAACCGAGTTCTGAAAATGCACCTAAAAATAACAACGAAGCACCTAACGTTTTCTCCACCTCTTTTTCTTCTAGCTCGTCCACCACATACCGTGACCTCTCACAAAACAGAATCCCTAAAAAAAGAAAGGGTGAATTACCCACTTCCTCCACGGACTCTATCCTTTGGAATCACCAACACTACTAAGCCTTTAGGGGCCCGACCGAAAACTACGAGCACTTCCACTCCGCTCACACGAGCACTACCACAGCCACCACTCACTACCACTCGTTCTGCGCACTCGGCACTCACTACAACTACTCCAGTACTACTCGCTCTCCCTGCTCCTACTGGAAGACGGGTAAGTGAACCAACTCTAACCACTATGTTTCCCACAGCCTCACAGTCCATTGACCCCAAGCTGGCTCCCATTTTTCTATCTCAAGCACTGGACTCGACAGAGTCCTACACCTCAGCACCCAGTAGCTCCCACTCACAACGAACTCACGACCTAGATGTGGTGAATCTCTCTTCTTTTCCCCTAACTAAACAACAGATAAAAGTACTTCAATTAGGCCTTACCTTCTGTCCCTCTGCGGAATTTAACAAATTCCAATTTGTCAAGGACATCCATTTATTTGCAAGAAAATTAATGTACAAGGTCATTTTTGACAAACCCGCAAAAACTCAAGCAGTAGAGCCATTACCGGAAAACAGTGTTCCTACATTGGCCGAAATTCAGGCCATTGAAGATCTACCAACACTCTTGGAGGAGGGTGGCACTGAGGACGAATGCCAGTGGCACTTGGAAAGTGATGGCATTGTGGCCTCTGGGGTGTCTTTCCCCCCTCCATCATCCTTCAAACCCAAATCCACAGCTTTTCCCAATCTTTCAGTGAACCCCAATATTTGAGCATTTGTGGAACAGATCAGTAATACCATCAAACACTCTGACTTTTTCACCTCATATCCTTCTAACGTATCCCTTGCCCAGAAACAGGCTCTTAAATCCCTACAGAACCACCCTGGGCTGGTAATAAAGCCGGCTGACAAGGGAGGGAACGTAGTTGTTATGGATGTTGCGGCATATGAATCCATGTGCCGCAACATCCTCGATAACAAGGATTGGTACCAACCCATTTCACGATCACTCATCGAAAATTTTGCCAGTGAATACTATGAACTCATCTTCTCTGCTTATCAAAAAGGAACCATAGATGTCAATACTTGGAAATTCCTAAATGTAAAGGACCCCAGAATACCTACATTCTACGCTTTGCCAAAACTCCATAAATCTCTAAAAAACCCCCCTGGTCATCCTATTGTGTCAGGATGTTTAAGTTTGACGGAAAATGCAAGTGCTCTTGTGGACAAGTATTTGAACCCACATGTGCTGGCTCTCCCCTCTCATGTAAAAGACACCATACATCTTCTCCGTATTTTGGAAGATTTGCACCTTCCATCCAATACGTGGATGGTGGCGTTAGACGTAGAAAGCTTATACAATGCTATACCCCACAACAATGGCATTAGAGTAATCTCTAAATTGCTACAGGAAAGAGGCCCCAAATTTGAGGCCTATGGCCATTTTGTTATTGATCTTTTGGGTTTCATTTTGACGCGTAACCATTTTATGTTTGGCACTTCCCACTTCCTCCAGGTACAGGGTGTAGCTATGGGCACTAAATGTGCGCCATCCTATGCCATTCTGTACCTGGGGGGATGGGAAAGGGAACTTTTTTCCAACCCTGACCTTGCTGATTTCCTGTGCCACGTGGTGTCGTGGCACAGGTATATCGACAATGTCATTTTCTTTTGGTCTGGCACTCGGGAACACCTCTCAAAATTTATAGAAACTCTGGCTGTAAACTCATACAACCTTAAGTTCACGATGGAATGTAGCCAGAGGAAGATTACCTTTCTCGATCTGGAAATAAGACTGGATCCTGACGGTAATCTTTCCTCATCTCTGTATCGTAAGGAAACCTCCGGGAACACAATTCTACATGCCAAAAGCGCTCACCCAAAACCACTGTTAAATAGTATTCCATACAGCCAATATTTACGTATTAAACACAACTGCACGCATGAAAAGGACTTCTTTGTGGCCTCCCAGGACCTCTATGAGAGACTAAAAAGAAGAGGATACTGTCACAAATTGTTGAAACAAGCTTTCAACAAAGTGAAAAAACTGGACCAGAAAAAATTAATATATTCCAACAAAAGCGCGGATGGATTCCAGCCTGTCCACGTTATAACTGAATTTTCCCAACATCATAATGAGGTCAGGGACATTTTGAACAAGTTCTGGCCTCTTCTCACTGCGGACAACACTATCAAAAAATATATTAAATCTCAGCCCCAGATTACTTACCGTCGTTCTCCATCCTTACGAGATAAAATCATAGCCAGCCATCATGCACCTAAATCTGATTTTATTTCAACTGCTTTTGGCACATTTCCTTGTGGCAACTGCGATATATGTGATTTCATCTATGATGCACGTGAAAACCTGCTTCCAAATGGCCAAATTCATAAAATCAAGCACAAAGTTACCTGTCAAACCATCGGCATAGTATATCTGGCCACCTGTGTGTGTGGCAGCTACTATGTCGGAAAAACTAAACGCCCATTTTGCGTACGGATCCGTGATCATATTAAACCTCTATACAAACGTAAGACTTCTACCTCAATTAATCGACATATAGCAGACCATCATAACTTTGATCCCCATGTTGTGGGATTTACAGCCTTGGAACATATCCTTGCACATGCCAGAGGAGGTGATATAGATCAAAAATTACTCCAATTGGAGACAAAATGGATACACACTTTGGAGGCCACCAGATACCCAGGGCTTAATGAATATATCAGCTTTAAGTCATTTCTCTAACCTAGCCCTTATTGTGGCTTATCATAAGTACTAATCTTGACTGTATTATATATACTCTCTAAGGTTTCTATGTTCCTCCCTACTGTTCCCCCTTCCCCAACTCAGAGATTCGTCCTGATGAATCAGGATATAGCTTCATTTTCATATAGTTTGCTATCCTGTGATTTATACTATTAGACACACGATTTGTAGGCTTCATCAAATGTAAAACTTTTCTATTCATTGTGATATATATGTGGATATATTCCTTCAAAGCTTATTATATTATTTAGATTATATATTGTGACAACAGCGTAGTTTGCTTTGCGAGCTGTCAGAACGGCTTATGTGGGCACACGCCTGGGATCCTGCCCCCCCTATCATCTTTCCTCCACCTTTGCTTTCCCCTTTGTTTATATGCCTATAGTGTGCAGGCGCCTCTTTGGGGCTTTACTCTGATCCTAGGCTTGCTCCCACCCACTTCCATCTTTCCCATCGTGTCCCTGTTGGATCCTGCATGCCTCTGGGGGCTGGACCCCTCCCCCTCCATTCCCCTGCATGACCCGATGGGTACCCCCTGCCCATTGGCCCCTGTTGGTTTCTGTGGACGGCGCGGATTGCATCTGGCATTCTAGCCTTTTGCCACAGAAATACCCTAGCTGTATGGACACCCAAGGGCATTGGAATTTCCTCTGCCCGTTGGCAGCCACTGAACACTGGTGATCCTCGGATCATAACATCTCTCAGGTATTGGGCTGCTAGTTGTGTCTGTGTCGTGTATTTACACGTTACCATAGACACTACCGCTATGCCTCCTGGACCTTGTAGGCCCAGACGAATTTGCGAGTGGCGCATGCGCAGTGGCTTTGTTTTGTCTGCTCACATGTGTGTGGGGGGCATAAGAACGACGGCATCCCTGGCCTCTACACTTGCCAGGGATCTACAGGACACCGCTAGGTTATCTGCATCTCGGCTCGGTATGCATATACAATCTTTAACCCGATCTTGTAAGTTCAGTTTCTTTTTCCCATTGTCAGCCTGCTTATATTCAGCCCATGTTCTGTCTTTACTTCTCAGCATGTTATACTGGGTGACATAACTGGTTGTAACCTTCATATCAGCCATCTATTTTAACCTATTGCACTATGCCTAACGGTAAGTGCAATCTATTTATAATTTTTTGCATTAAATAGTCTATGTCATTTACGGACATAGCTAGTTTGTACTTTCCCATGTTACTCATCTACCCTCTTGGGACTGTTTCATATGTGCTTTTTTTCTTATTACTTTCAGGGATATGTACCATATTATGTGCTCTAGGGCAGGTTAATACCCTGAATTGATCGCTTTTCGGTGTCCTGTAAATTATTTGTTCATACAATTAATGTAAGTACAAGCTAGAGACTACGTTAGTCCCATGTTGTCCTTTAAATTGGTGGGTCCTTTAAGGGTCCCTCCAGGGCCCACTATAAATGATTTATAATTTTCTTCTTTATAGATATATTCTGTCAGGTCCTTCTATCTGCTCCCTGCAGCTATCCATTGTAATCTGTGCTTGAGGCCCTGCTCCGGGTGCATGTTGCGCCTGTCCCTGGTGACCTACAGGTATATATTTATCATCTTAGGGGGGCTTGGCTGTGGTGTTTTTGGGGGAGAGGGGGTTTTGGTTGGCAC
Source organism: Lithobates clamitans (assembly GCA_037952925.1). Lineage (NCBI taxonomy): Eukaryota > Metazoa > Chordata > Amphibia > Anura > Ranidae > Lithobates > Lithobates clamitans. The sequence continues at coordinate 6,301,979 of JBBGZY010000216.1, forward strand.
CTCTATGCGTGTGGTGTCTCCGGGAGTTCACCTTGGGTGGGTGCCTGTGGTCCATGTCTGACAGTTCGCAAACATATTTAAGCATCCATTTATATCACATGTATTTTTGTTTAAATGTCTTAATATAGAATTCTGTCTGATTGTTAATTTTCTTCTATAGATTGAATTGTAGCGCTATAGGCCCCCCAGGCCAAGTCTCGTAAAATTTTGCTACATAATTGTTTTTAAATATACTAATCATTATGCACACCTTGCTTTTGTGAATCCTATGTCGATTTTTTAAGAATTTTTTGTTGATAAAACATTTTTGGTTTTTACTTGAGTGTGGAGTGAATCTCTTGGCACCGCTATAATCCCTGCATTTCCTCCTCTCAGTTTGACTTTCAAATTTATTGGGATGAGGTGCCGTATCACATCGAGGGTCACCCAGCCACTTTCATTTTTTTATATGACAAGAGGTAATTAGCTCTCATGGTAGATGCATTTATACAGTGAGTTCACGGCAGACAGGAACTATATTTAATGGGCCTGTTAGTCCACTTTTATTAAAAAGGCAGAAAGCAAAACAGTCCAACATAAAGTTTCCCACGCAGGGTATCTTCTCCAGCTTCAGCAGGATTCAAACACTGCAAAATGCCAAGCCACCTGACTCACTCAGCTTCACTGCAGTGCCACGCTGCACCTCTTACCAGTCTCTCTGACTGTGTAGTCCAGCTCTCTTGTATACTTGGCTCTTTGGCTTGTAGTCACAGCGCCCTGCTGCATGGCCCACTTCTGGTCTATGGATTGGGGTTCTCCTGACACCCCAATAGGAGCGAACCTGACTCCTGGAACGGAGACCCTTTGTATCTTGGCTTCAGGCTAGGGCCTCTGACCTATCAATGAGACCTTCTGTCTCCCCCACTAGGAGCTGTTTCCCAACTTGGAGCTCTGAGCTATCCTCAGATCTGAGTACATAACGACCCCGCACACTTGTGTAGTCAGCCAGGTTGCATGTCTAGCAAAACCCAGACACAGGATGTAAAGAATTGTGGAGAAGAACAAGGAACCCTGGAAGTGATGGTTTGACCCTGATCCTAACATCATCAAGTCTGTCTAGGATTACATGAAGAGATAGAAGTATTTGAGGTAACCTACATCCACAGAATATCTGTGGTTAGTTCTCCACGATGTCTGGAACATCCTATCTATATCTTCAAAAACTGTGTGCAAGTGTACCTAGAAGAATTGATGCTGCTATGAAGCCAAAGAGTAGCCACACCAAATATTTGATTTAGATTTTTCTTCTGTACACTCACTTAGCATTTTGTAAATTAATAAAATTAAACAATTAAAAGGATTGTAAAGTCAGAAGGTTTTTTTTTTATGTTAATGCATTCTAGGCATTAGGATAAAATGCCTTCTGTGTGCAGCAGTCCCCCTCAGCCCCCAATGCCACGTACACACGACCGGACTTTACGGCATACTTGGTCCTGCGGACCGGAGTCCGTCGCACAATTCGATCGTGTGTGGGCCCCAGCAGACTTTTTTCCCCAAAAGTTCGACGGATCTAGAAATGAAACATGGTTCAAATCTTCGACGGATTTGAGTCCGGTCGAAAAGTCCGCTCTTCTGTATGCTAGTCCGACAGACAAAAACCGATGCTAGGTCAGCTATTAGCTACTGGCTATGAACTTCCTTGTTTTCGTCTGGTCGTACGTCATCACGTATGAATCTGTCGTTCATTCAGAAAGTCCGTCGAAAAGTCCGCCGTAAAGTCCGCTTGTGTGTACGCGGCATAACACTCACCTGAGGTCCCTCTCTGCCAAGTGATGTCCACGAGTGTCTCAGCAAACCGAGATTCTCCCTCCTGATTGGCGGAGACAAAGCAGCGGCGCCATTGGTTCTACTGCTGTCAATCAAGTTCAGCTGGCCAATCAGGGGCGGGCAGGGGCGAGGCTCTGTGTCTGAATAGACACAGGGAGCTGTGACTAGGCTTGGGTGCCCCCATAGCAAGCTGCTTTCTGTGGGGGAACTCAACAGGATGGAGAGGCCAGAAGCACAGAAGAGGCACCCTAAAAGAGGAGGATTTGGGCTGCTCTGTGCAAATCCACTGCAACAGAGCAGGTAAGTATACCATGGTTGTTACTTTTAAAGGGGAAAAAAAAAAACTTTACAATCACTTAAACATATATATTTTTGAGAGCATTCTCACTTTACAGCATTTCTTCACACCTGCCTATACCTTTTGCACAGTATTGTATATATCAGCAAAGGTATCGCTTGTATTGCATCTGTATATATCTACTGGCCTGTATATATATATATTGATATGACTGATTTCTGATTGGGACTCTAAAACAAAGTTAATACTGCAGCTGCAGGAACAGATTCACAGGACTCAATCACTGTGTTTAAAATGTCCGTTTAGTGAAAATTTATTATTACATGTTATTTTATACATAGATAAGAAAGGGGTGGTGTGAGATGTTATTAAAAACTAACAAATAGAAATATATTATTAAAAACTAGCGAATAGAACAATTGCAAAAGTAAAACCTTGAGAAGGGAGGGGGAGAGTAGAGAGCGTTTAATATATCTACAAACTATTTCATTAAAAATTTTCTTTGCTGTTGTTTTTGCATTTGCTTTAGCTACTGGCCAGCTCTCGGGCCAAACTGAGAACATGTCAACACACACTAAAGCGAACTCATAGGTGCCTATTATGGGCGTCTGAATGTAGTCTATTTGAATTCTTTGGAAAGGGAAATCTGACTTAGGAGAATGCTTTTGGGGAACAGGTGGTATATACCCAGGAGTTTGTACCCAGTTTTAGCACAACTGGCACTGGCACATGGCGTCAGTCATCTTGCTAAGGGCGCGATGGTGGCACTTACTGACTGCTATTGGATAGCACCTGGATTTAGTGCATTTGCAGCCAGGTTTTGTGCTTCATGTCTCACTTGTGCTCTGTACAATGCAGGGAGGCCTGTCCTTGTTCCCCAAAAGCATTCTCCTAAGCCAGATTTCCCTTTCCAAAGAATTCAAATAGACTACATTCAGATGCCCAGAATAGGCACCTATGAGTTCGCTTTAGTGTGTGTTGACATGTTCTCAGGTTGGCCCGAGAGCTGGCCAGTAGCTAAAGCAAATGCAAAAACAACAGCAAAGAAAATTTTGAATGAAATAGTTTGTAGATATGGAGTTCCAGAAACTATTGAGAGTGACAGAGGAACCCATTTTACTGGGGAAGTAATGAAAGAGGTAATGGAAGCACTTCACATACAGCAAGCTTTCCTTACACCTTATCATCCACAAAGTAGTGGTAAAGTTGAGAGACTTAATGGAATTTTGATAAACAGATGTGCAAAAGTAAAACCTTGAGAAGGGAGGGGGGAGTAGAGAGCGTTTAGTAGGAGAAGTGTCTGTGTGTTAGGTGAAGGTTACAGAACACATTTATACAGTGAGAACAAAATGGAGTCTCTTGTGCTTAAATGAACAGTACAGTGAATGTCCATGTCAATATATATCTATATCTATATCTATAACATTAAGTAAGAAATGAGCACACCACTAGGGATGAGTTTTCTGTACGGGTCATTGAAAAGGTCAAATTTCCTCTGGGTGGGACTTTTGGAGAGGGGCAGATAGCACAATGAGGTATGAGAAGAATATAAAAAATATATAGGATTTTATTGGGAAACATATGTTTAAAATAATGAGCATATATAAACAATACACATCAAAAAAATTACAACTAGATTCTGGACAAAACTAATCATACAGTAACAGTTTAAACGAGACAGCTAGCTGGAAATCGCAAAAGGTCTGTTGAGTTGACAGTGGACACAACAGAAAGAACCAAACGCGTTTCAAAATTACTATTTCTTCATCAGGGGTGTATGCGATTTTGTCGCAGAACGTACAAACTTCTGCAAGTAAAACAAATATGCACACATTAAATACTTAACATTGGTTATACAGAAAGTACAGTTTTAGAAAGTAAATACGTATATAAACACTCCATGCTTTACATGTGAATGTTTGGAAACTGACCGTGCAAATTGTGTGGTTCTTGAAATAGTTTCCTATCCAGAATTTGTCAATTAAAAAAAATATGTGTTGCAGCCGTCAGCCTGTGAGGCCCCCAGCCCGGCAGAGTAAGTCAATGCACCAACACCAATGGATAAGTCCAATGGCAGCAGGGGGGGGAGAGAACAGAGTCCCACACAAAGGACAACCCAGGTTGGCCCTCCGAGGTGTACCCCTTACTGTAAATATATGGAGAAAAGAAAAAAGAAAAAAGGTGGAGTATATTACAGAGGTTCACAAAACTGGCCCCCCACCATACCCCCACCCAGCAAACAATATAATTAAATTTGCATACGTATATCCATATATACACCCACACATACACACATACATATATGCATGTCTGTGGTGTCCCTATTTGGAGACAAAATGCTGTCCCAGATGGGAGGAGCTTTAGACAAGAAAACCCCTTAACTACAGAGTAATAAATTCCTGCATCTGGGCAATTGCAATAATAACTGATTAGTTGTGTACGTTATATATACCTTGCTGGAAGAGAAACAGGGGGAAGAGGGGAACAGAGGCAAAAAAAAACAGCGGGCGAGGACCTGCTTGTGGATGGCTCTACCGACACATGAATCAGGGAACTTGCCCGAAGACGATCAAAAAAACAAAATTAACAGCCATCGGAGCACACAGAGCATAAAGCATAAAGTCTAGGCGCCTCCTTGGTTGATGGCAACAAAAGTAGAAAGTAGCAAAGTTCAAAGCCAAAAATGTTACCTGATAAGTCAGAGAGCACGGTAATGCAGGTCCTTGCTTATGTCCACCCTCACAGTGAACAGACATCAGCTGGAGGGTGGAAGGGTTTAAGAAGCACGAGTGACTGGCCGGGAGCCAGTCACCTTGTGCATGCACTCGGAGGGGCGGGGCTAACCGGGGCGCCCCCCGAGATGACGGCGCGCAGACGGCGCCTCTCAGCACACCAGGGGGCGTGGATAGTGACACACTGCATCATCCTCCTGTGGTGCACAACACATCAATCACGTGACCCGGAAGTATAGGGCCATCGATATCATGTAAAAAAGAGGCAGTGGACGGCCCCTGTGCGCCGAGTGTGGGACTCATGCAACCGTGGACCTAATGCGCCCATACATAAACACCCCGCCGCCCATGGGGCACAGACAGGCCGACCAAATGGTACACAGACATGAGGGGACATCACTACATAAATATGCCCAAAAGCGACAGAAGGAGTAGCAACACCAAATTCCATCAACAAGAATGCAATTAACATCATGATAAAGAGATTAACATTATTACACATACCCATCCTGGCCTAAATAAACAGTATATGTACATTCCAATTAGTGTAATGAACTGAAGTGAACTTCATATCATGATTGTAATATTTACATTGTTTACAGTGCCATTCACGGTCTGAATGGACATAAATGGTTGCTGAAAACTGAAGGACAAGTGAATCATGGTTACATGGCCTGAGGTGATCTTAAATATACATTGTATACACTCTTAAGCCAATACAATTAAAATTTAAAGGATGGAGGAAAAGGAGAGAAAGCCTGGTAATGGTGAAGAAATTGGAATATTGGCAGATTAGAGATTAGAATGCTTGATGGTAAATTAACCCGAACCTAAGGTCTTGGTCCATATAGTGGACATGTAAGTAATTCTGAATTTATTTAAGTCGGGTCTGGTGGTTCCCATTCTGAGCCTCCAGAGGAGAAACCCTCCAAGAAGGGCCTATAGGAAATTGACGCGTTCAGACGAAAAATCCACCTCTGCTTGCGTTGGAGCAGGGTTCTGTTCCAATCGCCACCTCGCATCCCGGGATGGACACGGTCAAGGATCAAAAAGGAAACTTTGGGAAAGATGCCATCATAGACATTGGTGACATGTCGTCCCAGGGGGAGACTGGGATTGCACGTCTGCATAGATGCGAGATGACGATAAGCACGTCGCCAGAATTCTTGGGCAGTCTTGTCAACGTAAAAACACCCGCAGGCACATAGAAGGAGATAGACTACACCAAACGTATTGCAATTTGCAAAGTGTCGTGGTGAGTATGTCTCACCGTTGGGAAGTAAAAGGTTTCTAGAGGTGTTCATAAAGCGGCAATAACCACAACCCCCATATGTAAAGGAACCGAAACGCTTACACAGATCTTTTCTACCCCCTTCCTTAAACTCACTGGCCACCAGTTGATCCCGAAGTGACCTGGCCCTTCTAAAGGTAAAAGAAGGGGTATTTGGCACGAAAGGGCCTATGATTGGGTCCATCGTTAGGACATGCCAGTATTTATTCACAATTGCTTTGATTTTTTTATGTTGATTGGAAAATCCTGTTATGATTGAAATTTGGTTTTCTTTTTGAGTTTTGGAGGATGGGTTATACAGTAAATCTTGCCGGGTTTTGTTGCATGCCCTTTTATTTCTGTACGGGTCGAACATGAGTTCAACTCGAACATTGGCTGTTCGCCCGTTCGTCGAAAACAAAACATTATGGGCTGTTCGCGCCAAATTTGAGCGGCACGTAACTGCCCATAATGCACTGCAGGAGCGCAATGCATTGCTGTATGATGATTGGCCAGAGCATGCACCATGACCTGCATGCTTTGGCCAATCACAGTGCCCTCAGCTAAGAGAGCCATAATTGGCCATAGGCAGGGTGCCTTTTGCCAATCATGGCTCAGGGGGACTAAGTCCATGCCCCACACTATATAAGGCCGCCTGCACGCCGGCCTCATGTAGTGTGTTGTTGGCATGGTCGGAGAGAGAGTGTCATTTAGATTGAGCAGGCAGACAGAATCTTCAGTTAGCTGCAGTGTATTTAATATATATATATATATATATATATATATATATATATATATATATATTTAACACTGCATACAGTTTATCTATATCTCACTGCATGCCGTTCCTGGTGTACACTTATACTTCTGGCAGGCAGGTGATTCAGTTAGCTGCAGTGTATTTAATATACATATACAGATAGTCTCATATATATATATATCCACTGCATACAGTTTAGCTATATCTCACTTCAGGCTGTTCTTGGTGTACTGTTTCTAATATACTTCAGGCGGTGTACACTGTACGCAGTACCGTGCACCCCTAGTGCAGTTGTTACTACTTTTCTGGTGCTGTACACAGTACACAATACATACAGTGCACCCATAGTTGCTATTAGACTTCTGGTGGTGCACACAATACCGTGCACCCATAGTGTAGCTGCTACTACTTTTCTGGTGGTGTACACAGTACACAATACATACAGTGCACCCATAGTTGCTATTAGACTTCTGGTGGTGTACACAATACTGTGCACCCATAGTGCAGTTTCTACTAATTTTCTGGTGGTGTACACAGTACAGAATACATACAGTGCACCCATAGTTACTATTAGACATGTGCACACTGAAATATTTTGTTTCGGAATTTCGTTTTCGTCCGAAAATCACATTTATTTAGTTACTCCCGAAATTCGTTTTTATTTATTTTGTTTTTTGTTAAAAATTGCATTCGTCCGAAAATCCAAATTGAGGTCGAATTTGTCACTGAAGACTTATGGTGTCTGTCAAATGTTCTAAGAAGATTCAACGGAGCAGCTAAACTGTACGACGCCGTATAGTTTACCTGCTCTGTCGAATCTTCTTAGAACTTTCAATAGACACCATAAGCCAAAGTACGCGTGTACTTAGTTCTAGCTATTTTTCTGCTCCTCCTCTTTGGTTACAATCAGCCAATAACATTCATAATCATCATTATTTTTATTTATCTTTTCTCCCCTACATCGAATCTTTTCTCCCCTATGTCAAATCTTTTCTCCCCTACGTCGAATCTTTTCTCCCCTACGTCGAATCTTTTCTCTCTATGTAGAATAATCTTGGACTAATAGAGTTAAGGTTAGGCACATTCGACCACAGGTTTGATGGACACAGATTGTTATTGTCATCATCACGTCGAATCTCCTATCTATATCGAACTGTTGTAGCAACAAAAACGAAAATAAAGCATTTGTTTATGTCGGATCTTTCGTTTTTCAGACTCTGCACTCTCGTTATCGTTTGTTAAAACGATAACAAAAATACCTGAAATTCGGACGAAAATGCATTCGGACGAAAACGAATGCACATGTCTAGTTGCTATTAGACTTCTGGTGGTGTACACTATACCGTGAACCCATAGTGCAGTTGCTACTACTTTTCTGGTGGTGTAAACAGGACACAATACAGTGTAGTGTGGTGTTGCAAAACAAAATCCCCATCATGTCCGGAAGGCCACCAAGGAGTGGCAGACGCTCACAGGCCACTAAAAGAGGGCAAGCAGGCTCTGTGTCTGCAGTCCACAGTGCTGGTCATAGACATGGTGCATCTTCCACAGGTGGCCGTGGGGCACGCTTGTCCATTTTTTCTGCTTCTGGGACAGGGGCAGAAAAATTGGGCCTTTGGTGGTGGTGATGCCACAACATTGTAACCTCTCACAGATATTCTTGTTGGGCGCAGGAACGGGCCCTGCTGTGAAATAGACCAGAAATTGTAATTACATGCCCCTGTTAAATAGGGACAGAAACATTGGGCCTTAGGCAGTGGTGGTGGAGGTGCCCTAAACCAAAAATATTGTTGGAAGCTAGCATCATCAAGATTGAGGAGGAATAGGATAGTCACTCAGCATAGGCAGTCCTCAAGGGATCCCACATCCATAGAAAAATCAATCAGTTACATCAGCATCAGGTGCTTGATAACTGCTGCTGATCCAAGACTGACTTTTATGAATGTGAGCCTATCAAGGGAGTCCGTGGACAGGTGCACTCTATGATCCGTTACAAACCCTCCAGCAGCACTGAATGTGCGTTTAGAAAGAACGCTGGGTGCAGAACAGGCCAGTAGATCAATTGCATATTGAGCAAGTTCTGGCCAGTGGTCCATCCTCAAGACCCAGTAACACAGGGCCTGGAGGTTACATGTCTGCAACCTTACCCTTGTAACGTGGATCAAGAAGGGTTGCCAGCCAGTAATGATTCCTTCTCTTTGATACCACGAATCCTAGGGTCCTAACGCTTCATGGCTTCCCTGATTCTGCAAAGCCTATGAAAGTTTGCAGAGGCATTTGATTCTGAGTCCTCTGGGTCACTAAGGATCACATCATCTGTAACAACCTCCTCCCAGCCATGTACAACTCCTTGGGTTTCTGGGGACTGAAAACCATCCCTTGAAGACTGCTGCTGAGTGTTATCTACGTCCACGCTGACACAAATGTCCTCCTCCTCCTCTTTTTCCTTGTGTTTGGTGGGCCTGCAGGAAAAATATCTGGATAAAGGGGGCCTTGAGATGTAAGGAAGTCCTCCTCTTCCTCCCTCTGTTCTGCCTCAAGTGCCTTGTCCATTATTCCATGAAGCGTGTGCTCCAACAGGAAGACAAGAGGAACAGTATCACTAATGCATGCATTGTCGCTGCTCACCATCCTCGTGGCCTCCTCAAATGGTGACAGGACAATGCATGCATCCCTGATCATAGCCCACTGGCATGGGGAAAAAAAAACAAGGTCCCCTGACCCTGTCCTGGTGCCATACTCACACAGGTACTCATTGATGGTCCTCTTCTGCGTGTACAGCCGCTGCAGCATTGCCAACGTTGACTTCCACCTGGTGGACATGTCACAAATGAGGCGGTTGGTGGGCAGGTCGCATTCCCTTTGAATGTCAGCCAGCCGAGCACTGGCATTGTATGACCGTCTGAAATGACCACAGACTTTTCTGGCATGCCTCAGGAGATCTTGTAAGCCTGGGTTCCTGCTCAAGAACTGCTGCACCACCAAATTCAGGGTGCGTGCCAAACATGGAACATGGGTCAAGTGTCCCTGTCGGAGGGCGGAGAGAAGGTTGGTGCCATTGTCACATTCCTGGCTGAAGCTCGCATGGCTTCATCCACCTCTGAGCCTTCCCCTGCAGAGCTGACAGAATCTCTAACCCAGTGTGGCTCCTGTCCCCTAAGCAGTGGTTTAACCTTAAACTATGTAGAGGGTTCTTTACTGTAAGAGCGGCAAGGATGTGGAACTCCCTTCCACAGGCGGTGGTCTTAGCAGGGGACATCGATAGTTTCAAGAAACTATTAGATAAGTACCTGAACAACCGCAACATAATACAATGTAATACTGATATATAATCACACACATAGGTTAGACTTGATGGACTTATGTCTTTTTTCAACCTCCCCTACTATGTAACTATGTAACTCATGCCCCGCATGGCATCTTTTTGCCTGAGTGCTTGCATAGCCCCTTGAATGCTTACAGAGCACCGCTGGTTCAGAGAACAAATCTGCAGAAGAGGCCATAGAGGAAGAAGAGGAGGGGGTGGAGGAGAGAGCTGTAGCAGAATCACAGCTAGCATTTTGGAGGCATGGTGGCAGAACAACCTCCAACAATACTGAAACCTGTCCTGCGTCCTTCCCAGCTGCCAGCAGAGTTACCCAGTGCGCCGTGAAGGAAAGGTAACATCCCTGCCCATGCCTGCTAGACCATGAGTCTGCGGTAATATACACCTGACCGCCCTGTCAAACAAGACAAAAACATTACCTTACACATGCCAGTAGAGAGCTGGAATGGCCTACCATGAAAAGAAATGGCGTTTTGGAACCTGCAGCTGAGGTACAGCACATTCCACAAATTCACGAAAGGGGGCAGTTTACCAGGTGAAAAGGCAGTAGTTGCAGTGCTAGCAATTTGGCCAAGCTGGCATTCAAGCTAGCATTCAGACTGTGAGCATGTGGATGGCTGGGACCGAATTTCTTTCTACGGTTTAGCACCTGGGGTAGGGAAATTTGCCTGCTAAAATCAGATGGTGGTGTGCTGCTAGCAGATTGGCTGCAAGTACTTGGGACACCCATGCTTTGCCTTCATTCATCTCAGTGCAGGTTTTCAAGAGGACTGGAGTAGGGTTGGAGATTCCAGATGAGGAGCAAGGAGAAGTCCGCCTTTTTCTTTGATGTGGGTCTTTCAAGTGCTGTTGCCAACGGACTTTTTGCCTTATGAGTTCATGTGAAATCTACATTAATAGCTCTAAAATATTGGAATTATGAATAAATTTAATTTATATTTAATTTATATTTGTTTATTTATATTTAATGAATATATTTAATTTAGCCTTTATCTATGTAGGACGGAACATATAATCTTCACAGAAATCTCTGGTAGACCAGACAAGTCAGTGCCTAGGCTTGTGTATACAAACAATGGGATCCAAACCTCATTGTTTTACACATACTCACTTCAAAGGATCCCTTGCTGGGATATGCAATGAAGGGAGGCCAACCCGTAATCAATACTTAACTTCCCTGGAAAATTCAAGTTAAGCTCCTGCTCAGAATAGTCACAAGGATTTGAATTAAAGGTGGCTGACTTATGCAAAGTATAGGGATTGGAGATGTAGCCAATCCTTAACCAGGAATATGGAAGCTCACCAATCAGAGCCACACTATGGCAACCAATGAGGCATCAGCATGTAATGATATACACAGACTAGATGGGAGGGAAACATACACTTTTATGGGAGAGCAACCATTAGAATAGAACCTTGGTGCAAAGGGTAATTATGGGAAAGGTCTGCATTTTACTTGTAACTATATGTTTGCAGATTAATGTTTTCAGGAATATACTCTAGGAATTGACAGCATACAATACAAGGAGAAACAGAATGTAGCAGCATAAGTACTTCTGGTATAAAATCAACAAACAGATGATCAATGGTACAGAAAATTACATAACTAGCTTGACTAACAGCCTTCAAGTGACTACATAGTCATTATGGAACTCAGATAGTACAGCATTTTTACCTTGTATAACAAAACAAAAATAAATGGAAGAGGGGAAGAGTAAGATAGTTAGGGTGAAAAGGGTAGGAAAGCAGTGGAGAGTGAAAAAGAAGAAAGGACAACCATCCGCCTCCGGAGTCTCCTGAGGGAGAAAAAAGAACCAATCCTAGGCAATCGAGGGAAGAAGCATTAAGTTATGGGGTTCTCCAAGAGGACCCAAAGTTCCCATATTCGATTATGCTTCTTAAGAGTGCCATTCAGATAGGCTGTCAGATATTCCATTCTTTTGACATCTCTGATCCTGAAGTGCAACTCAGATAAAGAAGGAGGTTCTCTCTGTTTCCACTTTAGGGCCACCAGACATCGTGCTGCAGTTAGAACATGTGACATGAGTTTTTTAGGCACTTTAGAGAAAGAGATCGTTGGGAGACCCAACAGAAAGGCCTTCGGATCAAAGGGCACCTCAGCATCAACGATGGACTGGAGCAGGGAATGCACCATTTGCCAGTAGAGGATGATTAGAGGGCAGGTCCAATAGATATGAACTAGCGCCCCCCTATCCTTACAGCATCGCCAGCAGCGAAAATCAGCCAATGGGTATATGGAGTGGAGCAGATGCGGGGTCTGGTACCAGTGAAATAGAATCTTATATTGATTTTCTTTATAGAGCGTGCAAATGGAGCTCTTAGAGGCCTGAGACCATATGAGCTGCCATGTGTGCAGAGGTAAGTCCACACCCAGGGCCCGCTCCCACTCCCACTTATCCATATAGGCATGTTGTGGTCCAGATGGTGATAAATCCATAGTCAAAAGCTCATAGGTTTGCGAGATCATACCTTCAGGGGACGAACCCTCTAAGCATAGTTTTTCAAATTCAGTTAAAGGGGAGAATTGAAGATTCGGTACCAGAGATTGTGCATAATGCTGTATTTGCAAGTAACTAAAGAAAGCCTGTTTAGGAATATCAAAGTCATTTTGCAGATCTTGGAAAGATCTTAGCGATTGGGTTCTGGGATCTATCAACTGGCCATATCGAAATAAGGCCTTATCCATCCAAAGGTGTGACATCTGCGAGGTCAAGCTGTCTGGGATATTAGGTGTGAATAGGAAGGATGTGACCAGTGAAGAGGAGGTGGTAAGCGGATATGTCGATTTGGTTCGTCACCACAACAAACGCAGGAGGGTCATTGGCCCTAATAAATGTAAACTGTCAGTAGATACATCAGAGCTCCATAACATGGAGTTAGGATGTGTAGGAGCTAGCCACAACTTCTCAATTTGTGTCCAGTGATTGAAAGCATGAAGAGTGCACCAAGAGGCTACAGGGCGTAATTGGGTAGCCAGGTAATATTTGGCTATATTAGGGAATGCTAGGCCGCCTTGGTTGCGGGGGGTGTATAAAACCGATCTAGCAATCCGGTGCTTCTTATAATTCCAAAAGAACTGTATCAAGTCGCCCTGGAGCCTCTTAAGGTGTGAGGATGGTATGGGTATAGGAAGCGTCTCGAAGAGATATAAGAGTTGAGGTAGAATTGTCATCTTGAAGGTCGCTAGGCGGCCAAAAAGAGACAACTTTAGGGACTTCCACTTGGTCAATGAGGCTCTGATAGAGGTGTATAGTTGAGGAAAGTTGGCTTTATAAAGGGTATCGTATGTGGGAGTGAGGTGATCCCCCGGGTATTTTAGGGAGGAGGTCTTCCAGGAATAATTAAATGTTTGCGTAAGAGCCGTTAGTGTCCGATGAGGTATATTAAGGGGGAGGGCTTCCGTTTTAGAGTTATTAATTTTATAGCCTGAGAGGGCACTGTAGCAGTCCAGCTCTACATGTAGGTTTGGGAGAGAGACATGGGGTTGTGTGAGGGTAAGGAGGACATTGTCAGCATATAGGGAAATCTTAAAGTCTCTGATACGAACTGGGATACCATGAATGTTTGGATTCTTTCTTATATGGGCTGCTAGGGGTTCAATACACAAGGCATAAAGAAGAGGGGAAAGTGGGCAGCCCTGTCGAGTCCCGTTAGATATCAGGAAGGTGGAAGATGAGGCTAATTGGGTACGGACCAGGGCTGATGGGGACTTGTATAAGTGGGAGATGGCTCGGAAAAAAGGGCCCTCAATTCCCGCTCGGTGGAGGGTTGCAAACAGGAAGGGCCAGCTCAGCCTATCAAAAGCTTTTTCTGCGTCAAGACTGAGCAACAGTGCCTCCAATTTGGTCCTGTTGGCAACCTCCACTAGGTCAATGACCCTACGGGTGTTGTCCCCTGCTTGGCGAGAGGAATAAATCCCACTTGATCCTTAGGGATCAGTGAGGGCATAAAATTGTTCAATCTGTTTGCTAATAATTTCGTAAAAATTTTCAAGTCTGTATTGAGGAGTGCTATAGGTCTGTAATTGGATGGTAGAGTGTGATCTTTTCCCGGTTTGGGAATCAACATGAGAAAGGAAGTTTGCATATCCCTCGGGACTGGTGTATCAGATAGAAATGAATTAAACAGGGTTGTCATATGGGGTAATAAATGAGGTAAAAATGTTTTCTAGTATAGGTACGGTAGTCCGTCGGGCCCTGGGGCTTTGTTATTCGGCAAAGATTTAATCGTAGCAGTGACTTCCTCCTCTGTAATGAAGGAATAAATAGAGCAAAAAGTCGCGCTAATCACTGAGTACAAAATGAAACACAAAAATTAAACGTGAATATCAAACAACCCATATCATAAATTGATAATAATACATATAAATGTCCAAAAACTGAAATGAGGTGCATCTAACAACACATATCGTGGTTGTGCACCAGATGTGCAAGTGAAAATAGCAATAAAAATTTGTGGCATAAAAAATCAAAATTACAAAAATCCGTGAAAATCAATCCATAAATGCATAAAGTTTGTATGAGTAAGCATCAGAAGATCCAATAGTGAAGATAAGTCCACAGTGATGAATGGTGAGGGTCCACACCAAAGTGACAAGTGCAATACGAGAATCTCCACCACCACCGCTTACCAGAAAGTGTTGGTCCCTTATTACAGGGGACCACACAAGGCGAATGACTGCAACCCCAGCCCGGGATGTCACTGGCAAGCCCTGGTCTTCAGAGTGTCAGCAGAGGTGGTCAGCAGACAGGATCAATATGTGCCAGTATTAAACCAAAAAAACAAGAAAACAGATGGTGTTGGTCCCTTATTACAGGGGACCACACAAGGCGAATGACTGCAACCCCAGCCCGGGATGTCACTCCGGACAGGGCCGCTCCTGGGGTTGCAGTCATTCGCCTTGTCATTGCCACCACGATATGTGTTGTTAGATGCACCTCATTTCAGTTTTTGGACATTTATATGTATTATTATCAATTTATGATATGGGTTGTTTGATATTCACGTTTAATTGTTGTGTTTCATTTTGTAAAACTCAGTGATTAGCGTGACTTTTTGCTCTATTTATACATTTGTTTGGTGTAGTATAACACTTTCTAGTCTCAGCTTCTTTTTGTTTTTTGTTTCTATTTATAGCGCAGTATTTTTTGTATCCCTCTGTAATGAAGGAGTTTAAGGTTGTTAGGGCAGAGGGAGAGAGCTGAGGTAAATCACAGTCTGCTAGGTAGGAGTGGATCACTTTAAATAGGTCAGGTGGAAAGGGGATATGTGGGACAGTGGGATCATTATATAATGTTGAATAATAGTCATGGAAGATCTGGGCAATTTTGGTAGGATGGGATTGGGGAGCGCCTCTCTCATCTTTAAGATGGGAAGTTGAGGCCATCGCCACTCGCTACCGAAGTTGTTTTGCTAGGAGCGTATGTGTTTTATTGGCTTTGTCGTAGTAGGTCTGTCTTAGGCGATGTAGCGCTTTTTCGACCCTACCCAAGTCTACATCCTTCAATCCCATCCTAACGCTTACAAGTTCTCTGAGGATGTGTAGGGACGGGGAAAAAAGCAATTGCACTTCCAAGTGCTTGAGCTTCTCTAATAGAGCTCGGCGAGTTGTATTAGCATTTCTTTTAAGAGCAGTGGAGAGTGAGATGCACTGGCCTCTGAAGACTGCTTTATGACCCTCCCATAGAGAGGGAGTGGAAACCTCAGGAGAGCTATTTTATGCGAAGTACAGCTTCAAGGTTTGTTCCAGTTCCACTCTGGAGGGGTCATGTTTGAGTCATTTAAGCGCCAATGACATGTGCAAAAGGTTCCCGGGGAGAGTGCAAGAGAAAGTGTGATTGGGGCATGATCCAACCATGAGATAGCCTGAATGTCTGAGCCTGTACAAGCCCTCAGGGTCAGAGCATTAACAAAGAAATAATCCAAGTGGGAATGAGATTTATGAGGGTGAGAATAGAGGGTGAATTGTTTAGCCGATAAATAGGTAGTGCGCCAAGAATCAAACAGGGCATATTTCCTAGTTAATTGATGGAAGAGAGTGGATTTTCTATCAAGGGCCATAGGAGTCTGCCCAGTCCCTAGAGAGTGTCTGTCTAGGCATAGGGAGCATGTCAAATTGAAGTCCCCTCCAATAACCAAATATTGGTGGGGGGATGCAAATAAACGCTTATACACTTTGGATAAAAAGGAGTTTTGGTTAGTGTTTGGGGCATAGATGTTGCATAAAGTGAGATTGACACCTTTCCATGTACCTCTAAGAATGATATAATGCCCTAGTGATCAGAGGATATGGATTGTAACTGGAAGGGTGAACCTTGTTTAAAAAGAATTGCCATCCCTGCTCTTTTGCGTGGATTAGAGGCCAAGTATATTTGGGGGAAATGTTTGGATGCGAATGCCATGTTGTCATTTTTAGTGAGATGCGTCTCCTGAATAAAGAGTATGTCAGCTTTGGACTTAAATTCTCGTAGTGCAAGGCTCCGTTTAATGTTGGAATTGAGGCCTTTCACATTCAAGGATAGTATATCAACCATGGTGGATTGGTAAGAAGGGGAGACATTAGCTTACCTAGCCATTTTGATGGACTCTCGATATTTAGGAAGGTGATCAATCGAATCCTCACAGGTATTGCATATCGAAGATTCATGATTCTATGAATAAAGTCCGGGCTCCAGAGGCAAGGGGCAACCAGGGGATGGTAGAGAGGGAGAGCAAGAGGAGGAGAAGTTCCAGCAGTAGAAAAAAGAAGAAAGGCAGAGGAAAAAAAAAAAAAAATTTAGTACAAAATCAGGTGTTAACCATTCACAATTTAACCCACCTAAAAAAGGTAAATAGAGGGGAGTTGGGACTTTAAATGAAGCACCCAAATTCTCTGCCTTTTTTCCACTTGGCACTTTTGCAAGTTGTCTACACTTCCTGACACTTATGTAATTGTCCATCACTTCCAGACACAGATGTTTTAAAAATTTGTGGCACCTCTATACCTCTGTCATTACTTCTTATGGAACATGGAACTACACTGGGTTCACTACTTAGGTATACTATCATTATTCATAACATATACTGTTATAATTATACACACATTTATAATAAGATAAGTGAACATCAATGTAAAAAAAAAAAAAGGTCTCATTGGAGCGGAGATTTATCTCTAGTAAGAGGATGAGGAAGGACCAGCGGGATGCGGCCTCGGACATTTTCTCCCATTTACTGGGATCCAGGGTTCCGGGCGAGGTGGAGGGGCTGGAGAGGGTCCCAACCAGGGGTAGGTGGAACCGGGATATCGGGATATCCATCTCTCTGCAGAAAGAGTGTGAGGCTGAAAGGAAAACCCCAATGGTAGCAGAAATCATGTTCCTTCAGGGAGGTGAGAAGGGTTTGTAGTGAGCGTCGTTGCTGAAGGGTGATCCATGACAGGTCCGGAAAAAGCTGTATGGAGGCGCCATCAAAGTCAATAGTGTGCATGTTGCGCGCTTTTCTCATTATGCCTTTCAGGGCATAATTGTGAACCCTGCAGATCACATCACGTGGTCTAGATCCCGGTCCCCGGGGGCGGAGTGCACGGTGGGCACGATCCAATTTAACTTTTTGGTTTTCCGGCGACCCAGTATGTTATTGAAAATAGCTTGCAGAGTTACATGCAAATCCTCATCCTGGTTGGCTTCTGGGAAGCCGCGGACCCTGATATTGTTGCGCCTACCTCTGTTGTCAAGGTCTTCAAGGTGGCGTTGAAAGTCTCTGAGAGCAGAAGCTTGTGAGGTCAGGCGATCATGTATTTGCGAGAGTTCAAGCTTTGTGTCAAGCTTTGTGTCACATGCGTCCTCCTCTAAAGATGTGACTTTGGTAGATAATTGGTGTAGATCGGTGCGTAGCATGTTGATTTCAGATCTGCATGTATCGCGCACTTCTAGGATAAGCATGTGAAAATCCTTTTTTGTGGGCATACAGTGAACGTAATCTCTCCAGGACGTGCATGCCTCGGGTTCAGGATCAGAGTCCATTGCAGCGTGGGCATAAAAGTCCTGCATTGTGGCAGAGTAAGCAGTAGGTGGAGGGTAGCCTCTCTGGGGTGTTTGTGGGGGAGCAGTGGTTTTGAGCTTCAGTGCTTTGGTTGCTCCATGCAGGTGATCATCATGTGAATGAGCCCCCTGAGGTTCTGTTAGCTGTGAAGCTGGGGGAAGCATGGCGGCTTGATATGAATCCCTGTGCTGCGGAGAGAGAGAGGGGAGTCTGTCTCTTGGAATCTGGGGTCTTTGTGGGAGGGAGCGGGGGTCCCAATCAAGGGCAGAAGAGTCCCAGGAGGGGAATGTCTGGCCGGTAAGCGCTGATGGTGGTGGGGGCTCCACGAGGCAGGGGGAAATGGCTGCGACAGGCTTCCCAGCACATGTTCCCCATAAGAAGCAGGGGGACCCATCAGGATGGTAGCAGGTGGGGCTGGGGGGCGAGCTGGCAGTAGATCCCCTCAGATGCATACCTGTTGGTCTTACGTCCCGGAGAGATCCACGGGGGAGGAGAGAGCCGCTGCGTATGTAGCTGGCGCCGGCACCATCTTGGCCTCGTGTCCCAACGGAGCTCCATGCCCAAAATACTCCATGATGATTGGTGGGGGAGCCGAGGAAGACCTCGTAGCATGTCCCCTGGAGTCTGGTTCTTTAGTTTTGCAAGGTTTGCCCATGATGCTGGTGCTTTTGTGCAGTTTTTAGCGGTGTGCAGGCAGTTCTGGCCTGGAGCCTCAGGGATACACGTCCGATCCGGAAGCCATCCAAGCCACACCCCTTAATTCTCTTATTTTAACCTAATATTTATTCCTTGGTGTAAACTATAGATACATGGTTGTGTATTAGATAGATTTTCAACTGCTCACCAATAAATGTTATTATTGTGTTAAAGCATTTACTCATGGTCAAAGAACTCTCATTTAACCCAAATCATATCTGAGAGATAATAAATCTCAAATATAGTATGCAGGAAAAAGACTGCATTAGAGGTCGTTATATGTCTGGTCAAGCATGTGGTGCCCAAGCGGCTGCTGTTGTGGCCACGCTTGATCCGCTTCAGACATAGGTTGCAAACAGCAATGGTGCAATCTGCTGCACACGTGTCCAAAAAGGCCCACAGCAAGGAACTTTTCAAAATCAGTGGGGAGTCAGCAGCGCCCTGCACCTGCGGAGCTCTGCGGTGTGATGCAGTAGGGTGGCTGCCCTTAAGCTGCCCCCTAAAGGACATCCTCATTGAAGTTGTGCCTCCTCCTGTAGTCTATCAGGCACCTAAGTAGAGTCAGTGACCTCATCATCCCCACCCTCCTCGTCACTAGAGCAAACTTGGCACTATGCTGCAGCTGGGGAAACATGACTGCCAGTTTCTTGTCCTTCTTGGGCACCCCCTCTCTCTAGGCTCAGGTTACTCCCTTCCTCAACCTAGGAACCAACATCGGAGCCTTCAAATCGCTGTGCATCCTCCAGCAGCATGTACCTGCACTGTGGTTGAATAGTTCGGGGGACTCCTCCGTGCATGTTGGTTGGGCTACAGAAGGAGTACCTGTGGACAAGGAGCCAGTGGAATAGGCCACTTTGGCAACTGCATAGGTAAGAAAACTATTCTGAGCCTGGGTGACAGAGGATGAGGAGGATGAGGACGGCTTTGTTATCCACTCTACCAACTCTTCTGCATGTTCTGGCTCAATAACACAGCCAGCAGCAGAAAAAAAGGACAAGTGTGCCCCACGGCCACTGGCAGAGGATGCACCATGTCCATGACCAGCACTGTTGACTGTAGACACATAGCTTGCTTGCCCTCTTTTAGTGGCCTGTAAGCATCTGCCTCTCCTTGGTGGCCTTCTGGACATGATGTATATTTTGTTTTGCAACACCACACTACACTGTACTGTGTACACCACCAGAAAAGTAGTAGCAGCTGCAATACAGCTGTACTGTATTGTAATTACAATTTTTGACCTAATATTTCACACCAGGGCCCATTCCTGCGCTCAACAAGAGTATCTGTGAGGCTTTACAGTGTTGTGCCACCACCACCATCCCCTAAGGCACAATTTTTCTACCCCTGTTTAACAGGGGCGCGTAATTACAATTCTTGATATAATATTTCACAGCAGGGCCCGTTCCAGCGCCCACCAAGAGTAACTGTGAGGGCTTACAGTGTTCTGGTACCACCAACACCTAAGGCCCAATTTTCCACAGAGTGTATAGGGCAGGCCGTATAGTATATACAGGCAGTCCCCTATTTTTAAACATCCGATATACAAACGACTCCTACTTACAAAAGGAGGGAGACAACAGGAAGTGAAAGGAAATCTACCCCTAGGAAGGGAAATTCTCTCCTGCAAGAGTTAATATGGGAAAAAGGTGTCTCCACTGATGCTTTATCTCCAATCCTCGTTTCAGTAATAACCCAAAATTTTCAAAATACAATTGTCATTGGGACAAAAAGTAAGGTGAAATCTTCTGAACAGGGGCACAGACAGCAAAAAAAATGTTACAGGGGTGATAACCCTGCCCTATATTATCCAAAAAGCTTAAAAATAGATTTTTGGGCTGGAGCTAAGCCGATAGCCTCTCACGGCTTTCAATATCATTTCTATGCTGATGACACACAAATCTATCTCTCCACCCCTCAACTCACTCCATCACTAACTTACTAACAGACATATCTGTATGGATGTCACACCACTTCCTCAAACTCAACTTGTCCAAAACCGAGCTTATAATATTTCCTCCCCCACGTGCCTCTTCCCCTGACTTCTCTATCAAGAGCAATGGCAAAACCATCCACCCGTCCCCACATGTCAGGGTGCTAGGTGTTATCCTAGATTCTGAACTCTCCTTTTAGCCCCACATCCAATCACTTTCCAAAGCTTGCCGCCTCAACCTCCGCAACATCTCTAAACTACGTCCCTTTCTAACCAATGAAACCACAAAGCTCCTGATTCACTCCCTGGTTATCTCTCGCCTTGACTACTGCAACTCACTCCTCATTGGCTTACCTTTAAACAGACTATCCCCCCTTCAGACCATCATGAATGCTGCTGCCAGACTCATCTACCTTACAAACCGCTCAGTGTCTACTACCCCTCTCTGCCAATCCCTCCATTGGCTACCACTCGCCCAACGAATTAAATTCAAAATACTAACAATAAGTTACAAAGAAATCCACAACGCTGCCCCCAGCTACATCACTAACCTAGTCTCAAATACCACAAATTACATATAGGAGATCCCGATCCATTAGAGATGGACTGGTGCACAGTCATCTTCCCCCTGCCGCTCCCATTTTAGGATCGACAGGTGGCAGTGGCACTTTCCAATGTGGTCAATGCAATCAATGCCAGTGGATCAGGGAAGGTGGTGGTTGTCCTTTACCAAGAGGGGGGTTCCACAAGTTGAAGGGTATTGCCGTACCAGAGGGATTGTTTATCTTGCCATGTGTCGATGTGGGGCTTTTTACATCGGCAAGACCAAGCATCGATGTGGGGCTTTTTACATCGGCAAGGCCAAGCGCCCCTTCGCCAAACGCATCCAAGATCATTTATATTACTTGGATGCAGGACTACTCTATACCCCCATATGCAAACATGTGGGCCTTCACCATAGCTATGATCCATCATATATCTCCTTTACTGCATTGGAAATTATTCCGGAGCTTGAAAGGGGAGGAGATTCTCTTCTAAATATACTGTACAATATATATATATATTTTGTTCTATTGTGTATTATGCAATTTTGGCATAAATATTCTGCAGGCTTTAGTGCTTATGTTTATGGGCATTCTCCATGTTGACATAACCACTGCAGTCTTTATATTTATTGCAATGCGACCTCATCTCCTATATAGAGTTGTACTATTTGTAAATTACATCATCATATATATGTCTTTGAAGTTTACTATTGCTTTAATATAATGTTTTTGGTCTCCCTTAGTGAACCACTATTCCTCCTATTCCAGTACCCGCCTGTTGACCACCTTGCGGCTGCTCGCCATTGGTAGTGAAATTCAGTTGTCCCTGCATATGAGGGTGGAGCCAGAGGCGGCTCTAGGCTTTGTGAGGCCTTAGGCAAAACTTACACATGAGGCCTCACAGACTGGGACGCTCCGTGATGAGGCCGCTATTCCTCAGGCTGCAGGCAGTATCTGATTTGTCAGTCAGCTCCTAAGCCACAGAGTCCCAGTGGGGGTAGGTGGAGCCGCCGGCGTCAACTTCAGTGATTGAGAACAGGCAAATTAGGCGGCCGCGAGGCCCCTGTGAGTGGGTGGCCTTAGGCGACCCCCTAATTTGCCTAATTAGAGAGCCGCCTCTGGGTGGAGCTTCCCCTACGGCCCTCACATCCCATCCGCGTTTCGGTGTGTGATGGATGGCGCAGGCACACTGATCACCTGTGGACTGGTGCACGCGCACATCTGCAGGGATGCCCGGACCGGAAGTGATGTCATGGGTCGTATCTGACCCTTCACTTTTGGTGGAACGTGTACATTTAAGATGTGCGGGGTCGGCTCATTGCCAACACACTCATCTTGATCCCCAAGTGATGTGGAAACTTTCACACCACTGTCTTACCATCTTTTTAGGACAATCTTATCCACACCATTCATAAGGTAAGAGTTGCTTTCCCAATTGTGGGTCCTTTCCACTTTCGTTTGCTTTCTAGTTGGGTGGCCATTCCCATTATGCGGTGGACTTGTTGAATCACCCACACTGCGTTATTAGTTCATGTAGCAAATTTTCTGTGTACATGTAAGTAGCCAGCCCCAGCAATCTATATGGTTTCTCTATACCTCTTATACCCTTCATTTGTTTCATAGAGGCTAATAAAATCTTTTATGTGGCTCCTCTATATTTTATATACCCCTTATTCATTCCATAGAGGCTAACAAAATCAATCATTTATATCCATTACATAAATGTAATAGTTAATGATAAAATTAATATATAAAAATCAGCATATTGATTATCTATAAATCAAAAGTAATTAATTAGGATGATATATACAATATTAATACACTAATTATCTATTGATTTCAGATGGCATGGTTAAAACCCTTATTGGATTTTTCTTCTATGATATGTGGCACTAGGCATCACATGCTGTTGCCTACACAGACGCCAATAATATGTATGCTGCTTATACATAGGGTAATACCAATAATATCATCAATTTTAAAATCTTTTTATTTTTGTAAGTCATTATTCACATAAATTTGTCTTTTTAATACTGTCAGATTACCATTCTTTTCAAAAATAGAAACACGGTCCAATTTCCCTACCCGCTTAACCCGATCGGACCTGACATCCACGGGAAATCAGCACCAAGTAGTCCTAATTAGGGATGAGCCGAACACCCCCCGGTTCGGCTCGCACCAGAACCTGTGAACGGACCGAAAATTCGCACGAACGTTAGAACCCCATTGACGTCTATGGGACTTGAACGTTCAAAATCAAAAGTGCTCATTTTAAAGGCTAATTCGCATGGGTCCTGCCCCAGGGGACATGTATCAATGCAAAAAAAACGGACGTTTTTTCGGGAGCAGTGATTTTAATGATGCCTAAAGTAAAAAAAAAAATTTAAATATTCCTTTAAATATCGTACCTGGGGGGTATCTATAGTATGCCTGTAAAGTGGTGCGTGTTTCCCGTGCTTAGAACAGTCCCTGCACAAAATGTCATTTTTAAAGGAAAAAAAAGTCATTTAAAACTGCTTGCGGCTTTAATGTAATGTCGGGTCCTGGCAATATGGATGAAAATCAGTGAGACAAACAGCATGGGTACCCCCCAGTCCATTACCAGGCCCTTTGGGTCTTGTATGGATATTAAGGGGAACCCCCCACCTAAATTAAAAAAAGGAAAGGCGTGGGGCCCCCAGGCCCTATATACTCTGAACAGCAGTATACAGGCGGTGCAAACAAGACAGGGACTGTAGGTTTATTGTTAAGTAGAATCTGTTTATAATTTTGAACTGGTACATTTTTAACGTGTTTAGCTCTAGCCAAAAATCTATTTTAAGCTTTTTGGAAAACATAGGGAAGGGTTATCACCCCTGTGACATTTGTTTTGCTGTCTGTGCTCCTCTTCAGAAGATTTCACCTCACTTTTTGTCCCAATGACAAATGTTTTTTGAAAATTTGGGTTTTTTTGTGAAACAAGGATTGGTGATAAAGCATCAGTGGAAAGGAGAAACATTTTTCCCATATTAACTCTTACAGGAGAGAATTTCCCTTCCTAGGGGTAGATTTCATCTCACTTTCTGTTGTCTCCTTCCGTTTGCAAGTAGGAGTCGTTTGTAAATTGGATGTTTGAAAGTAGGGGCCTGCCCTATATACTCAGCAGAAATTTGGGCCTTAGGTGTTGTTGTGGCCATAACACTGTAAGCCCTCACAGAGCCCTGCTGTGAAATATTAGATCAAGAACTCTAATTACATGCCCCTGTTGAACAGGGGCAGAAAAATTGGGCGTTTGGTGGTGGTGGTGCTAGTGCCACAACACTGTAAGTCCTCACTCGCTCTTTGTGGGCGCAGAAACGGGCCCCGCTATGAAATATTAGATCAAGAATTGTAATTACATGCCCCTGTTGAACAGGGGCTGAAAAATTGGGCCTTATGCACTGGTGCTGGTGCCACAACACTGCAACCCCTCACAGATACTCTAGTTGGAACGCAGAAACGAGCCCTGCTGCAAAGTATTGCATCAAAAATTGTAATTACACACCCCTGTTAAACAGGGGCTGAAAAATTGGGCCTTAGGCACTGGTGCTGGTGCCACAACACTGCAACCCCTCACAGATACTCTAGTTGGAATGCAGAAACGAGCCCTGCTGCAAAGTATTGCATCAAAAATTGTAATTACACGCCCCTGTTAAACAGGGGCTGAAAAATTGGGCCTTAGGCACTGGTGCTGGTGCCACAACACTGCAACCCCTCACAGATACTCTAGTTGGAATGCAGAAACGAGCCCTGCTGCAAAGTATTGCATCAAAAATTGTAATTACACGCCCCTGTTAAACAGGGGCTGAAAAATTGGGCCTTAGGCACTGGTGGTGGCGCCCAGAACCAAAAATGTTCTTACAAGTTATCAGCGTGATCATTGAGGAGGAAGAGGATAATTACTCAGGATAGTCACTCAGCATCAGCATAGGCAGTCTTTGAAGGGATCTGAGATTTCAAAAAAAATGATTTGGTTACATCAGCATCAGGTGCTTGGTAGCTGGTGGTGATCCAAGACTGATTCATTTTTATGAAGGTCAGTCGATCGACCGAGTCGGTGGACAGACACCCCCTGTGATTGGTTACAAAGCCTCCAGCAGGACTGAATGTGCGTTCCGAAAGAACGCTGGATGCAGGACAGGACAGTAGCTTAATTGCATACTGTGCAAGCTCTGGCCAGTGATCCATCCTCAAGACCCAGTTACCCATAGGATTTTCGGTGGGAAAGGTGTCCAGGTCAGATCTTGCCCCTAGGTATTCCTGCACCATGTAAAACAGACACTGGCGATGGTTGCTGGAACCGATCATACCTTGGGGCTGCGGAACCAAAAAATTGTCTGAACGCATCGGTCAGACGGCCACCTTCTCCACCACTCCTTCTTTGACTGACCGAAGCCTCAGCAACACGATGTCCAGAAACAGGAGTTTGTAACCTCCCAGTCTCTGGGAATGCGTTGCACAAACCTTTCTGCAAGGCCTCCCGAAGATGTTTCATCCTCTGCTCCCTCTGCGATGGCAAGATAAGGTCTGCAACCTTACCCTTGTAAAGTGGATCAAGGAGGGTTACCAGCCAGTATTGGTCCTTCTCCTTGATACCACGAATACGAGGATCCTTCCGCAGGCTTTGCAGGATCAGGGAGGCCATGCAGCGTAGGTTTGCTGAGGCATTCGGTCTGGAGTCCTCTGGGTCACTAAGGACGACATGGTCCGCAGCCACCTCCTCCCATCCACGTACAAGTCCATGTGTTTCTTGGGACTGATCCCTTAAAGACTGCTGCTGATGCTGAGTGCCAGGCTCCACCTCCATACTGACACAATCCTCCTCCTCCTCGTCCTCGTCCTCTTCCTGTGTGATCGGCGGGCATGCAGGAACACTGTCTGGATAAAGGGGGCCTTGAGAGCTAAGGAAGTCCTCCTCTTCCTGCTTCTGTTCTGCCTCAAGTGCCCTGTCCATTATTCCACGCAGCGTGTGCTCCAACAGGTGGACAAGGGGGACAGTGTCACTGATGCATGCACTGTCACTGCTCACCATCCTCGTGGCCTCCTCAAATGGTGACAGGACAGTGCATGCATCCCTGATCATGGCCCACTGGTGTGGGGAAAAAAAACAAGCTCCCCTGACCCTGTCCTGGTGCCATAGTCACACAGGTACTCATTGATGGCCCTCTGCTGCGTGTGCAGCCGCTGCAGCATGGCCAACGTTGAGTTCCACCTGGTGGGCATGTCACAGATTAGGCGGTTCTTGGGCAGGTTAAACTCCTTTTGGAGGTCTGCCAGCCGAGCACTGGCATTATATGACCAGCGGAAATGCACACAGACTTTCCTGGCCTGCCTCAGGACATCCTGTAAGCCCGGGTACCTGGCCAAGAACCGCTGCACCACCAAGTTAAGGACGTGAGCCAAACAGGGCACATGGGTCATTTGTCCCTGTCGGAGGGCAGAGAGGAGGTTGGTGCCATTGTCGCAAACCACCATTTCTGCCTTAAGTTGACGTGGCGTCAACCACCTCTGAACCTGCCCCTGCAGAGCTGACAGAACCTCTGCCCCAGTGTGGCTCCTGTCCCCCAAGCACAACAGCTCAAGCACCGCATGGCGTCTTTTGGCCTGCACACTTGTGTTGCCCCTTGAACGGCTATGGAGCACTGCTGGTTCTGAGGACAAAGCACAGGAAGAGGCCATGGAGGAAGAGGAAGAGGAGGGGGTGAAGGAGAGAGGTGTGTCACAATCATTAGTAGTGGCATTTTGGAGGCGTGGTGGCGGAACAACCTCCAACAATACTGCACCTTGTCTTGCATCCTTCCCAGCTGCCAGCAGAGTCACCCAATGCGCGGTGAAACTTGTCCATGCCTGCTGGACCATGAGTCAGCGGTAATATGCACCTTACCGCTGACCGCCCTGTCCAGCGAGGCCAAGACATTGCCTTTCACATGCCGGTAGAGAGCCAGAATCGCCTTCCGTGAGAAAAAGTGGCTTTTGGGTACCTGCCACTGAGGAACCGCACATTCCACAAACTCACAGAAGGGGGCAGAGTCTACCAACTGAAAAGGCAGCAGTTGAAGTGCTAGCAATTTTGCCAAGCTAGCATTCAACCGCTGGGCATGTGGATGGCTGGGAGCGAACTTCTTTCAGCAGTGCAGCAGCTGGGGCAGGGAAATTTGCCTGGTACAATCTGACATCGGTGTACTGAAAGCAGATTGCCCACAAGTACTTGGCTGTGACAAACCTAATTCTACACCTTCATTCCTCTCAGTGCAGGTCTCAGAGAGGACTGAAGGTATAGTGGGGTTGGAGATCTCAGCTGATGAGGAGCAAGGAGAGGTCCTTTTTGTTCTTTGGTGTGGGTCTTTTAGATATGCTTGCCAACGAACTGCATGGCAGGTCAACATATGTCTGGTCAAGCATGTGGTGCCCAAGCGGGAGATGTTTTGGCCACGCGAGATACGCTTGAGACATATGTTGCAAATAGCAGCAGTGCGATCTGATGCACTCGTCTCAAAAAGGCCCACACCAAAGAACTTTTGGAATAACACACAGAGACAGCAGCTCCCTGCACATGCGGAGCTTTGGGGTGTGATGCAGTCAGTGTGCTGCCCTTAGGCTGGCCCCTGGAGGGCATCCTGCCTTGTTGGTGATGTGCCTCCTCCTCCTCCTCTCTCCTATCAGGCACCCACGTTGAGTCAGTGACCTCATTATCCCCTTCCTCCTCATCACTGGAGCAAACCTGGCAGTATACTGCAGCAGGGGGAGCATGACTGCCAGATTGCTGTCCTTCATGGGCACCCCCTCTGTCCGTGCTCACGTTACTGCCTTAATCTAGCTCAGTATCATCATCAGAGCCTTCTAAACACTGGCCATCCTCCTGGAGCATGTACCCAACACTGTGGTCAAACAGTTCGAGGGACTCCTCAGGAGAACCTGGTGGGGCTAGGGAAGGAGTCACTGATGCCATTGAGCCGAGGGAAGAGGGCGCGTTGGCAGCTGCTTTGCCAGACAAAGTACCCTGGATGAGAATGAGGAGGATGAGGACGGCTTGGTCATCCACTCGACCAAGTCTTCCGCATGTTGTGGCTCAACACGGCCAGCTGCTGAAAAAAAGGCCAAGCGTGTCCCACGGCCACGTGCTGATGAGGATGCACCGTCTCCACAACCAGCACTGTTGCCTCTAGACACAGAGCCTGCTGGCCCTCTTTTATTGGCTTGTGACTGTCTGCCTCTCCTTGTTGGCCTTCCAGACATACTAATGGCCTGTAGCTGCACTAAGCTGGGATATATATATATATATATATATATATATATATATATATATATACTGCAGCTAGCAAAGCTAGCTACAGCTAGCTTTAGCTGAACACTGTGCAGAGCTTGCAAAAAACTAACTTGTAGGGGGGGCGTGGCTTGCGAGCTAGCGGAATGGCAGCATAGATCCGGAGCTCCGCTGACCCCAGGAAAAAAAGCGGCCCAAATCGATCCATCCAGCTCGAATTTCGATCCCTACAGCAGGCGATCTGTGTAAGGACATCACTGGGACAATGTCCAGAAAACGAAAGGAGCAGAGGAAGCCACAAAGACTGACAGACTTCTATGATATGAAGCAACATGACGGTAGGCAAGATGGCGCCGAGTCATCATCTACACCTCTAGGCTATTCCTCTAATAATCCTCCTAAGAAAAACGGCTTACTCCCAAATAGACCCACAACAGGGACCCCACATCCACACTCTCCTTCTACCCCCTCAGGCAGCCCAGCTAAGGCTAAATGCAGGATGGATGGAGAGGGATCCCTCGGAGCGGCCAGCCCAGACATGGAGTCAGGGGATGATACACGTGAACTCCCTGACTCCATTGAAACTTTCCCCACCATGCACAAGCCCGTGTTGGACACTGTCCTGAAGGACATGCTTTTATCATTAAGAAGTTCACTACAATCAGATCTGATGACCTGCATGCATAAGTTTAACACCAGTATTCAGGCAGTGGAAACCCGGGTTGAACATATTGAGCAAAAAATGGGAGAGTATGCTGTTACCATTAATGATTTGGTGGATTCACATGATCAGAGAGAGGGAGATACTGAATGGCTAAAGGCTAAAATCGCAGACATCGAAGACAGAAACAGGAGGAACAATTTAAAAATTAGGGGGATCCCCGAAACAATATTGCAAACTGACTTGCGATCTTATGCTTCCTCACTGTTTAAATCCCTCCTGCCTGACCTTACTGATCTCGAGACTACAATCGATAGAATTCACCGCTTGCCAAAACCATCGTACTTATCAGAACACATCCCTAGAGATGTAATCTTACGCCTACATTTTTACCACGCGAAAGAACAGCTGATGCTAACCATGCGTAAAAAAGAACAAATACCTGCACAATACCAACACTTACAGTTCTATGCAGACCTTTCCCAATATACACTTCAAAAGCGAAAGAACTTAAATACTATCACCAAAGCACTGAGAAATCACAATATCATGTACAGATGGGGATATCCTACCAAATTGTCCATCACGAGAGATGGACGCACCCACGTGGTGAATTCCTTTGAAAAGGGACTTGCTCGTTTGGAGGAGTGGAAAATCATCCCTGAACAGGAATCAGGATCTATTCAGTCTCCCAGAGCAGTAGAACCTGCATGGAAAACGGTTACACCAAGAAATGCAAAAACGCACACTTGAGCTAAGATGGTTATTTTACAACTTACAAATTCCTGGAGTTTCAATGCTCACAAGTTTGAACTTTTCCCCTTACAGCCTGAACAGCAAACGCTGTACACAAACTTTTCTAGTTATCAGTATCTGGGGTCAACCTCTGTAAATGTTGACACCAGATGAAACTGATCTTTGCACTATTTTCAGAAATTTTGTTCGCTTTTATGTTTTCTTTCTTTTGTTTTTGTTCTTGGAAAACGCAGCAATTAGATCCCATGGGACCACAGATAAACCGGGCTCTGCTTCACCACTCAAGACGACAGAAAAACAGCGATCAACCTTCAAATTGCACTCAACCACACAGCAATATGGCCGCATAATAGTGAGTATATCCTATGCTCCATCACACTTTATGAAAAAGTCTTCCTGCTATTCTGAAAAACACCCACTAGAGGGCACTACTTCCTTAAAGTTAAATATCATGCACAACCATATTTTTAGCATTACAACACCTTATATATGGGTTTAAAAATCATATCCATTAATGCTAAAGGCCTTAATCATCCTGCAAAAAGGAAGTCAATGTGGAAAGAAGCCTTCTCCAACAAATCGGATATTATATGCGTGCAGGAAACACACTTCTCTGCAGATGCTGCTCCTTCCTGCACTCATAGAAACTTTCCTCATGTCTACACAGCCAAAGCCCATAACAAAACCAAAGGCGTTCTCACAGCAATAAGAGACACAGTGGCATTCACCCTACATGACATCATTGAAGACCCCAGAGGACGTTATTTAATCTTAATATGTGACCTTAACTCAATCACATACACTATAGTCAACATGTATACACCCAACCATCATCAAGTGCACTTCTTACATAAAATTCTTTGCATAACTAAAAAACATCAAAGAGGAAGAGTGATAGTTTGTGGAGATTTCAATGCTACTCCTGACCCAAGCCTGGACTCTTCCTCTGGCACAAGGCGTTTAACCCCTTCTCTTTCAGCCATATTTCACTCACAAGATCTCTTTGACGCATGGAGATGCATGCATGCCGGCGAAAGGGACTATACATTTTTCTCCTCTCCACATAGGGTTTATTCACGCATAGACCTTTTCCTGGTAGACCAAGGTACTCTATCTCAAGTGACTTCTACAACAATCAACTCCATCACATGGTCAGACCATGCGTCCATCACCCTCTCTTTAAATGATGATTCAATGTGTAGTGTACCCCATATGTGGCGTAAATACTTATCTAATGCAACAGCCAGACTTTAAAAATATCATTAGCAAGCATCTAAGCGAATTCTTTAGCATTAACACCTCCTCTGTACAAGACCATTTTGTTTTGTGGAACACACACAAAGCATACATACGCGGCATCTTTATTCAACTGGGGGCTAGAGCCAAGAGGCAGAGGCAGCAGCGCATGAGAGAGCTGACAGACAAAATTTCCCAACTAGAATCCTGTAACAAACAAAATCCATCCTATATAATCTCCCAACAACTTACAAAACTGCATTATGACTTGAGGCTACTACTGCTAGAAAATTTTGAAAAGGCTTCCAAAAAACTTAAAATGACATACTACGCCACAAACAACAAAGCTGGGAAAACACTATCACATAGGATAAAAGGACACAGACATAAAACAAAGATACCTTTCATACTGCACCCCCACACCAAACACAAATTGTATCACCCCCAAGACATAGCTGATACTTTCAGCCACTACTATAGCTCACTTTACAACCTGAAAGACGACACAAATACTGTACAACCTAGCACTGACGCAATCACCTCCTTTCTACAACATCTAGACATACCTACACTCACACAAGAACACCTCCAGACCCTAAACCAACAATTCACTACGGAAGAAATAAACAAAACCATAGATTCCCTACCCAGCAACAAATCTCCAGGCCCCGACGGATTCTCTGGGGAGTACTATAAGACCTTCAAACAATTATTGACCCCTTATATGGAACGCACTTTTAATGCTGCTATTGCCTCTGCCTCCTTCCCACCAGAAATGCTGTCTGCAATCATAGTGACATTGCCGAAGCCAGGGAAGGAACCAACTGTCCCCTCAAACTTTAGACCCATCTCACTGCTCAATTCTGATTTGAAAATTTACGCCAAAATTATTGCATCCCGCCTATTACATATACTCCCCCTACTAATACACCCCGACCAGACTGGTTTCACGAAGGGTCGCCAGACGTCTGACGCTACCCGGAGATTGATAAATATCATACATCTAGCTAAGGTACACAAAAGGCCATCTCTGCTATTGGCGTTAGACGCCGAGAAGGCCTTTGATCGCATCCACTGGCAATACCTTACCCAGGTCTTATACAAATTTGGTTTTACAGGCAATATATTATCAGCAATTTTAGCCCTATACTCCAAACCTTCTGCACGAGTACTCACATCGGGAGCACTATCCAAACCATTTAACATAACGAACGGCACAAGACAGGGCTGCCCTTTATCTCCCTTAATTTTCAATCTGCTAATAGAACCCCTGGCCATATATATCCGCACTTGCCCTGAAATAAAAGGCTTCATCGTAGCTAAATCTACCCACAAAATCAGCCTATTTGCGGACGACATAATCATGATATTAACCAACGTGGAAACTTCCCTGGCTTCGGTACACACAGCACTGGATATGTTTAATAAAGTATCTTACTATAAAGTGAATGAGAGTAAATCCTATATAATGGGTTTAGGAATTGAAGCTAGCCTACAAACTAAACTAAGCTCGCAATTCCCATACACATGGGAAAATAGAGGGATAAAATACCTGGGTATTACCCTAACAGCAACAACAGACAACTTAGTCAAAGTTAATTTCACTCACTTCCTAGAAACACTACCAACTAAACTAACGGAGCTAGCTAGAGTGGAACTGTCATGGGCAGGACGATTAGCTGCATTCAAGATGATAATTCTGCCACAGCTGCTATATCTATTTAGAACACTGCCAATTCCTATCTCCAACTCTTTTTTTGACAAAGCACAAGCCCAGATTAACAGGTTTCTATGGCAAGGAAAGAAAGCTAGATGCTCCTTTAGAAAACTAACTAACTCTAGAGATGCTGGGGGCATAGGACATGTCATATTAAAAGACTATTATATAGCGAAAATTCTCTCACAAACAAGATTTTGGTTGTCCCAGTCACAAACTCACAGATGGCTAGAACTAGAAGAGGCGCAAATACCTGGTTCTAAACTAGCAGACCTTTTGCTGTCCAACAATATTCGAACGCATACCCAGACAGACCTGTCACCCACAATGGATGCTACACTATTGGCTTGGAAGCTGTTCACATCGTTAGATTTTCTGAACCAAGCAACCAAAAACATAGCAATCACGTTAACTAGTCTCACCTTAGTCATACCAAATCTACACATAACACATTGGGTGTATAAAGGCATACTAACAATTGAAGATCTCATGCTAGGCACAACACCCAAAACATTTGAATTTTTAAAAAAACAGTATAATTTACAGGAAAAAGACCACTATAGCTACCTTCAGATCTCTCATCTACTTCAAAAACTCACGAGCACATACATCAAAGTGCCATGGCGAGTATACCTCTATCTCACAAATACAAACACCAACATAAAAGGTATATCCTTATTTTATAATCTGCTAAACAATAAAAATGTATTTGTAAAAACTAACACTATTATTGAGTGGGAACGTGACTTGGGTATAACCTTTACTGAAGATCAATGGCAAAAAGCCTTGCGCAATACATTTACCGCTACCAAATGTGTAAACTTATGGGAGACCACTTACAAGATAACACTAAACTGGTATTTAACTCCCTACCGAATATCAAAATTTGCTAAACAAGTCTCACCCCTGTGTTGGAGACATTGTGGGAGTGTAGGCACATTGTCACATATATTGTGGTACTGTCCAACTATTCTCCCACTGTGGCAAAAAGTATTTGATCTAATCTCAGCAATAACTGGTTCTACAATCACCCCGGTAGCAGCTGTGGCAGTTCACTCATTAGAATTAGAGAGTTTTCCAAATATAACCAGGACTATAGTCATCCACATATTACTCAGCACTAGACTGGCACTACTGAGACACTGGAAAGACACTAAACCCCCTACATTCCAGGAGATAGTTGAACTAACTAATACACATGCCTCTTATGAACTTATGTTTGCAGCAGCTCAAGGTCAATTTCAGAAATCGCAAACTAAATGGTCCAAGTGGCTCTCATGGTACTCCACTCAACATAAAGATCGAAACCCTTAATGTACTAAATATTTGTATCTTTTATATTTACAAAGTACATATTGCTGCTTCTCATGTTTTCATGTTTTGTTTTTCTTATGTTTATATGTTATATTTTCTATTCCTGCTGTTCCTCTTACCTGCCGTTTTCTCCTGTTGTGAGATCATAACGGCTAAACTACATTCGGCACGACAAATTTCTAGAGTGCCGGGACTCTCAGCGTATCTACTAACACTCATTTGGCAAAAAACACGATGTAATTCACATTGTACATCAAATATGTGTTACTGAGTACAACAGGATTCTTATCAATGGTGTACACATACATATAGTAAGTTGAACATTGGTGATCCATTCTGAAATGTATAATGTGGAATTTACCAGTGATGCTACAGAATGTTAGTATGTTCCATAGAATGTACATATGTTAGTACAAATAATTTTGTAATGTCTTTATATCTTAATAAAAAACTATTGAAACTAAAAAACTAACTTGTAGCTTTTTTAGCTGCCTGCGATAGTGATAGGATCAGGAAAACACCACCAACCTTCTACAGGTAGCTTTAGGTGAACACTGTGCAGAGCTCGCAAAAAACTAACTTGTAGCTTATTTAGCTGCCTGCGGTAGTGATAGGATCAGGAAAACACCACCAACCTTCGACAGGTAGCTTTAGCTGAACACTGTGCAGAGCTCGCACTAAACTAGCTTGTAGCTTTAGCTGAACACTGTGAGGAGGACGCACTACCTTAACTTGTAGCTTTAGCTGAACACTGTGCAGAGGTCACACTAAACTAACTTGTAGCTTTAGCTGAACACTGTGAAGAGGACGCACTACACTCACTTGTAGTTTTAGCTGAACACTGTTCAGAGGACGCACTACACTAACTTGTAGTTTTAGCTGAACACTGTGAGGAGGACACACTACACTAACTTGTAGCTTTAGCTGAACACTGTGCAGAGGTCGCACTACACTAACTTGTAGTTTGAGCTGAACACTGTAAGGAGGACGCACTACACTAACTTGTAGCTTTAGCTGAACACTGTGCAGAGGTCGCACTACACTAACTTGTAGTTTTAGCTGAACACTGTGAGGAGGACGCACTACACTAACTTGTAGCTTTAGCTGAACACTGTGCAGAGGTCTCACTACACTAACTTGTAGTTATAGCTGAACACTGTGAGGAGGACGCACTACATTAACTTGTAGCTTTAGCTGAACACTGTGCAGAGGTCGCACTAAACTAACTTGTAGTTTTAGCTGAACACTGTGAGGAGGACGCACTACCCTAACTTGTAGCTTTAGCTGAACACTGTGCAGAGGTCACACTAAACTAACTTGTAGCTTTAGCTGAACACTGTGAAGAGGACGCACTACACTCACTTGTAGTTTTAGCTGAACACTGTTCAGAGGACGCACTACACTAACTTGTAGTTTTAGCTGAACACTGTGAGGAGGACACACTACACTAACTTGTAGCTTTAGCTGAACACTGTGCAGAGGTCGCACTACACTAACTTGTAGTTTGAGCTGAACATTGTAAGGAGGACGCACTACACTAACTTGTAGCTTTAGCTGAACACTGTGCAGAGGTCGCACTACACTAACTTGTAGTTTTAGCTGAACACTGTGAGGAGGACGCACTACACTAACTTGTAGCTTTAGCTGAACACTGTGCAGAGGTCTCACTACACTAACTTGTAGTTTTAGCTGAACACTGTGAGGAGGACGCACTACATTAACTTGTAGCTTTAGCTGAACACTGTGCAGAGGTCGCACTAAACTAACTTGTAGTTTTAGCTGAACACTGTGAGGAGGACGCACTACCCTAACTTGTAGCTTTAGCTGAACACTGTGCAGAGGTCACACTAAACTAACTTGTAGCTTTAACTGAACACTGTGAGGAGAATGCACTACATTAACTCTAAATAGTGTAGCTGCCTGACTGTGGTACTAATAGGATCAAAAGAACACCAGCAATTTTCTTCAGGTAGCTGTAAATACTGTAACAAGACAAACCTGCCTGTCAGTAGGAAGATAACAGGAACGGATCTAGCTAAACTGAATACAGTGTATATATATATATATATATACACACAACACCTGGGATGCATATATATACACAATACACTGTAAGTGCAGCTCACTCACTGACTGTCCTGCCTAATCTAACTAACTCACATGAAATGACACTGTCTCTCTGTCTATCTAAGCATGCTGGAACACACTACACAGGGCCGCCGTGCAGGCGGCCTTATATAGTGTGGGGCATGTTCTAAACCCCCTGAGCCATAATAGGCCAAAGCCACCCTGGCTTTGGCCAATTACAGCTCTCTCTACTGACGGCGCTGTGATTGGCCAAGCATGCGGGTCATAGTGCATGCTTGGCCAATCATCAGCCAGCAATGCACTGCAATGCCGCAGTGAATTATGGGCCGTGACGCGCCACATGAATTTGGCGCGAATGGCCCATAACGTTCGCAATTCGGCGAACGATCGAACAGCCGATGTTCGAGTCGAACATGGGTTCGACTCGAACACGAAGCTGATCCTTAGTCCTAACATGGGTGTATGCCTGAGCAGTGGTGCAGTTTAGTGGAGTGGTTCCCTTTCTTTTATTAGATCAGGTGAGCATTTGTAAGATATTTTGTGTACATAAATGTTCTTTATCTGAATAACCTGTTGATGTTTCTAAATTGCTTATGGGATATGCATCATTATATTAATGGTATGTTTTATATTTTATGCAATCTAGATAAAATCAGTAATGCATGTAGTGCCCTGACGAAGAGATAAGTGAAACATGTTGGCTGCTCCTGCATACTTACATAGATTGATTTCATAAAACAAGCTGTAATCTTTGGTTACATTATGTATTTTGATTGTAATTAAACTGTATTGTCTTTTATCTGTTTGTCTTAATAAAATTTATATTTTTATATTACAAACCTACAGTCCCTATCTTGTCTGTAACCCGAGACCGCCTGTATAGTGCTGTTCAGAGTATATAGGGACTGGGGGCCCCACGCCTTTTTTTTATTTGGGTTTGAGGTTCCCCTTAATATCCATACCAGACCCAAAGGGCTCGGTAATGGGCTGGGGGGGCAACATTACATTACAGCCACAAACAGTTTTAAATGACTTTTTTTTCCTTTTAGAAATGTCATTTTGTGCAGGGACTGTTCTAAACATGGGAAAAATGCGCCACTTTACAGGCATACTATAGACACCCCCCAGGCACGATGTTTAACCACTCGAGGTCTCGGCCATAGCCAAATGACGGCTACAGCGCGGACCTCAATTTCCGGGAGGCCGTCATGGGACGTCCTCCCCTGTGCACGCGCACTGCGCGCACCCTACAGGGCGCGCGGTGTGAGCGCTGTGATCACCGAGTCACGGAGACTCGGATGATCACAGATCTGAGTAAGGGGCCGGTCCCGGCCCCTTACCATGTGATCAGCTGTCAGCCAATGACAGCTGATCACATGATGTAAACAAAATCTCGGTGATCGGTTTCGTTTTCTCCTCACGCTTTCAGCGTGAGGAGGAAAAAAAAGCCGATCACCGGCTTATGTCAAAGGGACATAGGAAGGAGGCACATATCACTCATCTGTGCCTGAAAGTGCCATCTGTCATTGCCACCTGCCAGTGCCCACAGTGCCCAGCAGTGCCACTTATCAATGCCCACAAGTGCCACCTATCAATGCCCACCAGTGCCACCTATCAATGCCCACCAGTGGTGCCAATCAGTGCCACCTAGCAGTGCTGCCATCAATCAGTGCCCATCACTGCCACCCATCAGTGCCCATTACTGCCACCTATCGGTGCCCATCAGTGCTGCCTCATCAGCGTACATCATCGGAGGAGAAAAATTACATGTTTGCAAAATTTTATAACAAAATATAAAAAAAATATATATTTTTTTTTTATAAATTCTGTCTTTTTCAATTTTTTTAACAAAAACTAAAAACTGCAGAGGTGATCAAATACCATCAAAAGAAAGCTCTATTTGTGGGAAAAAAATGATAAAAATTTGGGTACAGTGTTGTATGACCGTGCAATTTTCATTCAAGGTGCGACAGCGCTAAAAGCTGAAAATTGGTCTGGACAGGAGGGGAGTTTAAGTGCCCAGTAAGCAAGTGGTTAAAGGAATATTACACTTTTATGGTTTCACTTTAAGCATTATTAAAATCATTGCTCCCAAAAAAATGGCCGTTTTTAAAACTTTTTTTTGCATTGATACATGTCCCCTGGGGCAAGACCCGGGTCCCCAAACACTTTTTATGACAATAATTTGCATATTAGCCTTTAAAATTAAGGAAAACGAAGGGCGTGGTCTAATCCTACATTGCAGTATCTCCCAGGAAAGCTAAGATTACTCTGACAGTTCTACTGAGATCTTTTCTTGCCTTACATGAGCTACTAATTTGTGAGTACCGCTCTGTCACTTTTTACAATAAAAGCTTTTATACGGTATTATGCTATGGATATCTCTTCTCTTTTATGGTAAACATCAATTCGATCCTGAAATTGACGGTTATTGCTGCACAGTGGCACAGACTGTGACTGCCTAATACCCCCGCAGGGGTTAAGGAAGTTGGTGAGTGTGTGCACATTAAGAGCACGGGATTTTAAACACTATCACCAAGAAAAGGGATTGGAAGATTGCTTTTGAACACATCTGCACTTTGAAACAATCAAGCCATTAGCTCTGTCTTGTCACTAATGCACTTTATCTGGACTTAAAGTGGTGTTCCACCCAAAAAAAAAAAACTACATGAAAAATCCTAAAAAAAAAAATACAAAAAAACATTTGGATATTTTTTTTTTTACTCACCTCTAAATGCCTGTTGCTAGGGGGTCCCTCGTAGTCTGCCTCTTTCAGTGCCTGGGCTGGTGACATCACTTCCGTTTCGGCACAGGAAGGGCTCAGCTCTGCTCCCTCCTGTCAATCATCTGGGACCCATTACAGGTCCCAGGTGACTGAGCGGCCAATCACGGCGCTCGGCGCCGCTCGCGCATGCGCAGTGGGTGCCAGGCTGTAAAGCCACAGTCCGGCGCCCACAGTTGCAATGCCGGCGCCGCCGAACGGAGGGGGAGACAAGCAGGGCTTCGAACCCCTGCATTGCTGGACCCAGGGACAGGTAAGTGTCCAATTAAAAGTCAGCAGCTGCAGTATTTGTAGCTGCTGACTTTTTTTTTAGTGGCCCTTCTCTTTAATAACTATACTACTGTTTATTAAACCATTGGCACCTGTGCACATTTGGACCATCCACACTTCCCTTGTCCCTCCACCTCCTCACTCTCCCTTCCCCCCCCTCCCCTGTTTATGTTGGGTTTGATTATAATTACTTGCATTTGCCATGCTAAACCTGTATTGTACTGCTACACACATTTACACAAGGTAGCAATATTTGGACAGTCTGGCAGCACATTTTACCTCATTTACTTTTATTTGGGATTTTAATTTTTACTTTGCTTTATGTTTAAGTACATTTGCATTTTTTCTGAGAAAGATTTCTTTTTCACCCACGATTAAGCATATTATTGCACTATTGAGCCTCGCATATACCACAGGCATATACATTCCAAATTTCCTTTTGAAAGGCGCCACACCCACATTTAAATCTTCCTTCAGCCTTTAAAATTAGCACTTTTGATTTTTCACGTTCGAGTCCCATAGACTTTAACAAGGTTCGCGTGTTCGCACAAATTTTTGGTCTGTTCGCATGTTCTGCCGCGAACCGAACCAGGAGGTGTTCGGCTCATCCCTACACACCACTAACACTGAGGCATGCAAAATGATTAAATATTTTTTTTACTGTATCAAGATATAATAGAAAACAATGTTGTAAAAAATGTGCTTTAAGAAGCAGCCTAGATCCTCAAAAATGTGTTTGAATTCCTATTAACTAGGTTAAAGTGTCATTAAACCCAGACTATGAAAATAGCTCTTTACATGCTATATAACAAAGTGTGCACATTCACAAAGCCACTAAATCATTTGTTTTGTGTACAGTGAAATATACCTGGTTGATCCTGCCTTCAGCTGTTCCTCCCATCTTCTCTGTGTTCCCACTGCAGGCTGAGATTGTGTAGACCAGCTGGTGTCCTCTATGCAGTATGCTCAATTTCAGATCCCTTTTAAGCTCTTCATTTCCTTCTTTTTATCTCTGCAGCCCACGTGACTAAAGAGTCACACATGTGGGTGTATACACAGTGGTAAATAACATTCCACCTCCACCTCCATGTCCTCCTATGGCTAAACACTATTGAGATGGGATAAATTAAGGTGATTGATTACATTCACTAAGAAAAAAGCTTAATATTAACATAAATCAGTATTAAATATATCACATGTAATTGCTAATACCTATAAAGTAAAAAAAGAGCATTGGATGCAGATACCATCTGAACAAAATGAAAACTAGTGTCAATCACCTTTGACCCCATCTGCATCATATTAATGCACAAAAAATAATTTTAATAAAATTAAATTAGAATTTCTGTTTAAAAACAGTTTTTTATTTTTTAGTCGTGTGACTGGCACAGTACCAATCAGAGCTGTGCAGACACAGACTCACACTGTAGAGAGCATACATCAGCAGAGTAATAGAAGCCCCTCCCAAACATTTTTCCCTGCAGATTCCAAAGAACAAGGAAAGATCATGTGACCACACAACAGTGCTGCAGGAATAAGGATTTTTAATAAACACAGTGGCATGATATATATGATTATGTGAATGAATTATGGCATGTAACACTTCTCTGTTTAGTATTACTTTATTTTAAGTGTACAGTATATGTGAATACACTGCAATTATTATAGGAGTATTTACATGTGCATAGCTAGATCTGAGTATTCTTACAAAAAAAGAAGTAGTTCCATCTGCAATATACATTTAGGGTTACATAATACTCTTCTGTGCTCATGGCCCTTCCCTCCTGTTGAGTGCCCCCATAGCAAACAGTTCCAAGCCGAGCTGCAGCTCCGTGTATCCATTCAGACATGGAGCTGCGGTTTTGCCCCGCTCCCTCTCTCCGGATTGGCTAACTGACTGACAGCAGTGGGAGCCAATGGTGCCACTGCTGTGTCTCAGCCAATCAGGAGGGAGAGTCCTGGATGGCTGAGACACTCGTGGACATCGCTGGACAGAGATGGGGCTCAGGTAAGTATAATGCCCTGTACACACGGTCAGACATTGATCGGACATTCCGACAACAAAATCCATGGATTTTTTCTGACGGATGTTGGCTCAAGCTTGTCTTGCATACACACAGTCACACAAAGTTGTTGGAAATTCCAAATGTAAAGAACGCGGTGACATACACCACGTACGACAAGACTATAAAAGGGCAGTTCAATACCAAGCTCGGCATGCTTTGGGCTCCTTTTGCTAATCTCGTGTTAGTAAAAGTTTGGTGAGAGATGATTCGCGCTTTTTCAGACTCGTGGTTTTCAGATCATTTTTCTGGTGTTCAGTTGTGCTTGTGGGTTTGTATCTGGTCTTCAGTGCCTGCAGTGAGTTCCCATTGATTTTTCATTGTGTTCTTGTACGTTCGTTACTGATTTTCAGGTCGCTCTTCACAGGCCTTGCTGTTCTTCAGTGCGTTCTTTTACTTCGTTCTGACCAGCCGACCGTTTTAAAGCCATGTTGCATGTACGTACTCATCAAAGAATTCGTGCTGTGCGGGGGCTTGGTGTTGGAGTTCTTACCTTGACACAAGCCCAGTCCATGAACAGGGCGAAGAGGAGTTCATGGACCAAGAATTGGTTGCTCCAGCGTGACCAATTCTGTCACATGCCTTTGCTCCGTGAGATCCGTGAGAATAATCCTGACGATTTCAGGAACTTTCTCAGGATGACGGACCCCGTATTTCACCGTTTGTTGGCTTTGCTGACCCCTTATATCAGCAGGCAGGATACCTGCATGAGGCAAGCCATCACTCCGGAGCATAGGCTAGTCGCCACATTGCGGTACTTGGGGAAAAGCCTGCAGGACCTCAAGTTCTCGACAGGCATCTCCCTCCAGGCTCTGGGGATCAGTATCCCAGAGACCTGTTCTGCCATCATCCAGGTCCTGCAGAAGGACTATATTAAGGTAAGATTTATCCTTTAACATCACATTTTATTGTATTTAATGTTTGCTAATGTAATGCATTTCTTTCCTTATTCCCTAATTACCATGATTGTAATATGCTGTGAATGTCCCCTTTGTCCTCATGCATGCTGGTTTTATTTTACATTTTTTTGTCCTTCATGCATATTTGCCTTCACTAACCTCACCAACATGCTCTCCTGGGGCTATATCCACCTTGTCTAGTCACTTAACAATGTATTTAGTCAGCTTCATAGTAGTGCTTTACCCTAAACACCTCCTAAAATGTGTAAAAATGTTTTTTGTGCTTTAAATTCTGGCAGAGTGCCAGAGGCTTTTTTGGGTCCCAAAACTATTTGGGACCCTCCCTCCCCCCAACCGCTAAGTCAGCTGATACCAATCCTCTATCTGCTGACTTTGCCAAACCCATACACTCTATACCTACCTCTTTTGTGGTCAGATTTATGGATGAATTCCCCAAAGCATGTAGTGCAAGGGCCTGCCTGAATACTTTCAAATGGTACTGTTTCAAGCTTTTGTATCCTATTATTATCTTGATAAGTAATAGAAGAATGTAAAAATGTGCTAAAATTTGTACAGTGTGTATTTATATCTTTGTATTATGACACTTATAACCTGTCCAGCGGGCTTCCAATAGTGTAAGTAAGGAGGGGCTGGCCAAAGTAATACACATTATTTAGGCATTCATCTCTCAATGAAGTGGAGAGGGATACTTGTCCAAAAGATCTCCCCCCCTAAAAATTTTAAAATCGCCCATGAGAGGGGGGGAGGAATCTGACAGGTGGACCTTATACCTTTGTCCCTAAAATAAATGTTATACTGGCCAAGAACGTTTGTGTCTAATCTGCTTTCTGCTTTCAATGTTTATGTGCAAAATTATTAATTTTTGGTTCTTGTTTGATTTCACAGTTTCCTTCCAACCCACAGGAATGGCAGACTGTGGCCTCCCACTCTGCCCAGCGGTTGGACTTTCCTAACTGGGGCAATTGATGGGAAACATGTCCATATAGTCCCACCACCCAACTCGGGGTCATACTGTT
The DNA here is from genome assembly GCA_037952925.1 of Lithobates clamitans. Classification (NCBI taxonomy): domain Eukaryota; kingdom Metazoa; phylum Chordata; class Amphibia; order Anura; family Ranidae; genus Lithobates; species Lithobates clamitans. The sequence goes on from JBBGZY010000216.1 coordinate 6,345,486, forward strand.
ACAACTACAAGGGGTTCAATAGTATTGTGATGTTGGCAGTGGTGTCGGCTACTTACGAGTTCCTGTATGTGGATGTGGGGAAGAATGGCCGGATGTCAGATGGTGGAGTCATCGCCCAAATGGAGTTCTACAGGTGTCTCCAGAATGGCAGCTTGGGCTTGCCACCTCCAGAAGACAATGCAGAAGGACTCCCATTCATCTTTGTTGCGGATGAAGCGTTTGCACTGGGGGACCACCTTATGCGGCCATTCCCTATGAGGACCCTCACACCGGACCAGAGGGTTTTTAATTACCGGCTGGCCAGAGCCAGAAGAGTGGTGGAGAACACGTTTGGAATAATGGCCAGCCTGGTTCTCCCTATTTCTTACACCCATACACATGACGGAATATAAACTAAATCACATTATCCTGTGTTGCTGTGTTCTCCACAACTTTTTAAATAGAAATTCTTGGAACTATGCTGCCTCAGTTGGGCCTGAGGCCAGAGTTAATATTAATGAACCAACCCTGATGGCGCTTGAAGCTGGCCATCCTGGCTTGCCCCCCCCCAGAGTGCCCGCGAGGTCCGTATAAGATACATGGAATACTTTGCGGGTAAGGGGGCCATTGATATGCCAGACAACGTCTGAGACATTTTTTAAATAAAAATATATCTTAAACTGAACAAATATTTGCTTTGATTTCCTGCTTGGCTTTCTTTTAGCTGTCTCCTCGGTTATCTTTTATTAATGGTCTTTTATTTTGGCCTTTTTATTCAACAGTGCAAACAAAATTTCGTTGACACATGAGGTGACAATCTCTTCTTCGGCTAACTATTAATTATTATGTTGTGGGTCTGCTACACACACACACCTTGTTTTTTTTTTGTGAATGTATGTAATGCATTACTGACAAAAATAATAATAATTTTCAACACCATGCCCTAAATTTGTGGAGTCCTGAAAATGGCGTGATTGTGTAAAATTAGAAAGCACTGTTGGGTGTTATTTACTAAAGGAAAATATACTTTGTACTACAAGTGCACTTGAGACTTCACTGAAACTGCACTTGTAGTGCAAAGTGGATTTGCCTTTAGTAAGTAACCCCCATTGTCACTGAAAACACCAACTTTACTCCAAAAAATGCTTTTGAGCATTGAAAGAAGAAGCCACACATTGTTGATTATCAATCTTTTTAAACAAAGCACAATCACATGTTGCTGCTGAGTGTCCTCTCCTTACACAGAATCTATTTTGCATTTCATTCTAGTTACAAACCCATCTAGACAACAAACTTATTTTAAGAGAAGTAGGCCAGAAAAAATATATTGAACTGCAACTAGACAAAACATGGTGTTTTATTGGCCGAACTAACAATGTTTCCTACGAACGAATAATGTATCCATGAACATGAAAGTTGCCATTTTAAACTGTACAACAGTAAAGAAAAGCACATGGAGCAGCACGAATGTAATAAAAAGAAAGAATAGGAACACAGGACAACTACTCACTTTTTTGTAGCACTCTCCTGATCCTTCTATACTGATCGTGATCCCTGATTTTGAGGTCCGACCACCGTTTCCTGAGTTGATCCTTGGATCGTCGTACCCCAAAATTCTTCTGCAGACTCTTCACAACTTTCGCCATGATCTTGGCCTTTCTCACATTTGGGTTGGGGTAAGGTCCATACTTCCCGTCATAGTCGGCCCTCTTCAATATGTCCACCATCTCAACAAAGGCCATATTTGATGCCTTAAATCTCCTCCGGGATCCTGACGTTTCTGGCTCCGGCCTTTCATCCTCCTCCTCGTTGCTGCTATTAGCATGCACCTGTTGTATCTCCACCATGTGCTCTTCCCCACTGCGCCGAACAAGAAGGGGCAGGGAATAGACTAGAAAGAACGTCAGGGGCGGGCGGAGTTTCACGCATGTGCAGTTTATATAAAGCGTAACACGCATGCATCGTAGGGAGTGCAAGAAGGTCCAGGTTTCCCAGAGATCCGGAGCTGCAGCAGATGACATTTATGTCCCCTGGCTGTAGTACTATGAGAGACTGTGCTTTCTGTCAGACCAGACTGAAGTCAGGGAATCCCTCTCAACCCTTCCTTCCACTCTTCCTTCCACCCTATCTTCCACCCCAGCTGAGGCTTCCGATGTCCAACCTGGGACTTCCAGCCAGGAAGAAGTGGAGAAGCCCAGCTTGAGCCAGGTATAGCATTGTTCAACATATTCCTTGTCAATAAATAAATGATGTTTACTAGATGTTATTATCGATCACTAATTACTAATTTGATAAAGTGTTTTACAGTTTGCAAAAATAATTGGGACAATAATGAAAAATGCTGGGCTCAGAATGATAGTCTTTTCTATTTATTAACATTTTATTTGCAACAGTCATGAGATGAAAATTGTGTGTGATTGATGAAGAAAAAACTAAACCTATGTCCCTTTTTCATACACAGGAAGACCTCAGCCAGGAGGAGGCTGTGGAATGTGGCACACAGGATTAGGCGGGGGTTATTGGCAGCCAGGAGGTGGTGGGGGTAAGTGGCAGCCAGGAGGAGTCAAGGGTAAGTGTCAGCCAGGAGGTGGCAAGGCCCAGTAGGAGCCTCACAGAATCGCAGGTCCCTCCCCTCCGCCTTCCAAACAAAAGACCCAGGAAGGGGAGTAATGTGGAGGAGTCAGCGCTCAGGCTGATTCAGGAGGCTTCTGCGTCCCTCAGAGCCACCCCCCACTCGTGAAGAGGCCTTTGCCTGAATGGCTGCCACCAAACTGCAGGACATGCAAGAGGGCCAATGCCTCAGGTGTGAGGACATCCTTTATAAAACATTAACTAAGGGGGTGAGGGACGAAATCACACCCAATACCCACCTGTGTGAGTTGCTTCCTCCTCCTTCTGCCACACCTCCACCACCACAGACATAGCCTGGAAGGAAGTGTGTAAGGAAGACAAGAAAGTGATGGCCTGGGTTCAGTCTGGTCTGACAAAAGATGCAGGCTCTTGTATGACCACAGCCTGGGGACATACATGTCATCTGCTGCTGTTCATGATCTCTTGGACTTCTGGACCAGATTGTACTCCCTTATATATGGACTCCTCAGGCCACCAATTTTGCAGTAAAATAGTTGATGTGTGCCCTGGGGGCCAAAGGCTTTGCCAATTTCTGCGGTTTCTCCAGCGTTGCCTCCCTCTTTCTTTGATTATGACCCATTAATACATTTTTTTTTTTTATAATCCTATGTGTGTTTTCCTTCAAAAAGGACAGTTTGTTTGTGAGGAGGCAGGTACATTTCAAAAATACAATGTGAAATTAACAAGAGACACCAACAACAACCTATCTCCTTGAGATTAAATGATACAAGATAATAATGGTGTTGTGGTAACTTGACACACAAAACACACCCAAAACTATTCTGGAGTTACAAAAAAAAAAAATACAAAAAATAACACGAGATCCGGATTTCAAAAAAAAAAAAAAAATCCAAAAAATAAAATTCTTTTCGGGAGATGTGACAAATAAAAATATTATATTCATGAAATCACGAGAAATAATAAAGAAAGAAGTTTGTGAGAACTCTGTGTGATTATGAGCAGCAAAACAACTTCATTCTTCTAGCATTATAAAGAAGAAGAGAGTGCGCTGCATTAAAAAATTTAAAACATTGCAGCGTGACGAAAGTGCTATATCTGCTAATTTTACCAGACCGAGCAGTTCCGTCTCGGAATTTATTCTGAGCATGCGTGCCACTTTGTGCATCGTAATTGTCCACACACGGTCGGAATTTTGTTGTCGGAAAATTTTATAGCCTGCTCTCAAACTTTGTGTGTCGGAAATTCTGATCGAAAAAGTCCGATGAACCCCACACACGGTCGGAATTTCTGCCAACAAGCTCTGATCGCACATTTTTCTGTCGGAAAATCCGACCGTGTGTACAGGGCATTAGGGGGGCTGAGGGGGCTGCTGCACACAGAAGGCTTTTTATCTTAATGCATTCTATGACTTCTGACTTTACAACCCCTTTAAGGGCTATGTGCTGTACCAGAAATGCAGTGCATGACAATTCACATTACATGCATTAGTGCACTACAACATCATTCAGTTTCTATGGCACTCTAATGCACCATAATGCTGTTGCAGAGCACCAAATTTCACAGTTATACACTACCCTGTATTATTATACACTACATAACAGGAAATAGTGCAGGTTTCAGGCTGCTTTCACACTGAAAGCAACAGTCTTTGGGGCTTAAGCGCCACTCATTTTAGTGGCGCTTCAGCGCTGTTTAGGCGGCCGCTAGTGGGGAGCTTTTTACCCCCCAAAAAAGGGTAAAAAGTCCAGTTTTGCGGTGCTTTGAAAGGGCTCTTAAGGCTCTGAAAGCCTTGCTCATTCATTCCAATGGGCAGAGCGTTTTGGGAGAGCTAAATACAGAACTCCCAAACCACCCCAAAGATGCTGCTTGCAGGACTTTTCGAAACGTCCCGCAAGTGCACCATCCCAGTGTGAAAAGACACACTTGAATGAATGGGAGGCAGTTTTCAGGCTTGTCCAGAGGAGCCATCCCGTCGCAGTATAACTGCGGCGGCTGCTTGAGAACCGGTTAAAGAAACAGGTAATTTTTTTTATGTGATAGACCTACGCAAAGTGGCACAAAAATGTGAAATGGAAGGAAAATGATAAATAGTTTTCAAAATATTTTACAAATTTAACAAATATGTGAAAAGTGTGGCGTGCATTTGTATTGAGCCCCCCAATACTTTGTCAATACTTTGTAGAACCAATACTTTGTAGAACCACCTTTCGCTGCAATTACAGCTGCAAGTCTTTTTGAGTATGTCTCTACCAGCTTTGCACATCTAGAGAGTAACATTTTTTGCCCATTCATCTTTGCAAAAAAGCTCAAGCTATGTCAGATTGAATGGGGAATGTCTGTGAGCAGCAATTTTGAAGTCTTGCCACAGATTCTCAATTGGATTTAGGTCTGGACTTTGACTGGGCCGTTCTCACAAATGAATGTGCTTTGATCTAAACCACTCCATTGTAACTATGGCTGTATGTTTAGGGTTGTTGTCTTGCTGGAAGGGGAACCTCTGTCCCAGTCTCAAGTCTTTTGCAGACTCTAATGCCCCGTACACATGATCGGACATTGATCGGACATTTCAACAACAAAATCCATGGATTTTTTCCAACGGATGTTATTAGTTAGTTGTGTGTGGTGTATACTATATTTTATATTTTGTTTTGTATACATTCCCCTTCTTTTAATACATTGTTTGTACATTGTTACAGAATAAAATTTGTATTTTATCAAATTAATCTTGTTGTTATATCAGTACCGAGAAAGTCCATTTAATTTCCTTGGGCGTTCATGTGCATTGGTCAGCCTTGGCAACTGCCCTCACATCCCCACCCTCCCCAATTTTATATGTTAATTTGGATGATGGTACTTCTTTATTGTATTTAAATTGAATGATATGTGAGGCCATACTCAACGCTTGACTTTAAAAAACATTTATCCTTTTCTTTCCACTTCACAATTATGTGAAACTTTGTGTTGGTCTATCACGTAAAATCCTAATAAAATACATTTATGTTTTTGGTTGTAACATGACAAAATGTGGAAAATTTCAAGGGGTTTGAATACTTTTTCAAGGCACTGTAATTTCAGAAAAAGCATTTAGTGATGAATAATATGTCTAATAATCAGAGAAAAGCCTACCAAGACCAGACAGATACAGATAACTAAGATTAACGAGGGGAAAGTAAATTGAAGCAAGGCTTATAAATTAGACTTTATTAGGTGTCCATGAAACCTGTCAGTTTAAAATGTGACATATTGTTTGTTGTTGTCTAAATAACCTTTTGCATGTTTGCAATGATTATGTTTAATATTGTAAGCTTATATTTTTTCATGTATTTTATACAATGAATGTATCCTTTTTTTGAAAGTTAAAGGAAAACTACATATAGAACACAAACTTCAGAAATAAATATGTGATACAGATAGCTATTTACCAGTGTCTTGTTTTTTTGTTTGTTTTTTTAAACAAAAGCATATTATTCATAAGTGTTGGTCTGTAGCATGAAATAAAAGCTGTCTCAATATTTAATTCTCTGTATTTATGTTTAGATGAGATAAGCTATCTACCAATCAAAAAATTCTACAAAAAAAACAGAGAATTAAACACTTCAGCCCCAGAAGATTAGGCTGCTCAATGACCAGAGCACTTTTTACAATTTGGCACTGTGCTGATTTTAACTGGCAATTGTGCAGTCATACAATGTTGTACACAAACGAAAGTTGTGTCCTTTTTTTCCCACAAATAGAGCTTTCTTTTGATGTAAAGATAGAGGGAGATGCTGCGCTAATCCATCACATAAAGCGAAAATCAATAAAAATAAATATGTATAAATAAGGTTAAAAACCACTAAAATAGACCATTCGTACTGTAGCTGGATAAAATGAAATGTAAGGTGCAAGAATGGGCAGTCGCTCACAGGGTCACTATATAATAATTAGTGAGAATGAACAGCCTAAAAAACACCTGAATAATGTCATCTAAAAAATATTGAAATTCCCATACTATAAGTAAGGGAAAAAAAAAACACTGGCACGATATATAATAATCAATGTGACATCATAACTAAAGTGCAGCATGCAAACATCAAAAAAGGTTATCACCAAAACTATGTGACATATAAAACACTCCAATCACTATGTGTAAAATATGTGCAAATCTCTGCAATAAACTGAAAATAGAAATGCCAAAGGTGTGACAGTATATAAATCAATAAATGTGGCTAAATACAATGAAGATGCGACAAAGTTCATATGTGCAAATAGCAATGTGCAAAATTCTAGTGTAGATGGAAACTGGGTGAAAAATAGATAAATAAAATTGTAAATCAAACAATGCAAAACAGTTCATATGTGCAAAATCGCAAAAGTGGTGATGATAGAGTCAAAATGACAATTATTTTGAACGAATAGAAAAGTTCCACTGTGCAGTGCTTAAACTGAAACAAAGTAGTGACTCCTCTTCGTGTACCAATCACACAATAGTGAGCAGTGGCCTCTTACCTTACGGTAATGAGGAAATAGCATTTGATGTATGTTGGTGGGGGCTACCTCTCCTTGTAATACTAAACCACGGTGTGAGCCCTACAGGGTTTGGCCCCTCAGTGGGTATGGAGGAGGTAAGACAAAGGAGGATACAAAATAGGGTATTATTGTTTGAACACTAGTAATCTTTATTCCAAATAAGCAACTTCAGGGTACATACATAAAAGTATAAACGGCATTGAATTCGACGAGCGACAAGCTCGTATGTCCACATCAGAGCAGAGCGCCTATCCCGTCCCTACGCGTGATGTCACCAACACACGTGACTTCATCAGGGGATCCCCTTCATCAGGGGATGGGATAGGCGCTCTGCTCTGACGTGGACATATGAGCTCATCGCTCGTCGGATTCAATGCCGTTTATACTGTTATGTATGTTAGTACTCTGAAGTTGCTTATTTGGAATAAAGATTACTAGTGTTCAAACAATATTACACTATTGGGCATCCTCCTTTGTCTTACCTCCTCCATACCCACTTAGACTCCATTCACACAGGGGCAACACGACTTCCAGCGCGACTTTGGGAGGCAACTTGGACACGACTTGAGTATGAATCACAGCACGACTTGGGGGCGACTTGGGGCGACTTACAACACGACTTGAAGTCGCCTCCAGGACAGGGAACTGTGAAGTGGCCAATTAGAGCTTATCAGCTCTTGTGACCTCATTCTTCTTCCTGTTTTCTTCCTTGTTCCCTGTTCCCCGTTGTCCTGTGTCCAAAATGCTCTCTGTGCGTTACTTAATGTCAGCTGTCATAACAGCTGGTTTGGCAGTATTGATGGAAGAGGAAGAGGAAGAAAGGAAGCGAAGGATGAGGATGAGAAGACGACGTCGGTACTGGATCCATCCAATCATTGCCAATAGACCTACCAGAGGCCAGTTCTGGGCTATGTATGAGAACTTGCGTGGTTTTGAGGACAAGTTTTTCAACTATACCCGGATGTCGATCGCAAGGCAAGTACATATGCTATATGTCATTGTCCACTTGCCACGTCCACCTGCCACGTCCACCTGCCACGTCACCAGCCACGTCCACCTACCATGTCACCTGCCACGTTTACCTGCCACGTCACCAGCCACGTCACCTGCCACGTCCACCTGCCACGTCCACATGCCACGTTTACCTGCCACGTCACCAGCCACGTCACCTGCCACGTCCACCTGCCACGTCCACCTGCCACGTTTACCTGCCACGTCACCAGCCACGTCATCTGCCACGTCCACCTGCCACGTCCACATGCCACGTTTACCTGCCACGTCCACCTGCCACGTCCACCTGCCACGTCCACCTGCCACGTCACCTGCCACGTCCACCTGCCACGTTTACCTGCCACGTCACCAGCCACGTCACCTGCCACGTCACCAGCCACGTCACCTGCCACGTCCACATGCCACGTTTACCTGCCACGTCACCTGCCACGTCCACCTGCCACGTCACCTGCCACGTCCACCTGCCATGTCACCTGCCACGTCCACCTACCACGTCACCTGCCACGTCCACCTGCCACGTTTACCTGCCACGTCACCAGCCACGTCACCTGCCACGTCCACATGCCACGTTTACCTGCCACATCACCAGCCACGTCACCTGCCACGTCCACCTGCCACGTCACCTGCCAGGTCCACCTGCCACGTCACCTGCCACGTCCACCTGCCACGTCATAATCCCCCCATATTTGCATATGGTTGTCTAAGCGGTAATGTGTGTGTAGCTACTATTGATTGATATTTCTTATTTTCAATATAGTAAATTACATTTTTTTTGTTTTGTATTGCAGTTTTGACGAATTGCTTGGTCTGGTTGACATCCATCTTAGGCGACAGAATACATCATACAGGAGGAGTATTTCATCCACTGAAAGACTTATTATTACCCTAAGGTAAACTATCTTTATGCACATTAGTAGCATATTTTCCACATTAATAAAGTCCAAACTGCGCTCATTTGTCCGGTCTTCTCCAACGGGTCAAATGAGTGCAGCTGCCTTGACTGATGGCAGTTCCAGCCTCTCAGCAAGCCGCTCTCCGCCCCTTCACAACTCAGCGCTCTTATGGGCGTGGAGGAGCAGAGCAGGAGAGCTGCTGGCAGTCAGCAGCTCTCAGCTCATGGAGTGTAGAGATGAGAGCCACCTTTTTTTAAATATCATGTAATACACATTTTAAAATTTAGCACACAAACATACTCAAAAATTTGAACAATCTAAAATTTTTATTATTCAGAAAATTATATATATCACCAAATATTATATTTTGAAAACAAGTAACTTGTTAATTTTTTTAAGCCTGAACAAGTAGACAAAATAGCAAAAAAAAAACACAAAAAAAAATTACAATTGGTGGTAGTTCGGCTTAGTAGAGCTGGTGGAAGGCCTTGGGGATGGTGTGGGTGGCATCAGAATAGATTCTTCACCGAATCTTTGACTAATAAGGGTACTTGGAATAGGGGACGGTGATGGATAGGGGATCGGGGGATTTCCAAGATTTTGGGTATTTCCATATTCGTCCGTGTATGGACAGAAGCGAGGGGGGTAGTAGTGGTGGGTTCTGGGTGGGGTAGGGTTAGGAAAATTGTAATAAGGACCGGATGGGGGTGGTGGGTGGTCAAAAATTGAGGATTGCTCAGTGGCTGGAGCGCTTTGGATGTTTGCCTCCAGGATGTCCATTATAGATTTTTTGACAGAGTTCTTTCTGTCCTGTGGCACTTTTTTGAGCATTCCTGCAACCATACATCCAAAGCCACTCTCCTCAGTCTCCAGGGTATCCAGTTTCTGATCAAGTTTGGCCATCAGGGTTGAAAAACGCTCCATTGTTTCATTCATTCTTCCCCCTATCGGTCTGCTGGACCTCGGAGGGAGAGGCCTTCGCGTAGGCGGTTCCTCAACTTGGGGCTGCTCGACAACTGGCAGCTCAATAGGTGTTGGCTGGACCTCTGGCAGCTCAAGCTGGGTAGAAGGCTCTGCAATGTTGGTCTCCTGTGTGTCTACAGAAACCTCAAGTGACTGACACTGAGACCCTCCTACAGCGCATACTGCCTCTCCACCTGCCCGCTGTATGTTGTCTACGTCCTCCCAACTTGATTGTGTTCTGCAAGAAACATATAGTACAATTTTAGCACACCCTTCTGTGTAGAACGTTATATTATATCACTTTAGAAATATGAAAGATGTTATCTTACTCTCTTAGTTCCATGTAAGGCCTCAGGAACTGCAGCTCTTCGGCATGTACATAGGGTACATACTTTTTGTATCCAGAGCCACTTCTGCTTTCGTGCAGTCTTCGTAGGTGCCGCTTATAGCAGTCCCTCAACCCTTTCCATCGAGTCTGTAAATTTGCCACTGCAAAGTATAAACATAACCATAATCACTTATGTATTTTTTCTTTCAGATACCTGGCAACCGGTCATTCATTAGTAAGCCTTCATTTCGAGTTCATGGCGGGCAAATCAACAATAAGCTATATCATCCGTGAAACATGCCAAATTTTATGGGACGTTTTGAACACCATTGTAATGAAGAGGCCTACACAAGAAAATTGGTGTGATATTGCTGAGCTATATTGGAATCGGTGCAATTTCCCCAATTGTATTGGAGCTATTGATGGGAAGCACGTGCATGTTATCAAGCCTATCGGTAGCGGTAGTATGTTCTTTAACTACAAAAAATACTGTTCGTTTGTACTACTTGCCGTGGCCGATTCAAGCTACTGTTTTACGTACATCGATATTGGATCCTACGGAAGTACCTGCGATGCTCGTATTTTTGCTAATTCCTCCTTCGGTGAAAGGCTAAGAGACAATCAACTTGATCTTCCGGAAAGCCGCCCTCTTCCTGGCACAACTGGACCCCCGCTACCCTATGTGTTTGTCGCAGATGAGGCTTTTGCCTTGGGGAAACACATTATGAGGCCATACTCAAATAGGATCCTGACCACTCCGAAGAAGGTTTTCAACTATCGTTTAACAAGGGCAAGAAGGGTGGTTGAGTGCAGTTTCGGAATACTTGCCAATAAATGGCGTTTTTTACATACACCAATTGCCTTGCATATAGAAAATGCAGTTATTGCTGTCAAAGCAGCATGTGTGCTGCACAATTATGTGAGGGTACGTGACAGATACTGTTTTGAGGATTCCCTCATGCACGATATGGAAAGTGCACACCTCAGTGCTGCGAGGGGATCCAGTGACGGTGCCACAGTGCGCGGTCAATTTACGTCATACTTTGTTTCACCGGCTGGTGAAATACAATGGCAAATGGACGCCATTTCATAATTTATTGATATTCAGTGCTTTCAAAAGATATTTGAGTTTTTCAGTTGTTTTTTCTGTAGAGTTGAATAGAGCCTGCAGGTATTGATTTTCAATTGTTTTCATAATTTGTTATGTTATACTGTTGTTAATGTCTTCAATAAATTTTTGGCCTTAAAATTTTGTGATCATTAATTTGTGTATGGTTATATTGTTCAATCATTAACTACAGAAAATGACATTACGGTTAGACATCACTGACAGACTTCACCAGGGTTCTCCATACTCCGGCCCTCTAGTTGTTATAGAAACCCTGCTTTTTTGCAGCAAATGATGTGGGAAGTGGGCAATTCACAAATAGTGGCAGGTGACGTGGCACGTGGGCAATCAATCCACAACTAGTGGCAGGTGACGTGGCAAGTTGGCAATCCACAACTAGTGGCAGGTGACGTGGCAAGTGGGCAATCCACAACTAGTGGCAGGTGACGTGGCAAGTGGGCAATCCACAACTAGTGGCAGGTGACGTGGAATGTGGGCAATCCACAACTAGTGGCAGGTGACGTGGCACGTGGGCAATCAATCCACAACTAGTGGCAGGTGTCGTGGCACGTGGGTAATCCACAACTAGTGGCAGGTGATGTGGCACGTGGGCAATCCACAACTAGTGGCAGGTGACATGGCACGTGGGCAATCCACAACTAGTGGCAGGTGACGTGGCACGTGGGCAATCCACAACTAGTGGCAGGTGACGTGGCACGTGGGCAATCAATCCACAACTAGTGGCAGGTGTCGTGGCACGTGGGTAATCCACAACTAGTGGCAGGTGACGTGGCACGTGGGCAATCCACAACTAGTGGCAGGTGACGTGGCACGTGGGCAATCCACAACTAGTGGCAGGTGACGTGGCACGTGGGCAATCCACAACTAGTGGCAGGTGACGTGGCACGTGGGCAATCCACAACTAGTGGCAGGTGACGTGGCACGTGGGCAATCCACAACTAGTGGCAGGTGACGTGGCAAGTGGGCAATCCACAGCTTGTGGCAAATGATGTGGCAGGTGACATGCTAAATACAAGTACACAGCTGCTGCTACTCACTCTGCTCTCACAAGATGGCTGAAATAGTTAAAAAATAATGTTTTTTTGGGACTGTATGGAACTACAACCATGATGCCTAGTCAATGATAACAGAAATAAATATAAAAATGTTTCACTTACACTTGTCACTGCGGTCAGTCTCCGACAATACATCCCACTCCGGGTAGGTCAGCCTACAGATATCCAGCCAGGCATTGTCCCTCTTGACATGATCCTTATAATTCGGGTCCTGCTTGTCATATAGACATTTTCTCTCCCTGATGAACCTGATCAGGGACTCATTGTCTACCACCTCCCTGGCTCTGGTAGACATTCTGTATTCAGGTTTTTACTAAACAAGTAATACAGAGCTCTGGTCAAAAACGAAAGTACTCTGTTTTTCAGAGGGAGGGGGCTGGCTGTTTGTGGAGGGTTGCTGGGTAAATTCCTTTCTGTTTCCTGTGAAGTTGCCTCAGATTGAACTGTGATCCGACTTGGAGGCGACTTACATTGAACTGAATGGATACAAGTTGCCTAGAAGTTGGATTCAAGTAGTACAGGAACCTTTTCTGCAGTCGGAGCGACTGCAGTAGTGTACATCAAGACGGATCCATTTACTATCATTGAATTTCTCTGCAAGCGCGACCTGAGGCGACTAGGGGCGACTTGGGGCGACTTGGAGTCGGATCCAAAGTTGCCCCTGTGTGAATTAGGGTGACCACATTTCCAAACTGCCATTCAGGGACACCCCGCCCCCCGCGCCCCCCCCCCCCCGGTAGAATAGAGGGGGAGAGCAGGACAGAGGGGGACAACATCATGACAGAGGGGGACAGCAGCAGGACGAAGGGGGACACGGAGGGAGAACGGAGGGGGACACCAGAATGGAGAGGGACAGCAGCAGAACAGAGGGGGACACGGAGGAAGAATGGGGGGCTAGAGCAGGACGGGGGGGGAACAGCAGCATAACGGAGGGGGACAGCAGCAGAACGAAGGTGGACATGGAGGAAGGAGTGTGGGGGACAGCAGCAGAATGGAGGGGAGTGTGGGGGACAGCAGCAGATCTGAGGGGGGTGGGGGGGACAGCAGCAGAATGGAGGGGGGTGGGGGGGACAGCAGCAGAACGGAGGGGGGTGGGGGGGACAGCAGCAGAACGGAGGGGAGTGTGGGTGACAGCAGCAGAACGGAGGGGGAGTGTGGGGGACAGCAGCAGAATGGAGGGGAGTGTGGGGGACAGCAGCAGAATGAAGGGGGAGTGTGGGGGACAGAAGCAGAATTGAGGGGGGTGGGGGGACAGCAGCAGAATGGAGGGGAGTGTGGGGGACAGCAGCAGATCTGAGGGGGTGGGGGGGACAGCAGCAGAATGGAGGGGAGTGTGGGGGACAGCAGAAGAATGGAGGAGAGTGTGGGGGACAGCAGCAGAATGGAGGGGAGTGTGGGGGACAGCAGCAGAATGGAGGGGGGTGGGGGGGACAGCAGCAGAATGGAGGGGAGTGTGGGGGACAGCAGCAGAATGGAGGGGAGTGTGGGGGACAGCAGCAGATCTGAGGGTGGTGGGGGGGACAGCAGCAGAATGGAGGGGGGTGGGGGGACAGCAGCAGAATGGAGGGGGAGTGTGGGGGACAGAAGCAGAATTGAGGGGGGTGGGGGGACAGCAGCAGAATGGAGGTGAGTGTGGGGGACAGCAGCAGATCTGAGGGGGGTGGGACAGCAGCAGAATGGAGGGGGGTGGGGGGGACAGCAGCAGAACAGAGGGGGGTGGGGGGTACAGCAGCAGAATGGAGGGGGAGTGTGGGGGACAGAAGCAGAATTGAGGGGGGTGGGGGGGACAGCAGCAGAATGGAGGGGGGTGGGGGGGTCAGCAGCAGAACGGAGGGGAGTGTGGGTGACAGCAGCAGAATGGAGGGGGAGTGTGCACTGCTCACTGTAAGTGTAAAGTTACACTAACCTGGAAGTTTGTCTGGCGGCGGGCGGCAAACTCACAGACTTCGTGGGCGGGAGGGAGGAAGGACTCGGAGACTAGACTGGAGAAGTTGAAGTCGGGCAGCTCGGAGTCGGGTTGCGCTGCTGGCAATATGCTGCTGCTCTCTGCTGCACCGGCTGCTGGATAGTCGGCGGCCCCGGGACTGGCAATGACTGGGCACAGGGCCACAGGCTAGTAAGTGTGGCTGGCTGCCTGGGCCAGGCTGGCAGCTGCTCTCTCTATCTCTCGGAGCGGAGGACAGAGGCGCGCTGCTCAGCTGTAGCCGTAGGTCACTGCCCCAGTGCCCACAATGTGCCTGACTGCCCACATGGCGGTGTCCGCTGACGTCACTGGTTGCTAGACGCGGGGCGGGCGGCCCTAGCCTAGCAACCAGTTAACTGTTAAGCATATTGTGATGTGTGTGTTTTACTGTTACACAGTTTATGATTATAAGGGTGGCGGAGTCGGACTGGTGCTGGCGGTGTGTTTTTTTTTCCATTCCGGGACACTGTATTGTCCCGGAATGAAGGTGCCCGGGACAAGGGACGAAAATCTGAAATAAGGGACAATCCCGGGCAATCCGGGACATGTGGGCACCCTAGTGTGAATGGACTCTGAGGGACCAAACCCTGTAGGGCTCACACTGTGGTTTAGGACTACAAGGAGAGGTAGCCCCCACCGACATACATCAAATGCTATTTCCCCATTACCGTAAGGTAAGAGGCCACTGCTCACTATTGTGTGATTGGTACACGAAGAGGAGTCACTACTTTGTTTCAGTTTGAGCACTGCACAGTGGAACTTTTCTATTCGTTCAAAAGAATTGTCATTTTGACTCTATCATCACCACTTTTGCGATTTTTCACATATGAACTGTTTTGCATTGTTTGATTTGTAGTTTTATTTATCTATTTTTCACCCAGTTTCCATCTACACTAGAATTTTGCACATTGCTATTTGCGCATATGAACTTTGTTGCATCTTCATTGTATTTAGCCACATTTATTGATTTATATACTGTCACACCTTTGGCATTTTTATTTTCAGTTTATTGCAGAGATTTGCACATATTTTACACAAAGTGATTGGAGTGTTTTATATGTCACATAGTTTTGGTGATAACCTTTTTTGATGTTTGCATGCTGCACTTTGGTTATGATGTCACATTGATTATTATATATTGTGCCAGTGGTTTTTTCCCCTTACTTATAGTATGGGAATTTCAATATATATATTTTTTAGATGACATTATTCAGGTGTTTTGTAGGTCGTTCATTCTCACAAATTATTATATAGTGACCCTGTGTGCGACTGCCCATTCTTGCACCTTACATTTCATTTTATCCAGCTATGGTACGAATGGTCTATTTTAGTGGTTTTTAATCTTATTTATACATATTTATTTTTATTGATTCTCGCCTTATGTGATGGTTTAGCACAGCACCTCCCTCTATCTTTACATTATTGTCCATCCAGGTTTGGTTGACCCTGATTCGGTGCATGCAGCTTTTCCCATGTGCTTTCTTTTTTTCCTATATGGTAGCGCAGGAATAAATATCTTTTCATTTCTTTTGAAGGTATTTGATTGCTGCTGCGATTTTTATTTTTTGCGATATAAATGGAAAAAGACCTAACATTTTGAAAAAAGATATTTTCTACTCTTTGTTATAAGAAAAATCCAATAAACTCAATTTTAATCATACATTTAGGCCAAAATGTATTCAGTCAAATGTCAATAAGTGTATATTTAATTTATATTTATGGGTTTGCACAAAAGTTATAGCGTCAAACTATGGTACATTTTCTGGAATTTACGCAGCTTTTAGTTTATGACTGCCTATCTCATTTCTTGAGGTGCTAAAATGGCAGGGCAGTACAACCCCCCCCTCCAAATGACTCCATTTTGGAAAGTAGACACCCCAAAGAAATTGCTGAGAGGCAATGTTGAGCCCATTGAATATTTTATTATTTTGTGATTTGATTGAAAAATTACAAAAAAAAATTACACAAAGTTGTCACTAAATGATATATTGCTCACACATGCCATGGTTATATGTGGAATTACACCCCAAAATACATTCTGTTGCTTCTCCTGAGTATGGGGATACCACATGTGTGAGACTTTTTGTGAGCCTAGTCGCATACAGGACCCTGAAAACCAAGCACCGCCTTTAGGATTTCTAAGGGCGTAAATTTTTGATTTCACTCCTCACTACCTATCACAGTTTCGAAGGCCATAAATGCCCAGATAGCACCCCCCCCAAATGACCCCATTTTGGAAAGTAGACACCCAAAAATATTCGCTGTGAGGCATGTTGAGTCCATGGAATATTTTATATTTTGCCACAAGTTGAAGAAAAACAAAAAATGTTTTTTTTTTGCACTAAGTTGTCACTAAATGATATATTGCTCAAACATGCCATAAGCATATGTTGAATTACCCCTCAAAATACATTCTGCTGCTTCTCCTGAGTACGGGGATACCACATGTGTGAGACTTTTTGGGACCCTAGCCTTGTACTGGACCCCGAAAACCAATCACCGCCTTCAGGATTTCTAGGGGCGTAAAGTTTTGATTTCACTCCTCACTACCTATCACAGTTTCGAAGGCCAAAAAAAGTGCCAAGATAGCACAATCCCCCCCCCAAATGACCCCATTTTGGAAAGTAGACACCCCAAGCTATTTGCTGAGAGGCATGTTGAGTCCATGCAATATTTTATATTTTGACACAAGTTGCGGGAAAATGACCAACCTTTTTTTTTTTTTTGCACAAAGTTGTCACTAAATGATATATTGCTCAAACATACTATTGGCATATGTAGAATTACACCCCAAAATACATTCTGCTGCTTCTGCTGAGTACCAGGATACCACATGTGTGAGACTTTTTGGGAGCCTTGTCATGTACAGGACCCTGAAAACCAATCACCGCCTTCAGCCTTTCTAAAGCTTTACATGGTCGGCCTCCCAAAAAGTCTCACACATGTGGTATCCCCATACTCAGGAGAAGCAGCAGAATACATTTTGGGGTGTAATTTCACATATGCCCACGGCATGTTTGAGCAATATATCATTAAGTGATGAACTGTCCTGGAATTTTATGCACAACATTTAGAAGCTTATGTCACACATCACCCACTCTTCTAACTACTTGAAGACAAAGCCCTTTCTGACACTTTTTGTTTACATGAAAAACATTTTTTTTTTTGCAAGAAAAATACTTTGAACCCCCAAACATTATATGTGTTTTTATAGCATAGGCCCTGCAGGTTAAAATGCTGGGTGTTGCAAATTTTGTTTCACACAGTATTTGTGCAGCGATTTTTCGAATGCAATTTTTTTGGAAAAAACACACTTTTTTCATTTTAATGCACTAAAACACACTATATTGCCCAAATATTTGATGAAATAAAAAAGATGATCTTATGCTGAGTACATGGATACCAAACATGACATGCTTTAAAATTGCGCACAAAAGTGCATCGTGGACAAACTACTTACATTTTTAAAAGCCGTTAAAAGTCTTTACAGGTTACCACTTTAGATTTACAGATTTACAGAAGAGGTCATTCTGGTCTCTGATCAGCTCTATGGTCAGCTGGCGGATCCACCGGCTGCATTCTCAGGTTCCCCTGTTGGGACAGGAGGGCCCGAGAAAACTATGAAAGACGGTGGAAGGGGGGGACGTTCCCTCCGCACTGCTTGTAAAAGCAGTCTAGAGGCTAATTAGTAGGGATGAGCCGAACACCCCCCGGTTCGGTTCACACCAGAACCTGCGAACGGACCGAAAATTTGCACGAACGTTAGAACCCCATTGACGTCTATGGGACTTGAACGTTCGAAATCAAAAGTGCTCATTTTAAAGGCTAATTTGCATGGTATTGTCCTAAAAAGGGTTTGGGGATCCGGGTCCTGCCCCAGGGGACATGTATCAATGCAAAAAAAAATTTTAAAAACGGCCGTTTTTTCGGGAGCAGTGATTTTAATGATGCTTAAAGTGAAAAAAAAGTGAAATATTCCTTTAAATCTCGTACCTGGGGGGTGTCTATAGTATGTCTGTAAAGTGGCGCGTGTTTCCCGTGCTTAGAACAGTCCCTGCACAAAATGTCATTTTTAAAGGAAAAAAAGTCATTTAAAACTGCTTGCGGCTTTAATGTAATGTCGGGTCCTGGCAATATGGATGAAAATCAGTGAGACAAACGGCATGGGTACCCCCCAGTCCATTACCAGGCCCTTTGGGTCTTGTATGGATATTAAGGGGAACACCGCACTCAAATTAAAAAAGCCCTGCTGCAAAGTATTGCATCAAAAATTGTAATTACACGCCCCTGTTAAACGGGGGCTGAAAAATTGGGCCTAATGCCGCGTACACACGAGCGGACTTTACGGCAGACTTGGTCCGGCGTACTGGATTTCGACGGACAATTCGATCGTGTGTGGGCTCCAGCGAACTTTGTTTGCTCAAAAGTTGGACGGACTTAGATTTGAAACATGTTTTAAATCTATCCGACGGACTCTTCTTTCTAGCGGACAAACCGGTCGTCTGTGTGCTAGTCCGATGAACTCAAACTGACGCATGCTCTGAAGCAATTACAAGACCGAAGCACTCGGTCTGGTAAAACTAGCCTTCGTATTGAAGCTAGCACATTCCTCTTCTGTGATCTTTTAATACAGCGCTTTTTTTTTCTTTATAATGCGAGAGGAATGAAGTTGTTTTGGTGCTTTTTATTCACACAGAGTTCTCACAGACTACTTTCTTCATGATTTATCCTCATGCCATGACTAATATGATATTTTTAAAAAGCCAGATCTCCATAAATAAAGTATTAAATTAGATTTTGGACTCATCTTTTTCATCCTTTTTTTTTTAGATTTAAACACTATCTATTTTACAATGTGTGCTAAATTATACAAAAAGTGTTTTTTATTTTTTATTTTATTTTTGTAGTTTCAAGTTACCACAATAACCTTAATATTTTTTGTTGTTTTAATGAACCTTAATGAGGTTGGTGTCCCTCACAGTGCAATTTCTAAAGTGCACTTCTCACTAGTACTTTGCACTTGATTTTCTAAATGATTTAGCCTTTTAGAACAAACACACATAGGGGTTGATTTACTAAAGGGAAAAAGACTGTGCACTTTGCAAAGTGCAGTGGCCCTCTGCAAGAGCAGTTGCTCCAGAGCTTATTAAATGAGCAGAAGCTCTGCTGACTTCCATCATCCAATCATGTGCAAGCAAAAATGCTGATTTTTGAATTTTACTTGCATAGGATTGGGTACTCTTTGCAAAGTCAAGCCTTACCTCATTTCCTAAGCTCTGGAGCAATTGCACTTGCAGAGGGCAACTGCCCTCTGCAAAGTGCACAGTCTATTTGCTTTTATTAAATCAACGCCATAGTCTTTTTGACCTGTACCTGCCTACTCCCAAACAAAATGTCGTTTTGGAATCAAAACACATAGTCAATAATGTAAGGTAACTAAAAAATTATTTTGGTTAACAAAAAATTAGGAAGGCAACACTGGAGACACTTTTGGAATCTGTGAAGCCTTTCATCCCCCAGGACACACATCAAGTTTTAGGACAAGAAAATTGGTATCTAGCGACTAGGGAGCACAGGGAGCACAGTCAGACCAGACAGAAGCCAGGCAATCACTTTCGACTTTTCCGTGGAGCCTTCCCTGCATGCTTCTCTGCAGCCTTCCCTCCACGCTTCTATGCAGCCTTCCTCGGAGGCTGTGCCTCTGGTGGTGTACTTGGGGCAGGAGGAGGAGGAGGAGGAGGAGTGGCTTCATCTGCTAGATATGTTTTGGCAGTAAGCTCCCCTCTCAAGCCCTTCTGATAGGCCTGAAAAATCAAACCCTCACAGAGGAGGCGTTGTCCCTTTTCCAGTTCCAGCAATCTGCTGGCTATATAGGTCCCATACGCCTCCTCTGCGTTGGGTGGTGTGCTGAGGATTTGGCTGGCTTCACGAATGAGGGCTAGGGATTCCTCCTCAGTTTAGGTCATTCTTCTGGGCCTTTTGGTGAGAATGCGGGGGGGAGGCACCTGACACTCCGTGCGGCTTCTACTGGGCCCAGCCACAGCCTCCTCCTCTCTCCCACTGGGCAAGGCCTCCTCCTCTCTCCCACTGGTCAAGGCCTCCCCCTGGCTGAGGTCATCCTGTGTCAAAAAAAGGGACATAGTTGTAATTTTGTGTTACGCAATCACACACAATTTTCAGCTCATGACTTGCAAATATAATTCTCAACAAATAGTAAAGGCTATCTATTTGACTCCACCATTATTCCAGCTGATCAAGAATATCTGAAGTACATAGACGTGCGCACAGGGTGTGCCAGGTATGCCTGGGCACACCCTAATCGCCTTGTGTGGTGCATATTCCCCCCATTTAGACCACTGATATTTCATCCCCAAAAAAAATGTTACAAAATAAAATAATTTATTTAAAAATAAAATAAAACTAATGACACTGTCCACTGCCCTACTGACACCATCAGTACATATACACATGCATATGTATTTGAGCTTTGGGGTGCACACCCTAATGCAAGAGGCTGCACACACCTATGCAGAAGTATATTTTTGGCCACTACTGTCTAGTGATATGTCTACATATTAAAATTTGTGATGAAGTCATTTTTTCTGAAGCACTTAAAAATTTGAGACGTTAACATCATTAATAACATTTACACAATCACAAATTCCACAAAAAATGATACCTGGCTGAAGCTGGGCGCATTCACTTCATCAAGGCTGAAAAGGCCCAGTTCTTCCTGGGACTCCTCAGCTGGGGTGGAGGTGGATGGAAGGCTGGAGGGAAGAGTGGGGGGAAGGCTGGAGGAAAGGGTAGGGGGAAGGGTGGGGGGAAGGGTCGAAAGTGATTGCCTGGCTTCTGTTTGGTCATCCAGAAATCGCATCTTGTGGTACACGACTTGGGTACATAAACTTGGTCGGCTGCTGCTCCGGATCTGAGCGACTCCTGGATTTTATTGTGTTCCCGCTTATACATGTTTCGCAAGATACCAATTTTCTTGTCCACAAACTTGAGGTCTGCCTGGGGGACTCGAGTCTTCACAAATTCTAAAAGTGTGCCCAGTGTTGCCTTCCTTACAGCTCGATTGAAATATAGTGGGTGTTTGACCTCCCACAGGTTTTTTTTTTTACTCATAAAAATCTATAAATCTGGACAAAAATCAGCCTCTTTAAAGGGATTCATTTTTGCTAAAAGACAAGACACAAGATCAAAACTGAAATGTCAGTCAGAACTCCCAGGATTATTTTGTGAAGAATCTAGGGGACACATATACACACACACCCCCACGTTTAATCTTACCTTCGTTTCTGACGCTCGCTACTTCCGCACGGACATACGTAGGCCATCGTAATAGCTTTATATACACTGCGCATGTGTCATGCTCCGCCTGCGTCGCCCACCCCTGACATTCTTTAGTACGATTTGTCCCCGCCCCTTCACTCTTCGTTGTGCAGTGGGAGTAGATAGAGAAAGATCGTGGAGAGATTAACTGGAAGTAGCGCGGAGGAAAGCCCGGAGCCACAACCATCCACATCCCGGAGGAGATATAAGGCCACCAACATGGCTTTTGAAGAGATGGTGGAGATGGTGTCCATATTGAGAAGGGAGGACTACGATGGGAAAAAAGGACCGTACACACGACCGAATATGCGTAAGGACAAAATAATGTCCTCAGTTGTCACCACTCTAGAAGCTAAATTTGGCACTAAACGTTCTAAAGAACAATTGATCAAGCGGTGGTCTGACATCAAAAGTAGAGAGCCAGAACAATATTGACGAATAAAGAAGCTGCTAAAAAAAGTAAGTACTTGTTGTGTGTTCCTATTGAGATACTTAACTTGCATGCTGATCCATATTTTTTTGTTTATGCAGCATCGTTCGTAAAGACCGTTCTTTGTAAAATACATATGATATTAAAGAAAATTACGTTATTTTTTCGCCAAATACAATGGTACAGGGTTGGACATACATTTAGGTCTTGATAATTTGTCGTATTCCTAAAATTTGTTGATGTGGTGTAGATGTGTTGGAAAATATAATGCTTCTTCCAAAATGATTCAGTGTAATGTAAGGACAGGACACAGCAGCTGGTTCCACATCTGGACTCAGGAGCACTATTGTACTATGTGACCATAACTAAATTTTTGAGGGGTAATACACATAGGAGAGCATTGAGGTGTCTGCATCTGTGAAACTTTGCCTGAAAATGTGTATTGTTTAGAATTGTTGTTCAGAGGGAATGTTCATCCTGTCTTCTAAATTTTTTAGGACAAAAAAAGTCTATTGTCCACAACTCATAACCAACGTTTCATATTAATTTGAAAGATATAAAATATCACTGTGTTTTAACTATACCTTTTGTTGAATTATCATAGGGGAGAAAAGACTCAGACAACAGTCCAAGGATCCCAGGACCCCCCCAAGTCACCAGCCTGAGGCTGAAGATACCCCAAGCCCCAGCCCAAGACCACGCCCACCCGACGAGCTGGAGGAAGGAGAGGTGGAGGAAGTGTGCAAGCTTTCAACCCCACCAAGTGAGTGACTGACTCCCCAGCTTAAGGTAATCTATTTAGGTGTGCATATTTTAACCCATTTTTTTATCCACACATTTTAAGTGAGGTTCTGGTTGTGGAAAACCTAACTGAAGAGCCATTCGGCACAGACAGTGCACAACGTCTTATTGGCCAGATAATGTTGTGGAATGGCCAAATAGATCGAATGCATGACCAAATTGAGAGCATGAAAATGCGGCTGGACACCATGCAACAGGAAATGAAGAACATGATTGATGTTTTGGGCAGAATATAATAATGTTTTGCCTAAAAACATCAATCATGTTCTTCATTTCTTTGTCAAGTTTGGTTCTTCTTCCAATTTTGAAGTTTTTGCCTTAAAAACAATATTTTTGCTGATGCATACGGTGTGTCATCATGTGCTATCTTCCATCAGGGGATATCAATGTACTTGTTTTGTGTTTGCAACCCCTTCATCCTCCAAATTTTTTGTGGTGAGAGAGACAAAGGGATTGCACACACAAAACACGTACATTGGGAGTGCGCATGCGCAAGAGCTCCGTAATTGCCGCTTAAGCCCGGAGCTCCGCACCACCCCGGTCCAACGAGCGGCATATCTCAGGCCTTAGCCAGCAGAGGACACACTCACACAGCCACACAGCACAAGGGGCCGGAGCAAAGACCTATACTCGTCCCCCCCCCGATCCTGTCTTATGCCCAGGCAGCTCAGGGAGGCTCCACCATGCTCCAGACCGGTCATCAGGGCCTGCAGCAGCATCAAGCCCCACAGGGGTCCCAAAGAGAGCCACACAGCAATGAGCAGAGGGAAGATGGTACTTTCTCCTCAGATATACCCCCTCAACCCCCCTCGTCAGCAGGCACTTCCCCTGGATACTCAGTTAATGACATCTCTGCACTCCAAGAAGATCTCTTTTCTAAATTCTCAGCACTATTAGAAAAGGGACTGGCTAATACAGCAACCCAGATCACTAATGCTATTAAAATGGACCTTTCCAACCTGGGCTCTAGAATTGAGGCTATGGAAGACAAAATCCCCCCGGATCCATTTACGGCTTTTACTGGCCAAAGGATTATTCCCTCCACTTTTCAGCGGTAAATATACTACCATTTTTAACCTTACAATGAGATTTATGATGACATGTTCTTAAATTTTGAAGATATTCAATGTATTTTATAGAACCAACTATCCCCCTGATGATGACCGTACACAGGTCGAAACGCGTCGGGGATTTATACCGTCAACAGCCCGGAAATGTATGACTGTATATAATTTTGTGTAAAGATGTGTCGACTTTATATTGTGGAATATGTATTGTACTACTTGGCCAGCGCTCTATGTTGTAATGCCAATTGAATTATAACATTACAATTGTTCATGGTTAAATAAAAGCACTTACTGGTTATACATTTTTTTATTATTCTGGATTTCAAGATATTGCTGTCTAAAGCCCCACCGGAGAAACTGTCCATTTTTTACCATTATTGTTTTGGGGTGTGCAACGCATGCGTCTCTCCCACATGTGTTTTTCTCTTTATTATGGACGACAAAATCGACCACAGAACCAACCAGAATGCCGAACATATCCAGACAGTCGAAGAACAACTGGACACAGCCCTATCAAGAATCGACAAACTTGAGAACAGGTCCAGGAGGTATAATTTTAGAATAAGAGGCCTCCCGGAATCCTTCACGGATATCCCCCTCACGGTGCAGGACTTTATCTCAGAGCTTATTCCTAATATCCCGCCACACAGGCTAGAGCTGGACAGGGCCCACAGGGCTCTGGGACCCCCGAGGAAAGATGGCTCCCCAAGGGACATAATAGTAAAACCGCATTTTTATGCGGTCAAAGAGGAGGTAATGAGACAATCACGTTTGAAGCCTAAGCTCCAACATCAGGGTCACCAAATCCAGGTTTTTGCAGATCTGGCTCAGTCCACCATACAAAGAAGACGTACCCTCAAACCCCTCCTTTCGGTCTTGATGGAACGAGACATCAAATACCGCTGGACATTCCCCTTTGCCGCAAAGTTTTCATTGCAAGGCAAGACCTATGCTTTCTCCAACCTCCCGGACGGTGAGAGACTGTTCCTCTCCCTCAAACTAATCTCCCAGGAAGCCCCCATGGAACTTTCCTCATCTTCATCGGGTTCGTCCAAATGCCCTCCTCCAGGCAGCCCAGTCTCCCCCCTCTGGAACAAGGGCCCCTCTAAAAGGAGTAAAGACGGAAGACCTCCATAACAGACTTTCAAGGCTTTTTACTCACCCAGATCTTCTACGGTTTTTCCTGTTTGGGATTGTTTCCCTCCGTTGAATGAGCTAATGCTCACCTTTCTGATTTCACGGCCCTATTGGGGCCCTGGACACAGGACACTTTCTTGCCGCTAAAGCCTCGATACTGCTTGCTGATGTGGATCACTGAGGTGAATCGTTTATGGAGAACAGTCCCCGGGTTTCTTTTCAATCCACACTGGGGTTTCGAATCCTAGAACTCTTGATCTCCATAGTACTCAGCAAGCCTCTTCTACCCAGATCCATGCTCATGGTTGTAGTTAGCCCCAGGCTAATGGCTTTTTATATAGTTCCTTTTAAGTCCTTTTTTATTTTTCTTGACTGTAGTTATAGGTCTAAGGTTATGTTTTGACTTTGCAATGATCAAGCCGAAGATCTTATGCCGCGTACACACGAGCGGACTTTACGGCGGACTTTGCCCGGCGGACTGGATTTCGTCGGACAATTCGATGTGTGTGGGCTCCAGCGGACTTTGTTTTCTCAAAAGTTGGACGGAATTAGATTTGAAACTTGTTTAAAATTTATCCGTTGAAATCGAGTCCGGTCGAAAAGTCCGCCGTCTGTATGCTAGTTCGACGGACAAAAAGCCACGCTAGGGCAGCTATTGGCTACTGGCTATGAACTTCCTTGTTTTAGTCCGGTCGTACGTCATCACGTACGAATTCGACGGACTTTGGTGGATTGTGTGTAGGCAAGTCCATTCGTTCACAAAGTCCGTCGGAAAGTACGTCGAAAAGTCCGCCGGGCAAAGTCCGCCGTAAAGTCCGCTCGTGTGTACGCGGCATTAGACTTCGTTATGCACAATTTACGAATCAGTTATTTAGAAGTAAGGGTCCGGGGTGGTACCCTTGCGCCTCCTCTCACTCCTAGGGAACCAAATGTGCTCCCGTAGAGTGAGACTTCCCCCGTCCACTAAGGGCGAGAGAAGATTTAGAATGGAGACTCGGCGGTTAGAAATACCGCTGCCCTCCACGGGTCCAGTTAGAGGACCCTTGATACTGTTTTTGTTTTTTTGTGTTTCTGTCTCCCTATCTTTCCTCTATCCTTGCTCATCACCTCTTTCTCTTCTAGCTGGCCATCTGGGGTTGCCCCAGGTCCTCCCGCGTACAGACATAGGTCGGACCTTTCATTCCATCAGCCTCTCTATGAATACATCTCAACACGAGGTAAGTGGCTGCTGGGCCGGTGATCACTTCTCCCTCTGTTCCAATGGCTGATTTGTCGTCTAAGGGACTAGATTTCAAGGTGGCTTCTCATAACGCTCAAGGGCTCAATTCTCCTAGGAAAAGGAGAGTAGCTTTTGACCATTATAAATCCCTCAAACTTGACATAGTGCTCCTGCAGGAGATGCATTTCCCGATTCGGTACAGTCCCAAGTTCCTACACTCCTACTACCCATCATTTTTCTTAGCCAACGCTCCTAACAAAACCAAAGGTGTTGCAATACTTTTCTCTAAGAACATTAAATTCACCCACATTTCTGACCTTGACCGTAAAGATCCAGAGGGACGGTTCATTCTTGTAAAGGGCACTCTGGAGGGAGTACTATACTCCATCATCTCTTACTATGCCCCTAATAAGGGTCAAGCAACTTTCTTCCAGAACCTCTTTGCAACTCTCAATCCCCTCTTGGAAGGCAAAGTCATATGGGGAGGGGACTCAAATGTAGCGTTTGACCAGGGCCTAGACAAAACTAAACCACTTAAAGAAAAACTAACACGCCCCACAAAACTAAGCACCAGAATAGCTAAAATGATTCACTCCCAAGGTTTGGTAAATATCTGGAGGGAACTCAATCCCAAATGTAGGGACTTCACACACTTCTCCTCTCCCCACCAGACCTACGCAAGGATTGACCACATACTCATTCCGACCAACCTCATCCCCCTATCCTCCAAAGCTAAAATCATAGACATAGTCTGGTCGGACCACTCGCTGGTCCTCCTGACTATGAGCAACGTCCTGTCAAGGAGTGGGGGCTCTTATTGGAGATTGAACGAGTCTCTCCTAGGAGACCCAGTTCACGCTAAGATGATAGCAGACGCTATCAAGGAATACTTCAGACTAAATGATGTGGGAAACATTTCCCCCGAAACCCTTTGGGCAGCCCACAAGGTCACAGTTCGAGGTGAGCTCATCAGATTAGCAACTCAAGTTAAAAAGGAGAGACTGATAGACATTCATAGACTAGAGCAAAACTTTATTACTTTAAAAATCGATCACAAAAAACATCCATCTAGTGAACTCACTGAGAAACTAGATGCGATTAGACTAGAACTCAATCTAGCTTTAACGGCAAAAGCCGAAAAACACATTAGATGGAGCGGAGCTAAATTTTACTGCCACAGGGACAAAATTGGGACGATGCTAGCTACAAAACTTTCCCCCAAATTCCACTCTCACACTTTCTCCAAATTACGTATAGCAGGCCTACCACCAACGGCCAACCCATCTAAAATCATGAAAGCCTTCCACTAATTTTATTCTGATTTATACAAAACCACACAAAAGCCGAGAGACATCTCGATCGCTTCCTTTTTCTCGAATCTTCAACTGCCCTCTTTATCCAAGGACCATAGAGACTTTATGGAGGAACCCTTCACCTCGGATGAGATAGGGGAGGTTATTAAAAACCTTAAGACGGGCTCGGCCCCGGGCCCGGACGGCTTGTCGGTCCCTTACTATAAGAAGTTCGGGGATATACTGGCCCACCATATGGCAAAATTTTTCAACTCTAAAAAATCAGGCTCCCCCATGGATCCACATCTGAACACAGCTTTCATAGCAGTAATTCCCAAACCCAATAAGAATCATGAATAAGTAGAGAATTATAGGCCCATTTCCCTAATCAATAATGATCTCAAGATACTCACTAAAATTCTAGCCAACCATCTCGCCTCCTTTATCAAGCAGTATGTCCACAAAGACCAGGTAGGATTTATCCCGGGGAGGCAGGGCCCAGATGAAATCAGGAGAGCGGTGGACATTGTCTCCATTCTCCAATCTAATTGGGATGGGGGCCCCAAACAGGCAGGAATGTTGTTGTCTTTAGATTTACATAAGGCCTTCGACTCGATCAAATGGCCTTACCTTTTTTCCCATCTTGAGAGCTGGGGCTTCGGGGTTGGCTTTATAGGGACTCTGCGATCCCTCTACTCCAACCGGTACTCCGACTGCAGGGCCAATATTCCAAACCCCTCCAAATAGTGAGAGGGACGAGACAGGGTTGCCCTCTCTCCCCTCTGATTTTCGCCATGGCCATAGAAACACTTGCGATAGCGATTAGGTCGAACCCAAATATTCATGGAGTAACCTGTGGGGACCAAGTCCACAAGTGTGGGCTCTTTGCTGACGATATGCTAGTTTTCATAACGTCACCTACCACATCACTCCCAAATTTGTGCAAACTACTGAAAGAGTTCTCTAGAATCTCAGGCCTTAAGGTCAACTATTCTAAATCATCGGCTTTAAATATCTCCCTTCAGACAGAAACAGTATCCGCACATCAAAGCTCCTTTGACTTTAAGTGGAATGACCAATGCATAGACTATTTAGGAATTAAACTTACAGCTAAAACGGAACAATTATATTCCTTGAACTTCCCTCCAATGTACCGCAAGTTAGCATCTGACTTGGGAACATGGTCCAAGGGGGAGATTTCCTGGTTGGGTAGAATTCATGCAGTGAAGATGACGCTTTTGCCCAGACTCCTATACCTATTCAGGGCCATTCCGATAAACATTAATAAGGATCACTTGACCAAATTCCAAAAAAAGATCACCAACTTTATCTGGGGGGGGAGAGGCCATAGATTTCAACAAAGAACCCTTTTCCTTCCCAGAACTCAGGGGGGCATGGGGGCTCCTCAGCTTTTCTGGTACTTTCAAGCCGCCAGGCTAGCCCAACTCTCCGCGGTCTACTCTAAGGCAGAGAAACCAGATTGGATTCAGATAGAGAGACGAGCAGCCCCCTCATACACCCTGGACTTCCTTCTCTGGACTCCCCCTAAACAGAGACCCCCAATACTCTCCCCATCTCTATCTCAAACATTTCACTTATGGGATAATCTAAGAAACAACCCCGCCCTAATCTCGAGATGTTTATTACTAGCGCACATCTTTAATAATCCTGATTTTGCCCCTGGGTTAGATATCAAGGTCTTCCGTTGGTGGCTGGACAAGGGACTGTACCGAATCGGACATTTCTTTACTAATGAGGGACCCATTTCTCTGGAACTCGGTATCAAGCTTCTTGAAATTCCGAATTCTGAGCGTTTTAGATTCCACCAAATAAGACATTTTCTCCACCAACTCTGGAGAGGAGGTACTTCCTCACATAACGCCTTTACGCCATATGAATTATGGTGTGGGCGCTCTTTGGAACAGAGGGGGGATCTCTGTTATCTACCAGTCACTAGCCCTCCACACCCAAAAGACTCCTTATATGCTTGCCTGGGAAAGTGATCTTGCCATTGAATGGGAAGTTGCTAAATGGAGAAGCTCCTTTGACAGAGCCTCTAAAGGCATTAAAAATATTTCCCTAATTGAATCAAGTATCAAGGTCATAACAAGATGGTATTTTACCCCCGCCAAACTTTCCAAAATGTTCCCAACAGCTGACCCCAAGTGTTTTTGTGGGTGTCAGCTCTTGGGTTCAATGGCTCACATCTGGTGGGAATGCCCTAGACTGAGGCCCTTCTGGGGTAAGATATTCTCCCTGATCCGGAAAATAACGAAGATTCAAATCCCGAAAACCCCGACCATAGCTCTTCTCAATGATAGCTTGCCCAAGACTCCAAAGCATTCATGTAAACTTATACACTTCATCCTCCTAGGCGCAAAACTCACCATTGCTAAGGCTTGGAAACAGCCCAAAGTCTCTGTGAAGGCTGCAATTTGCAAAGTTTCCTGGATTATGTCCCAAGAGAAACTGGCAAGCATTTTAGACGACAAAAAAGCGCAATTTGAAGCGGTTTGGGAGCCTTGGGCACAGTTCATTCTCTCATACCCGGAGTCCAACCTCAAAACTAAGAGTGGACAAATTGGGGGGCGGGGGCTCCTCCCGATGGCTGGCTAGCCTCCCTTTCTTACTTTCCTCTCTTTCCCTGATTCTCTCCTATTCTTTTCGATTTTGTTTTTTTTCTTGTTGTGTTCACCCGCTGAGGGAGACTAGGACAAGCCCTTCTGAAAATGGTGTAAAGTATCCCCTGCAAGGAGATTCCTAGTTATTGGGACAAATACCTGATTTTTGTTTTTTTCACCTCACACAGAAGGTTTATGTCCCATGCAGTAGATTATTTACAACGATATCCTTGACCCTATGGTTCCAGGATAATCATAGGATAGGGGAGGCGCGGGGGATCCTCCTGTTCACAGCATGATCCCTTTTGGGGTGCCGGCGGGATCCCCTAGAGCCTCTGTAGGCAACGGTGATTGAACTTAGTGGTCTTTTTTTCTATGTGTTTCAGTAACAACCAAATAGGCATTGATCCTTTCTGTAATATTTAGACAGTTGTCTATAGCCTTTATATTGTTAGCTTTCTATCCCCCTCAGGGGTATGCTGTATAACAATTGATGTGACATGAAACTTTGTTACAGAGTTTGTATTTTTTTGTTTTGATAAACCAATAAAAGATTTTGAAAGTAAAAACACGTACATTGATCCACCATGATGGGAAATAGCACATGCTGACTTGACCCTTTTTTAATACACAATTTTGAGCATCTGAAAAATTGAGGATTTACAAGGGTGACATCTCCAGCACCGTTATTAACATGTTGAACTTTGTAAATTCTTTTATTTTTTTGTATGTTTTCAAAAACACTGTTGTTAATTGTAATTTTGTAAACAAGGTCTATTTTTGTTTAAATGTGCCTTTAAAAACCTTCAAAAAAAAAAAATTTTGAAAAAAAAAAAAATTTGAAAAAAAAATTAAAAAAAAAAAAAAAAGTTCCAAAAAATGCACCTTTCAATGTGCACACAGTAAAATGTTTTTACTACTACAATGTGTGTGGCTGATTATTTATCAATAAGATGTTTTGCTAATTTTGGTGTGGTTACAGTGACAAAGGGCCTTATTGAGCGTGGTGACAAAGCTAGATCCCGAGCGTCGAATGCGCGCGCGCCGCATTCGACGGAGGCGGGCCCTGTCTACACATTCGATGCAGAGTCCGAGGGGCGGAGCATGATGGCGCTCCGGCCTATGGATTCGCCAACTGAGAGCGAGGCTTGGTGCGCAGGCGGACTTCCCCCTGTGACGGCCCTGCTACCTGGACATGCCCGGCGGGCGGAGCATGTAGGCGCTCTGATCTGCCTATCTGGCCATGCTGACACCGAGGCTTGGTTGAATTCCGAGCACTTCCGGGTCGGCTGACCATATGAATATTATAGACGCTCTTTTGGTCTTATTTTTGAACTCTATTAACTGGTGCTAGTGGCATAATACCACTTACTAGAATCCCACAATTTACATATATTTCATACTATTTATACCAATCTACTAAACCGGAAGTGACATCAGTGGGGCACTTCCTGTGCTGTGACACTCCCAGTGGGGGTCATTTCTAGTTTAAATAGCGGTGAGGTGGGGGCGCTCCACACCCCAGATGAAGGCTCGTTAGCCGAAACATGTTGGGTGGACTCCCTATGATCACCGCAATTGATATACAGTTTTGAGCTTATTCCGATCTCCTAACATGTGAGTGTTCCTTTTTATTGTTTTAATAAATCCATGTTTTTAAACTATATCATGCCATGTGAGCTTTATTTCTCCCATGGTATGTAAATATATCCGGTTGGCCTGTTGAAAAGTCTGGACGGCTGAAGTTGTGACGGGATCTCTATTCCCCCCCCCCCATTTGAAGTTGAGGACACCTGAGGATCCATCTTGCCAGCCTTGGTGGCTAAACAAGCTTTCTGAGACTTGTAAGATGTATGTCTTCTCAAGTCAGCTGGTTCCGGTAAGCCTCCTCTGATGCTCCGGTGGTGGTCCTGACACTCATTTAGACGTCTCATTTATTTATTGTTCTATCTATCCACTTGCCAGAAGCTTTCCATCGTTGTTTTCATTATTCAACCCTCAAAGACTTTTGGTGGCGGGTGTTGAATTTTATTAGGATCATAATTTTCAACATTTATGGACATTTTGTTATTTCTTCACTTTTATACTATTTTTCACACTGTTTTTTCACTGGTCTCTTAGAATCAATTTATATGACAAGTGTGTGGCACTCAGTACATTTTTGATTGTGTTTAGTTATTTATATGTAATTATGAATTATATTATTTTTAATCTTATTCGTGGGCCCTCCAGAAATGGTTTGGGCTTAGTTCACTATGTTTTTTCATCTATAATATTTACACATATAGCGCTACACTTTATACACTTTTTATTTCTATTTTACCTTTGTCTAAGAGGTGTGTCAGCTGCTTATTGTGTAACCATCCTCTATTATTATTGGTGCAGCGCTGTACTCATCTCCCATTGGTTTCACAAAGGGCCTTATTAACTAAAGGTAAATGCACTTGCCACTACTACAAATGCACTAGGAGACAGACAAAACTAAATGCAAACAAGAAGAAAAACAAGATATTTTATCTAAAATGTATTTTCTTTATTTGTTGTAAAATTATTGCTCTTTTGAATAGCAATGGCCCCCCGACCATTAAAATAATGCACATATCGGTCACGCACTTGACGTGCGGTTTGGGGGGGCCAAGCCAATACGGCCAATTTCCAGGCCTGTCAGTGTTTGATCAAGTACAAGTCCAGCCTCAGGCCAGACAGAGGTAATATTGTAGCCGATTGTCTTCTTAAAAAATTATGCAGTATGCAGCAAGCCAGTATGACCTGATTCATTTTATAGTCCGCCAGATTTATGGCTGAGAGGAACAAACGGAACCGGCTGGCCAGAATCCCAAAGGCATTCTCCACAACTCTTCTTGCTCTGGCCAGCCGGTAATTAAATACCCTCCTCTCAGGGGTGAGTGTCCTTTGGGGGAACGCCCTCATCAAGTGCTCGCTGAGAGCAAATGCTTCATCAGCGATAAAAACTGAGGGGAGTCCATCCACATTCTGGTCATCAGGTGGCAATCCCAGGCCACCAGTCTGGAGACGCTGGCACAGCTCGGTCTGTGCAAACACTTCTCCGTCAGACATCCGGCCGTTCTTCCCCGCGTCCACAAACAGAAAGTCCAAATGTGCTGAGACCACCGCCAGCAAAACTACACTATGGAACCCCTTGTAGTTATAGAAATAAGACCCCGAATGGGGTGGTGGCACAATGCGGACATGCTTCCCATCAATCGCCCCAACACAGTTGGGAAAGTCTCAACGGTCAGCGAACTGGGAGGCCACAGTCTGCCATTCCTGTGTACTGGAAGGAAACTGTGAAGTGAAAAAAAAAATTAAGATAAGTACTTTTAAACATAACTTGGATATCAGATTACACAAAAACATTATTGAACAACAGCAGTCGAACATTATTAATATGTGTGTTTGTAATTTTAATTCTAAAAAAACATAAGGCCCACTTATAAGATTACTCACCCCCTCTGATGGCCCATTGATCAATTTGAATGTGGGGGGAGGGGTACTAATTAGGTTAATAAACACACCTGACAGTTTCAAACATTTGAGGGGGTGGGGGAGGGGTTCTAATTAGGGTCAAAAACACACCTGACAGTTTCAAACATTTTAGGGGGTGGGAGAGGGGTTCTAATTAGGGTCAAAAACACACCTGACAGTTTCAAACATTTGAGGGGGTGGGGGAGGGGTTCTAATTAGGGTCAAAAACACACCTGACAGTTTCAAACATTTGAGGGAGTGGGGGAGGGGTTCTTATTAGGTTAATAAACACACCTGACAGTTTCAAACATGTGAGGGGGTGGGGGAGGGGTTCTAATTAGGGTCAAAAACACACCTGACAGTTTCAAACATTTGAGGGGGTGGGGGAGGGGTTCTAATTAGGGTCAAAAACACACCTGACAGTTTCAAACATTTGAGGGGTGGGGGAGGGGTTCTAATTAGGTTAATAAACACACCTGACAGTTTCAAACATTTGAGGGGGTGGGGAGGGGTACTAATTAGGTTAATAAACACACCTGACAGTTTCAAACATTTGAGGGGGTGGCGGAGGGGTTCTAATTAGGGTCAAAAACACACCTGACAATTTGAAACATTTGAGGGGGTGGGGGAGGGGTACTAATTAGGTTAATAAACACACCTGACAGTTTCAAACATTTGAGGGGGTGGGGGAGGGTCAAACAGTACAATGGAGCTGACAATATACATTGTTCAAGGGACTAGAGGCTAGAAATATAAATGGACCCAGGATTGCATGGTGGGGAGTTTATTGAAGGTAAATATGCATGTAGGGCAAAAAATGATTAATGTCAAAAAACTAGCATGCATGAAGATAAAGGGGACATTCACAGCATATTCCAAGCATGGTAATTAGGTAACGAGGACATTTAGACAATACATTAGCAAACATTTAATACATATCATGTAATGTTAAAAGATACAACTTACCTTCATATAGTCCTTCTGCAGGACCTGAATGATGGCAGAACAAGTCTCTGGGATTATTATCCCCAGAGCCTGGGGGGAGATGCCTGTCGAGATCTTCAAGTCCTGAAGACTTCTCCCAGTCGCCAAGTAATGTAAAGTGGCAACTAGCCTCTGCTCCGCACTGATGGCTTGCCTCATGCAGGTATCCTGCCTGCCGATATAGGGGGTCAGCATAGCCAGCAGATGCTCAAAAACTGGGTCCGTCATCCGGAGATAATTCCTGAAATCCTCAGGATTATTCTCACGGATCTCACGGAGCAAAGACATATGCGAGAATTGGTCACGCCGGCGCAACCGATTCTTCATCCATGAACTCCTCCTTGCCCTGTTAATGGACTGGACTCGGGTCAAAGTATTAACACCAAGTCCCCATGCAGCACGAACTCGAGAATGAGTACATCCACGCGACATGGCTTCAAAACGGTCAGCTGGTCAAACAAACAAACTTATAACAAACGCATTGAAGAACAGCAAGGCCTATGAAGAATGACCTGAAAATCAGGAACGAGCGGACCAGAATGGCCTGCTAGTCAGGTTACGAACTGACCAACACGCACTGAAAAGCAGATACAAACCTCACAAGCACAAACTGAATTGCAGAAAACGATCGAAATAAGCTGAAGTGTGAAAAGCGCAAATCGTCTCTAACCAAACTTTTACTAACACGAGATAAACATGAGATTAGCAGAAGGAGCCCAAAGGGTGCCGTAGTGGGGCTTGAACTTCCTTTTTATAGTCCCGTCGTACAGCTGTACATCACTGCGTTCCAAACCAGCGGACTTTTGCAGTGATCGTGTGTGTCCAAGTCCGTCCCTTTTTAAGACCGTCGCAAGGAGCCGACAAAGTCCGGCGTAAAGTCCGCCGAGCAAAGTCTGCCGTAAAGTCCGCTCATGTGTACGTGGCATAAGGCACTGGTGCTGGTGCCACAACACTGCAACCCCTCACAGATACTCTAGTTGGAACGCAGGAACAAGCCCTGCTGCAAAGTATTGCATCAAAAATTGTAATTACAGGCCCTGTTAAATAGGGACAGAAAAATTGGGCCTTAGGCACTGGTGCTGGTGCCACAACACTGCAACCTCTTACAGATACTCTAGTTGGAACGCAGGAACAAGCCCTGCTGCAAAGTATTGCATCAAAAATTGTAATTACACGCCCTGTTAAACGGGGCAGAAAAATTGGGCCTTAGGCACTGGTTCTGGTGCCACAACACTGCAACCCCTCACAGATACTCTAGTTGGAACGCAGGAATGAGCCCTGCTGCAAAGTATTGCATCAAAAATTGTAATTACACGCCCCTGTTAAACAGGGGCTGAAAAATTGGGCCTTAGGCACTGGTGGCGGCGCCCAGAACCAAAAATGTTCTTACAAGCTATCAGCGTGATCATTGAGGAGGAAGAGGATAATTACTCAGGATAGTCACTCACATTCAGCATAGGCAGTCTTTGAAGCGATCTGAGATTTCCAAAAAAATTATTCGGTTACATCAGCATCAGGTGCTTGGTAGCTGGTGGTGATCCAAGACTGAATTATTTTTATGAAGGTCAGTCAATCGACCGAGTCGGTGGACAGACGCACCCTGTGATCGGTTACAAAGCCTCCAGCAGCACTGAATGTGCGTTCCGAAAGAACGCTGGATGCAGGACAGGCCAGTAGCTCAATTGCATACTGTGCAAGCTCTGGCCAGTGATCCATCCTCAAGACCCAGTAACCCAGAGGATTTTCGGTGGGAAAGGTGTCCAAGTCAGATCTTCCCCCTGCACCATGTAAAACAGACGCTGGCGATGGTTGCTGGAACCGATCATTCCTTGGGGCTGCGGACTAAAAAATTGTCTGAATGCATCGGTCAGACGGCCACCTTCTCCACCACTCCTTCTTTGACTGACCGAAGCCTCACCAACACGTTGTCCAGAAACAGGAGTTTGTAACCTCCCAGTCTCTGGAAACGCGTTGCACAGGCCTTTCTTTATGCAGGCTTTGCAGGATCAGGGAGGCCATGCAGCGTAGGTTTGCTGAGGCATTCGATCCGGAGTCCTCTGGGTCACTAAGGATGACATGGTCTGCAGCCACCTCCTCCCAGCCACGTACAAGTCCATGTGTTTCTTTGGACTGATCCCTTACAGACTGCTGCTGATGCTGAGTGCCAGGCACCACCTCCATACTGACACAATCCTCCTCCTCGTCCTGCCTCTGTCTGGAAAAAGGGGGCCTTGAGAGCTAAGGAAGTCCTCCTCTTCCTGCCCCTGTTCTGCCTCAAGTGCCCTGTCCATTATTCCACGCAGCGTGTGCTCCAACAGGTGGACAAGGGGGACAGTATCACTGATACATGCACTGTCACTGCTCACTATCCTCGTGGCCTCCTCAAATGGTGACAGGACAGTGCATGCATCCCTGATCATGGCCCACTCATGTGGGGAAAAAAAAACAAGCTCCCCTGACCCTGTCCTGGTGCCATAGTCGCACAGGTACTCATTGATGGCCCTCTGCTGCATGTGCAGCTGCTGCAGCATGGCCAATGTTGAGTTCCACCTGGTGGGCATGTCACAGATTAGGCGGTTCTTGGGCAGGTTAAACTCCTTTTGGAGGTCTGCCAGCCGAGCACTGGCATTATATGACTGGTGGAAATGCACACAGACTTTCCTGGTCTGCCCCAGGACATCCTGTAAGCCTGGGTACCTGCCCAAGAACCACTGCACCACCAAGTTAAGGAAGTGAGCCAAACAGGGCACATGGGTCATTTGTCCCTGTCGGAGGGCAGAGAGGAGGTTGGTGCCATTGTCGCAAGCCACCATTCCTGCCTTAAGTTGGCGTGGCATCAACCACCTCTGAACCTGCCCCTGCAGAGCTGACAGAACCTCTGCCCCAGTGTGGCTCCTGTCCCCCAAGCACACCAGCTCAAGCACCGCATGGCATCTTTTGGCCTGCATACTTGCGTAGCCCCTTGAATGGCTACGAAGCACCGCTGGTTCTGAGGACAGAGCACAGGAAGAGGCCATGGAGGAAGAAGAAGAGGAGGGGGTGGAGGAGAGTGGTGTGTCACAATCATTAGTAGTGGCATTTTGGAGGGGTGGTGGCGGAACAACCTCCAACACTACTGCACCTTGTCCTGCATCCTTCCCAGCTGCCAGCAGAGTCACCCAATGTGCGGTGAAACTGAGGTAACTTCCCTGTCCATGCCTGCTGGACCATGAGTCAGCGGTAATATGCACCTTACCGCTGACCGCCCTATCCAGCGAGCATTGACATTGCCTTCCACATGCCGGTAAAGAGCCGGAATCGCCTTCCCTAAGAAAAAGTGGCATTTGGGTACCTGCCACTGAGGAACCGCACATTCCACAAACTCACGGAAGGGGGCTGAGTCTACCAACTGAAAAGGCAGCAGTTGAAGTGCTAGCAATTTTACCAAGCTAGCATTCAACCGCTGGGCATGTGGATGGCTGGGAGCGAACTTCTTTCGGTGGTGCAGCAGCTGGGGCAGAGAAATTTGCCTGGTACAATCTGACGTCGGTGTACCGAAAGCAGGTTGCCCACAAGTACTTGGCTGTGACAAACCTAATTCTACACCTTCATTCCTCTCAGTGCAGGTCTCAGAGAGGACTGAAGGTATAGTGGGGTTGGAGATCTCAGCTGATGAGGAGCAAGGAGAGGTCCTCTTTGTTCTTTGGTGTGGGTCTTTTAGATACGCTTGCCAACAAACTGCATGGCAGTTCAACATATGTCTGGTCAAGCATGTGGTGCCCAAGCGGGAGATGTTTTGGCCACGCGAGATACGCTTGAGACATATGTTGCAAATAGCAGCAGTGCGAACTGATGCACTCGTCTCAAAAAAGGCCCACACTAAAGAACTTTTGGAATAACGTGCAGAGACAGCAGCGCCTTGCACATGTGGAGCTTTGGGGTGTGATGCAGTCAGTGTGCTGCCCTTAGGCTGGCCCCTGGAGGGCATCCTGCCTTGTTGGTGATGTGCCTCCTCCTCCTCCTCCTCTCTCCTATCAGGCACCCACGTTTAGTCAGTGACCTCATCATTCCCTCCCTCTTCTTCACTGGAGCAAACCTGGCAGTATGCTGCAGCAGGGGGAGCATGACTGTCAGATTGCTGTCCTTCTTGGGCACCCCCTCTGTCCATGCTCACGTTACTGCCTTCATCTAGCTCAGTATTATCATCAGAGCCTTCTAAACGCTGGGCATCCTCCTGGAGCATGTACTCAACACTGTGGTCAAACAGTTTGAGGGACTCCTCATGAGGATATGGTGGGGCTAGGGAAGGAGTCACTGATACCATTGAGCCGAGGGAAGAGGCCGCGTTGGCAGCTGCTTTGCCAGACAAAGTACCCTGAGCATGGGTGAGAGAGGATGAGGAGGATGAGGACGGCTTGGTCATCCACTCGACCAAGTCTTCCGCATGTTGCGGCTCAACACGGCCAGCTGCCGAAAAAAAAGCCAAGCGTGTCCCACGGCCATGTGCTGATGAGGATGCACCGTCTCCACGACCAGCACTGTTGCCTCTAGACACAGAGCCTGCTTGCCCTCTTTTATTGGCTTGTGACTGTCTGCCTCTCCTTGTTGGCCTTCCAGACATACTAATGGCCTGTAGCTGCACTATATATATATATATATATATATATATATATATATATATATATATATATATACTGATACTGCAGCTAGCAAAATCAACTGCCTGCCTGTAGTATGAGAACACCACCAACCTTCTACAGGTAGCTTTAGCTGAACACTGTGCAGAGCTCGCAAAAAACTAACTTGTAGCTTATTTAGCTGCCTGTGGTAGTGATAGGATCAGGAAAACACCACCAGCCTTCTACAGGTAGCTTTAGGTGAACACTGTGCAGAGCTCGCAAAAAAACTAACTTGTAGCTTATTTAGTTACCTGCGGTAGTGATAGGATCAGGAAAACACCACCAACCTTCTACAGGGAGCTTTAGGTGAACACTGTGCAGAGCTCGCAAAAAAATAACTTGTAGCTTATTTAGCTGCCTGTGGTAGTGATAGGATTAGGAAAACACCACCAACCTTCTACAGGTAGCTTTAGCTGAACACTGTGCAGAGCTCGCACACATTAACTTGTAGTTTTAGCTGAACACTGTGCAGAGCTCGCAAAAAACTAACTTGTAGCTTATTTAGCTGCCTGCGGTAATGATAGGATCAGGAAAACACCACCAACCTTCTACAGGTAGCTTTAGGTGAACACTGTGCAGAGCTCGCAAAAAAATATCTTGTAGCTTATTTAGCTGCCTGTGGTAGTGATAGGATTAGGAAAACACCACCAACCTTCTACAGGTAGCTTTAGCTGAACACTGTGCAGAGCTCGCACACACTAACTTGTAGTTTTAGCTGAACACTGTGCAGAGCTCGCAAAAAACTAACTTGTAGCTTATTTAGCTGCCTGCGGTAGTGATAGGATCAGGAAAACACCACCAACCTTCTACAGGTAGCTTTAGGTGAACAATGTGCAGAGCTTGCAAAAAACTAACTTGTAGCTTATTTAGCTGCCTGCGGTAGTGATAGGATCAGGAAAACACCACCAACCTTCTACAGGTAGCTTTAGCTGAACACTGTGCAGAGCTCGCAAAAAACTAACTTGTAGCTTATTTAGCTGCCTGCGGTAGTGATAGGATCAGGAAAACACCACCAACCTTCTACAGGTAGCTTTAGCTGAACACTGTGCAGAGGTCGCACTACACTAACTTGTAGTTTTAGCTGAATACTGTGAGGAGGATGCAATACACTAACTTGTAGCATTAGCTGAACACTGTGAGGAGGACACACTACCCTAACTTGTAGCTTTAGCTGAACACTGTGCAGAGGTCACACTAAACTAACTTGTAGCTTTAACTGAACACTGTGAGGAGGACGCACTACACTAACTGTAAATAGTCTAGCTGCCTGACTGTGGTACTAATAGGATCAAAAGAACACCAGCAATTTTCTTCAGGTAGCTATAAATACTGTAACAAGACAAGCCTGCCTTTCAGTAGGAAGATAATAGGAACGGATCTAGCTAAACTGAATACAGTATATATATATATATATATATATATATATATATATATATATATATACAACACCTGGGATGCATATTTATACACAATACACTGTAAGTGCAGCTAACTCACTGACTGTCCTGCCTAATCTATCTAACTTAAATCAAATGACACTGTCTCTCTGTCTATCTTTTTCATCGCCGGAATACACACTACACAGGGCCACCGTGCAGGTGGCCTTATATAGTGTGGGGTGTGTACTAAATCCCCTGAGCCATAATTGGCCAAAGCCTCTTTGGCTTTGGCCAATTACGGCTCTCTGTTCAGACGGCGCTGTGATTGGCCAAGCATGTGGGTCATAGTGCATGCTTGGCCATCAGCCAGCAATGCACTGCGATGCCGCAGTGAATTATGGGCCGTGACTCGCCACACGAATTTGGCGAACGGGCGAACAGACGATGTTCGAGTCGAGCATGGGTTCGACTCGAACACAATGCTCATCCCTACTAATTAGACACTTGGATTGCTTTTACATTAAAGCTGACCGCTGGCTGAAAAGAATGATACCAAGATGATACCTAAACCCGCAGGCATCATTCTGGTATAACCACTAGAAGTCCAGCAACATACCAGTACGTCGCTGGTCCTTGTTGGGCATACATTGTACTGTTCTTTTTTTCATGCAGCCTGTGGGCTGAACGAAAAAAAGAGATTGATCAGTGGGTATGCCCACCTGTCAGGAAAGGCATGGCCGTGCAGCAGGGATCGCACAGCAGACGCGCACACATGCGCCTGTAACCAACGTTGGCACCAAAGGGGCTATTTAAAGTGGGTGTACCAAAGACTCCTTGCTGTTTGGTCTGCAGCTTCTGTGTGTCCTGATACCTGTTATCTGTGCTGACCTCTGATCTTTGACCCAGCTTGCTCTTACTAACCCTGTCTGCTTGATACCCTGACTCTGGCTTGTTTTTTGGACTTCTCTTCTGCCTGCTGCTCTGCCTGATTCACCAGAACGTTACTGACCCGGCCTGCCTGACTCTGCATCCACTCCTCCAGCCTGCTGCAGCTCTGCCCTGTGAATCGCACCAGTTCCTGTTTCTTCTGCGATCCAGTTTACCACAGTTCTGGTCTACCCAGCCCTACTGGTTTTCCTGCTGCATCTCCAGCCACAAGCATCCAGCCACACCGATACTGGACTGATCCTAGGCACTACTGCGTCACCGTGCTTCTGTGACTGCTGTCTCAACCTCAGGGACCCTCAAGCTGGTGCAGCAAGAGAGGCTCTCCTCTACACGTCAGGCTCACGATCCAGGTACGTGACATCACCATTAGAATACCACCCTTTATCCACCTACTTCTAATGATGGGCATACATGCACCATTTTTTTTTAACTGTGGTGGTAAAATCACCTCCTACATCGCTGGAGTCGCTGATTTATGTATCGTGGGAGCAAACGCTGTTGCTGTCAGGATGAATAAATCAGTGCTGCAGCTGAATGACAAAGTAACATTACAGTGTAACAGTAAGACATATCATACCTGCAAATACAATAAAGCATAGAAAAAATTAAAATTTTTTTGACACAATCTGTGCCTAAAAAGTATATACTGAAGCTTGGGGCAATCCTCCCCTAATGTTAGGAGCAAATCGCTCCTCCACCCCTGCCCCCATGCTTCGGCATATATGCTCTCTTTTTTTA
The DNA here is from genome assembly GCA_037952925.1 of Lithobates clamitans. Lineage (NCBI taxonomy): Eukaryota > Metazoa > Chordata > Amphibia > Anura > Ranidae > Lithobates > Lithobates clamitans. The sequence goes on from JBBGZY010000216.1 coordinate 6,388,003, forward strand.
ACTGTGGTGGCGAAATCACCTCTGACAGCGCTGGAGTCACGGCTTTACGTGTCGCTGGAGCAAACGCTGTTGCTGTCAGAATAAATAAACCCGTGCTGTAGCTGAATGGCGTACTTGCTAAGCAAATGATGGTTAATAATAAAACAAAGTAACATTACAGTATAACTGTAAGACATACCGTACCTGCAAAGCAAATACAATAAAACATAGTAAAAATAAAAGAGAGAATAATAGATATAGAACAATAGTGAGCCAACAATAGGACAGACAATAGAGAGAGAACAATAGAGAGAGAGAAGAAAAATAAAACCACAACTATTTTTGGCTTTTTTATTTTATATATTTTTTGTGTTTTTGTGTGTTTATTACTTCTTTTAACTGTAAAAAACTGTAAACTGAACGTTGCAGATTAGGGTCTCTCAAAATGTGATGGCCATCACATCTTTCGAGACCCTGTGTTAGTGTGCCCTAGGACTGTGTAGTGCTGTACCCTACGCTAATACTCCACTAGTGTGTGGTAGCGTTTGAAACAGTCACTGATGCAGAGACCAGGTTGGTCAGGACAGGAGGGACAATAAAAGCGGGTGTCATGCCAAAATCCACGTTTTCTGCAGACACAACATCTTCTTTGGGGTATTCTTTGGGTAGGGGTACCAGGGAGGACATACGGAATATGCCTCTCATACAACACCAGTCACCGTAGAAATTTGGACTGTCGTATCTGCGTGAAGGGAGGACAGACCGAAAATATTCCGTGAATCCCTGCACTTCACTGCTAACAAATCATTACACTTCAAGCAGACTCTCTCCCCCCATCTCGGGATTCTATAAGCCGTTGGTGGAAGCCCCAGGGATTAGATCGCACAGTGCCACATGTGCCAATTCCATAATCAAGAAGGTGACTAAAAAGTGGCACACTCGTGTAATAATTGTCCACGTACAAGTGGTACCCCTTTCCGAATAAGGGTGACACCAAGTCATTGGGAGTAAACAAGGCTGCAAATTGTTAGTTGAAGTGGTTTATGAGGGGCCGAATTTTGTAGAGCCGATCAAATCCAGGGTCACACCGAGGACGACAGAGTTCATTATCATTGAAGTGCATGAACTGCAAGATTTGCTCATATTGTGTCCTGGTCATGGAGGCAGAGAACATGGGCATATGGTGAATTGGGTCAGTGGACCAATATGACCGCAAACTCACTTTTTTTAGTTATGCCCATGAAGAGGAATAGACCCAGGAGGGTCTTAAATTCGGAGACCGTAATAGGTCTCCAATCTCTGGCAAGGGTCAACTGGGGATTAGCGGTGATGAATTGAGCAGCATACAAATTACTTTGGTTCACAATAGATCTATAGAGATCTTCTGTGAAAAACAGCGAATAAAAATCAAGTGACGTAAAATCAACTGTTTGCACTTGAATTCCGGGTTGGCCAGTGAATGGGGGAAGTACGGGTGCTGCAGAAGTGGTGAACTCCCAATTAGGATTGGCAAATGCAGCAGGAAGGGCACTATGGGCTTGACGGGCCTGTGTTTGTCTTCGTCTTGGTGGCAGCGGGACACTACTCGTGCTAGCCACCTCACCAGCTTGAACTGCACTTATGGGACTCACCACGTCACCAAGTGTTACTGCAGTGCTGGATGTACAACCAGGATGTACTAGGTCGCTGGTGCTTGCCAGTTCGCCAGAAGGATGAACGGCAAGAGTACTGGCTCTCTGCTCAATACGAGAGCTCTGTGGTTCTTGCACCTCAATGACAACAGAAGAACGGGGTCGGGTATGCCTGACCTTGGCAGGGACCACTACTCCGTCGTCAGAGCTATCTGTCAGGGTGCCGCTGCTGTCTACCGGTTCGTATCTGTCATGCTCAGAAATGTGTAGGCCTCTTCACTACTGTACCTTGGATTTGACATCTCTAAATTTACCGGTACAGTAGTGAGACTCACAGGAAAAGGAGTTCCTGACTGTCAGCGACTGCTTCAAATGCTACAAAAAAAACCTGTTAGCATTCCCAGGGATTAGGCCTGACTCTGTGAATGCTGCAGTTATGCGTTTTTGTAAGTGACAGTGATCGATTGATACTGCACTTGGATGGGCTGGGCTGGGCGGAGGGGATAAACTCAATTATCCTCAAGCCACCTCTTATATGCTCAGACCCTCTGAATCCTTCTTATAGAAGACCCCGTGTGGGTTTAACGTGTATGGCCGAGAAGCACAATTCTTCAGATGAACAATGATGGAGTCTTTAACCTCTGCCTTTATGATGGGACCCAGGAACCCCAGCCAGGCTGGCTTACCAACTTCTTCTGTATAACCTGAGTTGGTGTATTGTCTGTATGATGGCCTTCTTATAGACATGTCCTATTCTGTTTGGACCCGGTTCCAGAAATACAGATGCATGCCTTAAATCTGAACTCCAGCCTCCCCTTCAGTCTTGCACAGTTGTATGTACTCTGATTTCACAGCACGTTGTGAGCTTCTCACAGTGTACATTAGAAGCTGCAGCAATTCAGAGCCTACCTAATTTCCTGGCTGGAGGACTTGTCTCTGGCCCACCCCTTTTGTTCATTGGATTTCAGTTCCTTCAATCATAGAGGTGCAGCATCACACGTGTGAATAGGATGAGTCTATAAGAATGCCATCTACAGACAATACACCAACTCAGATTATACAGAAGAAGTCAGTAAACCAGGCTGGCTGGGGTTCCTGGGTCCCATCATAAAAGCCGAGGTTGAAGACACCATAATTTTTCATCTGAAGAATTGTGCTTCCCGGCCATACACGTTACACCCACACGGGGTCTTCTATAAGAAGGATTCAGAGGGTCTGAGCTTATAAGAGGTGGCTTGAGGATAATTGAGCGTACTTACTGTGTGTTGGAACCAAGCTGTGTTTTGACTACACATGCTTTCCTTGATCTTCTGTAATGGGGGATCATGGTAATCTAGTAAGAAGTGATTTCTTCTATTTGGTGGTGGATTCAACACATTATTTGACAGCGGCTGGAGATGCCATCCCACACTATACCGAACTATATTATCATTTGAGCACTGGTGGACTTTTTATTGATTTTGAATTTATGAAATTATTAATTATTGATTGCTTACAGGTTTAGCACAATTCTTTTTTCTTCATACTTTTATATCCCAGAGGAGGACACCCCCCCTCCTGATCATATTACCCTAACAATACAAACTGTGACCAGAAACATAATTACAACAACTGACATAGTATAAACATTATGTCAATTAGCCACCTAGATGTCTCAGATGTCTCATTGCAGGTCAGACTTGCCGTCTTCAAGCTCAGAAGGTACAATACATTTTAATATAAGTATAAACACAGAACACCTTCAGACAATAGCAGGAGACCTCAGTAGCAGACTGTCACGCTCCTACACAGAGACCAATGTAGTCTTGCTCTCTCCCTGGGCCATAGTCAGTGGGTAAGGGGCTTGCTCCTTGTCCTCTCCAGAAGCCCCTATCTTGGTTAGGTCTGTCACAAGGGTAATTTCTGAAAAAAAAGTGCATTAGGGCCACCAGAGGGGACTGACAATATAGAAACTACTATTTGAGAAAATACTGCAACTTTCCTTCTCACTGTACAAATTTTTGTCATGTTCGCACAGTGAACATTTTATACATAGACTTCTAAGTGTGCTACTTTTAAGTAAGGACCCATTCACCCCCCCCCCCATTCCACTGCAGTGCATCAAACACATGTGTGTTCACGAGTGTTGTTTCACACAGATAATCCAAGTTTTGTTATAACAAGCATTCATCTAACACACCACAGCAGACCAAAAATGGTGCATACAGCTCAACACATGGTAGTTTTCAAAAATTATGTTAGGGTGCCTGTCTGAATTAAAGGCATTGCTGTGCACCAATATGAATTACTATACACTGTGGTACCGTACAGTAATGCCTGTGCTGCCGCAACCCCCTGGTGTGCATAGGCCTTAAAATAAACATTTCTGAGTTCATCTAATAGGTAAAACATGCAATATTTCTGAGATGAGAAATGAAGGGAAAACTCCCTGGCAAAACAAACATAAAAAAGTGAATTCCTTGCAATTTATACGGTGGAGGGAGCGTCAGGGACATACACTATATTACCAAAAGTATTGGGACACCTGCCTTTACACGCACATGAACTTTAATGGCATCCCAGTCTTAGTCCATAGGGTTCAATATTGAGTTGGTCCACCCTTTGCAGCTTTAACAGCTTCAACTCCTCTGGGGAGGCTGTCCACAAGGTTTAGGAGTATGTCTATGGGAATCTTTGACCATTTTTCCAGAAGCACATTTGTAAGGTCAGACACTGATGTGGAAGAGAAGGCCTTGCTCGCAGTCTCCACTCTAACTCATTCCAAAGGCTAAGGTCAGGACTGTGCAGGCCAGTCAAGTTCCTCCACCCCAAACTCACTCATCCATGTCTTATTTTTTTTTACAAACAGAATTGCTCTTCATTAAAAAAAATATATAAAACATAAACAGCAGATATACAAGGTTATGCTAATCAAAGTACAGTATGAGACAAGTTATATAAAACAATACATTGCCCAGCAACCAAATGAAACCCATAAAAATGATCATCATCCCAATAAAGAAAAAAATAAGTCATCCCCTAGGGACAAGACCATGTACAATCCATCCATGGCTGCCATATTTTGTCATATTACCGGGGGCAGTTTCTATTGATATATGTCAGTATATACATTGGCAGAACCCCGTTGATGGTTGATTCCCAGGAGAATAACGTAGGAGGAGAGGGGTAGGCCCACTTAAAAAGTATGTATTTTTTAGCATAGTACAGCAGGTATGAGATCAGCAGTTTGGTATACCTAGGTGTCTGTTTATCAACATGTATACCCAGCAGTGCAAATTCAGGTGTGCAAAGGAGGGACAGCTGCAGACGGGAGTTAATTAAATCAAAAACCGCCGTCCAGAACCATGCCACCCTTGGACATGTCCAAAACATATGAAAATAAGAACCTTCAGCCGTCTGGCATCTAGTCCAGATAGAGGAACACTGTGGGTAGATTCTGTGCAGCCTCTGTAGCGTAAAGTATACTCTATGGAGAAATTTTGTCTGGATCAATCTATTCTTGGAGCTATCATCAACCTGGAGCTGTCCTCAAAACATTCCTCCCATTCCTCCCTATCTAATGTAGGAATATCTATGTGCCATTGTTCCCAAAGCTTGTCCATCTTAGGTGACTGCACGTTAAGAAGAGTCAGATAGAGCGCCTACAGGGGTTGACTCAAAGATTCTTGTGCTAAAAGCTCCTCTATCGGGTCTGTTTCAAGCGTAGGGGAGTTTGTACATCCATGTCTTTATGGACCTTGTTTTGCGCACTGGTCCAAATCACTTGGCGGAGGGGGCGGAGGGGCTGTTCCCACAAAATTGGGAGCATGAAATTGTCCAAAATGTCTTGGTATGCTGACTCCTTAAGAGTTCCCCTCACTGGAACGAAGGGGCCAAGCGCAACCCCTGAAAAACAACCCCACACCATGATACCCCTTCACCAAATCATTAGAACATCTCTGGAATGAATTAGAACAGAGACTACGAGCCAGACCTTCTCCTCCAACATCAGTGCTTGACCTCACAAATGCGCTTCTGGAAGAATAGTCAAACATTCCCATAGATACACTCCTAAACCATGTGGACTGCCTTCCCAGAAGAGTTGAAGCTGTTATAGCTGCAAAGGGTGGGCCAACTCAATATTGAACCCTACGGACTAATGCCCCGTACACACGGTCGGATTTTCCAATAAAAATTGTGTGATAGGACCTTGTTGATATAAAATTTTCCGACAACAAAATCCGTTGTCGGAAATTCCGATCGTGTGTACACAAATCCGACGGAAAAAGTGCCACGCATGCTCAGAATAAATAAAGAGATGAAAGCTATTGGCCACTGCCCCGTTTATAGTCCCGACGTACGTGTTTTACGTCACCGCGTTTAGAACGATCGGATTTTCCGACAACTTTGTGTGACCGTGTGTATGCAAAAAAAGTTTGAGCCAACATCCTTCTGAAAAAATCCTAGGATTTTGTTGTCGGAATGTCCGAACAAAGTCCGACCGTGTGTACTGGGCATAAGACTGGGATGCTATTAAAGTTCATGTGCATGTAAAGGCAGGCTTCCCAATGCTTTTGGTCATATAGTGTATATTCTATGTCTTGCTGTGGCATTTTTTCCAGATGTCTGCACAGAGCTGCAAGTCAAAGTACAGCACCTGAAACTAGAGTTCGCGTTGTTATTGTTGCGCAACCGAGAATATACATTTTTTGTATGTGACTTGAAAAATATTTTAGCATATCACTGATCCTGGGTAGTTTTAATGACATAAACATAAGAGAATGTCCCACTGCTCGTTCTAACTTAGTTTTGTAGCTAGCATTTTAACATTTGTTTGACATGTTAGGGTTAGAAAATTGCAGACTGTCCACAATTTTGTCTGGTGATGATTGTTAATCATTGCAATTTTCTTAAGAGAGACCAACAAATGTACCTGCAAATTAGATGAAAAATTCAAATCATCTGTATTAATAAAAGAGACAGCGGTGTAAAGCCTTTCATTTACATCTGTAATAAGCCTATTGTTTTTCTAGTTGATCTGATCTGATTATTACATACAAAAAAAATATTTATTTTGGGTATATCATTTTCTTACAGAACTGCTAAGTTGAGTGTTACAAGTGATTGCTGGTCATAAAGAAAATTATTAAACTAGAAAATAACCATCATTGAAATGTTCTAATATATGTTTACATAAATCCACATGTGTATTGTCGTTATGAAATTATGTTACTGCATTACATATGTCATTAGAAATATGTAAAAATTATAATATTATTTGGAGCCGAAGATAACCTTGTCTGATTTTTCTGTTCAAGGTAGTAAATACATTAAAAAAACAAGGCATAATTAATTTTTATTTATTCATTATTTTTATAACTACACAGTGCTTGAGCAAGATTAAACTGTTAGGTGATTTTTTTTTTTTATTACTGTAAAGAGTGTATTTTTTGCTTGCGATCAAATATTTGAATTCTTATGAACAGGGATTAGCTTAACATACTTTTTTTGAGGTGAGTTCACAGATCTTGAATAAAATTCAGGTGGCAAATCTGAATGCCATTCAAATCAATGAGCACTGATTATAAACAAAAAACAGATATAGGCAGCGCTTACAAGACCTAAATAATAAAATCAAGGTTAAAAATACCAGTGTATAAGTCCATAGGCAGATCCAGAACGGGGTTAGTTCCTGTTAGCAGAAATTGCAAACTGCCACCGACACCACCACAATTGAGGAGACAGGGGAGCACTCACATCTCCCTCTGAATAAAATTCTTACCAGATAGTATAAGGCAATAGGCAAACAAATAACACTTGTTTAGAATCTTTATATCCGATCTCCTGGGATCAACTGCATAAATGGATATGGATCACACAGGGATATGCTCATTTCACATCATAGGGGAAGAAAAGAGACAAATTCCACAGTGTAATCCTGTTAAAAATGTTTTATTTCTCTACAACAAATGCCCCCTTTAAGTTTTGCACTTACATCAATCATAGAAACATAGAGCATTGCATTATGAAAGGTTAAATCAGCCAAGTTCGGGCAAAGATGACACTGTGTCTACCGCAACATGCTGTTTTTCCGGCGGTAGCGAGCGTGGTGTCTCCAAACGGCATGCTGAGGTTAGTGTTGGTCGTCGCTAAGCCACACACTGACGCGTTTCGTCTTCAAGAACATCATCCGAGGGTGTACAGTGAGTACTCCCCTGTCTCCTCACGTGACGATGAAACGCGTAAACAAGTGTTATTTGCTTGCCTATAGCCTTATACCATCTGGTAAGAGTTTTATTCAGAGGGGGATGTGGGTACTCCCCTGTCTCCTCACGTGTGGTGGTGTTGGTGGCAGTTTGCAATCTCTGCTAATAGGAATTACCCCATTCTGGATCTGTCTATGGACTTACACTGTTCATATTATGGACATTTGTATCTATGCACTGATGTGATCTTATATTGTGTGATTTTTTTATTGCATGAATATCTATGTTTAGTATTTTTAACCTTGATTTTATTATTTAGGTCTTGTAAGCGCTGCCTATATCTGTTTTTTTGTTTATTATCTCTCTGAACCCTTATGTGGGTTTTAAGGTAGCAGCTAATGCCCAACTGGCTATATAGTCTTTTTACTGTTCTATTTCACCTTATTCATTAGCGCTTGTAATATAGGAAATAGGCATTGTTTTTTCTATCTATCTATCTATCTATCTATCTATCTATCTATCTATCTATCTATCTATCTATCTATCTATCTATCTATCTATATAAAATGAGCGCTGATTTTCGAAAAACTGTAATGTAATGTATTCCTGGCTTCACTTGCCCATCTGCGGGCCCAGGACTGACATGGCGGGTGCCTGTGGGTAGAGGGGAGGGAGAAGAGTGGACACACATCTGCTCTCCTCCCCTTCTTACTGTGACCCAGAAATTAGTATGTATGATGGCAATTCCATGTCAGCCTCTCAGTATCCCTTGCTGGCATTGCCAGGAAGTGATGTATTGCAATGCTATCTGCATTGCAATACATTCAGTGGAGCCCAGAGGAGACATACAGGACCTTTTAGACCCTGCATGTCTTATTTAAGAGAACCTATCACCTTAACCACTTGAGCCCCGGACCATTATGCTGCCTAAGGACCAGAGGTCTTTTTCCAATTTGGCACTGCGTCGCTTTAACTGCTAATTGCGCGGTCATACAAATGCTGTACCCAAACTAAATTTGCGTCCTTTTCTTCTCACAAATAGAGCTTTCTTTTGATGGTATTTGATCACCTCTGCGGTTTTTATTTTTTGCGCTATAAACGGAAAAAGACCGAAAATTTTGAAAAAAAATTATATTTTCTAGTTTTTGTTATAAAAAAAATCCAATAAACTCAATTTTAGTCATACATTTAGGCCAAAATGTATTCGGCCACATGTCTTTGGAAAAAAAATCTCAATAAGCGTATATTTATTGGTTTGCGCAAAAGTTATAGCGTCTACAAACTAGGGTACATTTTCTGGAATTTACACAGCTTTTAGTTTATGACTGAATGTCATTTCTTGAGGTGCTAAAATGGCAGGGCAGTACAACCCCCCCCCCCCCAAATGACCCCATTTTGGAAAGTAGACACCCCAAGGAAATTGCTGAGAGGCATGTTGAACCCATTGAATATTTTTTTTTTGTCCCAAGTGATTGAATAATGACAAAAAAAAAAAAATATTTACAAAAAGTTGTTACTAAATGATATATTGCTCACACAGGCCATGGGCCTATGTGGAATTGCACCCCAAAATACATTCAGCTGCTTCTCCTGAGTATGGGAATACCACATGTGTGGGACTTTTTGGGAGCCTAGCCGCGTACGGGGCCCCGAAAACCAATCACCGCCTTCAGGATTTCTAAGGGTGTAAATTTTTGATTTCACTCTTCAGTGCCTATCACAGTTTCAGAGGCCATGGAATACCCAGGTGGCACAAAACCCCCCCAAATGACCCCATTTTGGAAAGTAGACACCCCAAGCTATTTGCTGAGAGGCATATTGAGTCCATGGAATATTTTATATTTTGACACAAGTTGCGGGAAATTGACACATTTTACGCGGCTAGGCTCCCAAAAAGTCTCACACATGTGGTATCCCCGTACTCAGGAGAAGCAGCAGAATGTATTTTGGGGTGTAATTTCACATATTCCCATGGCATGTTTGAGCAATATATCATTTAGTGACAACTTTGTGCAAAAAAAAAAAAATTTGTCTCTTTCCCGCAACTTGTGTCGCAATATAAAATATTCCATGGACTCGACATGCCTCTCAGCAAATAGCTTGGGGTGTCTACTTTCCAAAATGGGGTCATTTGGGGGGGTTTTTAACTGTCCTGGCATTTTATGCACAACATTTAGAAGCTTATGTCACCCATCACCCACTCTTCTAACCACTTGAAGACAAAGCCCTTTCTGACACTTTTTGTTTACATGAAAAAGTTTTTTTTTTGCAAGAAAATTACTTTGAACCCCCAAACATTATATATTTTTTTAAAGCAAATGCCCTACAGAATAAAATGGTGGGTGTTTCATTTTTTTTTTCACACAGTATTTACGCAGCGATTTTTCAAACGCATTTTTTGGGGAAAAAACACACTTTTTTAAATTTTAATGCACTAAAACACACTATATTGCCCAAATGTTTGATGAAATAAAAAAGATGATCTTAGGCCGAGTACATGGATACCAAACATGACATGCTTTACAATTGCGCACAAACGTGCAGTGGCAACAAAATAAATACATTTTTAAAAGCCTTTAAAAGCCTTTACAGGTTACCACTTTAGATTTACAGAGGAGGTCTACTGCAAAAATGTACTGCCCTCGATCTGACCTTCGCGGTGATACCTCACATGCATGGTGCAATTGCTGTTTACGTTTGACGACAGACCGCCGCTTGCGTTCGCCTTAGCGCGAGAGCAGGGGGCGACAGGGGTGCTTTTTTTTTTTTTTTTTTTGCTTTTTTATCTTATTTTTAAACTGTTCCTTTCATTTTTTTTAATCATTTTTATTGTTATCTCGGGGAATGTAAATATCCCCTATGATAGCAATAGGTAGTGACAGGTACTCTTTTTTGAAAAAAATTGGGGTCTATTAGACCCTAGATCTCTCCTCTGCCCTCAAAGCATCTGACCACACCAAGATCGGTGTGATAAAATGCTTCCACAATTTCCCAATGGCACTATTTACATCCGGCGAAATCTAAGTCATAAAATGCTCGTAGCTTCCGGTTTCTTAGGCCATAGAGATGTTTGGAGCCACTCTGGTCTCTGATCAGCTCTATGGTCAGCTGGCTGAATCACTGGCTGCATTCCCAGGTTCCCTGTTGAGACAGGAGAGCCAGAGAAAAACACGGAAGACGGTGGGGGGGGCATTCCCTCCCACGGCTTGTAAAAGCAGTCTAGAGGCTAATTAGCTGCTAGGATTGCTTTTACATGAAAGCCGACCGCTGGCTGAAAAGAATGATACCAAGATGATACCTAAACCTGCAGGCATCATTCTGGTATAACCACTTAAAGTCGTGAATGGCGTACCTGAAGACAAAAAAATGGTTAACAATAAAGCACAGTAAACTGTAAAGTATAAAAAAATTGCATACCTGAAAAACAAACATGATAAAACATAATAAAAATAAAACATTGCAGAATAGAATACAGTAAAAAAGAGTAGAACGATAGAGAGAGAGAATAGAGAGAGAGAGAGAACAATAAAACGACAACTATTTTTTTTTATTTTATATATTATTAATTTTTTTACACTTTTTTTGTAACTAACTTTTATAACTGTAACCGGTTCCAGGTTCGGGTCTCTCAAAATGCGATGGCATCTTGGGAGACTCTGTAAAAGTGTGTCCTAGTCTGTGCAATGCTGTACCATACGCTAATACTCAACTAGTGAATGGTAGCGTTCAAAACATTCACCAATGCAAAGACCAGGATTGTCAGGACAGGAGGGACAATAATAGCAGGTGTCATGCCTATATCCGCGCTTTCTGCAGACACGACATCTTTTTTGGGGGGGTTCGCTGGGTAGGGGTACTCAGGAGGACATAAAAATGCCTCTCATGCAGCCGACTGCATTTGGTTGGGGATGTGAATGGGGGAAGTACGGGCGCTGCAGAAGTGGTGGGTTCCCAATTAGGATTGGCGAATGCAGCAGGAAGGGCACTATGGGCACGACAGGCCTGTGTTTGTCTTTTTGGTGGCAGCGGGACACTACTTGTGCTTGCCACCTCACCAACTTGAACTGCACTTATGGGACTCGCCACGTCACCAAGTGTTACTGCAGTGCGGGTTTGACTATGACCGGGGTGTACTAGGCCGCTGGTGCTTGCCAGTTCAATAAAAAGCTACCAAAAAAACTGTTAGCGATCGCAGGGATCAGGCCTGACTCTGCGAACGCTGCAGTTATGCGTTTAGTGTTTTGTAAGTGACAGTGATCGATCGATACTGCACTTGGGTGGGCTGGGCGGAGGGGCAAAACGCAGGTGCTAGCAGGTATCTGGGCTGATCCCGCTAACACTGCATTATTGGGAACCCTAAACTGCTGGGGACGCTAGTATAGATCTGATCGGATCAGATATCGATCCGTTCAGATACTATACCACTAAGGGAGGCGTATGCTGCGTGCGTGGGTGTTAGCGGTACTGGCGCTAATCTGACGCTGCCTGAGGAGACGCATATCACCGCCGGGCGATCAGGGGGCTAAACCTTTATTCGGTAATAAATGGCGGGTGCCCTGACACTATAAAAAATAAACGAACTAACCAGCGTCACCCGTAACACTTATAAGGTGATCAGTGGTGAAAGGGTTAACTAGGGGGCAATTAAGGGGTTAATACATTTATTAGATAGTATATGGGGGTCCCTGACGCTATAAAACGCTGACAGTGAACCTAAATATTTACTTCCCTAACTAGCGTCACCAGCGACACTAATACAGCGATCAGAAAAATGATCGCTTAGCGAAACTGGTGACGGGGGGTGATCAAGGGGTTAAAACTTTATTAGGGGGGGTTAGGGGGGTACCCTAGACCTAAAGGGGGCTAACCCTAAATGTCCTAACACTGTAACTGTCACAAACTGACACCATGCAGTAATCAGAAAAAAAAAAAAAACTGCTTGGTGTCAGTTTGTGACGGGGGGGTGATTGGGGGGTGATCGGGGGGCGATCAGGGGGGGGATCTGGGTGTTTTGTGTGCCTGGCATGTTCTACTGTGTGTGTGTGTGTTGTGCACTCACATTACAGTCTTCTCTCCTCGGCGCCGGAACGGAAAATACCGAGCCGAGGAGACATGACATCATTTCCTTTGCTGCTGTTTAGCATACAGCAGCAAAGGAATGTTCCGATTGGCCGGCGGCGATCGCGAGGGGGGGCCACGAACGGATGGCCTCCCCCTCACCTCCGATCGCCGGGGAACATAACAGGACTGCCTCGGACACTGGGGGGGGGTCCGATCGGACCCCCCACCCGCGGGAGGCAAATCAAGTGTATGTACGTGATTTTGCCTGCCCGTGCTGCCTTGCCGACGTACATCGGCGTGAGGCGGTCCTTAAGTGGTTAAAATCATCACGTCATCACTATGTGGTAGAAGAAAAAAAAAGTTAAGCAAGAAATCATAATTTCATATTTTACATCCATAATTACTGTATTTATTGGCGTATAACACTCACTTTTTCACCATGAAAATCAGGTGCAAATAGTGCATGCATGTTATACGCCAATACTTCAGTTTTAGCTGCCTCGGAGGGGACAGGGAGGGGGGGCTGGACGAGCACCGTCAGATTACATAAAGTGAGAATCTCCCGTTTACTTGGCGGCCTCTGTAATAGGAACTCCCGTCTCCTGGGCCGCCATTGGACCACTGTTCTGTCTATCATAGGAGATTCTCACTGTATGTAATCTGTCAGCACTCATCCCGCCCCCCTCCCTGTCCCCTCTGGGCTGCAGATGGGCATCGATCAGGCTGCACTGATGGCAATGGTGAGGCTACTGCATTGATGGTAATGTTGAGGCTGCATTGATGTGGACTGATGAGGCTGCATTGATGGCACTTGTGAGGCTGCAGATGAGCATTGATCAGGCTGCATTGATGGCAATGGTGAGGCTGCAGATGGGCACTGACCCTTATTTTGCTTCAAAGTTCCTTATTTAAAATTTAAGTTTTTTTCCTGAAATTTCCCTCTTAAAATGAATGTGCGTGTTATACGCCTGTGCGTGTTATACGCCGATAAATAGAGTACATCCAAGCACATAAAATCCACCCCAAAAAATGTTGAGGCCCCCCCCACCCTCACATATGCGCACGCACAAACATAAATGCAGGTGTTGGGGGCGCCTACTCATGAAAACGTCAATTGCCATACACATGTTACATATCGCCACAAATGCTGGAGTGAGAGCATAAATTCTAGCATAAGACCTCTTCTGTAACACCAAACTGATGACCTATATGGGGCTTTTGAAGCATGGCATATGGAAAATATAGGGTATTGAAGTTTGTCACCATTTAACAGGCACACATAAATTTAAGATTTGACATGTTGGCTATCTATTTTCTCGGGGCAACCTCGTCTTTTATATTTTTATAGTTTATTGTGCTTGTTTGCCCTAAAATTCACTTTAGTGTGTTTTTGTTACTGAAATTTTGCGTTTCCTAGGCCTTTGCAGTATTATCAAGTGACATAAAAAATTGAGACGAAAGATAAACAATGTTCTCAGCACTACCCTTCCCTGTTAATGCCTAAACTATACCAATTCATCAATTCAAAGATGTAGTATTGTCCATAAAATATTATGGTGTACTGTCCATAAATGTCCAGGATGTAGGGTTAAAAAACGTTGCCTGGAAATGTATGAAACAGGCAACTGTATTCCAAGAGGGATGCAAGACTGCTGTGTCCAAAGAAGGGCTGGGAAACCCATGCTGCAAGAGAGGAGGGAGAGGGGAGAGAAGCGCCAAGCACACCCTTGGTGTAATATAGTTTTAAAAATCAAATAATCAAAATTTTCCACTTACGAAGGCAACAATAGAACAAGCTTGAGACAGAGGAAGGCTGTGTGCAGTGGTGTCCTGCCCGGGTGGAGCAGTCAATCCATGCCGCTGTGCCGCTGTGTCATTGCCCAAATATGGCCATGTGTGCCATGTATGGCCCCTTTGTTTACAAATTGCAAGCTGTCATATACTGTATGGCAGTGATAGAAATACCACTATGTTGTTTCAATATAATATAATATTGTAATATAATATAATGTAATATAATGATATGTGTCATTAAAGGAGGATTTAAAATAATATTTAGTCTACATATCCAGGAAGAACAATATATTTTCCAGAGAGTATAGTGTTTTTTGCATCCCAGCAAATCCAACAGAGTATATACAAAATAAAACATTGATCATAAGTCCTATAAGTCCAGAATGCTAAGCTCTTCTCTTCATTCTTTTAGTCATTTCAAACTCCCCTGATATACACATCATTCTCATCCACTAAAATGTAGAGGAAGCTGATTAGTTGATCAGACAAATATTTTTTATTTTTTTGTTAACAAACAATGCTCCTTGGACTATGGCCATCACTGTCAGTGCTGCCTATCAGTGCCCATCAGTGCCTCCTCATCAGTACCCATCAGTGCTCCCTCATCAGTGGTGCCTCATCAGTGCCAACCAGTGCCACCTCATCAGGGTTTATCAGTGCAGCCTATCAGTGCCCATAAGTGCAGCCTTATCAGCAAAATTTTATAACAGAGACTAAGAAAAAATTTTCTTTTTCAAAATATTTAGCAAAAAATTTAAAACCCAGTGGTTATTAAATACCACCAAAAGAAAACGCTATATGTCTTGAAAAAAAATAAGAAAATGTTATATTGGTACAGTGTTGCATGACCGCTGAAAATTGGCCTGAGCAGGAAGGGGGTGAAAGTGCCCAGTATTGAAGTGGTTAAGGAGGGATTCTACAGTACATATAGCATAATTCAGAAGGTGTATGAATATTTACATTTATGATGTTCAGACATGGTAGATAAGCATATATTTAGGATATTATACTTTGGGTGGTTTTATCCAAATTTATAAAAGTAATGAGTGAAATTTATCAATGTAGTTGTAATCTGAATTTTGTTGAGTCGTTTTTTTTATATTATGCTGAGGACTATGACATAAGGATGTGAAGAACTTTCTGCCTTCATGACTAAGTCACTGACAAAATGTCTACTGTCGTTTTTTCTGGAAAGATCATTTTTTCAAATTGTATTTTTATTGAGGATTTTCAAAAAGAAAAAAATAATACAGTAAAGCTATGTACATACGAGCGGAATGTCCAACAGAAAAAGTCAGACGGAAGCTTTTCATCATATATACCAATCTTGTGTAGGCCTCATCTGACTTTTTTTTTCGTAAAATCTGATGGATCTAGAAATGGAACATGTTATAAATATTTCCGACTGACCCAATTCCTATCGGGAAAACCGATCGTCTGTATGCTGGTCCGACGGACCAAAAACGTTGCATGCTCTGAAGCAAGTACGAGACAGAAGCTATTGGCTACTGGCTATTGAACTTCCTCTTTCTAGTCCCGTCGTAAGTGTTGTATGTCACCGCGTTCTGGACGGTCGGACTTTGGTCAGACTTTGGGTTGACCGTGTGTAGGCAAGACCACTTGAATTGAATTCCATCGGAGTTCCGTCGGAGAAACCATCTGAGTTTATTCCAACGGCTAAACCGGTCGTGTGTACGTGGCATAATATTAACAGGAGAGAAGACATAAGCAAATAGCAGTTGTCACTGATTAATATGATATCTCAAAGAGAAACAAAGATAATATACAAAGACATAAGATTTACAAGAAAACCACACCACACATGAGTATCCTAAACACATTACAAAATAAATAGAAGCAAAATAATAATATGTGGGTCTGAAGAGAAGCAAGTGAAGGAGCTAGTCAGAGAGGACCCTTTCAGGGCAAAACTCAGAGTGATCCCAGGCATCCCAAACTTTTGTAACTAAAGAATCTTCAACAACAGCCGTAAGGTGTTCGATCCTACGAATTCCAGCTATGGTGGATAATGGCTATGAGTGCATAGGGTTAGCTGGGAATAACCAACAAGAAGGGATTACTCTTTTTACGGCCAACAAAACAAAGGCCTCTTATTATGTTTAGGGATAACTAGATATGGTAAGCCAAGCAAATAGTATAAGGGATCTAAAGGGAGATCTTTTCCAAGAAGGTTTAGCAGGAGCTTTTGAACATAAGCCCAAAAAGGTTTAATAATAGGACAATCCCAAAATATGTGATAATGAGTACCCACATCCCTGTGACATCGTCAACATTGACTAGAAACTGAAGGATTACGTGCATGTAAAACAGGTCTTATACCAAAATAGGAAGATCTTATAGGCAGTCTCTCTCTGCACCACGCACTTTGAAATTTTAAAAGTGAACTGTAGGATGGTCAAGAACATTGGCCCATTTACACATGTAAGGGTGGCTGATCTCTGACAGTGGAATTGATTCATGCGAGATTTTTTAAATGGATGAAATTAAGTGTGATGCATATGGGCCTTGAGCACATAAACATTCAAAACTAGTGGGTTTATCAAGGGCTAAAGAAGGGGATTTAGAAAAAAAAACGTTTAATTTGGAGGTATGTAAAAAAATAGTTGGAGATATATTTATTTTGGATATCAACAAAAGACCAGAGTATGTGGGTAAGTGGATGTACTAAATTACGTTATTGGAAACACTGCCTGAGACCCAGGAAGCATTTGACAATATGATAAACTACAGTATCTGGGATATCTGGGTTAAAGAGTAGGTTTGGCAAAGGAGGGCAAGGGGAAGAGAGAGAGTACTGCTTAACAAGTGTGTTCCACACAAAAAGGGAAAACAGCCTTGGAGCAAGACAAAGTTGTCATAGTTTAGGCATTGACTTGTTAGGGGGAGACCAAATCATAGAGCAGGAATGTAATAGGCATGTAATTCCCATTTTGATCTCAGACCCCCTATTAGGAGCAATACTTACGGACCAGAAAATAACAGCCCTCCAATGTGTAGCATAATAATATTTAACTATGTCTGATGCCCCCAAACCCCCCCTAGATCATAAGGCATGAACCACTAGCTATACAGTGTGATGTGTTATGCCAAATGGAGTTAAGAAAGGTTCTCTGAAGCAATTTAAGCTGTTTTAATGGGATAGGCACTGGTAGTGTTTTAAACAAGTATTATTTTCCGACAACAAATGTTGGATGTGAGCTTGTTGGCGGAAAGTCCGACCATGTGTAAACTCCATCGAACATTTGTTGTCTGACTTTCCGCCAACAAATGTTGGCTAGCAGGTTCTCAAATTTTCCGCCAACAAATTTTTGTTGTCAGACTTTCCAATCATGTGTACACAAGTCGGTCGTACAAAAGTCCACGCATGCTCGGAATCAAGTATGAGCCGGGAGCGCTTGGTCTTGTAAAACTAGCATTCGTAATGGAGATATTACGTACGTCTTGTATGTCACTACGTTTGTAATTGTTGGCCAACATTTGTGTGACCGTGTGTATGCAAGACAAGTTGGAGCCAACAACCTTCGAACAGAAATCCATGGTTTTGTTGTCGGAAAGTCCGATCGTGTGTATGGGGCATAAGAGTTTTGGCAGTATGGACCTTTTTGTAAACATTAATTAATCCCAAAAGTGATAAAGGATATGTCGTCCATTGATTCAACAGACGGTTAATGTCCACAAACAGGGGGGGGGGAGTTAGCCTGATACAGTGTGGAATAAGAGGAGGTCAGACAAACACCTAAATGAGGAAAGTTTTGTTGAAGGGTTGAGAGAGAGGTGAGAGGTGAATGGGGAGTGCCTCAGTTTTTGAAACTTATTTTGAAACCAGACAAAGAAACAAAAGCATTTCAGAGTGGTATGCAGGGAGGGAAGAGAGATATGGGGATGGGTTAAATTTAAAGAATGCTGTCAGTGAACAGGGACAGCTTGTACTCCCTTTGTCGCAAAAGAACCCCTTGAATTTCAGGTTGAGAGCGAATGGCCTTGGCAAGAGGTTTTAAACAAAGGATGGAAAGTAAAGGCTATAGTGGACATCCTTGCCTATGAAATTGCTCAGGGGGAAAGAATGCTACTTAAAGGAGGCCATCTGTACCTGAGATGTTGGGTGGGAGTATAGGGCTCGCAAAGCTTGGAGGAAGGGGCCTCCAAAGACATAGTGTCATAGCGTTGCAAACATAAATAGCCAGCTTAGTGATCAAGTGCTTTCTGGCCATCTAAAATAGGGATAAGGGCCAGGGATTGAGTTTTATGTTGAAGCCAATAAAATCTATGACATAAGATATGTCCATAAACCTGTGGCACCATATTACTGTGACTATAACCTCTGTAGAGATGGGGTGTACTTTAGTCTTTCTTTTTAATCACCTTCACTTATGCATATGCACATGTGTTGTATTTTAAGATTCTTCAGTGCAATTCTGTGTGCTATGCCACCTATATTGAATCTTTTGGCAAAACTACCCGTCCCCATATATCCTGTTATGTGGTTTAATTCACGGAAGTCTAGAGTATAATAGCCTGATATTCTTGGGTTGGATATACTGTATATATTACATTTTGATCTATACCATATAAATATTCTTTCGTTCAGGATTGTTGCAGTTCACTAACTGTCTTGTGTGTGGTGCCTGGTGTGCTCCTATGCCTGCCCCAGGCGTTTGGGTTGACCAACCTATTGCCGAGTTTCATTTGTGGGAGCATATGTTACACCTCTATGTTCAAACACACAGTATTGTATTATAAATGATATGTTACTAACATTATATTGTTATAGGTAATTCAAGTATTACTTGTCACATGTTTGGGTCCTGAAAAAGCCAATTTAATGGTGAAACATTAATTAAAAATATAAATACAGCGCTGTGCTAAAGAATGGGAGCAAATAGCAGCCAACACACCTATAGATTTAAGACAAAAGACAATAAACAGAAAAAGTGTAGCGCTATAAACCCCAAAAACAAATATAAATGAATTAAACAATGTACAGTGCATGTGAAACTGATATCACAAACTTATGATGTATCCAATAGGATACAAAGTGAAATAAAGTGAAGTGTTATATACAGGGACAAATATGTAGTATACCAAAAAATTAAATATTAATGAATATTATTAAAAACAAATCCAAAGAAATTCCAATGGAATTACACCACTAAGAGTTCATAAGTAAAAAAAGGCCACAAATGTTGATTGTAGAGATGAAAGTAAGGGAAAAAAAACACCACCAGGGGTCTATGGAGGCTTACCGGAAACAAGAGATCAGAAAACCTTCTGAATTTTACAATAAGAGGGATCAACTGAATCAAGCAGGTAAGTGAAATTGTAGTAAAACCACAGGTGAGCAGAAGAGCTAATAATGGTGCAGGAGCCGTCACCGAAGCCATCAAGAGGCTTACCAGAACTTAATGACTTGAAAAGACATACGTCATACAAGTCAAAAAAGGCTTAATGACCAACTGGTCTGGATAATTCGTCTCTTCAGATGTCTTCAATAAGTAGCAAAAATGGAATAGCGATACGACTTCCACAATATTCGTACACAATCCAATAAAAGCCATACGAAAGTTCATATGCCATGCGAGAAAATGAAAAAACTCACATAGCATGATAGCGTTTAACACTGTTTTATTAAATAATAGTAAATGCACTCACATAAAGAAAATCATAAAAACTCGAATTTCAAGTAGCGGTAATCGTGAGGGATCGTGAGGGGTGGATCCCTCATGATTACCGCTACTTGAAATTCAAGTTTTTATGATCTTCTATATGTGAATGCATTTACTAATATTTAATAAAACAGTGTTAAACGTTATCATGCTATGTGAGTTTTTTCATTTTCTCGCATGGCATATGAACTTTTGTATGGCTTTTATTGGATTGTGTACGAATATTGTGGAAGTCGTATTGCTATTCCATTTTTGCTACTTATTGAAGACATCTGAAGAGACAAATTATCCAGACCGGTTGGTCATTAAGACTTTTTTGACTTGTATGATGTATGTCTTTTCAAGTCATTAAGTTCTGGTAAGCCTCTTGATGCCTTCGGTGACGGCTCCTGCACCATTATTAGCTCTTCTGCTCACCTGTGGTTTTACTACAATTTCACTTACCTGCTTGATTCAGTTGATCCCTCTTATTGTAAAATTCGGAAGGTTTTCTGATCTCTTGTTTCCGGTAAGCCTTCATAGACCCCTGGTGGTGGTTTTTTTCCCTCACTTTCATCTCTACAATCAACATTTGTGGCCTTTTTTTACTTATGAACTCTTAGTAGTGTAATTCCATTGGACTTTCTTTGGATTTATTTTTAATAATATTCATTAATATTTAATTTTTTGGTATACTACATACGGTATTTGTCCCTGTTTATAACACTTCACTTTACTTCACTTTGTATCCTATAGGATACATCATAAGTTTGTGATATCAGTTTCACATGCACTGTATTTTGTTTAATTCATTTATGTTTGTTTTTGGGGTTTATAGCGCTACACTTTTTCTGTTTAATGGTGAAACATTGACAGTACAGACAACACCACATCATGCCACTGTTTGTACTATTTTTTCTAGTTTGTATATGTTATTTTATTTGTATGTGTTTTATACTTATTCCCCTGTTGGAGTTTCACTGAAACCTTTTAACTGTTTTTTTAATAAAAAATATTTTTATCTAACATGTCACCTCTCTGTGGCCAATATATTCCATCATTGTAGGATACTGGGGGTCTCCCTTGTTATTTTTATTAGTTTTGTTAATAATTTATAGTCTATATTACGTAATGATATGGGTTGGTAAGAATCAACTAATTCAGGGTTTTTCCCCGGTTTTAAAGTTAAGGTTGTTCATGCCTCAATAAACTCTGAGTAGGGTGTATTATGCTCATGATTTGAGTTATAAGGATCCATGAGTACTGGAGATATTTTCCCGGATAGGAGCTTTCCATCCTTTCCTTTGCAAAGCTGTTGACAACTCAAGGTGCACAACACACCCTGGTACCATTGATGTTTGATTCCACTATTCTAAAGAGGTCAGAACTCACAAAGTTCCTTTACTTCACCAGTACAAGCACAGCAATTTGCCATATTAAATTGCTTAAATCCATTTATCATAAAATATAAGTTTTTTCTATTGTTAAAGGGAACCTTCTTATTTATAATTGTCTCCCTTTATGTATCATTTCTTTTATTATGGCAGTATATTTGCAGTATATTTGTAAAAATCACAGTATTACTATCCAATGTTATATGTAAACATGAACTTTCCTCTGTGGAAAATATATATTATATTTCATTCATCAGATTTAAATAAAAATTGTCATTTAACCTTGCAAGTGGAATTTTGAGTTGTATCATATAATTCCCCTAATTGTCAGTGCAACTTTCCTACTATGCAACCTTCAAAAAAGTGAATACATTTATGCAATAATTAGGTCCAACACGCATTTAAAGCATTGTGGTTAAATAGTAGCATACCTTGTAAATGCTTTAGAGTAGGATTATGTATTGCCTTTTATATGCCATTATACCTCAATTGCTTTATGTTCAAGTGGAGAAAATAATTTGTGTCAAATTTTCTACTGAAAAACACAATTGACTAGCAAAAGGACTTCACTAAATTAAATATTCCTTTTGCTTTAAGCTGAAGTTTATTAAGCTTATAGTTTGACTTTTCTGGTTATTTCTTTCCTCCTCATCAACATGCTAATGAAATGTTCAAATAAAAAAAATCAATTCTATTATGATGATATACCTTATTTTAGATGCAGGGATACCATTACTGGATCTCTATGCCTTTCTATGAAATACAGGCAGGTCATGGGTGGTGGGAGAGGCAAGCAGGGTGCTATACTTCGTTTCCTGAAAATTTTGCAGCACTTTGCCTCAGTGCTTCTTTTAAGAGCCCTCAGCCCTAAAGCAGGCAGAAGTGGGCTGGCTTTGGGAGGAGTTATACAAATTTCAAAATGCCTTGATAGATGGATGTCAGTCTAGAGGAGTGGGTAATCCTAGGCGGATGGCCCTAGGTTATACCCACATGTCCATGATTTAAACAACTGAAATCCAATGAATGAGGAGGGTCATTGTCAGCAAAAGAACACTGTGCTAGGGATGAACATACAAAAGAATGGATGAAGGTATTGCCCTCAGAACAGTTAAAGGTGACTAGGTGACCCCTAAACATTGCATGTATAACAATGTTTGTGATGGGGATCAGGGGACAAAAAAAAGTTAAGCAAGCATAAAGGGAAGGAAAGATGAAATATAGAAAAAAAAAAAGGAAAAAAGAGGATAATGGGGAAGAGTTCACTCTAGGCATAAAACAACAAAGGGAACTAGAGGGAGAGAAGTAGAATTATTTTTCAATTTTACTACTCAGTCTCTCTGAAGAGGAAAAATGCATCCATACGTACCTAGTGTTAGTGAATTTTTCCCAATTATCAAGCTCTTTAGCTTGCATCTCCTCCATAAGCATAATATCACTAATTTAGTTTACCCAGGAAGATAGGGGTGGGGCGGTAGTGCTCTTCAATATCTGGATATTAATTGTCTGGCTGCGGAGTGGTAGAATCTTCTCTCCACATGGCATCACCAACATGTGTCTGAGGACAATGGAAAGATTTAATGGAAACCGGATCCCGGTGCCATCTAGATATAAAGGTTCTTCTCTTGAGCATAATATGAGATAGAATATTTGTGAGTAAAGAGGAATGCCGTGTGCCAATCCTCTGTAGGGACCTCAAATCCCAGTTCCCTGGATCACAGTTTAGTGAAGGTAGGAAGTGGATTATGGGTGTTAGCCAATAAGAAATTGTATATCGCTGATAGAGTGTGTCAGGGGCCTCTGGTAGGAGGCATAAGCATTCAAATTCTAGCAGAGGTCTATAGATTTAACTCAAGGCAAATAATGTTTTACAATAGGTAGATAATTTAAATTTTGTCAGCCAGTTTATCGTAGAGGATGTAGCTGTAGGGTGGACTATGGACCCAAGGGGTGCGTGTACAAATGAGCCAAGAGGATCTCTCATAGGACCTAATAGTCGACACCCCTCTACTCTCAGGGAGGGCTGTATTGTCAAATAATGAGGTTAATGGGCATGGCTGGTGGAAAGCAGAAAACTACCTCTCCTACAGTACCAAACTTGGAGGGCTGCCACTGTTAAGGGGGAATGTGTTGCCAAGGATTTAAATGTGGATTTGTAGCCCCATAGTAGAGCTTGGAAGTCTACAGGAGACATATCCTGTTCCACCAATGTTAAACTTTTATTTAAGGGGAGGGGGAACCGTTCCAGAAGGCAAAAAACAATAGCTGAGGTATGATATATTTTGAAATCTGGGAGCCCCGTTCCACCCTCAGATTTGGGGTAACATAGGACTTTATGTTTCAATCTTGGGCAGCACAGTGGTATAGTGGGTAGCACTCTCACCTAGCAGTAAAAGGGTCACTGGTTCGAATCCCAACCAGGACACTACCTGCCTGGAGTTTGCATGTTCTCCTGTGCCTGCGTGGGTTTCCTCTGGGTACTCCGGTTTCCTCCCACACTCCAAAGACATGCTGGTAGGTTATTTGGCTTCTGTCCAAAATTGGCCCTAGTATATGAATGTGAGTTGGGGACCTTGGATTGTGGGCTCCTTGAGGGTAGGGAGTGATGAGTGTGGAGTGCTGCATTAAATTGACGGCGCTATATGGGTACCTTAAATAAATAATGATATAATAGATGAGTATCTTAATGAGACACAATGTACGGGGATAGGGACAATTGTAGACACTCACTCAGGTTGAACTGGATGAACTGGTGTCTTTATTCAACCTTACTAACTATGTAACTATGTAATCTGAAATGGCCGTGGCACCAGATAAACCAAATTGCTAGGGAGCGAAGAGTTCAAAAGAAGGTGGAAGGGAGTTCTATGGGTAAAGCTTTAAACAAGTATAATAATTTAGGGAGTATATCCATCTTTTATATATTGATCCGACCAAACCAGGAGGTTTGAATAACTTGACAGCTAATTTTTCGTGAGGAGTGGGCTGTGGTTAAGGCCATATAGGTCTAGTGTACGTGCTGGAATAGCGGTACCCAGGTAAAGTAATAGTTCTGGGTTGCCAACGAAACTGAAAATTGGAGAGTGGAGTTTTATGTGGTAAGGAGATGTTTAAAGTCTCCATTTTATTGAGATTAAGCTTAAAATTACTGAGCAAACCAAATCTATGAATTTTGGTCAGTATGGGGGGGGATACTAATGAGGTGTTGACTGACCTATAGGAGGAGGTCATCCGCGTAAGGGATGATATACAATGTACCGAAGTTGTTTGTATGCCATTGATAGAGGAGTTAAATCTAATGGCCTGGGCAAGGTGTTCTATGACAATGGCAAATGACAGGGGTGATAGGGGGCAGCCCTGTCGGATACCATTGGCAATAAAAAAAGAAAAAGTTCAGATCGGGTCCCATTAACCACTACCGTAGCTGAAGGAGAGGAATATAGGTATATAATATGGGTAGACATCCTGGGGCCTAATCCTATCTGGATGAGTGCCTATCGAAGAAAAAAACAATTGCCCCTATCAAAATCTTTCCATTCTTAAGGCCTTTGATAACCTGCAGAAACTCTGTGACCATTATAGGGGAGTCCAATTCCTCTACGTCAATAGCAGGAATGGTAGGCAAGACCATTTAATGGATATAAGCATGCATATCCGGGATACTGGTGGAAAGGGAGAGAGACTGCGTCGGGGGAGGTAAATTATATAGAGAGGAATAGTAGCTACAAAATTTCTCAGCTGTTTCGGAATTAACATACCGTTTAGTGCTAGAGGGGGACAGGATAAAAGGAATCATTGTGCGGCCTTGTCTGGGATGAAGTACTCATGCAAAATGTTTGCCGCATTGGCCTGGGAGTAATGGATATGATGCCCTTTGTCTCTGGCTATCAGGGAACGTTCTGCTATCAGTAGACACGCATCTTATCCCTCCTTGCGTTAGGTCACGCCCCGTATTGCCGGCAATTTAAATGTAATTTTTTTCTTTATATATCTCAGTTTTGCTGCAGCAGGTTCTATAAATGGCACAGATGCGCCACTTTACAGGCAGACTAAGGCGACCCCCCATGCACTATTTTTAAAATAATTTTTTGTTTTTATTGTTTCACTTTAAGCATCATTAAAATCACTGCTCCTTTAAAAACAATCTTTTAAAAAACTTTTTTTGCATTGATACACGTTCCCCAGGGCAGTACCTGAGCCCTCATAAGGTTTTTATGGCCAATAACTTGCATATAAGCCTTCAAAATGGGGACTTTTGATTTTTGGGTCTCACAGACTTTAATAGGGTTCAAACTTTTTCCATGTTCAGAAGTTCTGGTGCAAACCAAAACGGGGGTTGTTCGGCCCATCACTATCAATCAACTGCCTCTGCATAATCAGGGATAGTCTGAGGCCGTCATCTCTGACGTTGCCTCTTTCATGCTGACCCCTATCTCAGTTTGCATATTCCTTGCTAGTTGGTGCTTTGCATAAGCAGCCAGTTTTATGGATCTCAAACATTTTCCACATAAGAACTGAGCAGAATATTATCAAAACTATAAGTGCAACAGCAATAATGATATCATATGCAATAAATAATATAATAAAAAGTCCAAAAGTCTGAGTTTTCCTTAAAATGTAATTTTTTATGTTTCACATTTTGAAAAGCTTGCTACACTATATTTTGAGATTGCATCAAATATCCACTTGCCGACGGCAATACAAATATATACATTGCGGCAAGTGGTTTACTGTGAAGCTATTAGCCATAACCCTGGTATTTTTTTTTTTCAGCCAGCGGATGGCTTCCTCATGAAAGCAGTACAAGCAGCTCATTAGTCACTGGACCACTTTCAGAAGCAGCAGGAGGGCATTTCCCCCCCTTCCGCAGCTCGCCGGTGTTTCTGGGGCTTACCGCTTTTACCGGCATTGCAGAGGAATGATCCGACAATCACAGAGGCCAAAATCGTCTCTAATCGCTCTTGGATGGAGGTAAACTTTCTTTTTTTTAAATTGAAAGATCACATTTTTTTCCCTCGATCATTTGCTTTTAAAGGTAAAGGAGAAATTTGGGGTCTTTTTGACCGCAGATCTCTCCATAAAAAGGACCTGTCATCCTTATTTATTTTACAATGGATGTTTACATCCCTTGTAATAGAAATAAAAGTGATAAAAAATAAATAAAGTGACAGTGTAAAAATAAAAATATAAAATGAAGAAGAAAAAAAAGTGCCCCATCATCCCTCCCTGCTCGTGCGTAGAAGCGAACACAGACGTAAGTCGTGCATGCATACTGTATCTAAATGGTGTTCATAGCACACATGTGAAGTATCACTGTGAATGTTACAATGAGCGCAATCATATTAGAGCTAGACCTCCTCTGTAACTCTAAACAGGTAACCTGTAAACAAAAATTTTAAGCGTCGCATTTGGAGAATTTTAAGTATTGTAGTTTGTCGCCATTCCTCGAGCGTTCACAATTTTAAAGCGTGACATGTTGAGTATCCATTTACTCGGCATAACATCATCTTTAAAATCCTACAAAAAATTGTTTTGTATATATTTTTTTATTTTATTGTAAGTTTTATTTAAGTGTACTTTTACCAAAATAAATTGTGTTTGAAAAATTGCTGCACAAATACCGTGTGACATAAAAAATTGCAACAATCACCATTTTATTCCCTAGAGTCTCTGCTAAAAGAAAATATATATATAATGTTTTGGGGTTATACGTAAATTTCCAGCAAAAAAATACTGATTTATACTTGTAAACAAAAAGTGGCAGAAAAGGCTTGGTCTTCAAGTTAATATAGAGATGTATAATTTAGCCGCTAGAGGCATGTCTATACTTCACCACAATTACCTATTCTCCCTACATAAAGCTGAACTCTGGGAAAAGTAAAAACCCTCCCTTGCAGTGGGGCTGCCCACAATGCAGTGGCGTAGCGTGGGTTGTCAGCACCCGGGGCAAGGCAAGTAATTTGCGCCCCCCCTAACCTCCAGACTTTTAGCTATCCCTGAGTCCCTTCAAATACAATAGTACTGACCTACCTGATTCCTATACTGACCACTACACTACATTGCCCACTACACTGACCACTATACTATCCTGTTCACTATACTACACTGACCACTATACTGACCACTATACTATCCACTATATTACACTGACCACTACACTGTCCACTATAATGACCACCATACTACACTGTCCTCTATACTACACTATACTGACCACTATACTACACTACACTGTCCACTATACTACACTACACTGACCACTATACTACACTGTCCACTATACTACATTACTCTGACCACTATACTACACTGTCCACTATACTACATTACACTGACCACTATACTACACTACACTGACCACTATACTGACCACCATACTACATTGTCCACTATACTACACTACACTGTCCACTATACTACACTGACCACTATACTACACTGTCCACTATACTACACTACACTGACCACTATACTACACTATACTGACCACCATACTACACTGTCCACTATACTACACTACACTGACCACTATACTACATTATACTGACCACCATACTACACTGTCCACTATACTACACTGTCCACTATACTGACCACCATACTACACTGTCCACTATACTACACTACACTGACCACTATACTACACTATACTGACCACCATACTACACTGACCACTATACTACACTGTCCACCATACTACACTATACTGACCACCATACTACACTGTCCACTATACTACACTACACTGACCACTATACTACACTATACTGACCACCATACTACACTGTCCACTATACTACACTACACTGTCCACTATACTACACTATACTGACCACCATACTACACTGACCACTATACTACACTGTCCACTATACTACACTATACTGACCACCATACTACACTGTCCACTATACTACACTATACTGACCACCATACTACACTGTCCACTATACTACACTGACCACTATACTACACTATACTGTCCACTATACTACACTGTCCACTATACTATACTAACCACTACACTACACTGTCCACTATACTACACTATACTGACCACCATACTACACTGTCCACTATACTACACTGACCACTATACTACACTGTCCACTATACTACACTATACTGACCACCATACTACACTGTCCACTATACTACACTACACTGTCCACTATACTACACTGACCTCCATACTAAACTACACTGACCACTATACTATACTACACTAACCACTATACTGACCACTATACTACACTACACTGACCACTATACTACACTGTCTGTTATACTACACTGTCCACTACACTACATTGTCCACCACACTACATTATACTGACTACCATACTACACTGTCCACTATACTACATTACAATGTCCACTATACTACACTGACCACTATACTACACTATACTGACCACCATACTACACTGTTCACTATACTACACTACACTGACCACTATACTACATTACACTGACCACCATACTATACTGTCCACTACACTACACTGACCTCCATTTTAAACTACACTATACTGACCACTATACTAACCAGTATACTATACTACACTAACCACTATACTGACCACTATACTACACTATACTGACCACCATACTACACTGACCACTACACTACACTGACCACCATACTACACTACACTGACCACCACACTATACTACACTGTCCACTACACTATACTGACCACTATACTGTCCACTACACTAACCACCATACTAACCACTATACTACACTACACTGACCTCCATACTAAACTACACTATACTGACCACTATGCTAACCACTATATTATACTACACTAACCACTATACTACACTGTCCACTATACTACACTACACTGTCCACTACACTGCCCCCCATACTGACCACTACACTACACTGACCTCCATACTATACTACACTACACTGTCCTGCCTACAGTCTCTCTCTCTCACCCCCCTCCCAGTAATAAGACTCTCACGAGGGAGTCTCACTCACCTTCTTATCCTGGCCTGCATCGATCCGGATGAGGAGGAGAAGACAGCGGCCGTACACATTCTTCTCTCTCCTGCGCTCTGCCTGCTGCCATGTTCAGTATCCAGCGCCCTGTGATTGGGCGTATGGGGGGTCATGTGCGGAGGCGGGACTTCAGAAATGATCGAGGACAGGCCAGCCCTACGCCTCACATGACCCCCATATGCCCACAGGGCGCCAGACACTTAACATGGCGGCCGGAGCCCGGGGACACAGGAATTAGAAATTAGGAGGAGGCAGCCAGTGACACATACTGGCACCCCCCTCCTAAATGTCGCGCCCGGGGCCACGACACCCCCTGCACCCCCACGCTACGCCACTGCCACAATGCAAGGGTTACATTTTTCATTAGGTCAAGGGAACAAAAAGGCGGTTTTACTTACCAGGTCCTCCATACTGACATGCTCCTTCTGTGTGGCTAGACCAGCCCCTGCAGCCTTTTTTAAGTGGTCAAGTTTAATATCATCCAGTACAATTTACAGCCCATAGCCTTGCACTGGATGTAAGGACGCCAAGGAACAGTCCAAGGAACAGTCCACCACCGGAGTACAGGAGAGTAGAGAAGAGCACCGACTGGTGGGGAAGCTGAGAATCAGGTAATTAAAACAGTTTTTTTCAATCTCATGGACTTAAATGATTATTTAACCCTCACAGACCCAGGGCAGCTCCACTGAAGGGGATCATTTTACTTTGCCCAGGGTAATGCCGCGTACATACGAGCGGACTTTACGGCAGACTTGGTCCGGCAGACCGGAGTCCATCGGATAATTCGATCGTGTGTGGGCTCCAGCTGACTTTTTTTTTCCAAAAGTTCGACGGACCTAGAAATGAAACAATGTTTCAAATCTTTCCGACGGACTCGAGTCAGGTCGGAAAGTCCGCTCGTCTGTATGCTAGTCCGACGGACAAACACCGATGCTAGGGCAGCTATTGGCTACTGGCTATGAACTTACTTGTTTTAGTTCGGTGGTACGTCATCATGTAGGAATCAATCGGACTTTGGTTGATCATGTGTAGGCAAGTCCGTTCATTCTGAAAGTCCGTTGTAAAGTCCGTCGAAAAGTCCGCCAGACCTAGTCCGTCGAAAAGTCCACCCGTGTGTACGCGGCATTTGGCTTTAAACTAGAACTAAAGCCAAAATGTGTTTTTTTTATTTCTATGGAGTAAGGTATGGTCCTAACTCCTGTCAGTTTTACTCATCTGTGTCCTATTCAGGAGATTTCCCTTTTACTTCCTTTCCCATAGCCACATTAGGAAGTAAGAGGAATACCAGGGTACAGTATAGCTAGTTTCCCAATTGGAAGATTTTCCATTTTTTTCTGTTCTGGTGACAATTTAAAATAGTCATCAACAAAAATAGGGTGAATCTACCTAACAGGGACACGGACAAAAAAAAAGCAACCCCCCCATAAAAAAAAAACCAGTGTTCTAAATTCTCACCATTCCATCCAAACCTGAAAACATTTTGGCTGAAGTTGCACATTAACAAATCTGGATATAGTATAGCAGGCAAATTAGAAACACATGGTTTCAGTGGGTTGGCACTGTTATGTTGCAATACGAAGCAGACACAATGTAATAAGTAAGTAAGGTTGTTCACATGAACATAAATATTTGCAATTATTCATGTGCATTCAGTATATTAGGAGATATACACAAACACACACAGGGGGAGATGTAATAAAACTGTTGCACTTAGCTTGTTCAGTTAAGGCCCGTACACACGATACGAAAATCAGATGGAAAAATTCGTACGATGAGCTGTCTGCCGATTTTCGGATTGTTAGTACGGTGCTTTCGACAGCCGATTTTACTTTTTCGGCAGACAAAAGCTGGATGTGCAGACTATTAAATTTTTGTCGGATGTGAACTCAGCGGCCGATTTCCGTTTCATTAGTACGCTTTTCGTATGAGAAAATTGTAAGAGCAAGACTACGCATGCTCAGAAACAAAAGAATACATACAAAACTATTGAACACATTATGTCACTTCTGACGTTGCATTCTGTCGTACAAAAATTAGTAACCTCTTCACTTTTGACATGAGACTAGCATGCCACAAAAATCTGATGTTCGGTCATCTTAAAATCGAAGCATGTGTACGAGGCTTTAAGCTTTGACAAAAAACTTGGAAGCTGGTGTCTATGCACAGCTGCACCAGATTTAGCGCTCTCCAGTTTTAGTAAATCAACCCCATACAGTTCGAATATATAGAGAAGCAGCTGTATGGTGTCAGAGCAGGAAATTCTTGGTCCAGTCATTGTGGCAAATTCTGTGGACTGTTCTCCTGACTAAAATGTAGAAAATGTAGAAAATTATTTTAAGATTAAATGTAATATTATGGTAAGATTCTTTAAGTATTAAACACTTTCACTGGACTATCCCAACTTTGGAAAGAAATGTTAGTTGCAATTAGGGATGGGCCGAACACCCCCCGGTTCGGTTTGCACCAGAACATGCAAACAGGCAAAAAGTTCTAATGAACATGCAAACATTATTAAAGTCTATGGGACATGAACATGCAAAATCAAAAGTGCTAATTTGGCTTATATGCAAGTTATTACCATAAAAAAGTGTATGGGGACCCGGGTACTGCCCTGGATATGTGTCAATGCAAAAAAAAGTCTTTAAAACGACCGTTCTTTCACTGGCAGTGATTTTAATAATGCTTACAGTGAAACAATAAAAATGAAACATTCCTTTAAATATCTTGCCTGGGAGGTCCCTTTAGCCTGCCTGTAAAGTGGCACATCTGTGGGATGTGTAGAACAGTGTCGCAGCAAAATGACATTTTTAACTTGCTCGCGGCTGAAAACCAGATGAACCCGCAACGTCTGACATCACATGATGTCACATGACATCAGAAGGGGCATGGTCACTCGGTTACAACACCGGGTGGCCCCGCCCTTGCCTATATAATAGCTGTCACAGCCAAGAGACAGCAGTCGCGGGAGACCTCCCATGGAGGCGGAGTTTTTTCAAGTTTTTTTCTATTTTTTTGGGTCCGTCGGGAGACGTGATCGAAGATGGATGGACATAGCAAGGCACTTTTTTCTTTTTTTAATAAAGGAATTGTCAAAAATTGTCTGTTGTGGTTTTTACTTTTTGACACTTTTTTGGTGAATCGGTAGGGGTACAAAGTACCCGATACCCATTCACATAGGAGGGACGGGATCTGGGGACCCCCTTGTTAAAGGGGGCTTCCAGATTCTGACAAGCCCCCCACCCACAGACCCTGACAACCAATGGCCAGGGTTGTTGGGAAGAGGCTCTTGTTCCCATCAACATGGGGACAAGGTGCTTTGGGAGCATCCCAAAGCACCCTCCCCATGTTCAGGGCAAGAGGCCTGATATGGTTCAGGAGAGGGGGGCACTCGCTCATCCCCCCCTTTCCTGGCCTGCCAGGCTGCTTGCTTGGATAAAGGTCTGGTATTGATTTTGGGGGGGACCCCATGCCAATTTTTTAAAATTTTGGCGTGAAGTTCCCCTTAAAACCTATGCCAGACCCGAAGGGCCTGGTAGGGATTTTTGGGGGGACCCCACGTTGTTTGTTTTTTACATTTTGGTGTGGAGTTCTCCCATTGGGCCTGGTATGGGTTTTGGGGGGACCTCATGCAGTTTTTTCTTTAATTCTGTCATAGGGTTCCCCATAACTACTTCAATACGCTGTATTATATACTCTGCATTGCACTATATACCCTGCACTGTATATATATATATATATAAACTATATATATATATATATATATATATATATATATATATACATACACACACACACACACTACACTGCACCACTACACTGTATATATATATATATATATATATATATATATATATATATATATATATATATTCTACACTGACACTGATATATATATACAGTCAATGGATCTAGTCAGCAGCTACATGCATCACACTCCAGACTGAACCTAGTCGCACCGGCAGCACAACGGTTCGTATCACGAGTATTCCACACATGAATTCATAACACTCCCTATCATCTCAGCATATACCCATGGCATTCGTTACAAACAGGCTTCTCCAATGCAAATGCTGCAAGTACACATCTCAACATAACTTCTTGCAAATCACTGGACCATCCCCAAACTCATTTCTGAGCAGAGGCGCAGGGATATTCCCTTTCCCGTTACGGGCAGCAAGGCAGAGCTTGCCCAGCAGGCATCCCTGCAATCCATCTCTGGGGCCATGTCCCAGCTACATTCTTTGGTCTTCTCCTTAACTGCAACAGTTTCAGACGTCCAGACCATGGACACACTTTTGGAAGTTCACCCACCCACGGCCCTCCCTGACCTGGTCTTGGTCCCGATGACAGCTTCTCCTTCTGCAGGTACAGCAGGCTCTACACCTATCATCCTCCTTGCTCATCTTGTCCCGGCCAGCGTCAGGAAGGTTATATTAGAGTGCAAAGATGTCAATTTGGCATCCCTGCTCATCTCAGCCCATGACTTAGCTGACAACAAATCTTATGTCTGTGGGGACCTTTCAGTAGTTGTCAAGTTTAAAGATCCAGGCCCCTAAGCTGTCAGTCACTGAGTTTGCCCTGGCCTTTGGGATGTGCAGAGACGTCTTTTGTTCAGCCACCCCCAGCAAGAGGAAGGAGTTGGACTTATACCTCCATGCAGTATTAGATCTTGCTTACAAATATGGTAGCTTTGCCTTCTACAACTACCATCGGTCGTTCTCAGCCAAAGCAGCAGCAAGACTTATCCAGTTCCAGATCAGTACTGACTGGAGTGTCTCAGACACGGAACTGCTTTTTTCGCCACTTTGATGGTCTTCGTTCCCCACTCTGTGCATTTTTCCAATCTTCCGCCAACACAGCAAATTTGTACTCTGAGGCAGCCACAAGACGCCCCTTCAATTTTCCTTCCACCTCCGGCTTCAACCAGGGCCCGGTAGGCACACCACAACAGAAGCAGGTAGACAAGTTGGGACAACCAGTCTTTTCAGTGGGGGTCGCGGCGATATGCAACAACTTCAACCAAGGCGGGTGCTCCTTCAGCCAGTACCGCCTACTACACATCTGTACTTCATGCCACAAGGCACACCCAAAGACTACCTGTCATGTAAAGCAGCTAAACGGGGGCGTGGCTTGGACTTCCATGTGAGAGGACGTGTCTCACAGAGGCTCCAGCATCCTGAACAGAAAACATCCTGAAGTGAGCCCGATCCACCGCTACCATAGACCGGGCACTTCGCTCCCGGTGTGGGGCAACACCTACAGCGACACCCGGTCGCTTTACATCCAAAACGGGGGTGTCTGGGAGGATGGAGGAGAGCCGTTCAGCCGGCCGGCATGGCCAAGATGGCGGATCCCCGCTCCCACAGCGTGCAGGAAAGGAATCACAGCTATCAGCAGCTACACGCCTGGAGAGGTATGCTCACGACACTGGCACTCACAAAACAACACAGCCACATACCTCATATGCAAAGGCAGCAGCCAGGAGTGTCCCACAGCAAACAGCACAGCATGGCATAGAGAAGATGGCCCCTGGAGCAGCAGAACACACAGTGAGGAATCCCCCATCCCCCCCTCCTTCCTCTGAAGCAGCCAAAGCTCCAGACACTGAGCACTCTGAGCCTTCCCTGCAGGATATACTGACTGCAGTTCACACTTATGGCTCCTCACTAACTGAACTCTCTATTGAAGTCAAAAGCATGAAAGAAGGCATATTACACATAAGGCAAGATATGCAGAAAATAAGAGAGAGAGCCACTGCTCTGGAGGGAAGAGTGAGCACACTAGAGGATGATATACCCCCTCTTGCTCAGGAGATTCACATAACTTCAGCTAAAGCCACAGAAACAGCGAATAGAGTGGAGGATATGGAGAACAGATTGAGAAGGTCAAATATTCGCATTGTCGGTATACCTGAAAAAGCTGAAGGAAAAAACCCCACTGATTTTATTGAAACCTGGCTAGCTGACACATTTGGGAGAAATAACCTTACACCATTCTTTTCTGTTGAAAGAGCCCATAGAGTGCCACTCCGTCCACCGCCACCAGGGGGCAACGACAGACCATTTTTGTTGAAATTACTACATTACAAGGACAGGGATAGTATACTTCGCTTGGCCAGACAGAAACCCAATATGGAAATTCAGGGTGCCAGAGTGTCAATATACCCTGATTTCTCAGCGGCTGTGCAGAAACAAAGAGCAAAATATACTGAGGTCAAAAAGAGACTGCGTGCTCTCTCGGTGATATATTCTATGCTATACCCTGCCAAGTTGAGAGTGGTTGCTGAGGGCACGGTGCACTTTTTTGAAAATCCTATGATGGCTACCAATTGGCTGGACAGACACGAGAGGCATTTGCAGGCAGCCGTGCGTGAAAATGAACCAGGATGAAACAACGCATGAACCCCGTACATTGATTCTTTATGCTCACCTTAGATAAAATGGAGCCCGCAGAGAGTCACAACTGACTTTTTTTTTTTTGGTTTATTTTACCAGTGACCCCTATCGTTTAGGACTTTATGGGCACAAGGTCCCAGCCCTCTTTATCACCCCACCAAACGCCCTGCGGGGCACCAATGGAAGGCTTTCCAATGGAAGTTACTTTATTTCAGTTTGTTTTTCTTTTTTCCGTTTTTAAGCCCTGGTTGAATGGGCGCTATATATTTTGGTCGCAAAGCAAGTTTGCTTTGTCGCTGGTTGCAAATCTGCAGAGTGAGACACATGGTACAAGTCACGCAATACATTTTCTACACTTCAGAACTTATACTGCATCATCTGAGTTCATATACCACAGACCTCCAAAACCGGGGGTTGGATCACAACTAGCAACGGCACCAAATGACTAAGCGAACAGAGTCAATTCTCTCATGGAACGTGAGAGGCTTACATGACCCTAAAAAGAGAACTGCCATTTTCACCTATATCTCACATCGGAACCCCACTGTAATATGTCTGCAAGAGACACATCTCACTAGAGACACCACCAACCTGTTACACTTATCGAAATATCCTACTCAATACCATTCCACACATACCCGGTATTCAAGGGGTGTGAGTATACTGTTTTCCAGGACTACCTCATTCACAAAAATTGATGCACAAATTGATGTAGAGGGCAGGTTTATTTTTCTTATGGGAACTTGGGAATCACACACCTGTGTGATCATAAATGTATATATACCTCCACCATTTAATTTAACAATAATGCAATGTCTTTCTAGATTTCTGGCAAAATATCCTCGGGTACCGGTATATGTCATGGGAGATTTTAACAGTACTCTGGACATGTCTTTAGATGTGCACAGGAAGTACTGCCCTCAGGGCCCCAGGACATATACAGCTCTTGCTAAATTTTTGACGGAGATTGGGCTTTTTGATTTATGGCGGTGTAAGTTTCCTTTTAAGGCACAATTTTCATGTCATTCCCTAACGCACTCCACTTTGTCGCGCATTGATTTAGTTTTGGGTAATACATTAACGCACTGTTATGATCCAGAGGTTATTTATCTTGCTAGAGGCCTATCCGACCATTCCCCGGTACAGCTCAGTTTAAGCTTCCCCACTGTAAAGTTACCAATACACTGGAAGATGAATCCTTTTTGGATTCCTCTGTTTAGAGATACTAAACAAATGCGAATACAAATTCAACACTTCTTACTAGACAATAAACATTCTGCCCCACCAGGTATAGTTTGGGACACTCTGAAGGCTTTTATCAGGGGAATGTGTATTAAGGAAATAGCCGCAATTAAAACAAGGAGCAGACAATGGGCAGCTGACGCCAGCATTGCGGTAGACAAAGCTGAGGAGGAATTCCTACAGACACCCACACCTGATAGTGAAAGAAAATGGAAAGACGCACAAAAAATGTATCGCACCATACATACCCAACAAGCAGAAAACAAACGTTTCTTTACCGCACAAACATACTTTGAAGAGGGAGAAAAAACAGGGCACATGTTAGCGGTAATAGCCAAATCACAGCAGCCATCACCAATTATTCACCGCTTGGCGGTATCACCAACACAAGTAGCTATGGACACCCCTTCAATTATGCAGGGATTCTGTACTTTTTTCCAGGATGTGTATTCCTCGAAGGTGAGTTACCCTGAAGAAGACCTAACTGAGTTTTTAGATGGAATCTCACTTCCGACAATACAGGGGGAAGACAAAAAACTACTAAATGCACCTATATCTCTTGAAGAATTGCAACTTGCATTAGCAACATTCCCCAATTCTAAGGCCCCGGGGAATGATGGTTTCCCAGTAGAGATGTATAAAAAATTTGGTGGCATACTCTTACCGGAATTGCTACGCACAATTAAGGATGCACACACCAATGATTCATTACCAGACTCCATGTACGAGGCAGTGGTAGTGGTCCTGTTGAAACCCGGGAAGGATCCGATCCAGCCTGAGTCTTACAGGCCCATATCACTTTTGAATAATGATTTGAAATTGCTCACTAAAGTCCTCGCTATGCGGTTGTCTAAGGTGGTGACAAAAATAGTGCACCCGGATCAATCGGGATTTATACCGAACAGATCCACAGCACACAATCTTCGCAGACTATATTTAAACATGCAAATCCCAACAGATAATACAGGTCAAAGAGCTATCCTGTCCCTAGACGCCGCTAAGGCATTCGATAGCGTAGAATGGAATTATCTTTGGAGGGTGCTAGAGAAGTTCAACTTGGGAGAGACATTCATATCCTGGATCAAACTACTATACAGAAAACCAAAAGCATGTATTAGAATTAACAACACACTGTCCTCCTTCTTTGATTTGCACAGGGGAACAAGACAAGGCTGCCCATTATCCCCATTGCTCTTTGCTTTGGCCATAGAGCCTTTGGCTGCTGCTATCAGAGAGAACCTGGCTATATGTGGTTTTAAAAGGGGAAATTTGGAAGATAAAATAGCCTTGTATGCTGACGATGCGCTCATCTTTTTGGGCGACACGTCTGCCTCCTTAACAAGTCTCATGGAGTTAATTGGTAAATTTGGATCCTATTCAGGGTTCAAGATAAACTGGGACAAATCCACATTGTTACCATTGGACCCCCTTGTGTCGCCACTTCCCTCAGCAGCAGACCAGATAAAGGTAGTAGATACTTTTCGATACTTAGGCATAGTCATCCACCCCAATTTAGAACTATATGTTAAACTTAATATAAATCCCTTGATTAAAAAATTCCAGGAAAAAACAGCCAGTTGGATAAAACTGCCCCTTTCGGTAGTTGGCCGATGTAACCTGATAAAAATGGTCTGGGGTCCACAACTTTTATATGCGCTCCACAACGCCCCTATATGGATCCCTATACACGTTTTCAAAAAATGTAACACCATATTTCGTTCCTTGATCTGGAGGAAACAGGTGCCGCGTATTAAATTGGAAACACTACAGGAGGCAAAGGACTCGGGCGGGCTGGCAGTCCCAAACCCATATTATTATTTTATAGCGGCCCAATTGCAACACCTGACGGGTTGGCAGGACTCTGAGTTATCTGACCCTGCGAGCAATATTATATGTACATTACTCTCGAATGGGAGCCTTGTGGAGTGCTTGGAAGCAGGAGAATTCCGTAGGGTACCTGAATACAAAACTTTGGTGCTTATAGATAAGATATGGAACAAGGCCAAGCAACATTTTCATTATGAAGGGTACTCTGAATGGTCTCGTATATGGAACAATAGCAATTTTCCCGAACTGTGTAAATTAAAGGGCTTCTCTGTATGGTCTAGGAGTGGGGTGGTGTATATTAAGCAGTTATACCAAAGAGGACTTTTACGGGACTTTCAATCCCTAAGAGAAGAATATGGCATACCAAATGTTGTGTTCTTTCAATATTTACAACTTAGGCACGCCATCTCAGCACAAACTACACTTTCTAAGTGGGAATTAACTAGACCAACAGTGCTCACACAGCTGGTAAACTCAATGTCTAGGAAAGGGCAGATATCATCTATATATGAATCACTAATAATGCAGATATCCAAGACTATGTCACTAAAATGCAGGACAAGTTGGGGGGAGGATATAGGTCACATTACAGATGAGGAATGGTCTGCTATAATGGAGGCTGTGCCTAAAGTGTCTCTTTCCTCTTCCCAAAAACTCACGCAACTATTCATTATACACCGAACCTACCGTACCCCCTATAAATTATATAAATGGAACAGAAGAGATGAACCATTTTGCCCCCGTTGTAAGGTAGATAATGGCACCCTTATACACATGCTCTGGAAGTGCCCAAAATTACAAAGATACTGGTCTGAAATAATCTGCTCTATAAATAAAATATGGAATCTTACATTTGTGGTTGACCCCAAGCTGTGTCTGTTGGGTTGGTTGGACGAAGAACTATATACACCACATACGTATATAGCAATCACCAGAATGTTGTTTATGGCTAGAAAACTTATAGCTAAGAAATGGCTTTCGGTGGCACCGCCGACACACGCAGAATGGGTGAATACCATAAATGAAACTCTGTTGAGGGAAAAGCTGACATACCAACACAGGGGTAGCCCAACAAAATTTGAACGTATATGGGACCCTTGGTTGGAGGTACCTGGTTTAGCCCCCTTCCAATTGGTCCAAAATAAAATACTAGGTGGCAGAACGCAGACGCCTACCCCCCTTGTTTGAGGAGGGAGGCTGTCTACATTGAATGGATACAGGATGCTATGATGTCATAGGGACTCAGAATATCAATAATTTTGATGAGAAGTTGTCTTACTCTGTGGTGACGAGTTATAAGGTTTTAATTATATATTAGTTAAAAGAAGAAAGCAGACACTATCCCCCCCATTGTTTAGGGGGGAGAGGTACCTCTACACCGACCGATTGTCCGTTGAAGGACCGGGAGCGGAGTAGGGGTACAAAGTACTAAAAGGACACACTTACTAATTATAGAAAATACGAGGTAAAGCTGAAATTGGTATAGATATGTAAAGATTTGTTTTCATAGATTGATTGTAAGCCTATATATACCATAATATTGCAGGAAACATAAGCTGATTGACTGTATATTTGGATAATAATATGTCCTTGGCAACGTAATTTGATGTATGTTTTTGTTTTTGTTTTAAGGAAGAGTTTTTTCTCTTCTTATGTTTTAAAAATCAATAAAAAGAATCTGATTTAAAAAAAAAAAGCAGCTAAACAAATCCTGACTAA
Organism: Lithobates clamitans; assembly: GCA_037952925.1. Classification (NCBI taxonomy): domain Eukaryota; kingdom Metazoa; phylum Chordata; class Amphibia; order Anura; family Ranidae; genus Lithobates; species Lithobates clamitans. The sequence continues at coordinate 6,428,904 of JBBGZY010000216.1, forward strand.
ACTGGGTGGATGTCCTGTGGCTGGGCTTCTACCTCTCCACATACCCCACCACTTCACTGGCAGTATTCCTGCTACACGGCTTCACGGCAGGATTCCATACCGGCCCCATCACCTTACCCCTCTCGACTCACGAGTGCAAAAACTTGCAGTCAGTGGCCATTGATGCTCAGGCCATAGACACCCTCTTAGGCGGAGTTAGATAAGGGGTTCATCATCGGACCCTTCTCACAGTCACCTTTCCAGATTTGGAGAGTCAGCCCTATTGGGCTTGTAAAGGGTAAGTTCACAAATAAACTTTGCTTACCTTACGACCTGTCTGCGCCTCATTTCTCACATATTCCTAGTTTGAACTCCCTGATCCCTTCCGAGGAATCTTCTCTCAAGTACGCATCAGTCCACATGGCCATCCAGGCCATCATTAAGATAGGCACTGGCAGTTACAGGGTTGTCCTTGTTGTTTCCAATAGATATTGAGGCCCGTAGCATGACTTCAAATGATATTCCACTGTGGTGGGTGGCGAATTTCAAATACTTAGGAGTTGTAATTTCCCACCAAGCTTCTGAATTTATTCCTTTGAATTTGATGTAGATTCTGGAGATATTGGATAGAAATTGAAAGTGTGGAAGTCTCTACCATTGTCTTTATTAGGACATATTAATCTTCTAAAAATTAAAATCATACCCACATTTATGTACTTATTTAGACACTCTCTTCAGTGGCATCCTATGTCCTTTTTTACAAAATTAAACAAACTTTTTTCATCTTTTTTATGGGGATCGAAGAATCCCAGGTTCAAATTAACTACTCTGATTCACCCTTGTGACCAGGGAGGACTAGCCTTCCTGGATCTATATAGATACTTTTTTGCCACTCAGCTGGTTACAGCCGCATGGTGGCTGAATCCTGATACATATAACTCCTCTACTAGATTGGAAGCGGCAGTAGTAGGCTCTGTGGATGCCCTGAAGGCTCTTTTATTTAGGGGCCGTAGGGCACCATATCAGCTCACCCTTCAATGCTTATCACTATTCGAGCTTGGGAGGCTGGTATTAGATGTGAGCAGTATCCTAAGGGTGCTTTTTGTCCAGGTGCTCCTTTATGGTTTAATCCTACTCTTCCTCAATTTTTAAAGCACCAGAGCCTATTGCATGGTTTAAGTATAATATTAAACTACTTTCTCCTACAATCTCCTACTTATTTAGATATTTCCAGCTTCTTCATACCTTTCATGCACAGTTTCCACAGGATAGTTTAACAATTAGACAATCCACTTTAGAACTTGTGCTTAGGTCTTTGTTTGTGTAGATGGGTTTGTTACTAGAATGAAATGCAAACTAGATTCTGTGTAAGGAGAGGACACTGAGCAGCTGTTTTCACATCTGGACACTGGAGCACTAGTGTGGGACACCAGAACACCATTTTTATTAGGGGGGGCACACAGGTGCTCCAGTGTATACTATAGGGGGGTCTCCATCTGTGAAGCTTGTACTAAACAGGTAAAGTATTGCAGCTTGACAAAGGCCAATAAAAAAACAACATCTTGGAACTCAGCTAAAATAGACAATTGTACCCCACTTCCAAGCAATGTTTCCTATTTCTAGTTCTGCCATCAAATATCTGTGTGCTAATTATACCATTTTTGTTTTACATAGAGGAGAAAAGACTCGGAGGACACCCCTCATCCGAGGAGACCACAGACCCCCCACCTATGGAAGAAGGTGAAATACCCCCAACCCAAGAAGAGCAGGAGGAGGAAGAAGATGTGGTGGAAATTGGCACCACAAGAGGTGAGTGTCTGCGATCACAGGCTCAGGTAAGAGATGGATGCCGGCATATTTTTGATACCTGTTTTTGTTTGGTTTCTCTCTTTTTAGGTGATCGTGATGTTAGGGATCGAGATCCTTTCACATCAGAAAGTGCCCAGATCCTGATCGGGGAGATCATGGGGTGTAATGTAGAATTGCAAAACATCCAGAAAAAAATAAATGATGTGATTCAAAAAAATAATAACATCATAGATGTTTTAGGGCGAATTTAAAACCCCACAAAATCACTTTTTTTAGTGTGGTCCAATGTTTTAAATATTTTAGCAATGTTTTGAAAAGCCGAATTTGGAGGATGCACACAGTGTGCCAACATGTGCTATCTGCCATCACGGGAGATCAATGGACGCGTTTTGAGGGTGCAACCCCCTCCTCAATTATAAAGTAGCGGTGAGGAAGGGCTTGCTCCCCCAAAACACGTCCCTTGATCCCCCGTGATGGCAGATAGCACATGTTTACATTCGTAAATTGGTGTGCATCTTCCAAATTTGGCTTTTCCTGGGGTGATTTGACCCCATCTGAACACAAGATCAAACACAGTTCCTAAATACTCATGTCTGATATTGCCTTCAGGTTTTACCATATGTGAACTTTGTAAGTTCAAGTTTTTTGTCTTTCTTGTTGGTTTTACACAGGCCTGTTTTATCTTAAATGGACATTTATATTTTTGATAATGCCACCCCAAAAATTGTTATACAACAAACACGTTGGTTTGTTTTAAAAACCTTTTCTAAATGCACATGTGATTGTGCAGGTATAAAAAAGTTTGTTAATCAAGAATGTGTGGATTATTGTCTCAACGCTACAACACTTTTGGGGTGATGTAATTGCTGTTTTCTGCGAAAATGGGGGTTATTTCCTAAAGGCAAATCCTCTTTGCACTACAAGAGCATTTTCATTGCAGTTTCAAGAGCACTTGTAGTATAAAAAGTGTATACGCCTTTAGTAAATAACAGCCAACAGTGTTTTGTATAAGGTTACACAATCACGCCATTTTCAGGACTCCACACATTTCTGTCAGGGTCAGCTAAAACAAACAAAAGCAGTAAATGTCCACAAAGATTTTCATTTGTTTGATTTTTTATTTGAAAAAGGCTTCACAAATCTGAAGGCATATTGATGGCCCCTCTACCCGCAAAGAACTCCAGGTATCATAACCGGACATCACGGGCACTCAGGGAGGGCAAGCCAGGACGGCCACTTTCAAGCGCCATCAGTGTTTCAGGTATCACTCCGGCCTCAGGCCCAACTGAGCCAGCATAGTTGGCCGAATGTTTCCTTAAAAAGTTATGGAGAATACAGCACGCCAGTATAATATGGTTCAGTTTATACCCCGCCATATGGATAGGTGTCAGAAATAGGCGGAACCGGCTGGCCAGGATTCCAAATGTGTTCTCCACCACTCTTTGGGCTCTGGCCAGCCGTTAATTAAAAACCCTCTGTTCCGGGGTGAGGGTCCTCATCGGGAATGGCCGCATCAGGTGGTCCCCCAGCGCAAACGCTTCATCAGCAATGAACACGAATGGGAGTTCTTCCACATTGTCCTCTGGAGCTGGCAAGTCCAAGCTGCCATTCTGGAGACGCCTGTAGAACTCTGTCTGGGCGATGACTCCACCATCGGACATCCGGCCATTCTTCCCCACGTCCACATACAGGAACTCGCAATTAGCCGGCACCACTGCCAACATCACAATACTATTGAACCCCTTATAGTTGAAATAGTACGACCCCGAGTTGGGTGGTGGGACGATGTGGACGTGTTTCCCATCAATTGCCCCTCCGCAGTTAGGAAAGTCCCACCGCTGGGCAAAGTGGGAGGCCACAGTCTGCCATTCCTGTGGCGCGGAAGGAAACTGTTGAGGAAAAAAAAAATAATTACTATTTTTGCACAGAAACATGGCAAGCAGATTAGGCACAAACATTATGGGGCAACCTCCAGATAACATTTATTAAGGGGAATGTAACAACGCCAAAGTATAAGGTACACCTATCATATCCCCCCCCCTCATGAGCCATTTCTAACATTATGGGGGGGTGGACATCTTGGACAGGTAACCCTCTTCACTTCATTGAGAGATGAATGCCTAAATACAGGGTATTACTTGGAACAGCCCCTCCTTAGTTACACTATTGACAGCCCACTGGACAGGTAAGAAGTGTCATAATACAAAGATATAAATACACATTGTACACATTTGAGCACATTTGGACATTCTGCTATTAACTGTCAAGATAATAATAGGATACAAAAACTTTAAACAGTACCATTGGAAAGTATACAGGCAGGCCCTTGCACTACATGCTTTGGGTAATTCATCCATAAATCTGAGCACAAAAGATATGGGTATAGTGTGTATGGGTTTGGCAAAGTCAGCAGATAGATGATCGAGGATAGATAGAGAATTGGGATCAGCTGACTTAGCAGTTGGGGGAGGGAGGGTTACTAAAAATGATTTGGGGACACCACAAAAAAAAGCCTCTGGCACTCTGCCTGAATTTAAACCTAAAATAACATTTAAAAACATTTTAGGGGGTGTTTGGGGTAAAGCACTACTATGGAGCTGATAAAATATATTGTTAAGTGACTACATGAGGTGAATATAGGGCCAGGAGAGAACATGCTGGGGAGGTTATTGAAGGCCAATCTGTATGAAGGACTAAAAAAATAAAAACCATGCATGCATGAGAACAAAGAGGACATTCACAGCATATTCCAATCATGGTCATTAGGGAATGAGGAAAGAAATACAATATATTATCAAACATTCAATACTAAAAATGTGATATTAAAAGAAAAAAATCTTACCTTCATATACTCCTTCTGCAGGACCTGTATGATGGCAGAACAGGTCTCTGGGATAATGATCCCCAGAGCCTGGGGGGAGATGCCTGTCGAGAACTTCAAGTCCTGCAGGCTTCTCCCTGTCGCCAAATACCGCAGGGTAGCGACCAACCTCTTCTCCGGAGTGATGGCTTGCCTCATGCAGGTATCCTGCCTGCTAATATAAGGGGTCAGTGAAGCCAACAGACGGTGAAACACGGGGTCCGTCATACTGAGAAAGTTCCTGAAATCATCAGGATTATTCTCCCGGATCTCATGGAGCAAAGGCATATGAGAGAACTGGTCACGCTGAAGCAACCAATTCTTGGTCCATGAACTCCTCCCCACCCTGTTCATGGACTGGACTTGTGTCAAGGTAAGGACCCCAACACCAAGCCCCCGCACAGCACGAACTCTATGAGGAGTACGCATACGCAACATGGCTAGAAAACGGTCGGCTACTCAGAACGAAGTAACAGAACGCACTGAAGAACAGCAAGGCCTGTGAAGAGCGACCTGAAAAACAGTAACGAAGGAACAAGAATACAATGACTACTTAAAGTCACGTGGAACTTGCTTGCACGCACTGAAGAGCAGATACAAACCCACAAGCACAAACTGAACAGCAGAAAACGATCTGAAAGCCACGAGTCTGAAAAAGCGCGAATCGTCTCTCACCAAACTTTTACTAACACGAGATTAGCAAAAGGAGCCCAAAGGGTGACGCGCTTGGTTCTGAACTGGCCTTTTCTAGTCTCGTCGTACGTGCTTGACGTCACCGCGTTGTTGGCGATCGGAAATTCCGACAACTTTGTGCGACCGTGTGTACGCAAAACAAGTTTGAGCCAACATCCGTCGGAAAAAATCCGAGGATATTGTTGTCGGAATGTCTGAACAAAGTCCTACCGTGTGTACAGGGCATAACAGGAGAGAATTTCCCTTCCTAGGGGTGGATTTCATCTCACTTCCTGTTGTCTCCTTCTGTTGGCAAGTAGGAGTCGTTTGTAAGTTGGATGTTTGAAAGTAGGGGCCTGCCCTATATACTCTGCAGAAATTGCGGCCTTAGGTGTTGGTGTTGCCATAACACTGTAAGCCCTCACAGTTACTCTTGGTGGGCACAGAAACGGGCTCTGCTGTAAAATAATAGATGAAGAATTGTAATTACATGCCCCTGTTGAACAGGGTCAGAAAAATTGGGCCTTTGGTGGTGGTGGTGCTGGCGCCACAACACTGTAAGTCCTCACAGTTACTCTTAGTGGGTGCAGAAACGGGCCCTGCTGTGAAATATTAGATCAAGAATTGTAATTTCATGCACCTGTTGAACAAGGGCAGAAAAATTGGGTTTTTGGTGGTGGTGGTGGTGCTGGTGCCACAACACTGTAAGTCCTCACAGATACTCTTGGTGGGAGCTGGAACGGGCCCTGCTGTGAAATATTAGATCAAGAATTGTAATTACATGTCCCCGTTGAACAGGGGCAGAAAAATTGGGTCTTAGGCACTGGTGCCACAACACTGCAACCCCTCACAGATACTCTAGATGGAGCGCAGGAACAAGCCCTGCTGCATAGTATTGCATCAAAAATTGTAATTACACGCCCCTGTTAAACAGGGGCTGAAAAATTGGGCCTTAGCCACTGGTGGCGGCGCCCAGAACCAAAAATATTCTTACAAGCTATCAGCATGTTCATTGAGGAGGAAGAGGATAGTCACTCAGCATCAGCATACGCAGTCTTGAAGGCATCTGACATTTCAAAAAAAATTATTTGGTTACATCAGCATCAGGTGCTTGGTAGCTGGTGGGGATCCAAGACTGATTCATTTTTATGAAGGTCAGTCGATCGACCGAGTCGGTGGACAGGCGCACCCTGTGATCGGTTACAAAACCTCCAGCAGCACTGAATCCGAAAGAACGCTAGATGCAGGACAGGCCAGTAGCTCAATTGCATGCTGAGCATGCTCTGGCCAGTGATCCATCCTCAAGACCCAGTAACCCAGAGGATTTTCGGTGGGAAAGGTGTCCAAGTCAGATCTTGCCCCTAGGTATTCCTGCACCATGTAAAACAGACGCTGGCGATGGTTGCTGATCATACCTTAGGGCTGCGGACTAAAAAATTGTCTGAACGCATTGCTCAGACGGCCACCTTCTCCACCGCTCCTTCTTTGACTGACCGAAGCCTCAGCAACACGCTGTCCAGGAACAGGAGTTTGTAACCTCCCAGTCTCTGGGAACATGTTGCACAGACCTTTCTGCAAGGCCTCCCGAAGATGTTTCATCCTCTGCTCCCTCTGCGACGGCAAGATAAGGTTCGCAAACTTACCCTTGTAACGTGGATCAAGGAGGGTTGCCAGCCAGTATTGATCCCTCTCCTTGATACCACGAATACGAGGATCCTTCCGTAGGCTTTGCAGAATCAGGGAGGCCATGCAGCGTAGGTTTGCTGAGGCATTTGGTCCGGAGTCCTCTGGGTCACTAAGGACGACATTATCCACAGTCACCTCCTCCCAGCCACGTACAAGTCCATGGGTTTCTTGGGACTGTAAATGATCCCTTAAAGACTGCTACTGATGCTAAGTGCAAGGCTCCACCTACAGGCTGACACAATCCTCCTCTTCCTCCTCCTGCTCCTCCTCCTCGTCCTCTTCCTGTGTGATCAGCGGGCACGCAGGAACACTGTCTGGATAAAGGGGGCCTTGAGAGCTAAGGAAGTCCTCCTCTTCCTGCCTCTGTTCTGCCTCAAGTGCCCTGTCCATTATTCCATGCAGCGTGTGCTCCAACAGGTGGACAAGGGGGACAGTGTCACTGATGCATGCACTGTCACTGCTCACCATCCTCGTGGCCTCCTCAAATGGTGACAGGACAGTGCATGTATCCCTGATCATGGCCCACTGGCGTGGGGAAAAAAAAAACAAGCTCCCCTGACCCTGTCCTGGTGCCATAGTCGCACAGGTACTCATTGATGGCCCTCTGCTGCATGTGCAGCCACTGCAGCATGGCCAACGTTGAATTCCACTTGGTGGGCATGTCACAGATTAGGCGGTTCTTGGGCAGGTTAAATTCCTTTTAGAGGTCAGCCAGCTGAGCACTGGCATTATTTGACCTGTGGAAATGCACACAGGCTTTCCTGGTCTGCCTCAGGAAATCCTGTAAGCCTGGGTACCTGCCCAAGAACCGCTGCACCACCAAGTTAAGCACGTGAGCCAAACAGGGCACATGGATCAGTCGCTGTCGGAGGGCGGAGAGGAGGTTGGTGCCATTGTCACAAACCACCATACCTGACTTAAGCTGGCGAGACGTCAACCACCTCTGAACCTGTCCCTGCAGAGCTGACAGAATCTCTGCCCCAGTGTGGCTCCTGTCCCCCAAGCACACCAGCTCAAGCACCGCATGGCATCTTTTGGACATGGTGGGGCTAGGGAAGGAGTGACTGATGCCATTGAGCCAAGGGAAGAGGCCGCGTTGGCAGCTGGTTTGCCAGACAAAGTACCCTGAGCCTGGGTGAGAGAGGATGAGGAGGATGAGGACGGCTTGGTCATCCACTCTACCAAGTCTTCCGCATGTTGCGGCTCAACACGGCCAGCTGCCAAAAAAAAAGGGCCATAGTGCATGCTTGGCCAATCATCAGCCAGCAATGCACTGTGATGCCACAATGAATTATGGGCCATGACGCCACTCGAATTTGGCGCGAATGGCCCATATCGTTCAGAATTCGGCGAACGACCGAACAGGCAATGTTCGAGTCGAACATGCATTCGATTCGAACACGAAGCTCATCCCTACTCACTGGCTAGCAACACAATTAAGGCTTATCGCATGTCCTGGAACACCTACTGCAGGTTCCTAGCCGCTTGTCCCGGAACCACAGCAGACAACGTCACTCACATCCTAGCCTTCATGTCTTATTGCCATACACAGCTGGCTCTCTGGTAGTACCAGTAGTCATGTACTGTACAGACACCTGCTGACTCGCTTCCCAAACCATTATGTCCTTCATCTTACGGTCTCCAAAATGCAACAAACCAGACCTGGAGTAGATATCAACTTTTTCAGGACCAGCAACGCCTGGTGCCCAGTACCGATCCTTGACCGTCTGCTCTGTCCCCTACCCAGCCAGTCAGTCTCCAGCCTATTACTGCCTTTTCCGGTCAGCCCGCTGAGTGGCAATCCATTTATCAAACATGTTAGGGCCCTACTGGTCAACTCATATTCTGGACATTACTTCCAGATTGGCACAGCCTTAGCCGCACGCATCTCAGCACAGAGTACCAGACCATGTGATCAAGAAGCTAGGCAGATGGAAGTCTGCCTGCTTTGCAAGATATATTCTGAACCCTCAAGTGAAGATGGCCTAGCCTTCTCCAAGCTTGCTGAATGAGCTTAGAACCAATAAAGATATACTCCCTACCTGCTTATTTTTGGCCCCTTTTCTTGGCTTACCTACCAGATGACCAAAAGCCACACCTCAGGTCTATTTATGTTGTAAGTCTTCACGTGCTTTAGACCCAGTAATGGTGTGACCCTCTACAGGTGTCCTGCACCTTAACACATTCAAAAAAACAAAAAATGAATGAACCAGTCTGCAAACTAAAAAGCAAACGTAAATATAAACCACAATCTCTAAGTGTTCTAGTGCGTTCAATACAGTGATGGTGTGGCCCTCTATATGTGTAATTATACACTCACATTCAGTAAATGAGTATCACAAACAGATATACCAATACGTCTCCAGTGATATATTGTGGGGTCACTTCATGCTGTGCGTGCACCAAAATAAATTTTTAAAAAACCACATATCTTTCAAAAAACAATCATTCCAAAAAAGACATGACATCACACGTGGTGGATAGGGATGAGCCGAACACCCCCTGGTTCGGTTCGCACCAGAACCTGCGAACGGACCGAAAGTTCGCACGAACGTTAGAACCCCATTGACGTCTATGGGACTCGAATGTTCGAAATCAAAAGTGCTCATTTTAAAGGCTAATTTGCATGGTATTGTCCCAAAAAGGGTTTGGGGACCCGGGTCCTACCCCAGGGGACATGTATCAATGCAAAAAAAACTTTTAAAAACGGCCGTTTTTTCGGGAGCAGTGATTTTAATGATGCTTAAAGTAAAAAAAAAAAAAGTGAAATATTCCTTTAAATATCGTACCTGGGGGGTGTCTATAGTATGCCTGTAAAGTGACGCGTGTTTCCCGTGTTTAGAACAGTCCCTGCACCAAATGTCATTTTTAAAGGAAAAAATCTCATTTAAAACTGCTTGCGGGTTTAATGTCATGTCGGGTCATGGCAATATGGATAAAAATCAGTGAGACAAACGGCATGGGTACCCCCCAGTCCATTACCAGGCCCTTTGGGTCTTGTATGGATATTAAGGGGAACCCCGCACCCAAATTAAAATAAGGAAAGGCCCTATATACTCTGAACAGCAGTATACAGGCGGTGCAAACAAGACAGGGGCTGTAGGTTTGTTGTTAAGTATAATCTCTTTGTAATTTTGAACGGGTACATTTTTAACGCGTTTAGCTCCAGCCAAAAAATCTTTTTTAAGCTTTTTGGAAAACATAGGGAAGGGTTATCACCCCTGTGACATTTGTTTTGCTGTCTTTCCTCCTCTTCAGAAGATTTCACCTCACTTTTTGTCCCAATGAAAAATGTTTTTTGAAAATTTGGGTTTTTTGTGGAACAAGGATTGGAAAGCATCAGTGGAAAGGAGAAATTGTTTTCCCATATTAACTCTTACAGGAGAGAATTTCCCTTCCTAGGGGTAGATTTCATCTCACTTCCTGTTGTCTCCTTCCGTTTGCAAGTAGGAGTCGTTTGTAAGTTAGATGTTTGAAAGTAGGGTCCTGCCCTATATACTCAGCAGAAATTTGGGCCTTAGGTGTTGCTGTGGCCACAACACTGTAAGCCCTCGCAGGGCCCTGCTGTGAAATATTAGATCAAGAATTGTAATTACATGCCCCTGTTGAACAGGAGCTGAAAAATTAGGCCTTAGGCACTGGTGCTGGTGCCACAACACTGCAACCCCTCACAGACACTCTAGTTGGAACGCAGGAACGAGCCCTGCTGCAAAGTATTGCATCAAAAATTGTAATTACACGCCCCTGTTAGACAGGGGCAGAAAAATTGGGCCTTAGGCACTGGTGCTGGTGCCACAACACTGCAACCCCTCACAGACACTCTAGTTGGAATGCAGGAACGAGCCCTGCTGCAAAGTATTGCATCAAAAATTGTAATTACACGCCCCTGTTAGACAGGGGCAGAAAAATTGGGCCTTAGGCACTGGTGCTGGTGCCACAACACTGCAACCCCTCACAGACACTCCAGTTGGAATGCAGGAACGAGCCCTGCTGCAAAGTATTACATCAAAAATTGTAATTACACGCCCCTGTTAAACAGGGGCTGAAAAATTGGGCCTTAGGCACTGGTGGTGGCGCCCAGAACCAAAAATGTTCTTACAAGCTACCAGCGTGATGATTGAGGAGGAAGAGGATAATTACTCAGGGATAGTCACTCAGCATCAGCATAGGCAGTCTTTGAAGGGATCTGAGATTTCAAAAAAAATTATTCGGTTACATCAGCATCAGGTGCTTGGTAGCTGGTGGTGATCCAAGACTGATTCATTTTTATGAAGGTCAGCCGATCGACCGAGTCGGTGGACAGACGCACCCTGTGATCGGTTACCACGCCTCCAGCAGCACTGAATGTGCGTTCCGAAAGAACGCTGGATGCAGGACAGGCCAGTAGCTCAATTGCATACTGTGCAAGCTCTGGCCAGTGATCCATCCTCAAGACCCAGTAACCCAGAGGATTTTCGGTGGGAAAGGTGTCCAAGTCTGATCTTGCCCCTAGGTATTCCTGCACCATGTAAAACAGACGCTGGCGATGGATGCTGGAACCGATCATACCTTGGGGCTGCGGACCAAAAAATTGTCTGAACGCATCGGTCAGACGGCCACCTTCTCCACCGCTCCTTCTTTGACTGACCGAAGCCTCAGCAACACGTTGTCCAGAAACAGGAGTTTGTAACCTCCTAGTCTCTGGGAACGCATTGCACAGACCTTTCTGCAAGGCCTCCCGAAGATGTTTCATCCTCTGCTCCCTCTGCGATGGCAAGATAAGGTCTGCAACCTTACCCTTGTAACGTGGATCAAGGAGGGTTGCCAGCCAGTATTGGTCCTTCTCCTTGATACCACGAATACGAGGATCTTTACGCAGGCTTTGCAGGATCAGGGAGACCATGCAGCGTAGGTTTGCTGAGGCATTCGGTCCGGAGTCCTCTGGGTCACTAAGGACGACAACGTCCGCAGCCACCTCCTCCCAGCTACGTACAAGTCCATGTGTTTCTTGGGACTGATCCCTTAAAGACTGCTGCTGATGCTGAGTGCCAGGCTCCACCTCCATACTGACACAATCTTCCTCCTCCTCCTCCCCCTCCTCGTCCTCTTCCTGTGTGATCGGCGGGCACGCAGGAACACTGTCTGGATAAAGGGGGCCTTGAGAGCTAAGGAAGTCCTCCTCTTCCTGCCTCTGTTCTGCCTCAAGTGCCCTGTCCATTATTCCACGCAGCGTGTGCTCCAACAGGTGGACAAGGGGGACAGTGCCTCGTGGCCTCCTCGAATGGTGACAGGACAGTGCATGCATCCCTGATCATGGCCCACTGGCGTGGGGAAAAAAAACCAAGCTCCCCTGACCCTGTCCTGGTGCCATAGTCACACAGGTACTCATTGATGGCCCTCTGCTGCATGTGCAGCCGCTGCAGCATGGCCAACGTTGCTTTCCACCTGGTGGGCATGTCACAGATTAGGCGGTTCTTGGGCAGGTTAAACTCCTTTTGGAGGTCCGTCAGCCGAGCACTGGCATTATATGACCGGCGGAAATGCACACAGACTTTCCTGGCCTGCCTCAGGACATCCTGTAAGCCCGGGGTACCTGCCCAAGAACCGCTGCACCACCAAGTTAAGGACGTGAGCCAAACAGGGCACATGGGTCATTTGTCCCTGTCGGAGGGCAGAGAGGAGGTTGGTGCCATTGTCGCAAACCACCATTCCTGCCTTAAGTTGGCGTGGCGTCAACCACCTCTGAACCTGCCCCTGCAGAGCTGACAGAACTTCTGCCCCAGTGTGGCTCCTGTCCCCCAAGCACACCAGCTCAAGCACCGCATGGCATCTTTTGGCCTGTGTACTTGCGTAGCCCCTTGAACGACTACGGAGCACCGCTGGTTCCGAGGAAGAGGCCATGGAGGAAGAAGAAGAGGAGGGGGTGGAGGAGAGAGGTGTGTCACAATCAGCATTTTGGAGGCGTGGTGGCGGAACAACCTCCAACACTACTGCACCTTGTCCTGCATCCTTCCCAGCTGCCAGCAGAGTCACCCAATGTGCCGTGAAACTTAGGTAACGTCCCTGTCCATGCCTGCTGGACCATGAGTCAGCGGTAATATGCACCTTACCGCTGACCGCCCTGTCCAGCGAGGCATGGACATTGCCTTCCACATGCCGGTAGAGAGCCGGAATCGCCTTCCGTGAGAAAAAGTGGCGTTTGGGTACCTGCCACTGAGGAACCGCACATTCCACAAACTCACGGAAGGGGGCAGAGTCTACCAACTGAAAAGGCAGCAGTTGAAGTGCTAGCAATTTTGCCAAGCTAGCATTCAACCGCTGGGCATGTGGATGGCTGGGAGCAAACTTCTTTCGGCGGTGCAGCAGCTGGGGCAGGGAAATTTGCCTGGTACAATCTGACGTCGGTGTACCAAAAGCAGATTGCCCACAAGTACTTGGCTGTGACACACCTAATTCTACACCTTCATTCCTCTCACTGCAGGTCTCAGAGAGGACTGGAGGTCTAGTGGGGTTGGAAATCTCAGCTGATGAGGAGCAAGGAGAGATCCTCTTTGTTCTTTGGTGTGGGTCTTTTAGATACGCTTGCCAACGAACTGCATGGCAGGTCAACATATGTCTGGTCAAGCATGTGGTACCCAAGCGGGAGATGTTTTGGCCACGTGAGATACGCTTGAGACATATGTTGCAAATAGCAGCGGTGCGATCTGATGCACTCGTCTCAAAAAAGGCCCACACCAAAGAACTTTTTGAATAACGCGCAGAGACTGCAGCGCCCTGCACATGTGGAGCTTTGGGGTGTGATGCAGTCAATGTGCTGCCCTTAGGCTGGCCCCTGGAGGGCATCCTGCCTCGTTGGTGATGTGCCGCCTCCTCCTCCTCCACCTCCTCCTCCTCTCTCCTATCAGGCACCCACGTTGAGTCAGTGACCTCATCATCCCCTCCCTCCTCATCACTGGAGCAAACCTGGCAGTATGCTGCAGCAGGGGGAGCATGACTGCCAGATTGCTGTCCTTCTTGGGCACCCCCTCTGTCTGTGCTCATGTTACTGCCTTCATCGAGCTCAGTATCATCATCAGAGCCTTCCAAACACTGGGCATCCTCCTGGAGCATGTACCCAACACTGTGGTCAAACAGTTCGAGGGAATCCTCATGAGGACATGGTGGAGCTAGGGAAGGAGTCACTGATGACATTGAGCTGAGGGAAGAGGCCGCTGCTTTGCCAGACAAAGCACCCTGGGCATGGGTGAGAGAGGATGAGGAGGATGAGGACGGCTTGGTCATCCACTCGACCAAGTCTTCCGCATGTTGCGGCTCAACACGGCCAGCTGCCGAAAAAAAGGCCAAGCGTGTCCCATGGCTACGTGCTGATGAGGATGCACCGTCTCCACGACCAGCACTAGACACAGAGCCTGCTTGCCCTCTCTTATTGGCTTGTGACTGTCTGCCTCTCCTTCTTGGCCTTCCAGACATACTAATAGCCTGTAGCTGCACTAAACTGGGATAGAACACCAGTAATTTTCTTCAGGTAGCTTTATATACTGTAACCAGACAAGCCTGCCTGTCAGTAGGAAGATAACAGGAACGGATCTAGCTGAACACTGTGAGCAGGACGCACTGTACTAAATGTAAATAGTCTAGCTGCCTGACCGTGGTACTAATAGGATCAAATAGAACACCAGTAATTTTCTTCGGGTAGCTTTATATACTGTAACCAGACAAGCCTGCCTGTCAGTAGGAAGATAACAGGAACGGATCTAGCTGAAAACTGTGAGCAGGACGCACTGTACTAAATGTAAATAGTCTAGCTGCCTGACCGTGGTACTAATAGGATCAAATAGAACACCAGTAATTTTCTTCAGGTAGCTTTATATACTGTAACCAGACAAGCCTGCCTGTCAGTAGGAAGATAACAGGAACGGATCTAGCTGAACACTGTGAGCAGGACGCACTGCACTAAATGTAAATAGTCTAGAAGATAACAGGAACGGATCTAGCTGAACACTGTGAGCAGGACGCACTGCACTAAATGTAAATAGTCTAGAAGATAACAGGAACGGATCTAGCTGAACACTGTGAGCAGGACGCACTGCACTAAATGTAAATAGTCTAGAAGATAACAGGAACGGATCTAGCTAAACTGAATACAGTGTATATATATATATGCAACACCTGGGATGCATATATATACACAATACACTGTAAGTGCAGCTAACTGACTGACTGTTCTGCCTAATCTATCTAACTCAAATCAAATGACACTGTCTGTCTCTCTCTCTCTCTCAATGAACGCCGGAACACACACTACACAGGGCCGCCGTGCAGGCGGCCTTATATAGTGTGGGGCGTGTACTAAATCCCCTGAGCCATAATTGGCCAAAGCCTCCTTGGCTTTGGCCAATTATGGCTCTCTGTTCAGGCGGCGCTGTGATTGGCCAAGCATGCGGGTCATAGTGCATGCTTGGCCAATCATCAGCAAGCAATGCACTGCGATGCCGCAGTGAATTATGGGCCGTGACGCGCCACACGAATTTGGCGCGAACGGCCCATATCGTTCGCAATTCGGCGAACGGGCGAACAGCCGATGTTCGAGTCGAACATGGGTTCGACTCGAACACGAAGCTCATCCCTAGTGGTGGACAAATGTCCTATGACAGTGATCAATCTTGATGCAAAAAGGGTGATAATGTGTATCTTCCACCTCTCCATCAGTGTACGGTGCTTCCACTCCTTCAAGAATAACACTCACCGACTTATTTTGCCAGCATTCTCATGCACGGCAATAATCGCTTGTTTACCACCCACGGGTAATAGGATCAATCGTTGTTCCACAGTGATTGTTTTAAATAATGTCCACATGAAAGAAATAATAAGTGCTCCAATAGTGTAAACCAGTTTCACACATTTATTAAAACCACTGCAATCTTCTAACATCAAACTCACATTTAAAACGATAAAAATCAGCCAAAGTAAGGTGCAGATCACATCAAACCAATATAGTGGAACCAAATATAACAAATGGTCACGGCGGACCCGAGGTGTGCTGGCGCTGAGCTTCCAATCTCACCTCTCCCTTGATACTCCTCCGCTCCTCTGTGTAACCACAACTCCTCTCCCTCAGTATGGCTTACAGCGCTGTGTGTCACGTCTCACAGCCACGCCCCCGACATGTTTCGTCACAGGTTGACTTACTCATGGGATAGGCCGTGCCTCCTGTCACTCACCCTTTATATGCATATTCCGCTTGCGTCCATTACGCCGCTCTTCGCGCATGCGCACATCTCGGGTCCCTGCTGTTTGAATTAAGCTGAGGGCTCCGTTGCGGTGCACACTAGGGATCAGACATTTCAATGACATGGACTGATATTACAAAGATTAATACACTCTGTGAAGTATGTTACACATATGGCTAAAATTTTGAGATTGGAAGCTCGGCGCCAGCACACCTCGGGTCCGCCGTGACCATTTGTTATATTTGGTTCCACTATATTGGTTTGATGTGATCTGCACCTTACTTTGGCTGATTTTTATCGTTTTAAATGTGAGTTTGATGTTAGAAGATTGCAGTGGTTTTAATAAATGTGTGAAACTGGTTTACACTATTGGAGCACTTATTATTTCTTTCATGTGGACCTTATTCAAAATAATCACTGTGGAACAACGATTGATCCTATTACCCGTGGGTGGTAAACAAGCAATAATTGCCGTGCATGAGAATGCTGGCAAAATAAGTTGGTGAGTGTTATTCTTGAGGGAGTGGAAGCACCGTACACTAAGGGAGAGGTGGAAGATACACATTATCACCCCTTTTGCATCAAGATTGATCACTGTCATAGGACATTTGTTCACCACGTGTGATGTCATGTCTTTTTTGGGCTGATTGTTTTTTGAAAGATATGTCGTTTTTTAAAAATTTATTTTGGTGCACGCACAGCATGACGTGACCGCACAATATATCACTGGAGACGTATTGGTATATCTGTTTGTGATACTCATTTACTGAATGTGAGTGTATAATTACACATATAGAGGGTCACACCATCACTGTATTGAACGCACTAGAACACTTAGAGATTGTGGTTTATATTTACGTTTGCTTTTTAGTTTGCAGACTGGTTCATTCATTTTTTGTTTTTTTGAATGTGTTAAGGTGCAGGACACCTGTAGAGGGTCACACCATCACTGGGTCTAAAGCACGTGAACACTTTAATTTATCCTTTAAAGCGCCTCTCATTTTTTCCCTGGGTGCCTGTGGGAGGATTGTGGTAGTACAGGCACTCTGGATTAAATATTTAATAGTTGTATTTTATTTTAAAGGGGCAGTTCTACACTAGCTGTGGGGAGTTATTTCACCACATAGTATATATCTATATATACAATATATAGGTTTGTGATCTCACTTTCAGTTGTGGTTTTTTAGGAGGCGCGGTGGAGGTATTATTGGTGGGAAGGGCAGTTTTTCATAATACCTTTATACATACATGTTGTAAGTCTTGTTGCGTGTTTATGTGATCCACATCTGTCTGTCAGGGCTGGCTTAGCCCTTCCTTCTCTGAGCTGGCCGCTCAGCTGTCGGTTAATTGCCAGCTCTCATCTCTCTCCACAGTTAACCAGCTGTTGTGAATCTGCTCGTCAGTCCCGCCTACTTAAAGATCTTCAGCTCACTTCATTCCTGCCTTCGCCTTGGTCACATCACAAGAAACCATCTCCTGCATTCCTGTTTAAAGACTGGCTTTGCTGACATCCCTTCTGGCTCCTTATCCTGCTTGCTGTTCCTCTACTTGGATCCCTGACTTCTTGCCTGGCTGATTACCCGATCTGGTTACTGAACTCTGGCTTGGCTGATTACCCGATCTGGTTACTGAACTCTGGCTTGGCTGACTACCCGATCCAGTTACTGGACTCTGGCTATGCTTTGACTACACTTACTCTATTTACCTTTTTTATTTTTATTAATAAACAAGTGTGATTTAACTGTACTTCTGTCTCAGTCTGGTTCATTGGTTTCTGACACTGTCTCGGTCTTAGGGCCACAACCATAAATTAGAAGGATAGTATAGTGGCCTGAATTTATGGGAGGAGCCCGTGAGTATTTAAGCTGACCACTCGCCCTTGCTCTCTGTCAGTTCCAGTGCGCGATACCCTCCCTCCCATTCCCTTTTTTTACAGCATTTCTCAGCACATTCTCCTCCACAATCATCCATTACTTATCTTAGGTTTGGCCCCTTTTCTTGGCTTACCTACCAGATGACCAAAAGCCACACCTCAGGTCTATTTATGTTGTAAGTCTTATCGCGTGTTTATGTGATACACATCTGTCTCGGTCTTGGGGCCACGACCATAAACATATTTACTACACTGTATATATAATAACCTGCACTGTATATTTATTATACACTGAGTGCACTGTGTGTGTATATATATATATATATATATATATATATACTAAACTGCCTGCACGCCACCTGCCTGATCTAGCTCAAGTTCTCTCAATCTCCACATTATTACACTACATATGGCTGCCGTGTAAGCAGCCTTATATAGTATGGGGCATGGACTTAGCCCCCTGAGCCATGAATGGCCAAGGGCACCCTGCTTTTGGCCAATCATGGCTCTCACAGCAGATAATGCTGTGATTGGTCAAAGTTGGCAGGTCAGGTGCATGCCTTGGCCAATCAGCAGCCGTCAATGCACTGCGATCTCACAGTGTATTATGGGGCGCTCCGCGGCATTCAAATTTGCTGCGAACACCCCATATGTTCGTTTCATCTGCGAACAAACACCTGATGTTCGAGTCGTACTTACGTTCGATTCAAACATCGGGATCATCCCTAGTTGCAATTATTAAAAATATTAATTATAAAGACTTCTTTTCAAATTCAATCAAAAGAATGCAAGACAAATATATATATATATACCTAACAGTAAGAAATGTGTTCTTCTTATTTTCTCTGTTTAGCAATGACTTTCTCATTTCATTCTTATTTCTTTTTCAATCAAACTAAGTTTACAAGTCTGTTTACTTTAATTTGCATTTCCCTTGGAGACCTAGATCTTTGCTTACTTCTCGTGTATTATCTATTTGTTGCATATTGCATTTTACTTTAGAGCTTTATTTTCTAGTTTATAAGCTGTAAATCAGAATTGGATTTTTACAGAACAGTGGCAGTTTTAACCTCAGATACAAATAGATTGTAAGTAATCTACAATGCACCATTTCCTTCTGCAGCATCCTGTTTGAACCATCCCCTATACTATAGTATAAAACTTGGAAGTGAAAATATTAAATTAATGTTTACTCTGATGATCAAATACATTGATAGGTAATGTAAGCAGTACTAAAGGTGTGCAAAGCAAAATGCTGAGTTTAAGAATGGATTTACACCTTTACATTTATTTTTCAGATTACCTGAAGATTTTTTTGAATTGGTTGCCTGGCACTACTGTACTTTGGTCTTTGTCTTAATGAAGCCTGAAAGTGATTAACTGTATTGACACCCAAAGACAAAAAAAAGTTTACAGTCCTTAGATGAGGTTGCTGCTTTAGTTTCTTTTTTTTCTGGCTCGTTTCTCTTTGTTTTCATCTGGTAATCCTGCAATAAACTGTTCCTGGGTGGCTACACTTAATCTTCACTGTATCAGGGCTTTATTTTTCATTCTGTCTTTGTGCAGAACATGTATCACTCTAACATACACACATTTCTACATCCATTCCTGGAATTGTCCCACCAATACACTATTGAATTGCTTAGTTACAACTTAGCCTTCCTTTACCCTAAACGTACATTTGTAATGTTGCTTCCTCTTACTTAAGCATGTGGTTAAAACAGACACTTGCTATAATAAAACTTTGAATAGCTGTGGAAACATTCCCAGTTTGTGTCTGTGTTCTTACTGCAGAGGAAATTTTGTGTCTAATTACATTTCTATGACAGTAACTTGGCAAGCAAGGCAGCAAGCAGGGGGCAAAAGGATCATGAATACTTGAGACCAGAGACCAGACCCTCTGGAATAACTCCTGGCAGCCTGCAAGGTAAGCCTAGTGTTGCTTGCATTTAATGTAAGGTAAGTCTTTGTTAGAATATTCAATGTCCCCTACATGTGACAGGTATTTCTGTATAAAGGAAACTAGATCCCCTAAATACAAGATTTGATTTGTTAATTTTTTATGTTGTGCCTGTAACTTGTTAAGAAACTACAAGGTCCAGAAAAACTTCAACGGGTTGTGGATTTTACTGGCCAATCAGAAATGCTGATAGGGATCCACAATGGATAAGAGGGTTACCAAACAAAATTTTGCTTTATTATGGTTAACAAAGTTACCAAGAAATGTGGACAGGGTTTATAGGTGGTCAGAGTTCCACTGGTTATAGAAGCAGATTGCTGAAGAGTTTATGAAAAATAAACATGGTGGCTGAGTAATGTGACTTTTCACTATCTGAGCAGGCTGGAAGAAGGATGACAGACAATGCAATATTGGACCTAAAGAGTGTTTTGATGTTAAGCTGTACAAATAATTTATGGTCAGGTATGTCCCACAACTAGTAGATTCTAAAACATGGGAAACGGATAAGTATGGAGAAATACTGTAAAAGTTAAGGTGCATCAAGCATAGCATAATAGTTAAAGTGCATCAAGCATTATAAACAGGATTTTAAAAAACATTTTAAAATATTTTGTATTTGGCCAAAGAAGGAGAATGGGTCAAGCAAAACGGCTTTCTGATGATAGAAATTTGAGCAAGAACTGTCACACACTGTCTTATGCAGTTGTAGCTGCACATGCTTTTAGGAGGTAATAATGCTTTTAGGAGGTAACATTTTCTCCTTTAAAGAGATAGTAAGCTTGTAATTGAAATTAGGGTACAGAACAGAAATTATCCCTCTGTCATGCTCTCACATAGTGCTCACCAATAAGGATGAGCCGAACACCCCCCAGTTTGGTTCGCACCAGAACATCCGAACAGGCAAAAAATTCGGAAGTATTTTTAAAGGCTTATATGTAAGTTATTGTCATAAAAAGTGTTTGGGGACCTGGAACCTGCCCGGGGGACATGTATCAATGCAAACATTTTTTTTAAAAATGGCCGTTTTTTCTGGAGCAGTGATTTTTTTTAATGCTTAACCACTTTAGCCCCAGAAGGATTTTCCCCCTTCCTGACTAGAGCACTTTCGGCACTGCTTCTCTTTAACTGACAATTGCGCGGTCGTGCGACATTGCACCCAAGCAAAAATTGACGTCCTTTTTTCCACACAAATAGAGCTTTCCTTTGGTGGTATTTGATCACCTCTGTGGTTTTTGTTTTTTGCGCTATAAACAAAAAAAGAGCAACAATTTAGAAAAAAAAGCAATATTTTTTACTTTTTGCTATAATAAATATCCCCCAAAAATATATAAAAAAAACAATTTTTTTCCTCAGTTTAGGCTGATATGTATTCTTCTACATATTTTTGGTAAAAAACCCGCAATAAGCGTATATTGATTTGTTTGCGCAAAAGTTATAGCGTCAACAAAATGGGGGGGATAGTTTTATGGCATTTTTTTATTATTTTTTCTTATTAGTAATGGCGGTGATCTGTGATTTTTATCATGACTGCAACATTATGCCAGACACATCAGACACTTTTGACACTATTTTGGGACCATTGTCATTTATACAGCTATCAGTGCTATAAAAATGCACTGATTACTGTGTAAATGACAATGGCAGGGAAGGGGTTAAACACTAGGGGGCGATCAAGGGGTTAAGTGTGTCCTAGGGAGTGATTCTAACTGTGGGGGATGGGCTACTACTCACGATGACAGGGAGCAGTGATCTCTGTCATGTCACTAGGTAGAACGGGAAAATGCCTTGTTTACATAGGCATCTCTCCGTTCTTCCGCTCCATGACACGATCGCCGGCACCCGCCGGACATCGAGTCCGCAGGACCCGTGGTCACAATGCCACATCTTAAAGGGGATGTACCTGTACGCCCATTTGCCCAGCCGTGCTATTGTGCCAACGTATATCGTCATGCGCTGATCGAAATGTGGTTAAAGTAAAACAATAAAAATTTAATATTTCTTTAAATATCATGCCTGGCGGGTGTCTAAAGTATACCTGTAAAGTGGCACATTTTTCCTGTGTTTAGAACAATACCACAGCAAAAATACTTTTCTAAAAGTAAAATTGTCATTTAAAACTGATCGCGGCTGTAATGAATTGTTGGGTCTCGGCAATATAGATAAAAAGGGCATGGGTCCCCCCCCAGTCCATTACCAGGCCCTTCGAGTCTGGTATGAATACTAAGGAGAACCCAAAACTAATTTTTTTTTTAAATTGTGTGGGGGTCCCCCCAAAATCCATACCAGTCCCTTCAGGTCTGGTATAGATTTTAAGGGGAACCTTGCACCAAAATTTTAAAAAATGGCATAAGGGTCACCCCAAAATCCATACCAGACCCTTATCCGAGCATGCAACCTGGTACCCCGCAGTAAAAGAGGGGGGATGAGAATGCGCCCCCCCCCTCCTGAACCATAACAGGCCACATGCCCTCAACATGGGGAGGGTCAGACCCCAAAGCACCTTGTCCCCATGTTGATGGGGACAAGGGCCTCATCCTCACAACCCTTGCCCGGTGGTTGTGGGGGGTATGCGGGCGGGGAGCTTATCGGAATTCGGAAGCCCCCTTTAACAAGGGAACCCCTAGTCCCGGCCCCCCTATGTGAATTGGTAACGCGGTACATTGTACCCCTACCATTTCACAAAAAAAGTGTTGAAAATTATAAAATAGACAAGAGACAGCTTGGGACAAGTCCTTTATTAAAAAAAAAAAAATGACCCTCAATGTAAATCCACGCTGCCTGACGGACCGGAAAAGAAAAAAAAAAGCCGCAACAGTTCCACCTTCATGGGAGGCTCCTGACGAGTGACGCTATTTTTGGGTGACAGCATGAAGGCGGAACTTTTGCAGCTTTTTTTCTTTTTCGGTCCATCGAGCGGCGTGGATTTACATCGCAAGACATTTTTATTTTTTATCTTTTAATAAAGGACTTGTCCCAAGCTGTCTCTTGTCTTTTTTTACCATTTTTGGCACTTTTTTTGTGAAATGGTAGGGGTACAATGTACCCCGTTACCAATTCATATGGGGGCTGGGATCTGGGGGCTTCCAGATTCCGATAAACCACCCACCCACATAACCCCACAACCACCGGGCAAGGGTTGTGGCGATGAGGCTCTTGTCCCCATCAACATGGGGACAAGATGCTTTGGGGTCTGACCTTTTTTGGTCATGCCCCTTTGAACGGTCGGCTGCAGTACACACAGGCCGAATGTCAGACGGTTTCTATTGAACCGGCCGATGTCACCCAACATTCGGCCTGTGTGTTTTTTCCTTCAGGTAAAACAATCAAGCATGCATCAATCAGGTTAGTTGATCAGGTTAGTTAAAACAGCCTGGGGTTCCTTTAAAGATGTATACTAAACCTTTATCCAAGCATGCAGCATGGCTGGCCAGGAGAGGAGGCATTGAGAATGCACCCTCATCAACTAAATTATACCAGGCCATATGACCTCAACACTGGAAGGGTACCTTGTAAAGCCTTCCCCCTTACAAGGCATCCTGTCCATATGTTGATGATATCCAACCTCCCTAGCTCGTTGTTTACAAGTTAAAATATTTTTTTTTTTGCTAGAACAGTGATGGCGAACGCGTGGCACGCGTGCCGCTGCCGGCATGCTGAGCCATCTCTGTGGGCACGCAGCACCCTGCCAGGATAAGGGGGGAATTCCCCAGCCTTCCCCAGTCACTTGTGCAACATTTAGGGAGGTGTAAATGTATTCCTCCGCCTTACCGAGGGTCTATTCCCTCCCCCTGACCCTTACACCTCGGGTGAGGCATTTGGGCATTCCTCTCTGCGGCACCCTATTCCAGCTCCCCCTGCCCCAGGAGTACTTTGGCACAGCCCATCCCTCTGGTAAATGCACTGCAACCTGACAGCGGAGTGGAAGGGGTGGCGCTCGGAGCAGATCATGGCCATGTGAGAGGTGCAGTGTCTGCTAGCTGACTTCTCGGTGTCTGGGACACCAAGAAGCAGCTGGATGGCGGGGACTCCTGCAATATTGCCCAGTGCTAGTGAGAGCCCTGATGTGATGGACGATGAGGCCATGGAGAGGTAAGGAGGAGGATGGATCCTCTGATCTACATTGCACTTTGTGTGGGGGGATGTGAGCAGTGCAGGTAGTATGTGTTAGGTAGGTCAGTGTGTGTTGCAGAGTGCATTCTGAACAAAACGCATTCCTGAACCTTGCATTCTGAGCAAAACGCATTCCTGAACCCTGTATTCTGAGCAAAATGCATTCCTGATCCCTGTATTCTGAGCAAAACGCATTCCTGAACCCTGTATTCTGAGCAAAACGCATTCCTGAACCCTGTATTCTGAGCAAAACGCATTCCTGAACCCTGTATTCTGAGCAAAATGCATTCCTGAACCCTGTATTCTGAGCAAAAAGCACTTCTGATCCCTGTATTCTGAGCAAAACGCATTCCTGAACCCTGTATTCTGAGCAAAACGCATTCCTGAACCCTGTATTCTGAACAAAATACATTCCTGAACCCTGTATTCTGAGCAAAACACATTCCTGAATCCTGTATTCTGAGCAAAAAGCATTCCTGATCCCTGTATTCTGAGCAAAACGCATTCCTGAACCCTGTATTCTGAGCAAAACGCATTCCTGAACCCTGTATTCTGAACAAAATACATTCCTGAACCCTGTATTCTGAGCAAAGCGCATTCCTGAACCCTGTATTCTGAACAAAATACATTCCTGAACCCTGTATTCTGAGCAAAAAGCATTCCTGGTCCCTGTATTCTGAGCAAAACGCATTCCTGAACCCTGTATTCTGAACAAAATACATTCCTGAACCCTGTATTCTGAGCAAAACACATTCCTGAATCCTGTATTCTGAGCAAAAAGCATTCCTGATCCCTGTATTCTGAGCAAAACGCATTCCTGAACCCTGTATTCTGAGCAAAACGCATTCCTGAACCCTGTATTCTGAGCAAAACGCATTCCTGAACCCTGCCTTGCACTGTGTGTGGGGGGATGTGAGCAGTGCAGGAAGTATGTGTTAGGTAGGTCAGTGTATGTTGCAGAGTGCATTCTGAGCAAAACGCATTCCTGAACCCTGCATTTTGAGCAAAACGCATTCCTGAACCCTGTATTCTGAGCAAACAACATTCCTGATCCTTGTATTCTGAGCAAAACGCATTCCTGATCCCTGTATTCTGAGCAAAACGCATTCCTGATCCCTGTATTCTGAGCAAAACACATTCCTGCACCCTGTATTCTGAGTAAATCTGGCAGAATCATATGGTCCCTTAGGGCTTATTCAAAGGTATGGTCAGTCCCATCCTCTGTACAGAGCCGCTGTCAGGTTTAATTCTGTGTTGGCACTTTGAAAGAAATAAGTTGGTTTTGCGTCACAGTTTGGGCACTCGGGCTCAAAAAGGTTCGCCATCACTGTGCTAGAAAAATTACTTAGAACTCCCAAACATTATATATTTTTTTCTAACACCCTAGAGAATAAAATGGTGGTCATTGCAATACTTTCTGTCACACTGTATTTGCGCATCAGTCTTAAAAACGCACTTTTTTTTGGATAAAATACACTTTTTTGAATTAAAAAAAAAGACAACAGTAAAGTTAGCCCAATTTTTTTTATATTGTGAAAGATAATGTTACGCTGAGTAAATTGATACCCAACATGTCACGTTTCAAAATTGCACCCACTCGTGGAATGGCGACAAACTTTTACCCTTAAAAAACCCCTAGCGATGTTTAAAAATTTCCACAGGTTACCAGTTTTGAGTTACAGAGGTGGTCTAGGGCTAGAATTATTGCTCTAATGATCACGGCGATACCTCACATGTGTGGTTTGAACACCATTTTCATATGCGGGCGCTACTCCCGTATGTGTTCGCTTCTGCGCGCAAGCTCGTTGGGACAGGGCGTTTAAAATAAACATTTTGGGTCACTTTTATTCCTATTACAAGAAATGTAATAGGAATAAAATGTATCCCTTGTAATAGAAAAAAAAGCATGACAGGACCTTTTAAATATGAGATCTGGGGTCAAAAAGACCTCAGATCCTATATTTACACTAAAATGCAATTAAAAAATAAATAAATAAATAATTGAAAAAAAAAATTCTCCTTTAAGCGCTATAGGCGGAAGTGACATTTGACGTTGCTTCCGCCCTCCCATGCCATGGAGTCGAGCAGGGGCCATCTTCCCCCTAAGTCGGCAGCCAGGCATCCACGGGAGAGGATGCGATTGTCCCCTCCGCTACCGGCGGGTCTGGTAAGTGGCGGAGACGACAGGAACGTGATGGGAGAGGGGGCACCTCTCCTGCAGCTGATAAAAGTGATCTCGCTATGAATCCGCCACGGAGACCACTTTTTTCCTATAGAGAAACGCACGCCATTCCAGAAAATACTGGGGTTCTGGCAGCTAGTTGCTGCCAGAACCCCAATATTTAGCGCCAAAGTACCGACGTACGGGTACGGTGATTTGCGGGAAGTGGTTAATCATATTTTGTCAATGACATCACTCAAGATTCCCACCCCCTTTGTTTACAAACAGAAGCTGAAGATCTGTCTTTTTGGGGGAATAGTGATACCACTGTTAAATGAAAGATATAATCATGCTTGATTTTGGTTTGCAAGATACTCTCACAGTGTTGAGGGCAAATACCCTGGTATCATTTAGGGGGGTGCACACTCATGCCCCCCCTCCTTTACTAGTCATCCAGGCTGCCTGCACAGGTAAAGGTAATTTGTGAATCTTTAGAAGAACCCAACACCATATTTTTTTATTGTAAAGAGCCAGCGGGGCGTGGCCTGGACCGGCATGGTGTGAGGAGCACAGCACGAGAGCTCCGCTCGAGGGAATATCCGTAGCCTCAAAATCCTGCAATTTTCAGTAGCCTTTCTACCCCTACAAGGCTAGATATTCTCCTACTGACCTCCCGCTACTATGTCGCCGCCAAAAAAAACGGCAGATTCAATCGCTAAACTCGACAAATACCGGCTGAAGGAGAAGGGGAACTCAGGTGAAAATGGCGCCGATGCATCTTCCTCCTCTGAGACAACGACGGACGATACAGCCCGGGTCCTAGAGGCAATATCGGATTGTAAGAGCTCCCTGACCTGCAAGATTGAGGAGGTAAAGATCGATGTGTCCCTCATAAGGCAAGATCTACAAAAGCTCAGGGAACGTGTCACTGAAACGGAGACTCGAATCAGCAGAGTGGAGGACGAAATGCCGCCATTGCAGCAGGCCACAGAACATATACAGCAGCAACTCCACTCCATCCTCTCCAAGCAGGACGACATGGAGAACCGCCTGCGGAGGTGTAACCTCCGCTTTGTGGGATTACCGGAGGGTGCGGAGGGCTCGGATCCCCCCGAATTCTTGGAAAATCTCCTCATTTCTACTTTTGGGCGAGCGGAATTTTCAACGTCCTTCGTGGTAGAAAGAGCACACCGCTTAGCGGCAAAACCCCCACCGCAAGGTGCACCTCCCAGGACATTTATAGCTAAATTCCTGAACTTTAGAGACCGGGACGCTATCCTCCTCCTCACAAGGTTGAAAGGCAACATCCCCTTTAAGAACTCCGAAATAAAGGTGTTCCCGGATTTTTCAGCGGAGGTGCAGAAAAGGAGAGCACACTTTACCAAAGCAAAGCGCCAACTCAGGATTCGACACTACACCTACGCCATGTTGTTTCCCGCCAGGCTTCGCATGGTGGGGGATGACCGCACTCACTTTTTCGATACCCCGGAGGTGGTGTTCGAGTGGCTGGAGGGACGAGCGGTCCCTCGCCGCCCACCACCGGGTGACTAGCTACTCCAGCCGGCTATCCTGCCGCGACCATGACACGGATGTGGAACTTTCTCCTACCCAACAGAACACTCCGTCTGACTTCCAGATAAGGTACCTCTGACCCCCTTTGCAATATCCTCCTACATGTTGAGATGTACTCTCTACGGCCTGTGACGCTGGGGGAGTCTGGCTTACCTATACTTATTTCACTGGAGGCAATACGGCCGTGCAGCTATTCTGTGTTGAGCAATATTATATGCACCGCACACCTCGGTGATACCCCCAGAGCGGCTGTGCTGCGGGACACAGAACTTTTCTCTACGAGCCCAGAAGAGGATCCCCCGGGGTACTCTCTATTACCAGGCCTGCGCCCACTTCTCAGGTTTTCTTCCCCTTCTTCCCCCACGCTCCTAGTTTAGACACATTACTTTTACCTTTATTGACCCTTACTTACCCTGAAGTCATTTACTGCGCTTGTCGATTGTTTGGAACAACCTCGAGATATCTCACACCTAAAAGCTTCTTGACTGGGCATACAATGACTGTTTTATGTTTTTTTTTTATCCTACCACCTTTTTTGTTTGACCCGCTCCTTAGGATAGCTTTCATCACACTGTTGCTGGCTTTGCAGCGGATGTTCGTCCCACTAGTTGCGGGTGCTGTGTTGGACCCCGCTATTTCAATACAGGATCATACTGTAAACGTTGTACAAGCTAAGTTTCCCCGGTTCGTCTGGGAGCACATCCCCTGTGCATATTTGCGCGGGGGGTGTGGGGAGCCCAGCCGGATCGGCGCAATGGTTCACAACATTGTTTTGTTTAATTTTAAGTTTATCGTTCTTATTATTATTTCTATCGTAACACATGGTATTATACAGAGGCAGGCAGACCCTGCAGGAAAATGTAGAAGTATATATGATAAACCTGTCCGCATGCTCCCGGGTCGTTTGTTGGGCGCCTCCCAGCGACATTGGGCGAGTACGCCCGGTTGCTGGGACGGGTCGACGCGAGCTGGGGGCTATGCACGTACTTTAATTGCAAGGCTATGTCGTCTTTAAAGTGCTTAGTATGGAATGTTCGGGGTCTTAGAGACAAATCCAAGAGGAATGCCGTTATGACATACCTTAAGGCACAGCAGGCACAGGTGATGGTCTTGGTGGAAACACACCTAACTGGTCAATTAATGCTATCACTTAAAAAACCTTGGCTGGGATGGGTTTACTAGGCCCCATACTCGGCCTATTCTAGAGGGGTGGCGATATTAGTAACCAAAACAACACAGTTTGTTATGCTGACATTGAGGTCTGACCCCCAGGGTAAATTTTTGTTTATACACTGTAGACTAAATGGACTGGAAATACTCATACTGGCAATATATATACCTCCCCCATTCCAGTTTCAGGTCATCAATGAGGGATTGGATTTTATGGCACAATTTCCCACAATCCCAGCCCTTTGGATGGGAGATTTCAATGCGGTGTTGGACAATCACATAGACAGGACTTCTCTGACATCCCCGAATGACAATACTCCCTCTCCCACACGCTTCGGGAAATTAATAGGTGAGATGGGACTGACAGATGCATGGAGATCCCTCCACCCCCTAACAAAAGCGTTTACATGTTTCTCTGTGACGCATAACACCATGTCGAGAATCGACTTAATCCTTATATCCAACACTTTATCACCTAACCTCAAAAAAGCGGGGATGTCCCCTCGCATTCTCTCTGACCACACCCCCTGTTGGATAGAACTTGAGGTGGGCCCCCCCTCCTCTTCTTATACATGGAGACTCAACCCCTTCTGGCTGTCAGTTGTCCCGGGATTGGAGGTTATGGGGGAGGAATGGGAGTTTTTCTTTCGCGTCAATACTGGCACAGCCCCCCTTGACATAGTTTGGGACATGTTCAAAACTCACGCCCGTATGCTTTTAGCACAAAAAATAACCAGACACAAACGTACGTCAAATGACATTATCCGGCAAGCAGAACTAGCAATGGCAGATGCAGATAAAGCCTTCTCAGACCATCCCTCCAATGAAACAGCGAATCGGGTAAAACTACAAATGCGTATAGTGAACGGGCTCCACTTTGAAAGAGCTGAAAGAAAGATATTTTACACCAAGCAAAAAGTGTACGAGTGTGGAGAGCGTGCGGGACGTTTATTGGCCTACTTGGCCCATATGGAGCACAGGCCACCCACTGTTGTCGCCCTAAGAGATAATACGGGAGATCTGATACAAGATCCTGACAGGGTGGTTGATGTGTTCCGCGCCTTCTACGCCTCTCTATATTCGTCCAAGACCGACAAATCCAAACAAGAAATAGCAGACTTCCTATCCAATATAACCTTCACACAATTAACCAGTTCCCAAATAGAGATATTGGAGGCGCCCATCTCTAAAGATGATGTTGCGGAGGCCATGTCCCACCTTGCCTCTTCAAAAGCTCCTGGATCAGACGGCCTCCCACTGGAGTTCTATGATACCTACAGTGAGATTTTGACCCCCAAACTCCACGAGTTATTTAACTTCATGTTTGATTCTGGTTCCCTCCCCAAATCAATGAATGAGGCATTTATTGTGCTCATACTAAAGCCGGGTAAAGACCCAGCACTCCCCGAGTCTTACCGCCCCATCTCACTATTACAATTGGACATAAAAATATTGGCCAAGGTCCTGGCGCTACGCATGAATAAGGTCATCTTGAGCCTTAAACACCCTGACCAGACCGGATTCATGCCGACAAAAAATACAGCGTTCAACTTACGGAGGCTATACATGAAGTTACAGGCCAAACACGACCAAATGGGCAAAAGAGTGGTAGTGTCCCTAGACGCTGCCAAAGCATTCGATTCTGTTGAATGGGGCTACCTTTGGGAGTGTCTGGCCAGGTTTGGGTTTGGTCGTAAATTCATCCGTTGGATCCAGCTCCTATACCAGGCTCCGAGCGCCAGGATCTTGGTCAATGGTAAAAGGTCTCAGACATTCCCATTGACTAGAGGTACACGGCAGGGCTGCCCCCTCTCCCCTTTATTATATGCCCTGGCGGTAGAACCCTTGGCAACAGCACTGAGGGAACATCCCGGGGTTAGAGGGCAGAGTCGAGGTCCGTTGGTTTAGAAGATTAGTCTATATGCGGACGATATGCTTTTATACCTAGAAGATTCAGGCGACTCCCTGCTAACGGCCCTTGATATTATCAAACAATTTGGAACCTACTCAGGTCTAAAGATTAATTGGGAAAAGTCGCAGATACTTCCTGTGGACCTTGGAGTTCCAACTGAGACACAGGTATCCTCACCACTGATGCGTGTTAGTGAAATCACATATCTAGGCATAAAAATCACACGTACCCCAATAGACTATATCAGACTTAACTTGGAGCCACTATTTCAAATACTAAAATCCAAAACACAATTATGGTCCAGACTGCCATTGGGTATCATGGGACGAGTAAACTTGACAAAAATGATCCTGCTACCCAAGTTCCTATATGTATTCTGGCACGCTCCTGTCTATATACCCCTGAGATTTTTCAAATCTATAGAAGTGATCTTGAACACATTTGTGTGGGGAAAAATACGGCACAAGTTGTCCTGGCAGGTGCTGAAAAACCCCACTGATTTAGGGGGCACGGCGCTGCCAGATTACAGCTTGTACTATCTAGCAGCACAACTGTCCCACTTCTTTCATATCGACAAAGGTGACAAGGAACGGTTCATGCTTCTAATAGGCTCTCAAGCTGCAAAAATGCATATTCACCCCTTCCAGCTTATTCTTAGAGAGAATAGAAGGGGGTGGAGGCAGGGGGTTGCTATATACCTACCGCAAGATATGGGAGACTGTTGGACGCAAACTTAAAATCCCCTCAACACACAGTCAGACACCAATGTGGGACAATCCAGGCCTACCTGAACTATTACACTTACCTGATAACGAGCTATGGATCTCTAGAGGGGTTGTTTTTCTGGCAGACATATACACCGGGACAATACTGAAATCATTCCAGCAACTGAAAGACCAGTTCGGGCTTCCTAACTTTATGCATTTCCGATACCTCCAGCTTCGCCACGCTCTAATGACCCAATTTCAGAACTCTCCACCTAACCTAGAACAATTGGAGGTTCTGGCTGTGATAAACGGCCCAGATCAACAAAAGTTAATATCCATATTATACTCATACTTAACACGCCCTGGTGCGGTAAAAATCGCCTATAAACGAAAGGAGTGTTGGCAAGAAGACGTGGGTGAGATGGAGGATGAGGAATGGGAGGAAGCCCTGGACACCTGCAAAAAAGTCTCACACAAACTATCAGACCGCCTTACGCAGTTATTCATCCTACACCGCACATACCTGACCCCCATACGACTGGCCAAATTTAAACTCAACCATAGCCCACTCTGCCCCAGATGTGCAAGTCCTCAAGGAACATTCTTTCATCTCCTCTGGCTTTGTCCAATAATACATAATTACTGGGCCCAAATTGTTAAATTTATTCATGATAATATGGGTTCCCCTTTAACTCTATGCCCGAAACAGTGCCTACTGGGAGTATTCCCAGACCCTGAATCAGACAAATTTCATTATATTTTCCTCCAAGAAACATTGTTCTTGGCCAGAGTGCTTATTGCAAAGAAATGGCTCAGAGCAATACCACCCTCTGTTAAGGAATGGGTTGCACTGGTAAATGCTGTCCTGCCATACAAAAAAGAAATATATGCTCATAGGGGCTGCCCCGCCAAATATAACAAGATATGGGATACTTGGCTAAATGAAGCCTCCACATGCGATGAACTAGATGATACATCACCTGTCTAAATAAAAATAGAAAACCAACAATGCTAGAAAATTACAACAACTGAGAACATTGATAGGTAACAAACAAGCCTATATATTAATCTATACCTGTTGTATTTCTATCACTTTGCCTGTTTACAACAAATGTAAGACCTTGTTTCAATTCTCATCTATAATGTGCTGCTTACGCCTGCCATCTGTACCATGAAATCATTGTAATGTACACCTGTATACTACTTCAATAAAGAACGCAAGTTTGTAAAAAAAAAAAAAAAAAAGAGCCAGCACATCACTTCTGGGTTGATTAGCTCAAATGACAGAAAGACAGGAGCGTGGGATCCAAGTTACAATAAAAGCAACTGATTTATTAACACAAATGTATAGCAGTTAAGTTTACAGTTAAAATCTAGTAGATCAGCATGGGAAGCAGAGGGCACCAGGACAGACACATAACCAGGCTAAGCTGAAGCAGAAGCAGCTCCCGATCTAATAGGCGACATACAGGGATCTTGCTCGGACAGCTGTCAAAAGAAGTTCCAATAGACAGCATCCTCAGCTACTAGCTGTTGCCTTGTGGTAACCTCTATATCCACTTGCCGACCAGTCCTGTACTTTGTATGTCATCAGTCTTCAAGTGGTTGTACCGGGATGATGCCTGCAGCTTCAGGCATCAACCTGGTATCACTTTTTAGGGCCAGCGTTTGGGCCTCTTATAATAGCAATTGAATTGGCTAACTAGCTGCTCAACTGCTATTACAAGCAGTGGGAGGGGACATCCCCCCTACTACCATCTTCCACGGCGTGCTCTGGCTCTCCCATCCCAGCGGGAGACCCAAGCTACTAGCTGGCGCATCCGCTGGCTGGTTGGACACCCTAAGAAAGCCAGGATCCACTTTGATCTGTTCTTCGCTATGGTAACCCAGAAGTGGTGACCTGACATCAGCTTACCTGGATATCATCGGTGCCATTTTCAAAGAAATCAAAAGCATTAAAAAACACAGATCTTGAACACAGTTTTGAATGCTTTTAAGTGCTGTATGGGCGTGCACAATTTTAAAGCCTGACATGTTTGGTATCTATTTACTCAGCGTAACATCATCTTTTATAATTTATGAAAAAAATGTGGTTATGTTTGTTTTTTTTGCATTAAAATTAAAAAAAAGTTTATTTTTTCTCAAATAATTGCATTTGAAAAACCACTGCCCAAATACTATGTGACATAAAGAATTGCAAAACCCACCAACTTTTTCTCTAGGGCCTCTGCTTTAAAAAATATATAATGTTTGGGGTTTCTAAGAAATTTTCTAGCAAAAAAAATGATTGTTACATGTAAACTAAAAGTGCCAAAAAAAACAAACTTGTCCTTAACCTCCAGGGGGCGGTATGATTATTTCATATTTTTGATGCTGAAAGCGGTACAATTATTTTGCATGGAAATTTGGCGTTTTATATTGTAGGCCTATAATTCTTAGGAATAACTCACTTAAATCTGTCCAAACCAGAGTCTAGTAGACATCTCGGTTATGATAAAGTTTGAAACACGAAATCATAAATTATAATATAACAAATAACTATAAATAATTATACCAAATAATAATATAATAATAATAAAAATTATTCAATAATGTAATTAAATAAAAAACACTAAAATTTGCTCAGTTGCTGAATTGTCACTGTCATTACTTTTCAGTGTTTGATGACAGATCTCTCCACAAATCACTATCGCTCAATTCTGCGAGTGATTCTGATTTATTATCGCTGTTTTCTAGCTGATCTAAAACCCCTTTTGATGTAAAGGGACGGTTTTGGTTGCTATGAACAATTTCCAGTTTCCAGGCAGAAAGAACCGTTTTTATGATATAAAACTGCGTGCAGGGCACTGAAACCACTAGAGACAAAAGGGATGTGAAATTATTTCATACAGTAATGTAATCTGTAAGATTACAGTATACTGTATGTATTATGTGTTTCACTTTTTGAATTTGGCACCATTCTCCATCCCTGTGCGTCGCAACGCTCGCAGGGAACAGAGCTCGGCTCCGTTATGGATCGAGCGGAGGATGAGCCGCTCACACTGCGGGGAGACATCCCAGGATCCAGGGAACAAGGTAAGTAAGCTCTTCCTGGATCCTGTGATGCGATCCCGAGTTGGCTCGGAGTTACCGCTTTTGGTTCTGAAATTCCACCCCAACCCAGACTCGGGAATACCGTCAGGGAGGTTAAAGCAGAGTTCCAGTCATTTTTGTGTTTATTAAAAGTCAGCAGCTACAAAAACTGTAGCTGCTGACTTTTAATAGACACACACTCACCTGTCCCATGATCCAGCGGTGCACTTACCCCAGCAGTTTCCACCTTCTCTCCTCCCTCGGCGGCGCCAGCAGCTCTTCTATGGGCACCTGACTGTGACGGCTTGTGGCTTCATGGCCGGGTGCCCACTGCACATGCGTGAGCAGCGCTGCTCTCTGTGTCTAGTCCCGAAGTCTTCTAGGCCTTAAAGCAAAAGCTCCACTTTTGGGTGGAACTCTGCTTTAAGTGGATATACATGTAGTGGGGTTGCAGAGCCCCCTAAAACAGATGAGAGCAGCAGGGGGACAATGGTGCGGCTGTGAGCAGGCTGCAGATTTCCACCCCGCTCAGTGTGCTGCCACAGCAGAAGACCAGAGGACATGCCTGTAAGGAGAGGGAGGGTGAAGATGCGCCCACTGCTCGCTCTGCTACCACTGTCACGCTGTGATAAGGGGAGGGTGCAGGCTGCCAGTTCATCTTACTCCCCCGCTCGGCCCCCCTCATCTCCTGTCACAGCACGAAAGAATGAGAGGACAAAGAGGGCGATTCCAGCCGCCGAAACTCCAGTACCACTCCCATTGGCCAAGGGGATGAACCAATCACAGAAGACCAGAGGAGGATGAGGGGACATGTAGTCCCAGAGACCAGGCAGCCCATTGGATTTAATGGATAGAAAACTACATCCCCCCAGCATGCCGGGAAATAAGGGGAGGGACAACCTGGAGCCCAGGAAAAGGAAAGAGGAGGAGTGTGCGTGAGGGAGAGAGCAGTAGACAGAATGGAGAGGCTGAGGTGGCTGAGGAGAGACAGAGACCAAGCCACAAAAGCCCCCTGGGTGGTGTGACAGTCTAAACTCCACCTGAGGGAGAGAGAGCCATGCTGACACGAGGGAGTGTGTGCTGGAACTCCACCTGAGAGAGATAGAGAGAGCCATGCTTTCCCAGAGTCTGCTGACAAGAGACTGAGGGGAAGATAGCCAGGAACAGCAACACCCCCGCGGTACACCACCGTTCGGCCCAGAGACCCTGCTTAGAAACTCAGCGCTGCCTAGCCCAATGGAGAAAACCCACTCCATTTCAGGGATCACAATACCCATTCAGGTGTCTGGTTAGCTGCTGTCCAGTCACTTTGCCAGTTTAGATACCAGCCATCCTGATCAGCCGACAGGAGGTGATCCAGTGCCTTACAACATTGTCAGGAGCCTGAACCAGAATTGGGAATGTCCATTGTGTTATCGCATAGAGGATTGGTGAGTGGGTGTAAACCCAAACATTCTTCTTTACACAGTACAGACACTGCATGCAGACACCTATTCCCCTTTCTAGTGTCAGAGAATGCTTGTTTGGAGCTGCCATCTTTAGCCAGTTTGTTCTTACAAACCACTACTTAACGGAATATCCTAGACAATTACTGTCTCAATTTTGCTTGATTAAACCTACTCTCTTTACAAAAGGCCCCAGAGTTTGCTAGCAGAAGATAATAGTATTCTTCACCCCAGAACCTGTAACAATATGGAACTGTGCTTACTGTACCTATTAACCCATTTCTTCTTTTTGTGTTGTTAATTTCAATGGTGTTAGTGGCCCAGAAGGAGCTGAGAAGTTGACAAACCTTCTCTCCTTCCTCTCAGCGCACTTGCTAGTGGCATATATTTCACTGTCTTTTATTTACTTACAGTTGCTACTATTGAAGGTTGTAATTTCTATTGTATTGATTCTCTGCAGCGAGGTTTAACAGTCCCATGAGTCCCCACATATTTAAACTGTTATAATAAAATCAACTTATTTATCACAATCCACAGCCAGGATAACAGTATTTTCTTATGGCCTTAACAGTGTTTGCAGTAATCTTGTTTAACCAGGTGTGCCAGAGGGGCTAAGGTCACTCTTGGAGTTGAGGCGGAGATCAGAGAACCCAAAATCACTAAGCAGCTCCTTTGGGGGTGGTGCTACATACAGTAGAGAGCATAGGGGGCGATAATGTTTTGAAGGACCATTCCTTCTTTCTCAAATGACCTGAACACTGGAAGGGAACATTTTTATGGAGGTGGAATAGCCTTCCCCTTTACAAGGCACCTTGTCCCTATGTTTATGATATTCAGCCCCCCCCAAGGGAAGGAAAAATGCCTTGCTTCCTATGATGTCAGTTCACACAACAATGCTGCTTCAGTGTGCACTTTGAAAAAGTACTGCATGGTGTTCCTTTTTATAGGGCAGCGAGTTGTGACACGAACCATCACATTGCAACATCTTTGAACAGAACTTTATTGAAATGTCACTCATGACATTTTGTTGGAATACATTGATCATGTATTTTGTGCAACAACTACATCAGCTAGTAGATGGCAGTGTTTATAAGTTTGTAGCTGCATCTATGGTATGCTCTATTGTCTTTTCTCTGATAATAAAGTTCCTGTTTTCTGTTTGCAGAGACGCAGCAAATAAACACATGTGAATTGTGCAGTGTCTGTTCTGTGGGGCTATATGCAAAATCTATAACACTTTTTAATAAAGTTGAAGCTGGGATCAATGTGTTGGCACTGCGTCTCACAGGGCAGACAAGCAGCCATGCATTTAGAGCATCTCGCTGGTGTGAATGACCTCTTAAATG
Source organism: Lithobates clamitans (assembly GCA_037952925.1). Taxonomy (NCBI): domain Eukaryota; kingdom Metazoa; phylum Chordata; class Amphibia; order Anura; family Ranidae; genus Lithobates; species Lithobates clamitans. The sequence goes on from JBBGZY010000216.1 coordinate 6,466,447, forward strand.
AATACATCATACTCCATCCACAACTTCACATGCAGCTGTAAGGTATTTCTCAAGCATCTTAGGGATCTGTGTCTTTTTAATGTTTTCCTTTATGCTGCATTCAAAGATCCTCTTCTCGCTAAACAGTACTTTAATTTTTTATTTTTTTTGCACTGGTAATGTCATCCAGGGCATTACCAAGTAACCCATGTTCTTTTTTATCAATATCTTGAAAACTGAGGTGAGAAAAAACCAACAAGATTTCTGTCTCATAGACTACAAAGGGTTTGACACTATATTTAGACTAGCACATTTGTGGGGGTTTGGCCAAACCTCATGTAAACTAGACTTTGCCTAGTTCACTCATTACGACAGGAAAATGTTACAACAAACTGTTTATACAGTATTTATTACCTAATTTGACCCATCGTGTCATATCAGGTGTAGCACCGGCTTAGTTTTGCCTCTGAAATATGTGCAGAGTATGGCTCTATGAAACTTTGCATTGCATTTTCTGGCTAAACTGATGGCTCACAGAGACAGAGGAGAGAATATTGGGTGCAGCTGCAGGATTAAAGCCAGATTGGTTACTGCTGTAGCTAAGAAGGAAGCCCACCCTTAACAGCAAAGCCAAGGAAGTACATGATTGGATAGCAGCCCAGGAGAGCTGTGATTTGGGGAGCAGGCCGTGTGGTTGGGTGAGGGGAGACACCATGCGGAGGACAGACAGAGGGGAGAGAGGAAGATAGATAAAGAGAGCCACAGACTGACATTGTGGCAGCCAGACAGGGGAAAGTGTCCCTTGTGCTTGTCTCCTATGCACTGCCCGAGCCTGTGATTCTGTCCGTGACCCTCCTAAAGAGAGGAGCAGACTTGGGAGGGGAGTTTGCATTGCGTTATTCTGCCCTTTTTGCCTGATTTCTGAGGATGTGCTAACAGTGCAGTGACATCTAGAGAAAAACTTCTGTACTGCAGCAATCCATCATCAACATACTGTTTAGAGCAGGGGTCTTCAAACTGCAGCCCTCCAGGTGTTCAGGAACTACAATTCCCATCATGCCTAGTCATGTCTGTGAATGTCAGAGTTTTACAATGCCTCAAGGGATGTGTAGTTCTGCAACAGCTGGAGGGCCGTAGTTTGAGGATCCCTGGTTTAGAAGATTCTGTGGCCTGTGTTGCTCTCATCATCATCCAGTCGGCGGAGACAGCAATCAATCTACCAAATGCTGGAAGGAAGATATATCAAGTGCATCTTAAGGTAGGAGATCTTCTGCTACCCTTGTGTAAATGGATCTTGCTTAATCCTGCTAGGTCCTATTTACCGCTAATGCAGCTCTATCTGAAGGTGGATCACCACATCTGTTAAATCTGTGGATTACAAGTATTGCTTCACAAAAGGCTGAGTACTCAAACACAGGATTTAATGGGCCCCAGCGCTGGCAGACTCTCTGTGTGTGTGAATAGAATTCCCACTAGTTAGCTAGAACCCACACGACCTAGATAGGCTCTTATAGTCAGTAATATCACTTTTGGGTAATTGTTGAACATTATTTTTCTTGTATTGTGCAACTGAAAGTATTCGTTCAACACATGCTCAGCGCATTTCAGGAAATGCCTCTCACTGGCAGTTAAAGTGAACGAACACCAATCCTATTTAAATTTGTTGAGTGGTCATTGCATTAATATTGGTACCCTGTTAATCAGTTTATCTCTTTCCAGGGCTTATTGCCAATTCTAATAAAGCCCAGCTAAAAGTTTAAATGGTGTATTGGTGTTACTTGGATCCAGGTGAGGGTGAGTCATCACTGGGGTGGGACAGAAGACCTGTATATTAAAGTGGCCCTTGCAGGGGTAGCGCTACACGGGTAAGAGCTTTCATTGTCTTCACTTGGAAATTAGTTCTAGTAAGGAGGGCTCAATCTCAGGATTTCTAGAAACAGAGTTGGCAATCCCAATGACCTTCCCAGCACAAACATGACCTGCACCAATGATCTGCTACCAGCAATACTCTCATCGTAAATTACATTTTATGACTGATTTATTTACATTAAGCATCATAGAACATTATTTTTAGACATTGTGGGACATTATTTATTTCTTTTAGACCCCTTTCAAACTGGAGGCGTTTTCTGGCGCTTTAGCACTAAAAATAGCGCCTGTAAACTGCCTGAAAAATGCCTCATGTGTAGTCCCACTGGAGGGCTGCACTGGCAGGATATTAAAAAAAGTCCTGCAAGTAGCATCTTTGGGGCTCTTTAGGAGCGGTGTATATACCACTCCTAAAGCACTCCTGCCCATTGAAATGAATGGGCAGCGCCACCGGCAGCAGCGCTTTGCAGGCACTTTTAACCCTTTATGCGGCCACTAGTGGGGTTTAAAAGCGCCACGCTAGCAGCCGAAAAGCGCCTCTAAAACGACGGTAAAGCACCACTAAAACTAGCGCCGCTTTACCGCTAACGCTGTCAGTGTAAAAGGGCTCTGAAATTAAAGGACTTGTGCACAGCGTGTTTATGTTTATTTACTTTTTAACTAATGACACCACTCCATTTTTATCTCACTACTCAACTATTGGAACTTCTTCCTTGATTGGCCTACACTTACATAGGCTGTTCTCCCTTCAGTTTATTATGAATGCTGCGGCTAGACTCATCTGTCTTACTAACTGTTCCACAAGCACTTTCAGCCAATCCTTCTACTGGCTTCCTCTTGTCCAATGAATAAATCTCAAAATACCTACAACAACATACAAATCCAAGTCTGCCTCTAGTTACATCACCAACCTCATTTGAAAATATAACCCAAACTGTGCTTTTTGCTCCTCCCAAGACTTTCAGCTCTCTATCTCGCTTGTCTTCTCCCCCCATAGCAGCATCTAGGACTTCTCCAAAACCTTTCCAAACCCCTCCAATGCCCTGCTTCAAATTGTTGGGCTATCTCTCATTCTGTCTGCCTAACCGTAAAAATAAATCTCTTCAGGGAGGTCCATCCTGTCTCTACCTTTTAAAATTGTTCTTTCTTCATCAGCTTATCCCTCACAGTTATAAATAATACTGTATATAATAAACCAGGGTACTATTTACCTCTTACTTATTCACGTAGAGTAAGGCCGGCTAGCTGGGGGGCCCCTTACTTTAATGGGACTTCCAGATTCAGTTAAGTCCCTTTCCACAGACCCCTACCCCCACTGAACCAGAGATTTGGTGAAAGGGTCCTTGTCCCTATCAACATAGAGGCAAAGTGCTTTCCTAGGAGTGCTCCCATGTGTAAAAGAAGCTCAGTACATGTTGGCCCATGCTCATACTTTGTACATGCTCATAACTCTGAGAAAAAAAGCTCAATGCAAAACAGGCATTGGGGGTTATTTACCAAAGGCAAATCCACTTTGCACAACAAGTGCACTTGGAAGTGCAGTCGCTGTAGATCTGAGGGGGACATGCAAGGAAAATAAAAAAACAGCATTTTTGCTTGCACATGATTGGATGATAAAATCAGCAGAGTTTCCCCTCATTTCAGAGCTTCCCCTCAGATCTACAGTGATCTACAGCAATCTACAGCAACTGCACTTCCAAGTGCACTTGTAGTGCAAACTGGATTTGCCTTTTGTAAATAACCCCCATTGTCACACATGTACAAATGTATTAGCATGTGGAGAATAAATATACGCATGTGCACGCGTACAGGGACTGGCACCAAACGGCCTATTTAAGCTGGACTCTGACTTGGGTGGATTTCCGAGTGGTCTTCAGCTAGTTCCTGCTTTACCTGAGCCTAGACCTGACATGCCTACAAATCGGCTTGCCCCTGACCTGTTCTTTAATTTATGCCTGCCTGCTGTGACCTTGGCTTGTATTCTGACTCTGCTCATTTCTTGCATTCCTTGCTGCCTGTCTGTGTACCAATCAGGGATGAGCCAAACACCACCCTGTTCGGTTCGCATCAGAACATGCCAACAGGCAAAAAATTTGTTCGAACACGCGAACACCGTTAAAGTCTTCTTCCCTTTTTCATTCTTGGGCCGCTCCGCACCCATGATGGGAGGCTTCCGCTGTGTGACGCTTCTCGTCTTCTGACACTTCTTAAATAACGGGCCCCCTCTGACATCACAGGGTAAGCCACAGGGAAGTCCCCGTCAAGTCCCCGTGCGTCAGAGGGGGCGGGTCACCCGGTGGCCCTGCCCTCCGTTATTTAAGAAGCATCAGAAGACGAGAAACGTCACACAGCGAGAGCCTCCCATCATGGATGCGGAGCGGCCTGAGAATGAAGAAGGGAAGAAGACGTCGTGGAGGAAGATGCCGGACGAGAACACCAGAGCAAGAAGCAGAGGATCAGAGGAAAAACCAGAGGAAGAAGAAGATGGAGGAAGAAACCGAAGGAAGATAGAAGAAAGAAGATAGAAGAAAGAAGATGGAAAGAAGAAGACTTTAAATAAAGGAATTGTCAAAAACTGTCTCTTGTCATTTTTAACATTTTTGACACTTTTTTGTGAAATGGTAGGGGTACTTTTGTACCCTCTTACCATATTACACATGGGGGGCCGGGATCTGGGGGTCCCCTTGTTAAAGGGGGCTGCCAGATTCTGATAAGCCCCCTGCCTGCAGACCCCCACAACCACAAGGCAAGGGTTGTGGGGATGAGGCCCTTGTCCCCATCAACATGGGGACAAGGTGCTTTAGGGGGACCCCAAAGCACCCTCCCAATGTTGAGGGCATGTGGCCTGGTATGGTTCAGGAGGGGGGTGCTTTCTCCTCCCCCCCTTTTTCCTGCGGTCTGCCAGGTTGCGTGCTCGGATAAGGGTCTGGTATGGATTTTTGAGGGGACCCCACGCCATTTTTTTAAAATTTTGGCATAGGGCTCCCCTTTAAATCCACACCAGACCTGAAGGGTCTGGTATGGATTTTGAGGGGGACCCCCACGCCATTTTTTTTCAAATTTCGGTGCGGGGTTCCCCTTAATATCCATACCAGATCTGAAGGGCCTGGTATGGAATTTAGGGGGACCCGCATGCCATTTTTTTTTAAATTTAGGTTCGGGGTTCCCCTGTGGGGAAATCCGATGCCGTTTTTATCAATGAACTTTTATGTGTATTGTCGGACCTACAATTCATATAGCCGCGAGTACTTTTAAATGACTTTTTTTCCTTTGAAATGTCATTTTGCTGTCAGACTGTTCTAAACACGGGAAACATGCGCCCCTTTACAGGCATATTATAGACACCCCCCAGGTACGAAATTTAAAGGAATATTACACTTTTATAGTTTCACTTTAAGCATTATTAAAATCACTGCTCCCGAAAAAACGGCCGTTTTTAAAACTTTTTTTTGCATTGATCCATGTCCCCTGGGGCAGAACCCAGGTCCCCAAACACTTTTTATGACAATACCATGCATATAAGCCTTTACAATTAGCACTTTTGATTTCTCCCATAGACTTTTAAAGGGTGTTCCGCGGCTTTCGAATTTGCCGTGAGCACCCCAAATTGTTCGCTGTTCAGTGAACTGGCGAACAGCTGATATTCGAGTCGAACATGAGTTTGACTCGAACTCGAAGCTCATCCCTAGTACCAATCCTGGCTTGTATCTTAACTCTGTCTCTGCCTAATGTTCCTGTACCTCTCTACCCAGCTGTTGATGACCTTTTGGCTTATGTCCTGTATACACTCCTGTCTGCCAATCAAGTGTCACTGTGTTCCAGTTCCTGGTTCCTGCCTGGTGATTTATGGTCATCTGTCTCCTGCAAACACCAGCTGGCATACCTGCTATACTTGCCCTCTTGCCACTCTGTGCCCTCACAATTCCTGTCATCACTACAGCACTACTCCCAGGGGTGTTGGACAAGAGGTGAAAGAGAAGTCCCCTCTCCAGCTCGATCTCCACCAGGTGCGTGACACTCTGGCTAGGTACCCTCCTGCTGTTAAAGGCTTGTTATGATTCAAGAGGATTCTGCCCCCTAGCAGCCAATGGCATTGTGCGGCCATCTATTTCCTAGCAACCAATGCATATTTTACCCTTGCATAGCATCTTTAGTGGCCAGGCCACACAGCGTCATTTGTTTTTATGGTGCAGGTGGCTGCCAGCATTCTAGCAACAAATGACAGGGGTGGAGATTGAGCGGGAAGTTGACATTCTGTTGCAGTAGGTATACTGCCACTAAATGAGTAGTTGCAAAAAGCAGAGGTTTGGGGGTGAGCAGGCAAATTTGGCATTTTATTAGACCATTTTTGCAAATGGAGAATAGCTTTTTGGAAGTACTTTTTAAAGTTTTGTTCAAACTGGATATACAGTATTCACTGAATCGATAAACAAAGATATTCTATGTACATTTATGCTACCTGAAATATTAAAAACTTGCAATGCTAATTTTGCTATAATTATGGAAGGCTTAGGATCTATAAAAAAAAAAAGTTAATGCCAGGTGTCATGAAATAAAAGTAATACATTTAAATAGTTTAAAAATGCAAACATTTTTTATGTCTTTGAGGTTCATTTTTCATTTTTGAATATTCTATTCAGCAGCAGGCATCAGTCATGTTGATTGATAGAAAAAATAAAGCTTTCTTGCAGCATGACATAGCAAATCCGTGGAGACTAATTCCATTGGTAGTGATTGTTCTTTTTATCCTAGAAATATGTGACAAAAATGCTAAAGTATTAGATGTGTACAGTCTCATAAACAAGTTATAGGTTATGCTGATTCACAAAGGTAAAAATGTGCTATGAGTTCAATCTATACTTTCAAAATTTGTAGATAGAGTGTCTAAACCTAACTTGCAAGTTTAATATTATTTATTGTGTCTCATGTTAGATTACATGTATGTGTTTTTATAATAGGATTGTTAGCTTAAATGTCTCTGCCAAATATAATATATATTTCTGGGATTGTAAATACCGGTATATATGCAAAGAAATATGTAGTGTCAGTTTGTCTTACAGAGGTGCAAGTGAGTTGTATGTTTAATAACAAAGTTTTATGAAGTCCAAAAAAACCACAAAACATGCCTAACAACACGTGTCTTTGGTGTAGTCATATGATAATCTCTATGTGCTTGGAGTACAAATGAAATCCCCTTGCAGGCTGCCAGAGTATACAGTACTAGTATTCCATTCTTCTGCTGGTAAAGCCAAAATGGCTAGAGATAACTGGATGACACCAATAGCTACCAAAATGTCTGACATGCACTCAGTAGTGGACTTTTCAAACAGGACAAACAGGGACATGTGTTTCAGATTTTATCTCAGTAAGAAAAGTGACCATTTGCAAAAAAAAAAAAAAAAAAAATTCAGGTTATCAAATGTTCTCAGTTTTTTGCATGAATAATGCACACATAGATGAAAATAGATTTTTTAAGAATGCAAACAAAAAAAAATATCTCCCCCAAAAAAGTAATGTATGTGTTAATACACAATTAATAAAGTATAATTGGTTAAACCTACTAGCTGCCAAATGGGGAATATTTTGCTCTGGTCAAGGAATATAGGGGGTTATTTACGAAAGGCAAATCCACTTTGCACTACAGGTGCAAACTACAGGTGCAAAGTGCACATGCAAGGAAAATAAAAAACAACATTTTAGCTTGCACGCGATTGGATGATAAAATCAGCAGAGCTTCCCTTCATTTTAGATCTACCCCCTCAGATTTACAGCGACTTCACTTCCAAGTGCACTTTCAGTGCAATTTCAAGTGCACTTTGCACTTGTAGTTTGCATTTGTAGTGTAAAGTAGTAGTTTGCCTTTTGTAAATACCCCCCCGTAGTTACATTGAAGACCTGTCGGTGAATTTGGCAGGTATGACAATGTCATAAGGGAAGAGCCATTACTCAGTAAGTTCTTGGAAAATAAAGGTGTTAAAAAGTAAAGATGGTGGATTTTGGTGAAATTATTACATAACAATTGGACATTCTAAGGGGCTCATTTGTCAGGCAACAGAGCAGTAGAAAGAAAATGTATGTTAATTTAGCTACTTAGGTTACTGATGGTAGACTATATGGCCCCTTTCACACTGAGGCACTTGTAAACTGCCAGTAAAACACTGAGCACTTTTGAAGAGCTTTTTAGGCGCTTTTGAAGCGCTTTCTATTCATTTCAATGGAGAGGGGTGTTTTTTTCACTACCCTACCAGCCCATTGCCCCAGTGTGAAAGCATTCATTGATTTTAATAAAAATAGGTTTTCGTGAGCTTTTCAGGCACTTTTTTTAGCATGAATGCACCTGAAAAGCGCCTCAGTGTGAAAGGGGTGTAAGACCCCTTTCACACTGGGGCGCTTTGCAGGTGCTACAGCGCTAAAAATAGCACCTTCAAAGCGCCCTGAAAGAGCCACTCCTGTCTCTTCAGTGTGAAAGCCCGAGGGCTTTCACACTGGAGCGGTGCGCTGGCAGGATGGTAAAAAAAAGTCCTGCTAGCAGCATCTTTGGAGCGGTGAAGAGGTGGTGTGTATACCGCTCCTTCACCACTCCTGCCCATTGAAATCAATGGGCAGCTCGGCTATACCGCCGCAAAGCGCTGCCCATTGATTTGCGTGTGGTTTTAACCCTTTTTCGGCCGCTAGCGGGGGTTAAAAGCGCCCCACTAGTGGCCGCATACCTCCGCAAATATGACGGTAAAGTGCCGCTAAAAATAGCGCCGCTTTGAAAGGGGCTTAAGAATAAGAACTTGGATGAGTCTGTCAGCATTTGAATTATTATTTCCAGAAACAAGGAGTATAAGGAGTATAAGGAGCAATCAAGGGGGATATATACCAATGGCAAAAAATAAATAAAAATAATAACAATAATAAAATACAGGGAAGGTCCTTTTCATGTGGATGTGTGAGTGAAATCTGAAAAAATACAATACCCTTTCCTTGCAGGCTTGGGGCATGTCCTAAAGATGTATGGGGTGTGATAGAACAGTCTCAGCAACAACATACTCTAGCAGCACATATCTGGTAGTGAAATCAGGGCAATCAAAGCTAGGAAGTGTGGAGGGGAAAAGAGGGGCGGTTGCAGTGCTTTTATGTGGGGGAGTGAGTTAAGTAAGCCTTATCACATGCAGCCTGCCAGTGCTTTACGTGCAGCCCACAATATCTTGGACTGGGTCAGTTACCTGGAGTGTAGCAGAACATAAAGTGTCAGGTGCCAAGCATCACAAAGTGGCAGCTTGAAGATACAGCAGCCACATTCCAGCCTCTACAGCCACTTTCTGTATAGCCTTGTTCACCTGGACTGTCAGAAAATATGTTTATTGAGTAAGACTGAAACTGAAGCTGGCAGTCCCAACCAGCTAAAGTGCTAACAAAGAGTGGGCTTAAGGTGGTTGTATACCCTCAGAAAAAAAATGTTAAGAAAAAAACCCTGTAAGGCAAAGGCATAATGAGCTAGTATGCACCGCATACTAGCTCATTATGAAATACTTACTTTAGAACATAGTCCCCATATTGCAGGCCGGTCCACGCAAAGGGAGCTGACATTTTGCCCTCAGTGTGTCTTCAGCGTTCGTGGCTCTGGCGGTGTGAGTGGCCGGAGCCATGATGACATCACTCCTGCTTATGCGAGTGGGAGTCTTCTTCCTGGCAAGGTCAGGCAGCGTCTGGCGGATCTTCAGCTGGGCATTCACAGCGCATGCGCCACTGACATCAGCGGCTGCATGCAAAGTGAATATCTCCTAAACCCTACAGGTTTAGGAGATATCCATTTTACCTACAGGTAAGCCTTATTATAGGCTTACCTGTAGGTAAAAATAAAAAAGTGGGTATACAACCACTTTAAGAATGAAAAGATAAAATGTGCTAATATAAGTTGTTCAAAGTTAGGGTCACTTGATAAATTATTTGTTACATGAATGTCAAGCTAAACAAAATGTCATTATAATTTTGCTATAATTTTAGATTACCGTAATTCCGGTATCATTCACTCCATCTAGGGGCCAAAATACTGTGGGCTCAATTCACAGACCTATATCGAGCACCCTAAGAAATGTAGTAAAATACCGCTCAGCGTTTTTCAAAAAGTTTTTTGGCATTCTCAAAAAAACCCTCCTGCCGTCAGAAGAGGGAGCACAAGGGAGCACATGGTAAGCCTTTCAACAGCTTCATTTGTCTTAGCACATGAACGTTCATGTTTGCCTCATTTCTGGTGCCTGCTTTGCTTGGGCCACATATTTCCTCTGTATTCGAAACCTAATTTCTGGTGCACACCATTCTTGTGGCCAGGGCTGGTGCAAGGATGTTTGACACCCTAGGCGAAACCTCATTTTGCCGCCCCCCCATTGGCTTCACCCCTGACTCCATCCCCTTTGCCCTGCCCAAGTGAGAGGAGGCGGTGCTATACAGGAAGCATCGCCTCTGCTTCCTCTAGCGCTGGCTCCAGTGCTGCGCTGCACCTCTAATTACAAAGCATTTTTGTGCCAGCTTCTAGTAGCATTTTAGTAGCTAGAAGTTTTTAGAAGCTTTTAGAAGCATTTAGGAGCATTAGCATTTTATCAGTTCTTACAGTACTTGAAGAAAAAAAAGCTAAACAAAAAAAGCTGTTATGGGGCGTACACACGGGTGGACTTTCCGACCGGACTGGTCCGACGGACTTTTGACAGACTTCCGACAGACTTTTTTTTACGAACGGACTTGCCTACACACAACCAGACTACAGACTAACTTGCCTACACACGACCGGACTTTCCGGTAGACTATGTCCGCCGGTCTTCCGACAGAGTTACAACGGACTTTCTGAATGAATGGACTTGCCCACACACGAACAAGTCCGTTCATTTTGAGTGTGACTCAGGTACGACGGGACTAGAAAAAAAAGTCAATCTCGCCACTTTTATCGGCGAGATTGACACCTTGCGAGCCCCGTCTCTGGGCATACCAGGCCCTTAGGTCTGGTATGGATTTTAAGGGGAACCCTCCACCCTGAAATAATGGCATTGGGGCCCCCCAAAATCCATACCAGACCCTTATCCAAGCATGCAGCCCGGCCGGTCAGGAAAGGGGGTGGGGACGAGCAAGTGCCCCCCTCCTGAACTGTACCAGGCCGCATGCCCTCAACATGGGGGGTGGGTGCTTTGGGGGAGGGGGGCGCCCTGCAGCCGCCCCACCCCAAAGCACTTTGCCCCCATGTTGATGAGGACAAGGGCCTCTTTCCGTCAACCCTGGCCGTTGGTTGTCGGGGTCTGTGGGCGGGGGGCTTATTGGAATCTGGGAGCCCCCTTTAATAAGGGGGCCCCCAGATCCCAGCCCCCCACCCTATGTGAATGAGTATGGGGTACATCGTACCCCTAACCATTCACCTAGGGAAAAAGTGTCAATAAAAAAACACACTACACAGGTTTTTAAAATAATTTATTAGACAGCTCCGGGGGTCTTCTTCCGACTTTGGGGGTCTTCTTCCGACTTTGCCGCTCTCTCCGGCCTCTTTTCCCGGTGTCCGCTTCTTCTCCAGCTCTCCGGCCTTTTCTCCCAGTGTCCGGTTCTTCTGCCGGCTCCTCCACTATCTTCTGCCGCTCTTTTGCTAGCGGTGGCCCGTCTTCTTCCCTCTTCTCTTCTTTCGATGTTGACACGACGCTCTCTCCCGCTGTAATGCTGTGTGAGCGCTCTGCAATGACTTATATAGGCGGTGACCCCGCCTCCTTATGATGTCACAGTCCCGGGGCATGCTGGGACTGGGACGTCATAAGGGGGCGTGGTAAACATCACCAGATGATGTTGGATGTGAGCTTGGTGGTAAGTCCGACCATGTGTATGCTCCATCGGACAAATGTTGGCTAGCATGTTCTCAAATTTTCCGCCAACAAATGTGTGTTGTCGGATTTTCTGATTGTGTGTACACAAGTCCGTCAGACAAATGTCCAAAGTACAAACACGCATGCTCAGAAGCAGTCGGTCTTGTAAACTAGCGATCGTAATGGAGAATTAACATTTGGGACGTGGCAAATTATGAAATCTCCAAACGCAGTGCACAATTCTCTTCTTCTTTAATGGAATAATAATGAAGCTGCTTTGCTGGTGATATTGATGAAGTTTTTGCAAATTAATTTTCAAAAGCTTTTTTTTTCTAGTGATATCAAGAATAATATTATTATGTTTTTTTTTTTGTTATTTGTGCAAGTTACCACAACACCATTATCCCCTAATTTTTAAGAACAAAGATACAACTATGTTGGTGTCCCTTGTTAATTTTACATTGCATTTTTTAAAATGTAACTGCCTACTCCCAAACTGTCATTTGAAGTAAAACACATAGCCAAGTATTATTCTCCACAATTTTTTTTATTGTGCATTAAAAAAAAAAAAAAAAAATAGACATGCTATCTGCCAATAGAAAATAACCAAAAAGTGCATTCTATGCATTCAAAAATATAGAAAATTTACCAAATCACATCATTATTCAACCAAAAAATAATGTCAAAGCAATAACTCCAAGGCCAATAATAAATAACACGTTATCTCCTCCGATTCCACAACATGTCTGGTTGATGAACGTCCGTTCAGAAACGAACTGAAAATCACGAAATGAAAAGCCCGAACTGAAAAAAAAATATATATATATATATTTGTGTTTTTTTCATGTTCTCTTACCTCTTCTCTGTATTCAAGCCATCCATTGGAAACATTTTTTCTCTGTTGTTCTTAAATGTGCTTCATTTGTTTTCACTGAACCTTCCACACCTTGATTGTTTCCTTTTCTACACTATGAAAACATGGAGCACAAGTCACCTGCTGCATCCTTAAAGCAGCCATGGTCCAATGTAAGTATGTATTAATTATTCTTACCTTCATATGCATATGTCCAAAATTTGGGACTAACAGGTTTTTATTGTGTCCAATAAATGCTACATCAATTCTGTCACATGTACTACAGGTATGTGCCTAGTTTGTTGCAAATATATCCCTAGTGTTGGTTAAAGGAATTTCTGCTTGAAATAAACATCTTATTTTTATTTTTTTTTTACTTTGTAGACACCACAATTATTTACCACAGAAAAGACTAAGGGAAAAAAACACCCCCAGATGGAGAATTCCCCAAAAAGGTGCCAGACTGCATTATTGTAAAGGTATTTACTCCTGTCCAACCCAACATACTTGACATTTTCCCATAAAACTGTGCCTAACTTTGTGATTCTCTTGTAGTTGAAGTATGCATTATCCACAAAAAATGAAGGAAGGATGGGCTTGGTGAAACCAGCGAAGTTTATGGTAAACAGTAGGTGGTATTTTTACATGTCACATGTAAAGTGAAGTATTCGACAACTTAAAAGCAGCTTTGTGTTTTTGAGTGCCCAAAGACAATGTTGCCCCAGAAGCAAGCCATCATGGAATCCACAGGTCACCCAGCAGGTCTTGCTCATCTGGAAGAAACAAAAGCAAGGTTAGTCTAAATCCCTGTTGACAGACTGTTGTCCTAAAAGCAGACCGTTAGTACGTTCCTTCAGACAATTGTTGTCCAACTTTCGGCCAACAAATGTTGGATGGCAGGCTAGTAAATTTTCAGCGGACAGCGGTCTGTTGTCTGATTTTAATATCGTCTCTACACAAGTCCGTCACACAAAAGTAGAAAGTACAAACACGCATGATCGGAAGCAAGGACTTTGCCGGAAGTGGTCGGTCTTGTAAACTAGCATTCGTAATGGAGAATTAACATTCGTGTCATGGCAAATTATGAAATGTCGAAATGCAGCGCACCTTCTCTTCTTCCTTAATGGGATAATAATGAAGCTGCTTTGCTGGTGATACTGATGGAGTTATGACAAACATATTTTAAAAGGCATTTGTTTTCTAGTGACATCAAGAATAATATTATTATGCTTGTTGTTTTATTTTTTGGGCCAGTTACCACAACACCATTATCCCATAGTTTTTAAGATCGAAGATACAACTATGTTGGTGTCACTTGTTAATTTTAAATTGTATTTTTTAAAATGTAACTGCCTACTCCCAAACTGTCATTTGAAGTAAAACACACAGCCAAGCATTATTCTACACAATTTGTTTATTGTGCATAAAAAATAAAGCAAGTTGGGGGCGTGGCTAGCCAGCGGAGTGGATGGTAGCACACTGAAACAGCTCCGTCTCATCCTGAGCAGAAAAAGGTATATACAGCGACCACAAGCCTCTTTACAAACCCACGATTATCACACCGGAAACGGGCTCACTCTCCGATGTCATCCCGCAAGAGGAAAGAGCTTACTAAACCAAGGAAGATGACAGACTTTCTTATTCTGCCGCACCATCTCCATGTTCAAGATGGCGCCGGTGGACATAGCGGAGACACATGCGGCTCACACAAACAGCAAGGAACGGCCATGAAGCAGAACAGCAGCTGCAGCAATAACAATTTACAGCAGGGGCACATCAACTACCCACCACCTCCTTCTGCTTCCTCAAGCCCAGCAAAGAGCAAACAAAAGATGTCCTTAGTGACGGTAGACAATGCGGAGGTAAGCAACTTCAATTCCTCACTAGATGACACTAGGGATGAGCTTCGTATTTGAATAGAACGCATGTTGGACTCGAACATTGCCTGTTTGGTCGTTCCCCGAATTCTGAACAATATGAGCCGTTCGCAGTGCATTGCTGGCTGATGATTGGCCAAGCATGCACTATGACCCGCATGCTTGGCCAATCACAGTGCCGTCTGTACAGAGAGCCGTAATTGGCTAAAGTCAGAGTGGCTTTGGCCAATTATGGCTCAGGGGGTTTAGTACACACCCCACACTATATAAGTCCGCCTGCACGGCCGCCTTGTGTAGTGTGTTCCAGCGTTGAGAGAGAGATAGGTAGACAGAGAGACAGTGTCATTTGATTTAGGTTAGATAGAGTAGGCAGGCGAGTCAGTTAACTGCACTTACAGTGTATTGTGTATATATATATACATCCTAGGTGTTGTATATGTATATATATATACACTGTATTCAGTTTAGCTAGATCCGTTCCTGTTATTCTCTTCCTAATACTGACAGGCAGGTAGGTGTTTTTACAGTATTTACAGCTACCTGAAGAAAATTGCTGGTGTTCTCCTGATTCTATTAGTCCTATTATCTACAGTATTTACAGTTAGTGTAGTGCATCCTCTGCACAGTGTGCACCTAAAGCTACCTGAAGAAAATTAGTGTTCTTCTGATCCTATTAGTACAGTACCGCAGGCAGCTGCAGTATTTACAACTTAGTGTAGTGCGTCCTCTGCACGGTGTGCACCTAAAGCTACCTGAAGAAAATTAGTGGTGTTCTTCTGATCCTATTAGTACAGTACCACAGGCAGCTGTAGTATTTACAAGTTAGTGTAGTGCATCCTCTGCACAGTGTGCACCTAAAGCTACCTGAAGAAAATTAGTGGTGTTCTTCTGATCCTATTAGTACAGTACCGCAGGCAACTGCAGTATTTACAAATTAGTGTAGTGCGTCCTCTGCACAGTGTGCACATAAAGCTACCTGAAGAAAATTAGAGGTGTTGCTCTGATCCTATTAGTACGGTACCGCAGGCAGCTGCAGTATTTACAAGTTAGTTTAGTGCGTCCTCTGCACAGTGTGCACCTAAAGCTACCTAAACAAAATTAGTGGTGTTCTTCTGATCCTATTAGTACAGTACCACAGGCAGCTGTACTATTTACAAGTTAGTGTAGTGCATCTTCTGCACAGTGTGCACCTAAAGCTACCTTAAGAAAATTAGTGGTGTTCTTCTGATCCTAATAATACCACAGGCAGGCAGCTACAGTATTTACAGTTAATGTAGTGCGTCCTCTGCACAGTGTGCACCTAAAGCTACCTGGAGTTAATTGCTGTTGTTCTGCTCCTATTAATACCACAGGCAGGCAGCTACAGTATTTACAGTTAGTGCACTGTGTCCCCTGCACAGTGTGCACCTAAAGCTACATGAAGAAAATTAGTGGTGTTCTTCTGATCCTATTAATACCACAGGCAGGCAGCTACAGTATTTACAGTTAGTGCACTGTGTCCTCTGCACAGTGTGCACCTAAAGCTACATGAAGATAATTAGTGGTGTTCTTCTGATCCTATTAATACCACAGGCAGGAAGTTCCAGTGTTTACAGTTAGTGTAGTGCATCCTCTGCACAGTGTGCACCTAAAGCTACCTGGAGACAATTGCTGTTGTTCTGCTCCTATTAATACCACAGGCAGGCAGCTACAGTATTTACAGTTAGTGCACTGTGTCCTCTGCACAGTGTGCACCTAAAGCTACCTGAAGAAAATTAGTGGTGTTCTTCTGATCCTATTAATACCACAAGCAGGCAGCTACAGTATTTACAGTTAGTTTAGTGCGTCCTCTGCGCAGTGTGCACCTAAAGCTACCTGGAGACAATTGCTGTTGTTCTGCTCCTATTAATACCACAGGCAGGCAGCTACAGTATTTACAGTTAGTGCACTGTGTCCTCTGCACAGTGTGCACCTAAAGCTACCTAGGGATGAGCTTCGCGAACATGGGTTCGACTCGAACATTGGCTGTTCGATCGTTCGTCGAATTGCGAACGATATGGGCCGTTCGCGCCAAATTCGTGTGGCGCGTTACGGCCCATAATTCACTGCGACATCGCAGTGCATTGCTGGCTGATGATTGGCCAAGCATGCGCAATGACCCGCATACTTGGCCAATCACAGCGCCGTCGGTAGAACGAGCTGTAATTGGCCAAAGCCAGGGTGGCTTTGGCCAATTATGGCTCAGGGGGTTTAGAACATGCCCCACACTATATAAGGCTGCCTACACGGCGGCCCTGTGTAGTAGGGCTGTTGAAATTAATCGCCGAATCGATGCATCGGCATCCGACCGTCCAGGATGCAGCATCGATGCTATAGCTTTAAGGCATCGATTGAGGATGACGTCATCCTGGCACTGCGTTATGCCCCGCCTCCATGACCGAATAGAGCCAAAAGCCGCCGAAGAGCCGCGGGAGTAAGCCGCGCCGGCTTTTCCTGCTTACTGCCCCTGACTGACGTCATCCCCCTGCGAGGAGCGACGCTGTGTGCATGTTCGCAGGGACATGGAGCGCTGGTGGCTGGAGGTGCTGCTGCTAAGAGTGGCGGCGGCCGGCTTGTGGAGCACGGAGCTCCGAGGAGGAGAGTGGAGCCGCGGCATGTCAAGCCAGGTAAGGGGGCCGCATGGAGGACACCTCTGCTCTTCCCCCACCTCTACACAGTTAACATGCAGATAGGGCAATAAAACAAAAAATTGTGTGCAGTGCTTTGTGGTGATAATAAATGCACAAAAAAAGTCTTACTTATTCAAAGTAATTCCAGTGCTGAGTGTTCTCTGCTGTGTCATTCCTGATTTCTGGTGAATGATTTGAACACAGCAGAGAACACTCAGCACTGGAATTACTTTGAATAAGTAAGACTTTTTTGTGCATTTATTATCACCACAAAGCACTGCACACAATTTTTTGTTTTATTGCCCTATCTGCATGTTCACTGTATAGAGGTGGGGGAAGAGCAGAGGACTGTGTGGATGCTGGTCGAGAAGGATGGTAATTGGTCCGTGGTGACACTGGGCAGGGGAGCGCTATGGTAATAGTATTATGGAGCTCCTCTTTAAGTTGTCTGCTGTGTTTACACTTTGCTACATGCAAGGAGTGTTGTCTTTTTTTTAAGAACAGATAAAATTTAAAAAATGGAGTTCTTCTGACATCTTAAATTTTTTGGATGAAAACCACGCGCAGTAATCGTGATGCATCGTGAATCGTGGACATGATAATCGTAATCGAATCGAATCGTGAGGCCAGTGAAGATGCGCACCCCTACTGTGTAGTGTGTTCCGGCGTGCTTAGAGAGAGAGAGAGAGACAGTGTCATTTCATTTGAGTTAGCTAGATTAGGCAGGACAGTCAGTGAGTTAGCTGCACTTACAGTGTATTGTGTATATATATGCATCCCAGGTGTTGCATATATATATATATATATATATATATATATATATATATATATATATATATATGTACACTGTATTCAGTTTAGCTAGATCCGTTCCTGTTATCTTCCTACTGAAAGGCAGGCTTGTCTTGTTACAGTATCTACAGCTACCTGAAGAAAATTGCTGGTGTTCTTTTGATCCTATTAGTACCACAGTCAGGCAGCTAGACTATTTACAGTTAGTGTAGTGCGTCCTCCTCACAGTGTTCAGTTAAAGCTACAAGTTAGTTTAGTGTGACCTCTGCACAGTGTTCAGCTAAAACTGCAAGTTAGTTTAGCGCACAGTGTTCAGCTAAAGCTACAAGTTAGGGTAGTGCGTCCTCCTCACAGTGTTCAGCTAAAGCTACAAGTTAGTGTAGTGCGTCCTCTTCACAGTGTTCAGCTAAAACTACAAGTTAGTGTAGTGAGACCTCTGCACAGTGTTCAGCTAAAGCTACAAGTTAGTGTAGTGTGTCCTCCTCACAGTGTTCAGCTAAAGCTACAAGTTAGTTTAGTGTGACCTCTGCACAGTGTTCAGCTAAAGCTACAAGTTAGTGTAGTGTGTCTTCATCACAGTGTTCAGCTAAAGCTATAAGTTAGTTTAGTGTGACCTCTGCACAGTGTTCAGCTAAAGCCACAAGTTAGGGTAGTGCGTCCTCCTCACAGTGTTCAACTAAAACTACAAGTTAGTGTAGTGAGACCTCTGCACAATGTTCAGCTAAAGCTACAAGTTAGTGTAGTGCGTCCTCCTCACAGTGTTCAGCTAAAGCTACAAGTTAGTTTAGTGTGACCTCTGCACAGTGTTCAGCTAAAGCTACAAGTTAGGGTAGTGCGTCCTCCTCACAGTGTTCAGCTAAAGCTACAAGTTGGTGTAGTGTGTCCTCCTCACAGTATTTAGCGAAAACTACTAGTTAGTGTAGTGCAACCTCTGCACAGTGTTCAGCTAAAGCTACAAGTTAGTGTAGTGCGTCCTCCTCACAGTGATCAGCTAAAACTACAAGTTAGTGTAGTGCAACCTCTGCACAGTGTTCAGCTAAAGCTAAAAGTTAGTGTAGTGCGTCCTCCTCACAGTGTTCAGCTAAAACTACAAGTTAGTGTAGTGTGACCTCTGCACAGTGTTCGGCTAAAGCTACAAGTTAGTGCAGTGAGACCTCTGCACAGTGTTCAGCTAAAGCTACAAGTTAGTGTAGTGTGTCTTCATGACAGTGTTCAGCTAAAGCTACAAGTTAGTTTAGTGTGACCTCTGCACAGTGTTCAGCTAAAGCTACAAGTTAGGGTAATGCGTCCTCCTCACAGTGTTCAGCTAAAACTACAAGTTAGTGTAGTGAGACCTCTGCACAGTGTTCAGCTAAAGCTACATGTTAGTGTAGTGCGTCCTCCTCACAGTGTTCAGCTAAAGCTACAAGTTAGCTTAGTGTGACCTCTGCACAGTGTTCAGCTAAAGCTACAAGTTAGGGTAGTGTGTCCTCCTCACAGTGTTCAGCTAAAGCTAAAAGTTGGTGTAGTGTGTCCTCCTCACAGTGTTCAGCGAAAACTACAAGTTAGTGTAGGGCGACCTCTGCACAGTATTCAGCTAAAGCTACAAGTTAGTGCAGTGGGTCCTCCTCACAGTGTTCAGCTAAAGCTACAAGTTCGTTTAGTGTGACCTTTGCACAGTGTTCAGCTAAAGCTACAAGTTAGTGTAGTGAGACCTCTGCACAGTGCTCAGCTAAAGCTACAAGTTAGTGTAGTGCGTCCTCATCACAGTGTTCAGCTAAAGCTACAAGTTAGTTTAGTGTGACCTCTGCACAGTGTTCAGCTAAAGCTACAAGTTAGGGTAGTGCGTCCTCCTCGCAGTGTTTAGCTAAAACTACAAGTTAGTGTAGTGAGACCTATGCACAATGTTCAGCTAAAGCTACAAGTTAGTGTAGTGCGTCCTCATCACAGTGTTCAGCTAAATTTACAAGTTAGTGTGGTGCGACCTCTGCACAGTGTTCAGCTAAAGCTAAAAGTTAGTGTAGTGCGTCCTCCTCACAGTGTTCAGCTAAAACTACAAGTTAGTGTAGTGAGACCTCTGCACAGTGTTCAGCTAAAGCTACATGTTAGTGTAGTGTGTTCTCCTCACAGTGTTCAGCTAAAGCTACAAGTTAGTTTAGTGTGACCTCTGCACAGTGTTCAGCTAAAGCTACAAGTTAGGGTAGTGTGTCCTCCTCACAGTGTTCAGCTAAAGCTACAAGTTGGTGTAGTGTGTCCTCCTCACAGTGTTCAGCGAAAACTACAAGTTAGTGTAGGGCGACCTCTGCACAGTGTTCAGCTAAAGCTACAAGTTAGTGTAGAGCGTCCTCCTCACAGTGTTCAGCTAAAGCTACAAGTTAGTTTAGTGTGACCTCTGCACAGTGTTCAGCTAAAGCTACAAGTTAGTGTAGTGAGACCTCTGCACAGTGTTCAGCTAAAGCTACAAGTTAGTGTAGTGCGTCCTCATCACAGTGTTCAGCTAAAACTACAAGTTAGTGTAGTGCGTCCTCCTCACAGTGTTCAGCTAAAGATGCAAGTTAGTTTAGTGTGACCTCTGTACAGTGTTCAGCTAAAGCTACAAGTTAGGGTAGTGCGTCCTCCTCACAGTGTTTAGCTAAAGCTACAAGTTGGTGTAGTGTGTCCTCCTCACAGTGTTCATCGAAAACTACAAGTTAGTGTAGGGCGACCTCTGCACAGTGTTCAGCTAAAGCTACAAGTTAGTGTAGTGCGTCCTCATCACAGTGTTCAGCTAAAGCTACAAGTTAGTTTAGTGTGACCTCTGCACAGTGTTTAGCTAAAGCTACAAGTTAGGGTAGTGCGTCCTCCTCACAGTGTTTAGCTAAAACTCCAAGTTAGTGTAGTGAGACCTCTGCACAATGTTCAGCTAAAGCTACAAGTTAGTTTAGTGTGACCTCTGCACAATGTTCAGCTAAAACTACAAGTTAGTGTAGTGCGTCCTCCTCACAGTGTTCAGCTAAATATGCAAGTTAGTTTAGTGTGACCTCTGCACAGTGTTCAGCTAAAGCTACAAGTTAGGGTAGTGCGTCCTCCTCACAGTGTTTAGCTAAAGCTACAAGTTGGTGTAGTGTGTCCTCCTCACAGTGTTCAGCGAAAACTACAAGTTAGTGTAGTGCAACCTCTGCACAGTGTTCAGCTAAAGCTACAAATTAGTGTAGTGCGTCCTCATCACAGTGTTCAGCTAAAGCTACAAGTCAGTTTAGTGTGACCTCTGCACAGTGTTCAGCTAAAGCTACAAGTTAGGGTAGTGTGTCCTCCTCACAGTGTTCAGCTAAAGCTACAAGTTGGTGTAGTGTGTCCTCCTCACAGTGTTCAGCGAAAACTACAAGTTAGTCTAGGGCGACCTCTGCACAGTGTTCAGCTAAAGCTACAAGTTAGTTTTATTGCGTCCTCCTCACAGTATTCAGCTAAGACTACAAGTTAGTGTAGTGCGACCTCTGCACAGTGTTCAGCTAAAGCTACAAGTTAGTGTAGTGCGTCCTCCTCACAGTGTTCAGCTAAAACTATAAGTTAATGTAGTGAGACCTCTGCACAGTGTTCAGCTAAAGCTACAAGTTAGTGTAGTGTGTCCTCCTCACAGTGTTCAGCTAAAACTACAAGTTAGTGTAGTGCGACCTCCTCACAGTGTTCAGCTAAAGCTACAAGTTAGTGTAGTGCGTCCTCCTCACAGTGTTCAACTAAAACTACAAGTTAGTGTAGTGAGACCTCTGCACAGTGTTCAGCTAAAGCTACAAGTTAGTTTAGTGCGTCCTGCTCACAATGTTCAGCTAAAGCTACAAGTTAGTGTAGTGAGACCTCTGCACAGTGTTCAGCTAAAGCTACAAGTTAGTGTAGTGCGTCCTCCTCACAGTGTTCAGCTAAAGCTACAAGTTAGTTTAGTGTGACCTCTGCACAGTGTTCAGCTAAAGCTACAAGTTAGGGTAGTGCATCCTCCTCACAGTGTTCAGCTAAAGCTACAAGTTAGTTTAGTGTGACCTCTGCACAGTGTTCAGCTAAAGCTACAAGTTAGGGTAGTGCATCCTCCTCACAGTGTTCAGCTAAAGCTACAAGTTGGTGTAGTGTGTCCTACTCACAGTATTTAGCGAAAACTACAAGTTAGTGTAGTGCAACCTCTGCACAGTGTTCAGCTAAAGCTACAAGTTAGTGTAGTGCGTCCTCCTCACAGTGATCAGCTAAAACTACAAGTTAGTGTAGTGCAACCTCTGCACAGTGTTCAGCTAAAGCTAAAAGTTAGTGTAGTGTGTCCTCCTCACAGTGTTCAGCTAAAACTACAAGTTAGTGTAGTGTGACCTCTGCACAGTGTTCGGCTAAAGCTACAAGTTAGTGCAGTGAGACCTCTGCACAGTGTTCAGCTAAAGCTACAAGTTAGTGTAGTGTGTCTTCATGACAGTGTTCAGCTAAAGCTACAAGTTAGTTTAGTGTGACCTCTGCACAGTGTTTAGCTAAAGCTACAAGTTAGGGTAATGCGTCCTCCTCACAGTGTTCAGCTAAAACTACAAGTTAGTGTAGTGAGACCTCTGCACAGTGTTCAGCTAAAGCTACATGTTAGTGTAGTGAGACCTCTGCACAGTGTTCAGCTAAAGCTACATGTTAGTGTAGTGCGTCCTCCTCACAGTGTTCAGCTAAAGCTACAAGTTAGTTTAGTGTGACCTCTGCACAGTGTTCAGCTAAAGCTACAAGTTAGGGTAGTGTGTCCTCCTCACAGTGTTCAGCTAAAGCTACAAGTTGGTGTAGTGTGTCCTCCTCACAGTGTTCAGCGAAAACTACAAGTTAGTGTAGGGCGACCTCTGCACAGTATTCAGCTAAAGCTACAAGTTAGTGTAGTGCGTCCTCCTCACAGTGTTCAGCTAAAGCTACAAGTTAGTTTAGTGTGACCTTTGCACAGTGTTCAGCTAAAGCTACAAGTTAGTGTAGTGAGACCTCTGCACAGTGCTCAGCTAAAGCTACAAGTTAGTGTAGTGCGTCCTCATCACAGTGTTCAGCTAAAGCTACAAGTTAGTTTAGTGTGACCTCTGCACAGTGTTCAGCTAAAGCTACAAGTTAGGGTAGTGCGTCCTCCTCGCAGTGTTTAGCTAAAACTACAAGTTAGTGTAGTGAGACCTATGCACAATGTTCAGCTAAAGCTACAAGTTAGTTTTATTGCGTCCTCCTCACAGTATTCAGCTAAGACTACAAGTTAGTGTAGTGCGACCTCTGCACAGTGTTCAGCTAAAGCTACAAGTTAGTGTAGTGCGTCCTCCTCACAGTGTTCAGCTAAAACTACAAGTTAATGTAGTGAGACCTCTGCACAGTGTTCAGCTAAAGCTACAAGTTAGTGTAGTGCGTCCTCCTCACAGTGTTCAGCTAAAACTACAAGTTAGTGTAGTGTGACCTCCTCACAGTGTTCAGCTAAAGCTACAAGTTAGTGTAGTGCGTCCTCCTCACAGTGTTCAACTAAAACTATAAGTTAGTGTAGTGAGACCTCTGCACAGTGTTCAGCTAAAGCTACAAGTTAGTTTAGTGCGTCCTGCTCACAATGTTCAGCTAAAGCTACAAGTTAGTGTAGTGAGACCTCTGCACAGTGTTCAGCTAAAGCTACAAGTTAGTGTAGTGCGTCCTCCTCACAGTGTTCAGCTAAAACTACAAGTTAGTGTAGTGCGACCTCCTCACAGTGTTCAGCTAAAGCTACAAGTTAGTGTAGTGCGTCCTCCTCACAGTGTTCAACTAAAACTACAAGTTAGTGTAGTGAGACCTCTGCACAGTGTTCAGCTAAAGCTACAAGTTAGTTTAGTGCGTCCTGCTCACAATGTTCAGCTAAAGCTACAAGTTAGTGTAGTGAGACCTCTGCACAGTGTTCAGCTAAAGCTACAAGTTAGTGTAGTGCGTCCTCCTCACAGTGTTCAGCTAAAGCTACAAGTTAGTTTAGTGTGACCTCTGCACAGTGTTCAGCTAAAGCTACAAGTTAGGGTAGTGCGTCCTCCTCACAGTGTTCAGCTAAAGCTACAAGTTGGTGTAGTGTGTCCTACTCACAGTATTTAGCGAAAACTACAAGTTAGTGTAGTGCAACCTCTGCACAGTGTTCAGCTAAAGCTACAAGTTAGTGTAGTGCGTCCTCCTCACAGTGATCAGCTAAAACTACAAGTTAGTGTAGTGCAACCTCTGCACAGTGTTCAGCTAAAGCTAAAAGTTAGTGTAGTGCGTCCTCCTCACAGTGTTCAGCTAAAACTACAAGTTAGTGTAGTGTGACCTCTGCACAGTGTTCGGCTAAAGCTACAAGTTAGTGCAGTGAGACCTCTGCACAGTGTTCAGCTAAAGCTACAAGTTAGTGTAGTGTGTCCTCATCACAGTGTTCAGCTAAAGCTACAAGTTAGTTTAGTGTGACCTCTGCACAGTGTTCAGCTAAAGCTACAAGTTAGGGTAGTGTGTCCTCCTCACAGTGTTCAGCTAAAGCTACAAGTTGGTGTAGTGTGTCCTCCTCACAGTGTTCAGCGAAAACTACAACTTAGTGTAGGGCGACCTCTGCACAGTATTCAGCTAAAGCTACAAGTTAGTGTAGTGCGTCCTCCTCACAGTGTTCAGCTAAAGCTACAAGTTAGTTTAGTGTGACCTTTGCACAGTGTTCTGCTAAAGCTACAAGTTAGTGTAGTGAGACCTCTGCACAGTGCTCAGCTAAAGCTACAAGTTAGGGTAGTGCGTCCTCATCACAGTGTTCAGCTAAAGCTACAAGTTAGTTTAGTGTGACCTCTGCACAGTGTTCAGCTAAAGCTACAAGTTAGGGTAGTGCGTCCTCCTCGCAGTGTTTAGCTAAAACTACAAGTTAGTGTAGTGAGACCTATGCACAATGTTCAGCTAAAGCTACAAGTTAGTGTAGTGCGTCCTCCTCACAGTGTTCAGCTAAAACTACAAGTTAGTGTAGTGTGACCTCTGCACAGTGTTCGGCTAAAGCTACAAGTTAGTTTAGTGTGACCTCTGCACAGTGTTCAGCTAAAGCTACAAGTTAGGGTAGTGTGTCCTCCTCACAGTGTTCAGCTAAAGCTACAAGTTGGTGTAATGTGTCCTCCTCACAGTGTTCAGCGAAAACTACAAGTTAGTGTAGGGCGACCTCTGCACAGTGTTCAGCTAAAGCTACAATTCAGTGTAGTGCCTCCTCCTCACAGTGTTCAGCTAAAGCTACAAGTTAGTTTAGTGTGACCTCTGCACAGTGTTCAGCTAAAGCTACAAGTTAGTTTAGTGTGACCTCTGCACAGTGTTCAGCTAAAGCTACAAGTTAGTGTAGTGAGACCTCTGCACAGTGTTCAGCTAAAGCTACAAGTTAGTGTAGTGCGTCCTCATCACAGTGTTCAGCTAAAGCTACAAGTTAGTTTAGTGTGACCTCTGCACAGTGTTTAGCTAAAGCTACAAGTTAGGGTAGTGCGTCCTCCTCACAGTGTTTAGCGAAAACTACAAGTTAGTGTAGTGCAACCTCTGCACAGTGTTCAGCTAAAGCTACAAGTTAGTGTAGTGTGTCCTCTTCACAGTGTTCAGCTAAAACTACAAGTTAGTGTAGTGAGACCTCTGCACAGTGTTCAGCTAAAGCTACAAGTTAGTGTAGTGACTGTTGCTATGAGCGAGAGGAGCTGCTGGCTATTTGCTGTAGGCAGGAAAATGCTGTGTGTACTTTGGAAGACCAGGACTACGCTTTAGTGCCTTGGGTTTCATGTCCTGCCCCACTATATGCTCTGCTAGGAGCTTTGCCAGAGATTCAGCACTTTGGGAAGTGTCCTGAGACTGCAATCGATGCCATGGCAGCTGCTGCAGAGCTGACAGGAAAAAAAGAAAAGCACTGGAGGAAAAGCAAGCAAGCTAAGCAGTGGAGGTGCAACACACTAAAACTTCCCCTGGAGAGCTCATGCTTAGCTGAGTGTGCTGAGGCTGCCGTTAAAGCATCCAAAGGAACTGTTGGTGGTGCTGATGTTTTTCTTGGGAGACACAAGAGGAAACGGAGGTACAGGAAACAGAAACGGGGTAAGAGAGCGGGTATAAGATTAAGACTGGAAGCTCGCCCATATAGACCTGTGTTGCCAAGTCTTTTTCTTAGTAATTGCCGATCTCTTTTAAACAAGATGGATGAACTCAGGCTGTGGTTTATTACACACAAATTAAATAGCTGTGTGACTGTCCTCACATAGACCTGGCTGGATGGTTCTATACCTGATGAGGCCATTGAGCTGGCAGGCTGCTCTGTCTATCGAGCGGATAGGACTGTGGACTCTGGAAAGACTAAAGGAGGTGGTCTGTGTGTATATATCAACAATAACTGGAGTACAACTATCAATATTGTCGGGACATACTGTTCACTTGATTTGGAATATCTTATGCTAAAATGTAGACCTTTTTTCATACCAAGAGAATTTACTAATGTTATAATTGTGGCTGTGTACATACCTCCACAGGTTAATTCTAGGCTGGCTCTGGAGGAATTATATGATGCTATCAACATTCAGCTGAATGCACATCCAGAGGGGGTTGTGATTGTGGCTGGCGATTTTAACCATGTGGAGCTAGAAATGGTTCTTCCTAAATTTTATAAGAACGTGCACTTTCCAACAAGGGAGAACAATATTTTAGATCAGGTATATACAAATGTTTCCAGTGCATATAAAGCTACTTTGTTGCCACATCTTGGTCTATCAGATCATACCTCTTTAATGATGATCCCATGTTATAAGCCCCTTGTTTGCAGAACAAAACCAGATATTAAAACCATACAGGTTTGGAGTGAGGAGTCAAATTCACTCCTGCAAGAGTGCTTTGAATTAACTGATTGGAATGTATTTGCACAGGATGCAGACTAATGCCCCGTACACACGGTCGGACTTTGTTCGGACATTCCGACAACAAAATCCTCGGATTTTTTCCGACGGATGTTGGCTCAAACTTGTTTTGCCTACACACGGTCGCACAAAGTTGTCGGAATTTCCGATCGCCAAGAACGCGGTGACGTCAAGCACGTACGACGAGACTAGAAAAGGCCAGTTCAGAACCAAGCGAGGCACCCTTTGGGCTCCTTTTGCTAATCTCGTGTTAGTAAAAGTTTGGTGAGAGACGATTCGCGCTTTTTCAGACTCGTGGCTTTCAGATCGTTTTCTGCCGTTCAGTTTGTGCTTGTGGGTTTGTATCTGCTCTTCAGTGCATGCAGTCAGTTCGTATTGGAGTTTTCTGTGCGATCTTGTCCGCTCGTTGCTGTTTTTCAGGTCGCTCTTCACAGGCCTTGCTGTTCTTCAGTGCGTTCTGTTACTTCGTTCTGAGCAGCCGACCGTTTTCTAGCCATGTTTCGTATGCGTACTTCTCGTAGAGTTCGTGCTGTGCGGGGGCTTGGTGTTGGGGTCCTGACCTTGACACAAGTCCAGTCCATGAACAGGGTGGGGAGGAGTTCATGGACCAAGAATTGGTTGCTTCAGCGTGACCAGTTCTGTCATATGCCTTTGCTCCGTGAGATCCGTGAGAATAATCCTGATGATTTCAGGAACTTTTTCAGGATGACGGACCCCGTGTTTCACCGTTTGTTGGCTTCGCTGACCCCCTATATCAGCAGGCAGGATACCTGCATGAGGCAAGCCATCACTCCGGAGCAGAGGTTGGTCGCTACCTTGCGGTATTTGGCCACAGGGAGAAGCCTGCAGGACCTCAAGTTCTCGACAGGCATCTCCCCCCAGGCTCTGGGGATCATTATCCCAGAGACCTGTTCTGCCATCATCCAGGTCCTACAGAAGGAGTATCTGAAGGTAAGATTTTTATCCTTTTATATCACATTTTATTGTATTGAATGTTTGATAATATATTGTATTTCTTTCCTCATTCCCTAATTACCATGATTGTAATATGCTGTGAATGTCCCCTTTGTCCTCATGCATGCTGGATTTTTATGTAATTATTATTTTATGTCCTTCATACATATTTGCCCTTCAATAACCTCCCCAGCATGGTGTCTCCTGCCCTATATTGCCCTCATGTAGTCACTTAACAATGTATTTTATCAGCTCCATAGTAGTGCTTTACCCCAAACACCCCCTAAAATGTTTAGAAATGTTATTTTTGATTTAAATTCAGGCAGAGGGCCAGAGGCTTTTTTTTGTGGTGTCCCCAAATTTTTTGTAACCCTCCCTCCCCCAACTGCTAAGTCAGCTGATCTCAATTCTCTATCCTCAATCATCTATCTGCTGACTTTGCCAAACCCATACACACTATACCCACCTCTTTAGTGCTCAGATTTATGGATGAATTCCCCAAAGCATGTAGTGCAAGGGCCTGCCTGTATACTTTCCAATGGTACTGTTTAAAGTTCTTGTATCCTATTATGATCTTGATAGGTAATAGCAGAATGTCCAAATGTGCTCAAATGTGTACAGTGTGTATTTATATCTTTGTATTATGACACTTCTTACCTGTCCAGTGGGCTGCCAACTAGTGTAACTAAGGAGGGGCTGTTCCAAGTAATACCCTGTATTTAGGCATTCATCTCTCAATGAAGTGAAGAGGGTTACCTGTCCAAGAGTTCCCCCCCCCTATAATGTTAGAAATGGCCCATGAGAGGGGGGGGGATATGATAGGTGTACCTTATACTTTGTTGTTGTTAAATTCCCCTTAATAAATGCTATCTGGAGGTTGACCCATAATGTTTGTGTCTAATCTGCTTGCCAGGTTTCTGTGATAAAATAGTAATGTTTATTGTTTTTTCCTCAACAGTTTCCTTCCACGCCACAGGAATGGCAGACTGTGGCCTCCCACTTTGCCCAGCGGTGGGACTTTCCTAACTGCGGAGGGGCAATTGATGGGAAACACGTCCACATCGTCCCACCACCCAACTCGGGGTCGTACTATTATAATTACAAGGGGTTTAATAGTATAGTGATGTTGGCGGTGGTGTCGGCTAATTACGACTTCTTGTATGTGGACGTGGGGAAAAATGGCCGGATGTCCGATGGTGGAGTGATCGCCCAGACGGAGTTCTACAGGCGTCTCCAGAATGGCAGCTTGGACTTGCCACCTCCAGAGGACAATGTTGAAGGTCTCCCATTTGTGTTCGTTGCTGATGAAGCATTTGCGCTGGGGGACCACCTGATGCGGCCATTCCCGATGAGGACCCTCACCCCGGAACAGAGGGTTTTTAATTACCGGCTGGCCAGAGCCCGAAGAGTGGTGGAGAACACATTTGGAATCCTGGCCAGCCGGTTCCGAATATTTATGACACCCATCCATATGGCGGAGTATAAACTGAACCATATAATACTTGCCTGCTGTGTTCTCCATAATTTTCTACGAAAACATTCAGCCAACTATGCTGGCTCAGTTGGGCCTGAGGCCGGAATCCCAAATACATCAACAATGACGGCACTTGAAAGCGGCCGTCCTGGCTTGCCCTCCCTGAATGCCCGTGATGTCCGGTTACGATACCTGGAGTTCTTTGCGGGTAGGGGGGCTATCAATATGCCAGACAATATGTGACACCTTTTTCAAATAAAAAACAACCAAAAGAAATTCTTGGTGGACATTTACTGCTTGTGTTTGTTTTAGCTGACCCTGACAGAAATGTGTTGAGTGCAGAAAATGTCGTGATTGGGTAACCTTATAAAAAACAGTGTTGGCTGGTACTTCCTAAATGCAAAAACACATTTCACTACAAGTACACTTGCAACTGCACTGAACCTGCACTTGTAGTGCAAAGAGGATTTGCCCTTAGGAAATAACCCCCATTTGTGCATAAAACAACAATTACATCACCCCAAAAGTGTTGTAGTGTTGAGACAATAATCCACACATTCTTGAGTAAGGCACTTTTTTATACCTGCACAATCATATGCACATTTACCAAAGGTTTTTAAAACAAACCAACATGTTTGTTGTATAAAATGTTTGCAGTAGCATTATGAAAAATCAAAATATCCATTTCAGATAAAACAGGCCTGTGTAAAACCAACAAGAAAGCCAAAAAACTTGAACTTACAAAGTTCACATTAGGTAAAACCTGAAGGCTATATCAGACATCAGTATTTAGGAACTGGGTTTGATATAGCGTTCAGATGGGGGGAAATCACCCCTGGAAAAGCCAAATTTGGAAGATGCACACCAATTTACAAATGTCCACATGTGCTATCTGCCATCATGGGGGATCAAGGGACGTGTTTGGGGGGAGCAAGCCCTTCCTCAACGCTACTTTATAATTGAGGAAGGGGTTGCCCCCCCAAAAGGCGTCCATTGATCTCCCGTGATGGCAGATAGCACATGTTGGCACACTGTGTGCATCCTCCAAATTTGGCTTTTCTAAACATTGAAAAAAGTTTGGTACGATAAAACAGGTGATTTTGTGGGGTTTAAATTCGCCCCAAAACATCAATGATGTTATTATTTTTTTTAATAACATCACTGATTTGTTGCTGGATGTTTTGCAATTGGAGATTACACCCCATGATCTCCCCTATCAGTATCTGGGCACTTTCAGATGTAAAGCGTTCTGGATCCCTCACATCACGATCACCTAAAAAGAGATAAAGAACAAAAAAAAGTCTCAAAAATCTGCCATCAGCCATCTCTTTTACCTGAGTCTGTGGTCGCAGACACTCACCTGTTGTGGTGCCAATCTCCACCACGTCTTCTTCTTCCTCCTGCTCAGCTTCTTGGGTTTGCGGTATTTCCCCTTCTTCCAGAGGTGGGGGGTCTCTGGTCTCCTCGGATGAGGGGTGTCCGAGTCTTTTCTCCCCTATGTAAAACAAAAATGGTATACTTAGCACACAGATATTTGATGGCAGAACTATAGAAATAGGAAACATTGCTTGGAAGTGGGGTACAATTGTCTATTTTAGCCGAGTTCCAAGATGTATATTTTTTATTGCCCTTTGTCAAGCTGCAATACTTTACCTGTTTGGTACAAGCTTCACAGATGGAGACCCCCCTATAGTGTACACTGGAGCACCTGTGTGGCCCCCTAATAAAAATGGTGTTCTTGTGTCCCACACTAGTGCTCCAGTGTCCAGATGTGAAAACAGCTGCTCAGTGTCCTCTCCTTACACACAATCTAGTTTGCATTTCATTCTAGTAACAAACCCATCTACACAAACAAATATTTGGCATCCAAGTAGGCCCCCAAAAATGTGTGAAAATGCATATGGCCTAAACAATGGTGTTCTAGAGGCCGAAAGAAAAATGTTTGATACGAACGAATAATGTGCCCATGAACATTAAAGTTGACCTTTGGAAACGTTACAACTAATCAAAGCATATGGAGCAGAACGAACGTAATAAAGACAGAAAGAATAGGAACACAGCACAACTACTTACTTTTTTGCAGCACTCTCCGGATCTTTCGGTACTGCTCTGGCTCTCTCAACTTCAGGTCCGACCACCGCTTCCTGAGCTGATCTTTAGACCTTCGTACCCCGAAATTCCGCTCGAGACTCCTGACCACTTTCGCCATGATTTTGGCCTTTCGGATGTTGGGGTGGGGGTAAGGCCCATATTTTCCGTCATAGTCGGATTTCCTCATGATGTCGACCATCTCCAACATCTCCCCAAACGACATATTTGTGGCCTTAAAACGTCTCCTTCTGGATCGGGACGTGCCTGGATCCGCCCTTTCCTCCTCCTCCTCGTTGCTACAATTAGCCCGCACCTGCTGTATGTCCGCCATCATGCTCTTCTCCCACTGCGCCGAACGAAAAGGGGCGGGGAATACACTAAAAAGAACGTCAGGGGCGGGCGGAGTTACACGCATGCGCAGTGTATATAAAGGGTAACACGCGTGCGTATTACGTTTGATCTGTGAGCGGAGGAAGGAGCATTGAACGCGGCGATCGTAAGAACGAAGGTAAGAGACAAACTTGGGCCTATACTGCTTCTATAGATTGAGGCCTATATTGTAACAAGATTAGGAGAGTTTGGTGTGACATTAGGCTTTGTCTTGTGTTGTGTCTTGCAGTGAACATGGATATGGTACTGGAAGATCAGGACTTCATTTCAGTCTTCATAGAGATGCTAAGGGAGCTGCCCTGTCTGTGGGAGATTAAACACCCCCATTACAAGAACCAAGCAAAGAGGAAGGCAGCACTGGAGCAATTGTGTGAAATTGTGAAGCAGGTGATCCCCACAGCAGACATCACTTTTTTAAAGATTTTCATTGGTGGCCTGAGGAGCACATATCTGAGGGAGCGCAATAAAGTCCTGGATTCACAGAGATCCGGAGCAGCAGATGACATCTATGTCCCCAGGATGTTGTACTACAACAGGCTGCACTTTCTGGCAGGCCAGACTGAACCCAAGCCATCCCTCTCCAGTCTTCCTTCCACGCTTCCTTCCCCCCTGGCTGAGGCTTCTGACGCCCAACCTGGGCCTTCCAGGCCACATGTGGAGGAGCCCAGATTGCGCCAGGTATAGCATTCCTCTAAATATTTCTGCTTGTCCAATCAATGATGTTAACTAGATGTTAGTTGGGAGTACTAATTTATGATTGTGATTGAAGATGCAAAAACTAAAACCATGTCCCTTTTTCATACACAGGGAAGTCTCAGCCAGGAGGTGGCCAGGCCGAGCCGGCTGGCTGATCTGCAGGTCCCTCCACCCCCCCTGGAAACAGAAAGTGGCAGTAGGAGGAGTACCCTAGAGGAGGCTGCTATCAGATTTTTTTGTAGGGCTACAGAGGTCCTGGGAGCACCACACACCAGGCAGGAGAACCTTGCTGCATTCATAGCCTATAAAATGCAGAGGATGGAGGAGGGCCAAAAAGCCATGTGTGAGGCCCTCATATCAGAGGCTCTGGCGAAAGGTGTGAGGGGCCAAATTACACCTCACACACAGCTTTGGGATGGTCCTCCTCCTCCTCCTGCAGGTCCTACTCCTCCTCCAGGCCCTACTCCTCCTCCTGCCACATCTCCAACTGCACAGCCACAGCCCGGAAGGAAGTGTGAAAGGAAGACCAGACAGTGAGGACCCTGGATCCAGTCTGGTCGGCCAAAAGATGCAGCCTCTTGTGGTACCACAGCCTGGGGACACTGATGTCATTTGCTGCTATCCAAGTCTCTGTGAATCCCGGACCAGACTGCCCTCCCTTACATATGGACTCCTCAGGCCACCAATTTTGAGGTTTAAGAATTGATGTCTGCCGTGGGGGTCCCAGGCTTCACTAATTTCTCCTGTTGATCCAGTGTTGCCTTCCTCTTTGCTTGGTTCTGAGCCCTTAATAAAGGATTTTGTTTTGAATTATACTCTCCTATGTGTTTTACTTCTTCAAAAATGATGGTTTGTTTGTGAGGATTCAGGTACATTTCTAATATACAATCTGAAATGAACAAGGGACACCAACAACAAAAAATCTCATGGAGATTAAATAATAAAAGATATCAATGGTGTTGGGGTAACTTGCCACACAAAACACACACAAAAATATTCTGGAGTAAAAATAAAAATAACATTGAACAAAGATCAGCCTTGGAAAAAATCCAAACATTAAAGAAAAAAAAAGGCTTAAAAACAAAAAAAAAACATAAAAAATATAAAACTGTCAGATGTGACAACTAATAACAATATATTGAGGGAATCCCACTAAAAAAACACAAATAAAACTTTGTGAGAAGTGTGTGTGAATATGAGCAGCAAAACTACTTAATTTTTGTCACATTATAAAGAAGAAGAGAGTGCGCTGTATTAAACCATTTTTTACATTGCAGCGTGACGAAAGTGCTGTATCCATTGCGAACGCTAAGTTTACCAGAACGAGCTGTCCCGTGTCGGAATTTCTTCTGAGCATGCGTGGCACTTTGTGCGTCGGAACAGGCCACACACGGTTGGAATTGACGCGATCGGATTTTGTTGTCGGAAAATTTTATCTCCTGCTGTCCAACTTTGTGTGTCGGAAATTTCGATGGAAAATGTCCGATGGAGCCCACACACGGTCGGAATTTCCGACAACACGCTCCGATCGGACATTTTCCATCGGAAAATCCGACCGTGTGTACGGGGCATAAGAGGAATATGCTTCATCTGTTCTAGCTTATATCCGCTTTTGTATGGAGATGTTCCTGGTTACAAAAACTATTAAGGTGTTCCCAAATCAAAAGCCTTGGTTGGATGGTAAAGTGAGGGCTCAGCTTAGAGCAAGGGATGTGGCCTTTAGATCGGGCGACCCTATGGCTTATAGGAAAGCTCGGAATGAATTAAAGAAAGGCATTAAGGAGGCTAAGCGTAGATATAAACAGCGCATTAAATCTTATTTTGAAAATCAAAATTCTTGTAGCATGTGGAAGGGGATTAAAACAATGGTAGATTTGAAATCTAGGAATACACAGGTTTGTAAAGTGCTCCCTGACACCTTAAACCAATTTTTTGCTCGCTTTGAAAATATGAGATGTGAAACCCATCTCAAAGAACTAGTGGAGGATGACCATTTATTGGTATTAAAAATACATGAGGTCAGGTCAAATTTAAGGAAGATTGACATCAGAAAGGCAGCAGGACCAGACGGAGTGTCAGGCCGTATACTGAGGGGATGTGCAGACCAGTTAGCAGGTGTTTTTACTGATATTTTTAATTTGTCATTAAAGCAGGCTGCAGTACCTTCTTGTTTTAAATCTACTACTATTGTCCCAATACCTAAAAAATCAGCAGTATCATGCTTAAATGATTATCGCCCAGTTGCCCTAACTCCTATCATCATGAAATGTTTTGAGAGGCTCGTATTATCACATCTTAAGGCAAGCATTCCTGTTGATCTGGATAAGTATCAGTTTGCCTATCGTGCAAATAGATGCACAGATGATGCAATTGCTATTGCATTGCATGCTGCCTTGACACATCTTGAGCACCCAAACACATATGTTAGGATGTTATTCATTGATTTTAGCTCTGCATTTAACACAGTAGTCCCTGACAAATTAGTGAAAAAGTTGAAAGCTTTGGGCCTATGTCCATTGCTGCGCTCATGGATTATGGATTTTCTAACAAACAGGCCACAAATGGTGAGAATAGGAGATCAGATGTCTAACACTATTATTTTGAATACAGGGGTACCACAGGGATGTGTGTTAAGTCCGGCCTTGTTTACATTGTTCACTCACGACTGTACTCCCATACATGCATCTAACACTATAGTGAAGTTTGCTGATGACACCACTTTAGTGGGTCTCATACAAGATAATGATGAGACAGCTTATAGGCAGGAAATTCAACATTTGGTTGAGTGGTGTAGAGAAAATGATTTAATACTCAATACGGCAAAAACTAAAGAAATAATAGTGGATCATAGGAGATCAAGAAAGATCAATCATTGCCCGGTTCATATAGGTGGTGAGGAGGTGGAAAGGGTGGACACTATTAAATTTTTGGGAGTGCATATTACAAGGGAGTTGTCATGGTCTCACAATACTTTTTTTCTAGTGAAAAAAGCGCAGAAGAGACTGTTTTTCCTTCGGAGACTGAAGCAGGCTGGATTGCCCTTAAGGCATCTGGTCAATTTCTATCATTGTACCATTGAGAGTATTCTTCTCCACTGCGCTGTAGTGTGGTATGCCAACTGCAGGGCGGAGGATAAGAAGTGCCTGTCTCGTGTGGTGAAAACAGCACAGCGGATCATAGGAACAGATCTACCAAATTTGGACACAGCATATGCCAGCCGATTAAAAAAGCGGGCAAAAGCTATTAGTATTGATCCAATCCACCCAGGTTACAATGTGTTTGTCCCATTGCCATCAGGGAAAAGATATCGAACACCTAAAACACACACTAATCGCTTAAAGCATAGTTTTTTTCCTAGGGCCGTATTGTCCATAATCCCATCAGGTACAGTGTTTTAGGAATTTTATGTAGAATTTTAACATTCTTTTATTTATTTATTTTTAAATAACATTTTATATCTTGATATATTTAAATAGATATGTGGGCATGTGCTAGGAGTATGTATGTGTGGTTTTCTTGAGAAATGTTTTATTGCTGCTGTAAAGGGTATCCGAAAAAATGTTGTTGTATGTATACAATGACAATAAAGTATATCTTAATCTAATCTTAATCTTAATCTTAGTGCGTCCTCCTCACAGTGTTCAGCTAAAACTACAAGTTAATGTAGTGCGACCTCCTCACAGTGTTCAGCTAAAGCTACAAGTTAGTGTAGTGCGTCCTCCTCACAGTGTTCAGCTAAAACTACAAGTTAGTGTAGTGAGACCTCTGCACAGTGTTCAGCTAAAGCTACAAGTTAGTTTAGTGCGTCCTCCTCACAGTGTTCAGCTAAAGTTACAAATTAGGGTACTGCGTCCTCCTCACAGTGTTCAGCTAAAACTGCAAGTTAGTGTAGTGAGACCTCTGCACAGTGTTCAGCTAAAGCTACAAGTTAGTGTAGTGTGTCCTCCTCACAGTGTTCAGCTAAAACTACAAGTTAGTGTAGTGAGACCTCTGCACAGTGTTCACACTACCCTAACTTGTAGCTTTAGCTGTGTCCTCCTCACAGTGTTCAGCTAAAGCTACAAGTTGGTGTAGGGCGACCTCTGCTCAGTGTTCAGCTAAAGCTACAAGTTGGTTTAGAGCGTCCCCCTCACAGTGTTCAGCTAAAAATAAAAGTTAGTGTAGTGCGACCTCTGCATAGTGTTAAGCTAAAGCTACAAGTTAGTGTAGTGCAACCTCTGCACAGTGTTCAGCTAAAGCTACAAGTTAGTGTAGTGCGTCCTCCTCACAGTGTTCAGCTAAAACTACAAGTTAGTGTAGTGAGACCTCTGCACAGTGTTCAGCTAAAGCTACATGTTAGTGTAGTGCGTTCTCCTCACAGTGTTCAGCTAAAGCTACAAGTTAGTTTAGTGTGACCTCTGCACAGTGTTCAGCTAAAGCTACATGTTAGGGTAGTGTGTCCTCCTCACAGTTTTCAGCTAAAGCTACAAGTTAGTTTAGTGTGACCTCTGCACAGTGTTAAGCAAAAGCTACAAGTTAGGGTAGTGCGTCCTCCTCACAGTGTTCAGCTAAAGCTACAAGTTGGTGTAGTGTGTCCTGCTCACAGTGTTTAGCGAAAACTACAAGTTAGTGTAGTGCAACCTCTGCACAGTGTTCAGCTAAAGCTACAAGTTAGTGTAGTGCATCCTCCTCACAGTGTTCAGCTAAAACTACAAGTTAGTGTAGTGCAACCTCTGCACAGTGTTCAGCTAAAGCTAAAAGTTAGTGTAGTGCGTCCTCCTCACAGTGTTCAGCTAAAACTACAAGTTAGTGTAGTGTGACCTCTGCACAGTGTTCGGCTAAAGCTACAAGTTAGTGCAGTGAGACCTCTGCACAGTGTTCAGCTAAAGCTACAAGTTAGTGTAGTGTGTCTTCATCACAGTGTTCAGCTAAAGCTACAAGTTAGTTTAGTGTGACCTCTGCATAGTGTTCAGCTAAAGCTACAAGTTAGGGTAATGCGTCCTCCTCACAGTGTTCAGCTAAAACTACAAGTTAGTGTAGTGAGACCTCTGCACAATGTTCAGCTAAAGCTACAAGTTAGTGTAGTGCGTCCTCCTCACAGTGTTCAGCTAAAGCTACAAGTTAGTTTAGTGTGACCTCTGCACAGTGTTCAGCTAAAGCTACAAGTTAGGGTAGTGCGTCCTCCTCACAGTGTTCAGCTAAAGCTACAAGTTGGAGTAGTGTGTCCTCCTCACAGTGTTTAGCGAAAACTACAAGTTAGTGTAGTGCAACCTCTGCGCAGTGTTCAGCTAAAGCTACAAGTTAGTGTAGTGTGTCCTCCTCACAGTGTTCAGCTAAAACTACAAGTTAGTGTAGTGCGACCTCTGCACAGTGTTCAGCTAAAGCTACAAGTTAGTGTAGTGTGTCCTCCTCACAGTGTTCAGCTAAAGCTACAAGTTAGTGTAGTGAGACCTCTGCACAGTGTTCAGCAAAAGCTACAAATTAGTGTAGTGCGTCCTCCTAACAGTGTTCAGCTAAAGCTACAAGTTAGTTTAGTGTGACCTCTGCACAGTGTTCAGCTAAAGTTACAAGTTAGTTTAGTGCGTCCTCCTCACAGTGTTCAGCTAAGACTACAAGTTAGTGTAGTGCGACCTCTGCACAGTTGTCAGCTAAAGCTACAAGTTAGTGTAGTGCGTCCACCTCACAGTGTTCAGCTAAAACTACAAGTTAGTGTAGTGCGTCCTCTGCACAGTGTTCAGCTAAAACTACAAGTTAGTGTAGTGCGACCTCCTCACAGTGTTCAGCTAAAGCTACAAGTTAGTGTAGTGCGTCCTCCTCACAGTATTCAGCTAAAACTACAAGTTAGTGTAGTGAGACCTCTACACAGTGTTCAGCTAAAGCTACAAGTTAGTTTAGTGCGTCCTCCTCACAGTGTTCAGCTAAAGTTACAAGTTAGGGTAGTGCGTCCTCCTCACAGTGTTCAGCTAAAACTACAAGTTTGTGTAGTGAGACCTCTGCACAGTGTTCAGCTAAAGCTACAAGTTAGTGTAGTGCGTCCTCCTCACAGTGTTCAGCTAAAACTACAAGTTAGTGTAGTGAGACCTCTGCATAGTGTTCAGCTAAAGCTACAAGTTAGTTTAGTGCGTCCTCCTCACAGTGTTCAGCTAAAGTTACAAGTTAGGGTAGTGCTTCCTCCTCACAGTGTTCAGCTAAAACTACAAGTTAGTGTAGTGAGACCTCTGCACAGTGTTCAGCTAAAGCTACAAGTTAGTGTAGTGCGACCTCCTCACAGTGTTCAGCTAAAGCTACAAGTTAGTGTAGTGCGTCCTCCTCACAGTGTTCAGCTAAAACTACAAGTTAGTGTAGTGAGACCTCTACACACTGTTCAGCTAAAGCTACAAGTTAGTTTAGTGCGTCCTCCTCACAGTGTTCAGCTAAAGTTACAAGTTAGGGTAGTGCGTCCTCCTCACAGTGTTCAGCTAAAACTACAAGTTTGTGTAGTGAGACCTCTGCACAGTGTTCAGCTAAAACTACACGTTAGTGTAGTGCGTCCTCCTCACAGTGTTCAGCTAAAACTACAAGTTAGTGTAGTGAGACCTCTGCATAGTGTTCAGCTAAAGCTACAAGTTAATTTAGTGCGTCCTCCTCACAGTGTTCAGCTAAAGTTACAAGTTAGGGTAGTGCGTCCTCCTCACAGTGTTCAGCTAAAACTACAAGTTAGTGTAGTGAGACCTCTGCACAGTGTTCAGCTAAAGCTACAAGTTAGTGTAGTGTGTCCTCCTCACAGTGTTCAGCTAAAACTACAAGTTAGTGTAGTGAGACCTCTGCACAGTGTTCACACTACCCTAACTTGTAGCTTTAGCTGTGTCCTCCTCACAGTGTTCAGCTAAAGCTACAAGTTGGTGTAGGGCGACCTCTGCTCAGTGTTCAGCTAAAGCTACAAGTTGGTTTAGAGCGTCCTCCTCACAGTGTTGAGCTAAAAATAAAAGTTAGTGTAGTGCGACCTCTGCACAGTGTTAAGCTAAAGCTACAAGTTAGTGTAGTGCAACCTCTGCACAGTGTTCAGCTAAAGCTACAAGTTAGTGTAGTGCGTCCTCCTCACAGTGTTCAGCTAAAACTACAAGTTAGTGTAGTGCGTTCTCCTCACAGTGTTCAGCTAAAGCTACAAGTTAGTTTAGTGTGACCTCTGCACAGTGTTCAGCTAAAGCTACAAGTTAGGGTAGTGTGTCCTCCTCACAGTTTTCAGCTAAAGCTACAAGTTAGTTTAGTGTGACCTCTGCACAGTGTTAAGCAAAAGCTACACGTTAGGGTAGTGCGTCCTCTTCACAGTGTTCAGCTAAAGCTACAAGTTGGTGTAGTGTGTCCTCCTCACAGTGTTTAGCGAAAACTACAAGTTAGTGTAGTGCAACCTCTGCACAGTGTTCAGCAAAAGCTACAAGTTAGTCTAGTGCATCCTCCTCACAGTGTTCAGCTAAAACTACAAGTTAGTGTAGTGCGACCTCTGCACAGTGTTCAGCTAAAGCTAAAAGTTAGTGTAGTGCGTCCTCCTCACAGTGTTCAGCTAAAACTACAAGTTAGTGTAGCGTGACCTCTGCACAGTGTTCGGCTAAAGCTACAAGTTAGTGTAGTGCGTCCTCCTCACAGTGTTCAGCTAAAACTACAAGTTAGTGTAGTGCGACCTCCTTACAGTGTTCAGCTAAAGCTACAAGTTAGTGTAGTGCGTCCTCCTCACAGTGTTCAGCTAAAACTACAAGTTTGTGTAGTGAGACCTCTGCACAGTGTTCAGCTAAAGCTACAAGTTAGTTTAGTGCGTCCTGCTCACAATGTTCAGCTAAATCTACAAGTTAGTTTAGTGTGACCTCTGCACAGTGTTCAGCTAAAGCTACAAGTTAGTGTAGTGAGACCTCTGCTCAGTGTTCAGCAAAAGCTACAAGTTAGTGTAGTGCGTCCTCCTCACAGTGTTCAACTAAAGCTACAAGTTAGTTTAGTGTGACCTCTGCACAGTGTTCATCTAAAGTTACAAGTTAGTTTAGTGCGTCCTCCTCACAGTGTTCAGCTAAGACTACAAGTTAGTGTAGTGCGACCTCTGCACAGTTGTCAGCTAAAGCTACAAGTTAGTGTAGTGCGTCCTCCTTACAGTGTTCAGCTAAAACTACAAGTTAGTGTAGTGAGACCTCTGCACAGTGTTCAGCTAAAGCTACAAGTTAGTGTAGTGCATCCTCCTCACAGTGTTCAGCTAAAACTACAAGTTAGTGTAGTGCGACCTCGTCACACTGTTCAGCTAAAGCTACAAGTTAGTTTAGTGCGTCCTCCTCACAGTGTTCAGCTAAAGTTACAAGTTTGTGTAGTGAGACCTCTGCACAGTGTTCAGCTAAAGCTACAAGTTAGTTTATTGTGACCTCTGCACAGTGTTCAGCAAAAGCTACAAGTTAGGGTAATGCGTCCTCCTCACAGTGTTCAGCTAAAACTACAAGTTAGTGTAGTGAGACCTCTGCACAATGTTCAGCTAAAGCTACAAGTTAGTGTAGTGCGTCCTCACAGTGTTCAGCTAAAGCTACAAGTTAGTTTAGTGTGACCTCTGCACAGTGTTCAGCTAAAGCTACAAGTTAGGGTAGTGCATCCTCCTCACAGTGTTCAGCTAAAGCTAAAAGTTGGTGTAGTGTGTCCTCCTCACAGTGTTTAGCGAAAACTACAA
This sequence comes from Lithobates clamitans, assembly GCA_037952925.1. Taxonomy (NCBI): domain Eukaryota; kingdom Metazoa; phylum Chordata; class Amphibia; order Anura; family Ranidae; genus Lithobates; species Lithobates clamitans. The sequence continues at coordinate 6,507,351 of JBBGZY010000216.1, forward strand.
GTTAGTGTAGTGCAACCTCTGCACAGTGTTCAGCTAAAGCTACAAGTTAGTGTAGTGCGTCCTCCTCACAGTGTTCAGCTAAAACTACAAGTTAGTGTAGTGCGACCTCTGCACAGTGTTCAGCTAAAGCTAAAAGTTAGTGTAGTGCGTCCTCCTCACAGTGTTCAGCTAAAACTACAAGTTAGTGTAGTGCGACCTCTGCACAGTGTTCAGCTAAAGCTACAAGTTAGTGTAGTGTGTCCTCCTCACAGTGTTCAGCTAAAACTACAAGTTAATGTAGTGAGACCTCTGCACAGTGTTCAGCTAAAGCTACATGTTAGTGTAGTGCGTCCTCCTCACAGTGTTCAGCTAAAACTACAAGTTAGTGTAGTGCGACCTCCTCACAGTGTTCAGCTAAAGCTACAAGTTAGTGTAGTGCGTCCTCCTCACAGTGTTCAGCTAAAACTACAAGTTAGTATAGTGAGACCTCTGCACAGTGTTCAGCTAAAGCTACAAGTTAGGGTAGTGTGTCCTCCTCACAGTTTTCAGCTAAAGCTACAAGTTAGTTTAGTGTGACCTCTGCACAGTGTTAAGCAAAAGCTACACGTTAGGGTAGTGCGTCCTCTTCACAGTGTTCAGCTAAAGCTACAAGTTGGTGTAGTGTGTCCTCCTCACAGTGTTTAGCGAAAACTACAAGTTAGTGTAGTGCAACCTCTGCACAGTGTTCAGCAAAAGCTACAAGTTAGTCTAGTGCATCCTCCTCACAGTGTTCAGCTAAAACTACAAGTTAGTGTAGTGCGACCTCTGCACAGTGTTCAGCTAAAGCTAAAAGTTAGTGTAGTGCGTCCTCCTCACAGTGTTCAGCTAAAACTACAAGTTAGTGTAGCGTGACCTCTGCACAGTGTTCGGCTAAAGCTACAAGTTAGTGTAGTGCGTCCTCCTCACAGTGTTCAGCTAAAACTACAAGTTAGTGTAGTGCGACCTCCTCACAGTGTTCAGCTAAAGCTACAAGTTAGTGTAGTGCGTCCTCCTCACAGTGTTCAGCTAAAACTACAAGTTTGTGTAGTGAGACCTCTGCACAGTGTTCAGCTAAAGCTACAAGTTAGTTTAGTGCGTCCTGCTCACAATGTTCAGCTAAAGCTACAAGTTAGTTTAGTGTGACCTCTGCACAGTGTTCAGCTAAAGCTACAAGTTAGTGTAGTGAGACCTCTGCACAGTGTTCAGCAAAAGCTACAAGTTAGTGTAGTGCGTCCTCCTCACAGTGTTCAACTAAAGCTACAAGTTAGTTTAGTGTGACCTCTGCACAGTGTTCATCTAAAGTTACAAGTTAGTTTAGTGCGTCCTCCTCACAGTGTTCAGCTAAGACTACAAGTTAGTGTAGTGCGACCTCTGCACAGTTGTCAGCTAAAGCTACAAGTTAGTGTAGTGCGTCCTCCTTACAGTGTTCAGCTAAAACTACAAGTTAGTGTAGTGAGACCTCTGCACAGTGTTCAGCTAAAGCTACAAGTTAGTGTAGTGCATCCTCCTCACAGTGTTCAGCTAAAACTACAAGTTAGTGTAGTGCGACCTCGTCACAGTGTTCAGCTAAAGCTACAAGTTAGTTTAGTGCGTCCTCCTCACAGTGTTCAGCTAAAGTTACAAGTTTGTGTAGTGAGACCTCTGCACAGTGTTCAGCTAAAGCTACAAGTTAGTTTATTGTGACCTCTGCACAGTGTTCAGCAAAAGCTACAAGTTAGGGTAATGCGTCCTCCTCACAGTGTTCAGCTAAAACTACAAGTTAGTGTAGTGAGACCTCTGCACAATGTTCAGCTAAAGCTACAAGTTAGTGTAGTGCGTCCTCACAGTGTTCAGCTAAAGCTACAAGTTAGTTTAGTGTGACCTCTGCACAGTGTTCAGCTAAAGCTACAAGTTAGGGTAGTGCATCCTCCTCACAGTGTTCAGCTAAAGCTAAAAGTTGGTGTAGTGTGTCCTCCTCACAGTGTTTAGCGAAAACTACAAGTTAGTGTAGTGCAACCTCTGCACAGTGTTCAGCTAAAGCTACAAGTTAGTTTAGTACGTCCTGCTCACAATGTTCAGCTAAAGCTACAAGTTAGTTTAGTGTGACCTCTGCACAGTGTTCAGCTAAAGCTACAAGTTAGTATAGTGAGACCTATTCACAGTGTTCAGCAAAAGCTACAAGTTAGTGTAGTGCGTCCTCCTCACAGTGTTCAGCTAAAGCTACAAGTTAGTTTAGTGTGACCTCTACACAGTGTTCAGCTAAAGTTACAAGTTAGTTTAGTGCGTCCTCCTCACAGTGTTCAGCTAAGACTACAAGTTAGTGTAGTGCAACCTCTGCACAGTTGTCAGCTAAAACTACAAGTAAGTGTAGTGCGTCCTCCTCACAGTGTTCAGCTAAAACTACAAGTTAGTGTAGTGAGACCTCTGCACAGTGTTCAGCTAAATCTACAAGTTAGTGTAGTGTGTCCTCCTCACAGTGTTCAGCTAAAACTACAAGTTAGTGTAGTGCGACCTCCTCACAGTGTTCAGCTAAAGCTACAAGTTAGTGTAGTGCGTCCTCCTCACAGTGTTCAGCTAAAACTACAAGTTAGTGTAGTGAGACCTCTGCACAGTGTTCAGCTAAAGCTACAAGTTAGTTTAGTGTGTCCTCCTCACAGTGTTCAGCTAAAGTTACAAGTTAGGGTAGTGCGTCCTCCTCACAGTGTTCAGCTAAAACTACAAGTTTGTGTAGTGAGATCTCTGCACAGTGTTCAGCTAAAGCTACAAGTTAGTGTAGTGTGTCCTCCTCACAGTGTTCAGCTAAAACTACAAGTTAGTGTAGTGAGACCTCTGCACAGTGTTCACACTACCCTAACTTGTAGCTTTAGCTGTGTCCTCCTCACAGTGTTCAGCTAAAGCTACAAGTTGGTGTAGGTTGACCTCTGCTCAGTGTTCAGCTAAAGCTACAAGTTGGTTTAGAGCGTCCTCCTCACAGTGTTCAGCTAAAACTACAAGTTAGTGTAGTGTGACCTCTGCACAGTGTTCGGCTAAAGCTACAAGTTAGTGCAGTGAGACCTCTGCACAGTGTTCAGCTAAAGCTACAAGTTAGTGTAGTGTGTCTTCATTACAGTGTTCAGCTAAAGCTACAAGTTAGTGTAGTGTGACCTCTGCACAGTGTTCAGCAAAAGCTACAAGTTAGGGTAATGCGTCCTCCTCACAGTGTTCAGCTAAAACTACAAGTTAGTGTAGTGCGACCTCCTCACAGTGTTCAGCTAAAGCTACAAGTTAGTGTAGTGCGTCCTCCTCACAGTGTTCAGCTAAAACTACAAGTTAGTGTAGTGAGACCTCTGCACAGTGTTCAGCTAAAGCTACAAGTTAGTGCAGTGAGACCTCTGCACAGTGTTCAGCAAAAGCTCCAAGTTAGTGTAGTGCGTCCTCCTCACAGTGTTCAGCTAAAGCTACAAGTTAGTTTAGTGTGACCTCTGCACAGTGTTCAGCTAAAGTTACAAGTTAGTTTAGTGCGTCCTCTTCACAGTGTTCAGCTAAGACTACAAGTTAGTGTAGTGCGACCTCTGCACAGTTGTCAGCTAAAGCTACAAGTTAGTGTAGTGCGTCCTCCTCAGTGTTCAGCTAAAACTACAAGTTAGTGTAGTGAGACCTCTGCACAGTGTTCAGCTAAAGCTACAAGTTAGTGAAGTGCGTCCTCCTCACAGTGTTCAGCTAAAACTACAAGTTAGTGTAGTGCGACCTCCTCACAGTGTTCAGCTAAAGCTACAAGTTAGTGTAGTGCGTCCTCCTCACAGTGTTCAGCTAAAACTACAAGTTAGTGTAGTGAGACCTCTGCACAGTGTTCAGCTAAAGCTACAAGTTAGTTTAGTGCGTCCTCCTCACAGTGTTCAGCTAAAGTAAAAATTAGGGTAGTGCGTCCTCCTCACAGTGTTCAGCTAAAACTACAAGTTTGTGTCCTGAGACCTCTGCACAGTGTTCAGCTAAAGCTACAAGTTAGTGTAGTGTGTCCTCCTCACAGTGTTCAGCTAAAACTACAAGTTAGTGTAGTGCGACCTCCTCACAGTGTTCAGCTAAAGCTACAAGTTAGTGTAGTGTGTCTTCATTACAGTGTTCAGCTAAAGCTACAAGTTAGTGTAGTGTGACCTCTGCACAGTGTTCAGCAAAAGCTACAAGTTAGGGTAATGCGTCCTCCTCACAGTGTTCAGCTAAAACTACAAGTTAGTGTAGTGAGACCTCTGCACAGTGTTCAGCTAAAGCTACAAGTTAGTGTAGTGCGACCTCCTCACAGTGTTCAGCTAAAGCTACAAGTTAGTGTAGTGCGTCCTCCTCACAGTGTTCAGCTAAAACTACAAGTTAGTGTAGTGAGACCTCTGCACAGTGTTCAGCTAAAGCTACAAGTTAGTGTAGTGAGACCTCTGCACAGTGTTCAGCAAAAGCTCCAAGTTAGTGTAGTGCGTCCTCCTCACAGTGTTCAGCTAAAGCTACAAGTTAGTTTAGTGTGACCTCTGCACAGTGTTCAGCTAAAGTTACAAGTTAGTTTAGTGCGTCCTCCTCACAGTGTTCAGCTAAGACTACAAGTTAGTGTAGTGCGACCTCTGCACAGTTGTCAGCTAAAGCTACAAGTTAGTGTAGTGCGTCCTCCTCAGTGTTCAGCTAAAACTACAAGTTAGTGTAGTGAGACCTCTGCACAGTGTTCAGCTAAAGCTACAAGTTAGTGAAGTGCGTCCTCCTCACAGTGTTCAGCTAAAACTACAAGTTAGTGTAGTGCGACCTCCTCACAGTGTTCAGCTAAAGCTACAAGTTAGTGTAGTGCGTCCTCCTCACAGTGTGCAGCTAAAACTACAAGTTAGTGTAGTGAGACCTCTGCACAGTGTTCAGCTAAAGCTACAAGTTAGTTTAGTGCGTCCTCCTCACAGTGTTCAGCTTAAGTAAAAATTAGGGTAGTGCGTCCTCCTCACAGTGTTCAGCTAAAACTACAAGTTTGTGTCGTGAGAGCTCTGCACAGTGTTCAGCTAAAGCTACAAGTTAGTGTAGTGTGTCCTCCTCACAGTGTTCAGCTAAAACTACAAGTTAGTGTAGTGCGACCTCCTCACAGTGTTCAGCTAAAGCTACAAGTTAGTGTAGTGCGTCCTCCTCACAGTGTTCAGCTAAAACTACAAGTTAGTGTAGTGAGACCTCTGCACAGTGTTCAGCTAAAGCTACAAGTTAGTTTAGTGCGTCCTCCTCACAGTGTTCAGCTAAAGTTACAAGTTAGGGTAGTGCGTCCTCCTCACAGTGTTCAGCTAAAACTACAAGTTTGTGTAGTGAGATCTCTGCACAGTGTTCAGCTAAAGCTACAAGTTAGTGTAGTGTGTCCTCCTCACAGTGTTCAGCTAAAACTACAAGTTAGTGTAGTGAGACCTCTGTACAGTGTTCACACTACCCTAACTTGTAGCTTTAGCTGTGTCCTCCTCACAGTGTTCAGCTAAAGCTACAAGTTGGTGTAGGTTGACCTCTGCTCAGTGTTCAGCTAAAGCTACAAGTTGGTTTAGAGCGTCCTCCTCACAGTGTTCAGCTAAAACTACAAGTAAGTGTAGTGTGACCTCTGCACAGTGTTCGGCTAAAGCTACAAGTTAGTGCAGTGAGACCTCTGCACAGTGTTCAGCTAAAGCTACAAGTTAGTGTAGTGTGTCTTCATTACAGTGTTCAGCTAAAGCTACAAGTTAGTGTAGTGTGACCTCTGCACAGTGTTCAGAAAAAGCTACAAGTTAGGGTAATGCGTCCTCCTCACAGTGTTCAGCTAAAACTACAAGTTAGTGTAGTGCGACCTCCTCACAGTGTTCAGCTAAAGCTACAAGTTAGTGTAGTGCGTCCTCCTCACAGTGTTCAGCTAAAACTACAAGTTAGTGTAGTGAGACCTCTGCACAGTGTTCAGCTAAAGCTACAAGTTAGTTTAGTGTGACCTCTGCACAGTGTTCAGCTAAAGTTACAAGTTAGTTTAGTGCGTCCTCCTCACAGTGTTCAGCTAAGACTACAAGTTAGTGTAGTGCGACCTCTGCACAGTTGTCAGCTAAAGCTACAAGTTAGTGTAGTGCGTCCTCCTCAGTGTTCAGCTAAAACTACAAGTTAGTGTAGTGAGACCTCTGCACAGTGTTCAGCTAAAGCTACAAGTTAGTGAAGTGCGTCCTCCTCACAGTGTTCAGCTAAAACTACAAGTTAGTGTAGTGCGACCTCCTCACAGTGTTCAGCTAAAGCTACAAGTTAGTGTAGTGCGTCCTCCTCACAGTGTTCAGCTAAAACTACAAGTTAGTGTAGTGAGACCTCTGCACAGTGTTCAGCTAAAGCTACAAGTTAGTTTAGTGCGTCCTCCTCACAGTGTTCAGCTAAAGTAAAAATTAGGGTAGTGCGTCCTCCTCACAGTGTTCAGCTAAAACTACAAGTTTGTGTCGTGAGACCTCTGCACAGTGTTCAGCTAAAGCTACAAGTTAGTGTAGTGTGTCCTCCTCACAGTGTTCAGCTAAAACTACAAGTTAGTGTAGTGAGACCTCTGCACAGTGTTCACACTACCCTAACTTGTAGCTTTAGCTGTGTCCTCCTCACAGTGTTCAGCTAAAGCTACAAGTTGGTGTAGGGTGACCTCTGCTCAGTGTTCAGCTAAAGCTACAAGTTGGTTTAGAGCGTCCTCCTCACAGTGTTCAGCTAAAACTACAAGTTAGTGTAGTGTGACCTCTGCACAGTGTTCGGCTAAAGCTACAAGTTAGTGCAGTGAGACCTCTGCACAGTGTTCAGCTAAAGCTACAAGTTAGTGTAGTGTGTCTTCATTACAGTGTTCAGCTAAAGCTACAAGTTAGTGTAGTGTGACCTCTGCACAGTGTTCAGCAAAAGCTACAAGTTAGGGTAATGCGTCCTCCTCACAGTGTTCAGCTAAAACTACAAGTTAGTGTAGTGAGACCTCTGCACAGTGTTCACACTACCCTAACTTGTAGCTTTAGCTGTGTCCTCCTCCCAGTGTTCAGCTAAAGCTACAAGTTGGTGTAGGGCGACCTCTGCTCAGTGTTCAGCTAAAGCTACAAGTTGGTTTAGAGCGTCCTCACAGTGTTCAGCTAAAAATAAAAGTTAGTGTAGTGAGACCTCTGCACAGTGTTAAGCTAAAGCTACAAGTTAGTGTAGTGCAACCTCTGCACAGTGTTCAGCTAAAGCTACAAGTTAGTGTAGTGCGTCCTCCTCACAGTGTTCAGCTAAAACTACAAGTTAGTGTAGTGAGACCTCTGCACAGTGTTCAGCTTAAGCTACAAGTTAGGGTAGTGTGTCCTCCTCAGAGTGTTCAGCTAAAGCTAAAAGTTTGTTTAGTGTGACCTCTGCACAGTGTTAAGCTAAAGCTACAACTTAGGGTAGTGTGTCCTCCTCACAGTGTTCAGCTAAAGCTACAAGTTGGTGTAGTGCAACCTCTGCACAGTGTTCAGCTAAAGCTACAAGTTAGTGTAGTGCAACCTCTGCACAGTGTTCAGCTAAAGCTACAAGTTAGTGTAGTGCATCCTCCTCACAGTGTTCAGCTAAAACTACAAGTTAGTGTAGTGCGACCTCTGCACAGTGTTCAGCTAAAGCTAAAAGTTAGTTTAGTGCGTCCTCCTCACAGTGTTCAGCTAAAACTACAAGTTAGTGTAGTGCGACCTCTGCAAAGTGTTCAGCTAAAGCTAAAAGTTAGTTTAGTGCGTCCTCCTCACAGTGTTCAGCTAAAACTACAAGTTAGTGTAGTGAGACCTCTGCACAGTGTTCAGCTAAAGCTACATGTTAGTGTAGTGCGTCCTCCTCACAGTGTTCAGCTAAAGCTACAAGTTAGTTTAGTGTGACCTCTGCACAGTGTTCAGCTAAAGCTACAAGCTAGTGTAGTGAGACCTCTGCACAGTGTTCAGCTAAAGCTACAAGTTAGGGTAGTGCGTCCTCCTCACAGTGTTCAGCTAAAGCTACAAGTTGGTGTAGTGTGTCCTCCTCACAGTGTTCAGCGAAAACTACAAGTTAGTGTAGTGCAACCTCTGCACAGTGTTCAGCTAAAGCTACAAGTTAGTGTAGTGCGTCCTCCTCACAGTGTTCAGCTAAAACTACAAGTTAGTGTAGTGAAACCTCTGCACAGTGCTCAGCTAAAGCTACATGTTAGTGTAGTGCGTCCTCCTCACAGTGTTTAGCTAAAGCTACAAGTTAGTTTAGTGTGACCTCTGCACAGTGTTCAGCTAAAGCTACAAGTAAGGGTAGTGTGTCCTCCTCACAGTGTTCAGCTAAAGCTACAAGTTGGTGTAGTGTGTCCTCCTCACAGTGTTCAGCGAAAACTACAAGTTAGTGTAGGGCGACCTCTGCACAGTGTTCAGCTAAAGCTACAAGTTAGTGTAGTGCCTCCTCCTCACAGTGTTCAGCTAAAGCTACAAGTTAGTTTAGTGTGACCTCTGCACAGTGTTCAGCTAAAGCTACAAGTTAGTGTAGTGAGACCTCTGCACAGTGTTCAGCTAAAGCTACAAGTTAGTGTAGTGCGTCCTCATCACAGTGTTCAGCTAAAGCTACAAGTTAGTTTAGTGTGACCTCTGCACAGTGTTTAGCTAAAGCTACAAGTTAGGGTAGTGCGTCCTCCTCACAGTGTTTAGCGAAAACTACAAGTTAGTGTAGTGCAACCTCTGCACAGTGTTCAGCTAAAGCTACAAGTTAGTGTAGTGTGTCCTCCTCACAGTGTTCAGCTAAAACTACAAGTTAGTGTAGTGCGACCTCTGCACAGTGTTCAGCTAAAGCTAAAAGTTAGTGTAGTGCGTCCTCCTCACAGTGTTCAGCTAAAACTACAAGTTAGTATAGTGAGACCTCTGCACAGTGTTCAGCTAAAGCTACAAGTTAGTGTAGTGTGTCCTCCTCACAGTGTTCAGCTAAAACTACAAGTTAGTGTAGTGAGACCTCTGCACAGTGTTCAGCTAAAGCTACAAGTTAGTGTAGTGCATCCTCCTCACAGTGTTCAGCTAAAACTACAAGTTAGTGTAGTGCGATCTCCTCACAGTTTTCAGCTAAAGCTACAAGTTAGTGTAGTGCGTCCTCCTCACAGTGTTCAGCTAAAGTTACAAGTTAGGGTAGTGCGTCCTCCTCACAGTGTTCAGCTAAAACTACAAGTTAGTGTAGAGAGACCTCTGCACAGTGTTCACACTTCCCTAACTTGTAGTTTTAGCTGTGTCCTCCTCACAGTGTTCAGCTAAAGCTACAAGTTGGTGTAGGGCGACCTCTGCTCAGTGTTCAGCTAAAGCTACAAGTTAGTTTAGTGCGTCCTCCTCACAGTGTTCAGCTAAAAATAAAAGTTAGTGTAGTGCGACCTCTGCACAGTGTTCAGCTAAAGCTACAAGTTAGTGTAGTGCAACCTCTGCACAGTGTTCAGCTAAAGCTACAAGTTAGTGTAGTGCATCCTCCTCACAGTGTTTTAGCTAAAACTACAAGTTAGTGTAGTGCGACCTCTGCACAGTGTTCAGCTAAAGCTAAAAGTTAGTTTAGTGCGTCCTCCTCATAGTGTTCAGCTAAAGCTACAAGTTAGTTTAGTGAGACCTCTGCACAGTGTTCAGCTAAAGTTACAAGTTAGTGTAGTGCGTCCTGCTCACAGTGTTCAGCTAAAGTTACAAGTTAGGGTAGTGCGTCCTCCTCACAGTGTTCAGCTAAAACTACAAGTTAGTGTAGAGAGACCTCTGCACAGTGTTCACACTTCCCTAACTTGTAGTTTTAGCTGTGTCCTCCTCACAGTGTTCAGCTAAAGCTACAAGTTGGTGTAGGGCGACCTCTGCTCAGTGTTCAGCTAAAGCTACAAGTTAGTGTAGGGCGACCTCTGCACAGTGTTCAGCTAAAGCTACAAGTTAGTGTAGTGCGTCCTCCTCACAGTGTTCAGCTAAAAATAAAAGTTAGTGTAGTGAGACCTCTGCACAGTGTTAAGCTAAAGCTACAAGTTAGTGTAGTGCAAACTCTGCACAGTGTTCAGCTAAAGCTACACGTTAGTGTAGTGCGTCCTCCTCACAGTGTTCAGCTAAAACTACAAGTTAGTGTAGTGAGACCTCTGCACAGTGTTCAGCTAAAGCTACAAGTTAGGGTAGTGTGTCCTCCTCAGAGTGTTCAGCTAAAGCTAAAAGTTTGTTTAGTGTGACCTCTGCACAGTGTTAAGCTAAAGCTACAACTTAGGGTAGTGCGTCCTCCTCACAGTGTTCAGCTAAAGCTACAAGTTGGTGTAGTGTGTCCTCCTCACAGTGTTCAGCGAAAACTACAAGTTAGTGTAGTGCAACCTCTGCACAGTGTTCAGCTAAAGCTACAAGTTAGTGTAGTGCGTCCTTCTCACAGTGTTCAGCTAAAACTACAAGTTAGTGTAGTGAAACCTCTGCACAGTGCTTAGCTAAAGCTACATGTTAGTGTAGTGCGTCCTCCTCACAGTGTTTAGCTAAAGCTACAAGTTAGTTTAGTGTGACCTCTGCACAGTGTTCAGCTAAAGCTACAAGTAAGGGTAGTGTGTCCTCCTTACAGTGTTCAGCTAAAGCTACAAGTTGGTGTAGTGTGTCCTCCTCACAGTGTTCAGCGAAAACTACAAGTTAGTGTAGGGCGACCTCTGCACAGTGTTCAGCTAAAGCTACAAGTTAGTGTAGTGCCTCCTCCTCACACTGTTCAGCTAAAGCTACAAGTTAGTTTAGTGTGACCTCTGCACAGTGTTCAGCTAAAGCTACAAGTTAGTTTAGTGTGACCTCTGCACAGTGTTTAGCTAAAGCTACAAGTTAGGGTAGTGCGTCCTCCTCACAGTGTTTAGCGAAAACTACAAGTTAGTGTAGTGCAACCTCTGCACAGTGTTCAGCTAAAGCTACAAGTTAGTGTAGTGTGTCCTCCTCACAGTGTTCAGCTAAAACTACAAGTTAGTGTAGTGCGACCTCTGCACAGTGTTCAGCTAAAGCTAAAAGTTAGTGTAGTGCGTCCTCCTCACAGTGTTCAGCTAAAACTACAAGTTAGTATAGTGAGACCTCTGCACAGTGTTCAGCTAAAGCTACAAGTTAGTGTAGTGCAAACTCTGCACAGTGTTCAGCTAAAGCTACACATTAGTGTAGTGCGTCCTCCTCACAGTGTTCAGCTAAAACTACAAGTTAGTGTAGTGAGACCTCTGCACAGTGTTCAGCTAAAGCTACAAGTTAGGGTAGTGTGTCCTCCTCAGAGTGTTCAGCTAAAGCTAAAAGTTTGTTTAGTGTGACCTCTGCACAGTGTTAAGCTAAAGCTACAACTTAGGGTAGTGCGTCCTCCTCACAGTGTTCAGCTAAAGCTACAAGTTGGTGTAGTGCAACCTCTGCACAGTGTTCAGCTAAAGCTACAAGTTAGTGTAGTGCAACCTCTGCACAGTGTTCAGCTAAAGCTACAAGTTAGTGTAGTGCATCCTCCTCACAGTGTTCAGCTAAAACTACAAGTTAGTGTAGTGCGACCTCTGCACAGTGTTCAGCTAAAGCTAAAAGTTAGTTTAGTGCATCCTCCTCACAGTGTTCAGCTAAAACTACAAGTTAGTGTAGTGCGACCTCTGCAAAGTGTTCAGCTAAAGCTAAAAGTTAGTTTAGTGCGTCCTCCTCACAGTGTTCAGCTAAAACTACAAGTTAGTGTAGTGAGACCTCTGCACAGTGTTCAGCTAAAGCTACAAGTTAGTTTAGTGCGTCCTCCTCATAGTGTTCAGCTAAAGCTACAAGTTAGTTTAGTGTGACCTCTGCACAGTGTTCAGCTAAAGCTACAAGTTAGTGTAGTGAGACCTCTGCACAGTGTTCAGCTAAAGTTACAAGTTAGTGTAGTGCGTCCTGCTCACAGTGTTCAGCTAAAGTTACAAGTTAGGGTAGTGCGTCCTCCTCACAGTGTTCAGCTAAAACTACAAGTTAGTGTAGAGAGACCTCTGCACAGTGTTCACACTTCCCTAACTTGTAGCTTTAGCTGTGTCCTCCTCACAGTGTTCAGCTAAAGCTACAAGTTGGTGTAGGGCGACCTCTGCTCAGTGTTCTGCTAAAGCTACAAGTTAGTTTAGTGCGTCCTCCTCACAGTGTTCAGCTAAAAATAAAAGTTAGTGTAGTGCGACCTCTGCACAGTGTTCAGCTAAAGCTACAAGTTAGTGTAGTGCATCCTCCTCACAGTGTTTTAGCTAAAACTACAAGTTAGTGTAGTGCGACCTCTGCACAGTGTTCAGCTAAAGCTAAAAGTTAGTTTAGTGCGTCCTCCGCACAGTGTTCAGCTAAAACTATAAGTTAGTGTAGTGCGACCTCTGCAAAGTGTTCAGCTAAAGCTAAAAGTTAGTTTAGTGCATCCTCCTCACAGTGTTCAGCTAAAACTACAAGTTAGTGTAGTGAGACCTCTGCACAGTGTTCAGCTAAAGCTACATGTTAGTGTAGTGCGTCCTCCTCACAGTGTTCAGCTAAAGCTACAAGTTAGTTTAGTGTGACCTCTGCACAGTGTTCAGCTAAAGCTACAAGTTAGTGTAGTGCGTCCTCATCACAGTGTTTAGCTAAAACTACAAGTTAGTGTAGTGAGACCTCTGCACAATGTTCAGCTAAAGCTACAAGTTAGTGTAGTGCGTCCTCCTCACAGTGTTAAGCTAAAGATGCAAGTTAGTTTAGTGTGACCTCTGCACAGTGTTCAGCTAAAGCTACAAGTTAGGGTAGTGCGTCCTCCTCACAGTGTTCAGCTAAAGCTACAAGTTGGTGTAGTGTGTCCTCCTCACAGTGTTCAGCGAAAACTACAAGTTAGTGTAGTGCAACCTCTGCACAGTGTTCAGCTAAAGCTACAAGTTAGTGTAGTGCGTCCTCCACACAGTGTTCAGATAAATCTACAAGTTAGTGTAGTGCGACCTCTGCACAGTGTTCAGCTAAAGCTAAAAGTTAGTGTAGTGCGTCCTCCTCACAGTGTTCAGCTAAAACTACAAGTTAGTGTAGTGCAACCTCTGCACAGTGTTCAGCTAAAGCTACAAGTTAGTGTAGTGCGACCTCTGCACAGTGTTCAGCTAAAGCTAAAAGTTAGTGTAGTGCGTCCTCCTCACAGCGTTCAACTAAAACTACAAGTTAGTGTAGTGAGACCTCTGCACAGTGTTCAGCTAAAGCTACAAGTTAGTGTAATGTGTCCTCCTCACAGTGTTCAGCTAAAGCTACAAGTTAGTTTAGTGTGACCTCTGCACAGTGTTCAGCTAAATCTACAAGTTAGGGTAGTGTGTCCTCCTCACAGTGTTCAGCTAAAGCTACAAGTTGGTGTAGTGTGTGCTCCTCACAGTGTTCAGCGAAAACTACAAGTTAGTCTAGGGCGACCTCTGCACAGTGTTCAGCTAAAGCTACAAGTTAGTTTAGTGCGTCCTCCTCACAGTGTTCAGCTAAGACTACAAGTTAGTGTAGTGCGAACTCTGCACAGTGTTCAGCTAAAGCTACAAGTTAGTGTAGTGCGTCCTCCTCACAGTGTTCAGCTAAAACTACACGTTAGTGTAGTGATACCTCTGCACAGTGTTCAGCTAAAGCTACAAGTTAGTGTAGTGCGTCCTCCTCCCAGTGTTCAGATAAAGCTACAAGTTAGTGTAGTGCGTCCTCCTCACAGTGTTCAGCTAAAACTACAAGTTAGTGTAGTGAGACCTCTGCACAGTGTTCAGCTAAAGCTACAAGTTAGTGTAGTGTGTCCTCCTCACAGTGTTCAGCTAAAACAACAAGTTAGTGTAGTGAGACCTCTGCACAGTGTTCACACTACCCTAACTTGTAGCTTTAGCTGTGTCCTCCTCACAGTGTTCAGCTAAAGCTAAAAGTTAGTGTAGTGCGTCCTCCTCACAGTGTTCAGCTAAAACTACAAGTTAGTGTAGTGAGACCTCTGCACAGTGTTCAGCTAAAGCTACAACTTAGTGTAGTGTGTCCTCCTCACAGTGTTCAGCTAAAACAACAAGTTAGTGTAGTGAGACCTCTGCACAGTGTTCACACTACCCTAACTTGTAGCTTTAGCTGTGTCCTCCTCCCAGTGTTCAGATAAAGCTACAAGTTAGTGTAGTGCGTCCTCCTCACAGTGTTCAGCTAAAGCTACAAGTTAGTTTAGTGTGACCTCTGCACAGTGTTCAGCTAAAGCTACAAGTTAGTGTAGTGCGTCCTCATCACAGTGTTTAGCTAAAACTACAAGTTAGTGTAGTGAGACCTCTGCACAATGTTCAGCTAAAGCTACAAGTTAGTGTAGTGCATCCTCCTCACAGTGTTCAGCTAAAGATGCAAGTTAGTTTAGTGTGACCTCTGCACAGTGTTCAGCTAAAGCTACAAGTTAGGGTAGTGCGTCCTCCTCACAGTGTTCAGCTAAAACTACAAGTTAGTGTAGTGCGACCTCTGCACAGTGTTCAGCTAAAGCTAAAAGTTAGTGTAGTGCGTCCTCCTCACAGTGTTCAGCTAAAGCTACAAGTTAGTGTAGTGCGTCCTCCTCACAGTGTTCAGCTAAAACTACAAGTTAATGTAGTGAGACCTCTGCACAGTGTTCAGCTAAAGCTACAAGTTAGTGTAGTGCGTCCTCCTCACAGTGTTCAGCTAAAACTACAAGTTAGTGTAGTGAGACCTCTGCACAGTGTTCAGCTAAAGCTACAACTTAGGGTAGTGCGTCCTCCTCACAGTGTTCAGCTAAAGCTACAAGTTGGTGTAGTGCAACCTCTGCACAGTGTTCAGCTAAAGCTACAAGTTAGTGTAGTGCAACCTCTGCACAGTGTTCAGCTAAAGCTACAAGTTAGTGTAGTGCATCCTCCTCACAGTGTTCAGCTAAAACTACAAGTTAGTGTAGTGCGACCTCTGCACAGTGTTCAGCTAAAGCTAAAAGTTAGTTTAGTGCGTCCTCCTCACAGTGTTCAGCTAAAACTACAAGTTAGTGTAGTGCGACCTCTGCAAAGTGTTCAGCTAAAGCTAAAAGTTAGTTTAGTGCGTCCTCCTCACAGTGTTCAGCTAAAACTACAAGTTAGTGTAGTGAGACCTCTGCACAGTGTTCAGCTAAAGCTACAAGTTAGTTTAGTGCGTCCTCCTCATAGTGTTCAGCTAAAGCTACAAGTTAGTTTAGTGTGACCTCTGCACAGTGTTCAGCTAAAGCTACAAGTTAGTGTAGTGAGACCTCTGCACAGTGTTCAGCTAAAGTTACAAGTTAGTGTAGTGCGTCCTGCTCACAGTGTTCAGCTAAAGTTACAAGTTAGGGTAGTGCGTCCTCCTCACAGTGTTCAGCTAAAACTACAAGTTAGTGTAGAGAGACCTCTGCACAGTGTTCACACTTCCCTAACTTGTAGCTTTAGCTGTGTCCTCCTCACAGTGTTCAGCTAAAGCTACAAGTTGGTGTAGGGCGACCTCTGCTCAGTGTTCTGCTAAAGCTACAAGTTAGTTTAGTGCGTCCTCCTCACAGTGTTCAGCTAAAAATAAAAGTTAGTGTAGTGCGACCTCTGCACAGTGTTCAGCTAAAGCTACAAGTTAGTGTAGTGCATCCTCCTCACAGTGTTTTAGCTAAAACTACAAGTTAGTGTAGTGCGACCTCTGCACAGTGTTCAGCTAAAGCTAAAAGTTAGTTTAGTGCGTCCTCCTCACAGTGTTCAGCTAAAACTATAAGTTAGTGTAGTGCGACCTCTGCAAAGTGTTCAGCTAAAGCTAAAAGTTAGTTTAGTGCGTCCTCCTCACAGTGTTCAGCTAAAACTACAAGTTAGTGTAGTGAGACCTCTGCACAGTGTTCAGCTAAAGCTACATGTTAGTGTAGTGCGTCCTCCTCACAGTGTTCAGCTAAAGCTACAAGTTAGTGTAGTGCATCCTCCTCACAGTGTTTTAGCTAAAACTACAAGTTAGTGTAGTGCGACCTCTGCACAGTGTTCAGCTAAAGCTAAAAGTTAGTTTAGTGCGTCCTCCTCACAGTGTTCAGCTAAAACTATAAGTTAGTGTAGTGCGACCTCTGCAAAGTGTTCAGCTAAAGCTAAAAGTTAGTTTAGTGCGTCCTCCTCACAGTGTTCAGCTAAAACTACAAGTTAGTGTAGTGAGACCTCTGCACAGTGTTCAGCTAAAGCTACATGTTAGTGTAGTGCGTCCTCCTCACAGTGTTCAGCTAAAGCTACAAGTTAGTGTAGTGCGTCCTCATCACAGTGTTTAGCTAAAACTACAAGTTAGTGTAGTGAGACCTCTGCACAATGTTCAGCTAAAGCTACAAGTTAGTGTAGTGCGTCCTCCTCACAGTGTTCAGCTAAAGATGCAAGTTAGTTTAGTGTGACCTCTGCACAGTGTTCACCTAAAGCTACAAGTTAGGGTAGTGCGTCCTCCTCACAGTGTTCAGCTAAAGCTACAAGTTAGTGTAGTGAGACCTCTGCACAATGTTCAGCTAAAGCTACAAGTTAGTGTAGTGCGTCCTCCTCACAGTGTTCAGCTAAAGATGCAAGTTAGTTTAGTGTGACCTCTGCACAGTGTTCAGCTAAAGCTACAAGTTAGGGTAGTGCGTCCTCCTCACAGTGTTCAGCTAAAGCTACAAGTTGGTGTAGTGTGTCCTCCTCACAGTGTTCAGCGAAAACTACAAGTTAGTGTAGTGCAACCTCTGCACAGTGTTCAGCTAAAGCTACAAGTTAGTGTAGTGCGTCCTCCACACAGTGTTCAGCTAAATCTACAAGTTAGTGTAGTGCGACCTCTGCACAGTGTTCAGCTAAAGCTAAAAGTTAGTGTAGTGCGTCCTCCTCACAATGTTCAGCTAAAACTACAAGTTAGTGTAGTGCAACCTCTGCACAGTGTTCAGCTAAAGCTACAAGTTAGTGTCGTGCGACCTCTGCACAGTGTTCAGCTAAAGCTAAAAGTTAGTGTAGTGCGTCCTCCTCACAGCGTTCAACTAAAACTACAAGTTAGTGTAGTGAGACCTCTGCACAGTGTTCAGCTAAAGCTACAAGTTAGTGTAGTGTGTCCTCCTCACAGTGTTCAGCTAAAGCTACAAGTTAGTTTAGTGTGACCTCTGCACAGTGTTCAGCTAAATCTACAAGTTAGGGTAGTGTGTCCTCCTCACAGTGTTCAGCTAAAGCTACAAGTTGGTGCAGTGTGTGCTCCTCACAGTGTTCAGCGAAAACTACAAGTTAGTCTAGGGCGACCTCTGCACAGTGTTCAGCTAAAGCTACAAGTTAGTTTAGTGCGTCCTCCTCACAGTGTTCAGCTAAGACTACAAGTTAGTGTAGTGCGAACTCTGCACAGTGTTCAGCTAAAGCTACAAGTTAGTGTAGTGCGTCCTCCTCACAGTGTTCAGCTAAAACTACACGTTAGTGTAGTGATACCTCTGCACAGTGTTCAGCTAAAGCTACAAGTAAGTGTAGTGCGTCCTCCTCCCAGTGTTCAGATAAAGCTACAAGTTAGTGTAGTGCGTCCTCCTCACAGTGTTCAGCTAAAACTACAAGTTAGTGTAGTGAGACCTCTGCACAGTGTTCAGCTAAAGCTACAAGTTAGTGTAGTGTGTCCTCCTCACAGTGTTCAGCTAAAACAACAAGTTAGTATAGTGAGACCTCTGCACAGTGTTCACACTACCCTAACTTGTAGCTTTAGCTGTGTCCTCCTCACAGTGTTCAGCTAAAGCTAAAAGTTAGTGTAGTGCGTCCTCCTCACAGTGTTCAGCTAAAACTACAAGTTAGTGTAGTGAGACCTCTGCACAGTGTTCAGCTAAAGCTACAACTTAGTGTAGTGTGTCCTCCTCACAGTATTCAGCTAAAACAACAAGTTAGTGTAGTGAGACCTCTGCACAGTGTTCACACTACCCTAACTTGTAGCTTTAGCTGTGTCCTCCTCCCAGTGTTCAGATAAAGCTACAAGTTAGTGTAGTGCGTCCTCCTCACAGTGTTCAGCTAAAGCTACAAGTTAGTTTAGTGTGACCTCTGCACAGTGTTCAGCTAAAGCTACAAGTTAGTGTAGTGCGTCCTCATCACAGTGTTTAGCTAAAACTACAAGTTAGTGTAGTGAGACCTCTGCACAATGTTCAGCTAAAGCTACAAGTTAGTGTAGTGCATCCTCCTCACAGTGTTAAGCTAAAGATGCAAGTTAGTTTAGTGTGACCTCTGCACAGTGTTCAGCTAAAGCTACAAGTAAGGGTAGTGTGTCCTCCTCACAGTGTTCAGCTAAAGCTAAAAGTTAGTGTAGTGCGTCCTCCTCACAGTGTTCAGCTAAAACTACAAGTTAGTGTAGTGCGACCTCTGCACAGTGTTCAGCTAAAGCTACAAGTTAGTGTAGTGCGTCCTCCTCACAGTGTTCAGCTAAAACTACAAGTTAATGTAGTGAGACCTCTGCACAGTGTTCAGCTAAAGCTACAAGTTAGTGTAGTGCGTCCTCCTCACAGTGTTCAGCTAAAACTACAAGTTAGTGTAGTGCGACCTCCTCACAGTGTTCAGCTAAAGCTACAAGTTAGTGTAGTGCGTCCTCCTCACAGTGTTCAGCTAAAACTACAAGTTAGTGTAGTGAGACCTCTGCACAGTGTTCAGCTAAAGCTACAAGTTAGTTTAGTACGTCCTGCTCACAATGTTTAGCTAAAGCTACAAGTTAGTTTAGTGTGACCTCTGCACAGTGTTCAGCTAAAGCTACAAGTTAGTGTAGTGCGTCCTCCTCACAGTGTTCAGCTAAAACTACAAGTTAATGTAGTGAGACCTCTGCACAGTGTTCAGCTAAAGCTACAAGTTAGTGTAGTGCGTCCTCCTCACAGTGTTCAGCTAAAACTACAAGTTAGTGTAGTGCGACCTCCTCACAGTGTTCAGCTAAAGCTACAAGTTAGTGTAGTGCGTCCTCCTCACAGTGTTCAGCTAAAACTACAAGTTAGTGTAGTGCGACCTCTGCACAGTGTTCAGCTAAAGCTACAAGTTAGTGTAGTGCGACCTCCTCACAGTGTTCAGCTAAAGCTACAAGTTAGTGTAGTGCGTCCTCCTCACAGTGTTCAGCTAAAACTACAAGTTAGTGTAGTGAGACCTCTGCACAGTGTTCAGCTAAAGCTACAAGTTAGTTTAGTACGTCCTGCTCACAATGTTTAGCTAAAGCTACAAGTTAGTTTAGTGTGACCTCTGCACAGTGTTCAGCTAAAACTACAAGTTAGTGTAGTGCGACCTCTGCAAAGTGTTCAGCCAAAGCTAAAAGTTAGTTTAGTGCGTCCTCCTCACAGTGTTCAGCTAAAACTACAAGTTAGTGTAGTGAGAGCTCTGCACAGTGTTCAGCTAAAGCTACATGTTAGTGTAGTGCGTCCTCCTCACAGTGTTCAGCTAAAGCTACAAGTTAGTTTAGTGTGACCTCTGCACAGTGTTCAGCTAAAGCTACAAGTTAGGGTAGTGCGTCCTCCTCACAGTGTTCAGCTAAAGCTACAAGTTGGTGTAGTGTGTCCTCCTCACAGTGTTCAGCGAAAACTACAAGTTAGTGTAGTGCAACCTCTGCACAGTGTTCAGCTAAAGCTACAAGTTAGTGTAGTGCGTCCTCCTCACAGTGTTCAGCTAAAACTACAAGTTAGTGTAGTGAAACCTCTGCACAGTGCTCAGCTAAAGCTACATGTTAGTGTAGTGCGTCCTCCTCACAGTGTTTAGCTAAAGCTACAAGTTAGTTTAGTGTGACCTCTGCACAGTGTTCAGCTAAAGCTACAAGTAAGGGTAGTGTGTCCTCCTCACAGTGTTCAGCTAAAGCTAAAAGTTAGTGTAGTGCGTCCTCCTCACAGTGTTCAGCTAAAACTACAAGTTAGTGTAGTGCGACCTCTGCACAGTGTTCAGCTAAAGCTACAAGTTAGTGTAGTGCGTCCTCCTCACAGTGTTCAGCTAAAACTACAAGTTAATGTAGTGAGACCTCTGCACAGTGTTCAGCTAAAGCTACAAGTTAGTGTAGTGCGTCCTCCTCACAGTGTTCAGCTAAAACTACAAGTTAGTGTAGTGCGACCTCCTCACAGTGTTCAGCTAAAGCTACAAGTTAGTGTAGTGCGTCCTCCTCACAGTGTTCAGCTAAAACTACAAGTTAGTGTAGTGAGACCTCTGCACAGTGTTCAGCTAAAGCTACAAGTTAGTTTAGTACGTCCTGCTCAAAATGTTTAGCTAAAGCTACAAGTTAGTTTAGTGTGACCTCTGCACAGTGTTCAGCTAAAGCTACAAGTTAGTGTAGTGCGTCCTCCTCACAGTGTTCAGCTAAAACTACAAGTTAATGTAGTGAGACCTCTGCACAGTGTTCAGCTAAAGCTACAAGTTAGTGTAGTGCGTCCTCCTCACAGTGTTCAGCTAAAACTACAAGTTAGTGTAGTGCGACCTCCTCACAGTGTTCAGCTAAAGCTACAAGTTAGTGTAGTGCGTCCTCCTCACAGTGTTCAGCTAAAACTACAAGTTAGTGTAGTGCGACCTCTGCACAGTGTTCAGCTAAAGCTACAAGTTAGTGTAGTGCGTCCTCCTCACAGTGTTCAGCTAAAACTACAAGTTAATGTAGTGAGACCTCTGCACAGTGTTCAGCTAAAGCTACAAGTTAGTGTAGTGCGTCCTCCTCACAGTGTTCAGCTAAAACTACAAGTTAGTGTAGTGCGACCTCCTCACAGTGTTCAGCTAAAGCTACAAGTTAGTGTAGTGCGTCCTCCTCACAGTGTTCAGCTAAAACTACAAGTTAGTGTAGTGAGACCTCTGCACAGTGTTCAGCTAAAGCTACAAGTTAGTTTAGTACGTCCTGCTCACAATGTTTAGCTAAAGCTACAAGTTAGTTTAGTGTGACCTCTGCACAGTGTTCAGCTAAAGCTACAAGTTAGTGTAGTGCGTCCTCCTCACAGTGTTCAGCTAAAACTACAAGTTAATGTAGTGAGACCTCTGCATGTGTTCAGCTAAAGCTACAAGTTAGTGTAGTGCGTCCTCCTCACAGTGTTCAGCTAAAACTACAAGTTAGTGTAGTGCGACCTCCTCACAGTGTTCAGCTAAAGCTACAAGTTAGTGTAGTGCGTCCTCCTCACAGTGTTCAGCTAAAGCTACAAGTTAGTTTAGTACGTCCTGCTCACAATGTTTAGCTAAAGCTACAAGTTAGTTTAGTGTGACCTCTGCACAGTGTTCAGCTAAAGCTACAAGTTAGTGTAGTGCGTCCTCCTCACAGTGTTCAGCTAAAACTACAAGTTAGTGTAGTGAGACCTCTGCACAGTGTTCAGCTAAAGCTACAAGTTAGTTTAGTACGTCCTGCTCACAATGTTTAGCTAAAGCTACAAGTTAGTTTAGTGTGACCTCTGCACAGTGTTCAGCTAAAGCTACAAGTTAGTATAGTGAGACCTCTTCACAGTGTTCAGCAAAAGCTACAAGTTAGTGTAGTGCGTCCTCCTCACAGTGTTCAGCTAAAGCTACAAGTTAGTTTAGTGTGACCTCTGCACAGTGTTCAGCTAAAGTTACAAGTTAGTTTAGTGCGTCCTCCTCACAGTGTTCAGCTAAGACTACAAGTTAGTGTAGTGCAACCTCTGCACAGTTGTCAGCTAAAGCTACAAGTTAGTGTAGTGCGTCCTCCTCACAGTGTTCAGCTAAAACTACAAGTTAGTGTAGTGAGACCTCTGCACAGTGTTCAGCTAAAGCTACAAGTTAGTGTAGTGCGTCCTCCTCACAGTGTTCAGCTAAAACTACAAGTTAGTGTAGTGCGACCTCCTCACAGTGTTCAGCTAAAGCTACAAGTTAGTGTAGTGCGTCCTCCTCACAGTGTTCAGCTAAAACTACAAGTTAGTGTAGTGCGACCTCTGCACAGTGTTCAGCTAAAGCTACAAGTTAGTGTAGTGCGTCCTCCTCACAGTGTTCAGCTAAAACTACAAGTTAATGTAGTGAGACCTCTGCACAGTGTTCAGCTAAAGCTACAAGTTAGTGTAGTGCGTCCTCCTCACAGTGTTCAGCTTAAACTACAAGTTAGTGTAGTGCGACCTCCTCACAGTGTTCAGCTAAAGCTACAAGTTAGTGTAGTGCGTCCTCCTCACAGTGTTCAGCTAAAACTACAAGTTAGTGTAGTGAGACCTCTGCACAGTGTTCAGCTAAAGCTACAAGTTAGTTTAGTACTTCCTGCTCACAATGTTTAGCTAAAGCTACAAGTTAGTTTAGTGTGAGCTCTGCACAGTGTTCAGCTAAAGCTACAAGTTAGTTTAGTGCGTCCTCCTCACAGTGTTCAGCTAAAACTACAAGTTAGTGTAGTGAGACCTCTGCACAGTGTTCAGCTAAAGCTACAAGTTAGTTTAGTACGTCCTGCTCACAATGTTTAGCTAAAGCTACAAGTTAGTTTAGTGTGACCTCTGCACAGTGTTCAGCTAAAGCTACAAGTTAGTATAGTGAGACCTCTTCACAGTGTTCAGCAAAAGCTACAAGTTAGTGTAGTGCGTCCTCCTCACAGTGTTCAGCTAAAGCTACAAGTTAGTTTAGTGTGACCTCTGCACAGTGTTCAGCTAAAGTTAGAAGTAAGTTTAGTGCGTCCTCCTCACAGTGTTCAGCTAAGACTACAAGTTAGTGTAGTGCAACCTCTGCACAGTGTTCAGCTAAAGCTAAAAGTTAGTGTAGTGCGTCCTCCTCACAGTGTTCAGCTAAAACTACAAGTTAGTGTAGTGAGACCTCTGCACAGTGTTCAGCTAAAGCTACAAGTTAGTTTAGTGCGTCCTCCTCACAGTGTTCAGCTAAAGTAACAATTAGGGTAGTGCATCCTCCTCACAGTGTTCAGCTAAAACTACAAGTTTGTGTAGTGAGACCTCTGCACAGTGTTCAGCTAAAGCTACAAGTTAGTGTAGTGTGTCCTCCTCACAGTGTTCAGCTAAAACTACAAGTTAGTGTAGTGAGACCTCTGCTCAGTGTTCACACTACCCTAACTTGTAGCTTTAGCTGTGTCCTCCTCCCAGTGTTCAGCTAAAGCTACAAGTTGGTGTAGGGCGACCTCTGCTCAGTGTTCAGCTAAAGCTACAAGTTGGTTTAGAGCGTCCTCACAGTGTTCAGCTAAAAATAAAAGTTAGTGTAGTGAGACCTCTGCACAGTGTTAAGCTAAAGCTACAAGTTAGTGTAGTGCAAACTCTGCACAGTGTTCAGCTAAAGCTACAAGTTAGTGTAGTGCGTCCTCCTCACAGTGTTCAGCTAAAACTACAAGTTAGTGTAGTGAGACCTCTGCACAGTGTTCAGCTAAAGCTACAAGTTAGGGTAGTGTGTCCTCCTCAGAGTGTTCAGCTAAAGCTAAAAGTTTGTTTAGTGTGACCTCTGCACAGTGTTAAGCTAAAGCTACAACTTAGGGTAGTGCGTCCTCCTCACAGTGTTCAGCTAAAGCTACAAGTTGGTGTAGTGCAACCTCTGCACAGTGTTCAGCTAAAGCTACAAGTTAGTGTAGTGCAACCTCTGCACAGTGTTCAGCTAAAGCTACAAGTTAGTGTAGTGCAACCTCTGCACAGTGTTCAGCTAAAGCTACAAGTTAGTGTAGTGCATCCTCCTCACAGTGTTCAGCTAAAACTACAAGTTAGTGTAGTGCGACCTCTGCACAGTGTTCAGCTAAAGCTAAAAGTTAGTTTAGTGCGTCCTCCTCACAGTGTTCAGCTAAAACTACAAGTTAGTGTAGTGCGACCTCTGCAAAGTGTTCAGCCAAAGCTAAAAGTTAGTTTAGTGCGTCCTCCTCACAGTGTTCAGCTAAAACTACAAGTTAGTGTAGTGAGAGCTCTGCACAGTGTTCAGCTAAAGCTACATGTTAGTGTAGTGCGTCCTCCTCACAGTGTTCAGCTAAAGCTACAAGTTAGTTTAGTGTGACCTCTGCACAGTGTTCAGCTAAAGCTACAAGTTAGGGTAGTGCGTCCTCCTCACAGTGTTCAGCTAAAGCTACAAGTTGGTGTAGTGTGTCCTCCTCACAGTGTTCAGCGAAAACTACAAGTTAGTGTAGTGCAACCTCTGCACAGTGTTCAGCTAAAGCTACAAGTTAGTGTAGTGCGTCCTCCTCACAGTGTTCAGCTAAAACTACAAGTTAGTGTAGTGAAACCTCTGCACAGTGCTCAGCTAAAGCTACATGTTAGTGTAGTGCGTCCTCCTCACAGTGTTTAGCTAAAGCTACAAGTTAGTTTAGTGTGACCTCTGCACAGTGTTCAGCTAAAGCTACTAGTAAGGGTAGTGTGTCCTCCTCACAGTGTTCAGCTAAAGCTACAAGTTGGTGTAGTGTGTCCTCCTCACAGTGTTCAGCGAAAACTACAAGTTAGTGTAGGGCGACCTCTGCACAGTGTTCAGCTAAAGCTACAAGTTAGTGTAGTGCCTCCTCCTCACACTGTTCAGCTAAAGCTACAAGTTGGTGTAGTGTGTCCTCCTCACAGTGTTCAGCGAAAACTACAAGTTAGTCTAGGGCGACCTCTGCACAGTGTTCAGCTAAAGCTACAAGTTAGTTTAGTGCGACCTCTGCACAGTGTTCAGCTAAAGCTACAAGTTAGTGTAGTGCGTCCTCCTCACAGTGTTCAGCTAAAACTACAAGTTAATGTAGTGAGACCTCTGCACAGTGTTCAGCTAAAGCTACAAGTAAGGGTAGTGTGTCCTCCTCACAGTGTTCAGCTAAAGCTAAAAGTTAGTGTAGTGCGTCCTCCTCACAGTGTTCAGCTAAAACTACAAGTTAGTGTAGTGCGACCTCTGCACAGTGTTCAGCTAAAGCTACAAGTTAGTGTAGTGCGTCCTCCTCACAGTGTTCAGCTAAAACTACAAGTTAATGTAGTGAGACCTCTGCACAGTGTTCAGCTAAAGCTACAAGTTAGTGTAGTGCGTCCTCCTCACAGTGTTCAGCTAAAACTACAAGTTAGTGTAGTGCGACCTCCTCACAGTGTTCAGCTAAAGCTACAAGTTAGTGTAGTGCGTCCTCCTCACAGTGTTCAGCTAAAACTACAAGTTAGTGTAGTGAGACCTCTGCACAGTGTTCAGCTAAAGCTACAAGTTAGTTTAGTACGTCCTGCTCACAATGTTTAGCTAAAGCTACAAGTTAGTTTAGTGTGACCTCTGCACAGTGTTCAGCTAAAGCTACAAGTTAGTGTAGTGCGTCCTCCTCACAGTGTTCAGCTAAAACTACAAGTTAATGTAGTGAGACCTCTGCACAGTGTTCAGCTAAAGCTACAAGTTAGTGTAGTGCGTCCTCCTCACAGTGTTCAGCTAAAACTACAAGTTAGTGTAGTGCGACCTCCTCACAGTGTTCAGCTAAAGCTACAAGTTAGTGTAGTGCGTCCTCCTCACAGTGTTCAGCTAAAACTACAAGTTAGTGTAGTGCGACCTCTGCACAGTGTTCAGCTAAAGCTACAAGTTAGTGTAGTGCGTCCTCCTCACAGTGTTCAGCTAAAACTACAAGTTAATGTAGTGAGACCTCTGCACAGTGTTCAGCTAAAGCTACAAGTTAGTGTAGTGCGTCCTCCTCACAGTGTTCAGCTAAAACTACAAGTTAGTGTAGTGCGACCTCCTCACAGTGTTCAGCTAAAGCTACAAGTTAGTGTAGTGCGTCCTCCTCACAGTGTTCAGCTAAAACTACAAGTTAGTGTAGTGAGACCTCTGCACAGTGTTCAGCTAAAGCTACAAGTTAGTTTAGTACGTCCTGCTCACAATGTTTAGCTAAAGCTACAAGTTAGTTTAGTGTGACCTCTGCACAGTGTTCAGCTAAAGCTACAAGTTAGTGTAGTGCGTCCTCCTCACAGTGTTCAGCTAAAACTACAAGTTAATGTAGTGAGACCTCTGCATGTGTTCAGCTAAAGCTACAAGTTAGTGTAGTGCGTCCTCCTCACAGTGTTCAGCTAAAACTACAAGTTAGTGTAGTGCGACCTCCTCACAGTGTTCAGCTAAAGCTACAAGTTAGTGTAGTGCGTCCTCCTCACAGTGTTCAGCTAAAGCTACAAGTTAGTTTAGTACGTCCTGCTCACAATGTTTAGCTAAAGCTACAAGTTAGTTTAGTGTGACCTCTGCACAGTGTTCAGCTAAAGCTACAAGTTAGTGTAGTGCGTCCTCCTCACAGTGTTCAGCTAAAACTACAAGTTAGTGTAGTGAGACCTCTGCACAGTGTTCAGCTAAAGCTACAAGTTAGTTTAGTACGTCCTGCTCACAATGTTTAGCTAAAGCTACAAGTTAGTTTAGTGTGACCTCTGCACAGTGTTCAGCTAAAGCTACAAGTTAGTATAGTGAGACCTCTTCACAGTGTTCAGCAAAAGCTACAAGTTAGTGTAGTGCGTCCTCCTCACAGTGTTCAGCTAAAGCTACAAGTTAGTTTAGTGTGACCTCTGCACAGTGTTCAGCTAAAGTTACAAGTTAGTTTAGTGCGTCCTCCTCACAGTGTTCAGCTAAGACTACAAGTTAGTGTAGTGCAACCTCTGCACAGTTGTCAGCTAAAGCTACAAGTTAGTGTAGTGCGTCCTCCTCACAGTGTTCAGCTAAAACTACAAGTTAGTGTAGTGAGACCTCTGCACAGTGTTCAGCTAAAGCTACAAGTTAGTGTAGTGCGTCCTCCTCACAGTGTTCAGCTAAAACTACAAGTTAGTGTAGTGCGACCTCCTCACAGTGTTCAGCTAAAGCTACAAGTTAGTGTAGTGCGTCCTCCTCACAGTGTTCAGCTAAAACTACAAGTTAGTGTAGTGCGACCTCTGCACAGTGTTCAGCTAAAGCTACAAGTTAGTGTAGTGCGTCCTCCTCACAGTGTTCAGCTAAAACTACAAGTTAATGTAGTGAGACCTCTGCACAGTGTTCAGCTAAAGCTACAAGTTAGTGTAGTGCGTCCTCCTCACAGTGTTCAGCTTAAACTACAAGTTAGTGTAGTGCGACCTCCTCACAGTGTTCAGCTAAAGCTACAAGTTAGTGTAGTGCGTCCTCCTCACAGTGTTCAGCTAAAACTACAAGTTAGTGTAGTGAGACCTCTGCACAGTGTTCAGCTAAAGCTACAAGTTAGTTTAGTACTTCCTGCTCACAATGTTTAGCTAAAGCTACAAGTTAGTTTAGTGTGAGCTCTGCACAGTGTTCAGCTAAAGCTACAAGTTAGTTTAGTGCGTCCTCCTCACAGTGTTCAGCTAAAACTACAAGTTAGTGTAGTGAGACCTCTGCACAGTGTTCAGCTAAAGCTACAAGTTAGTTTAGTACGTCCTGCTCACAATGTTTAGCTAAAGCTACAAGTTAGTTTAGTGTGACCTCTGCACAGTGTTCAGCTAAAGCTACAAGTTAGTATAGTGAGACCTCTTCACAGTGTTCAGCAAAAGCTACAAGTTAGTGTAGTGCGTCCTCCTCACAGTGTTCAGCTAAAGCTACAAGTTAGTTTAGTGTGACCTCTGCACAGTGTTCAGCTAAAGTTAGAAGTAAGTTTAGTGCGTCCTCCTCACAGTGTTCAGCTAAGACTACAAGTTAGTGTAGTGCAACCTCTGCACAGTGTTCAGCTAAAGCTAAAAGTTAGTGTAGTGCGTCCTCCTCACAGTGTTCAGCTAAAACTACAAGTTAGTGTAGTGAGACCTCTGCACAGTGTTCAGCTAAAGCTACAAGTTAGTTTAGTGCGTCCTCCTCACAGTGTTCAGCTAAAGTAACAATTAGGGTAGTGCATCCTCCTCACAGTGTTCAGCTAAAACTACAAGTTTGTGTAGTGAGACCTCTGCACAGTGTTCAGCTAAAGCTACAAGTTAGTGTAGTGTGTCCTCCTCACAGTGTTCAGCTAAAACTACAAGTTAGTGTAGTGAGACCTCTGCTCAGTGTTCACACTACCCTAACTTGTAGCTTTAGCTGTGTCCTCCTCCCAGTGTTCAGCTAAAGCTACAAGTTGGTGTAGGGCGACCTCTGCTCAGTGTTCAGCTAAAGCTACAAGTTGGTTTAGAGCGTCCTCACAGTGTTCAGCTAAAAATAAAAGTTAGTGTAGTGAGACCTCTGCACAGTGTTAAGCTAAAGCTACAAGTTAGTGTAGTGCAAACTCTGCACAGTGTTCAGCTAAAGCTACAAGTTAGTGTAGTGCGTCCTCCTCACAGTGTTCAGCTAAAACTACAAGTTAGTGTAGTGAGACCTCTGCACAGTGTTCAGCTAAAGCTACAAGTTAGGGTAGTGTGTCCTCCTCAGAGTGTTCAGCTAAAGCTAAAAGTTTGTTTAGTGTGACCTCTGCACAGTGTTAAGCTAAAGCTACAACTTAGGGTAGTGCGTCCTCCTCACAGTGTTCAGCTAAAGCTACAAGTTGGTGTAGTGCAACCTCTGCACAGTGTTCAGCTAAAGCTACAAGTTAGTGTAGTGCAACCTCTGCACAGTGTTCAGCTAAAGCTACAAGTTAGTGTAGTGCAACCTCTGCACAGTGTTCAGCTAAAGCTACAAGTTAGTGTAGTGCATCCTCCTCACAGTGTTCAGCTAAAACTACAAGTTAGTGTAGTGCGACCTCTGCACAGTGTTCAGCTAAAGCTAAAAGTTAGTTTAGTGCGTCCTCCTCACAGTGTTCAGCTAAAACTACAAGTTAGTGTAGTGCGACCTCTGCAAAGTGTTCAGCCAAAGCTAAAAGTTAGTTTAGTGCGTCCTCCTCACAGTGTTCAGCTAAAACTACAAGTTAGTGTAGTGAGAGCTCTGCACAGTGTTCAGCTAAAGCTACATGTTAGTGTAGTGCGTCCTCCTCACAGTGTTCAGCTAAAGCTACAAGTTAGTTTAGTGTGACCTCTGCACAGTGTTCAGCTAAAGCTACAAGTTAGGGTAGTGCGTCCTCCTCACAGTGTTCAGCTAAAGCTACAAGTTGGTGTAGTGTGTCCTCCTCACAGTGTTCAGCGAAAACTACAAGTTAGTGTAGTGCAACCTCTGCACAGTGTTCAGCTAAAGCTACAAGTTAGTGTAGTGCGTCCTCCTCACAGTGTTCAGCTAAAACTACAAGTTAGTGTAGTGAAACCTCTGCACAGTGCTCAGCTAAAGCTACATGTTAGTGTAGTGCGTCCTCCTCACAGTGTTTAGCTAAAGCTACAAGTTAGTTTAGTGTGACCTCTGCACAGTGTTCAGCTAAAGCTACTAGTAAGGGTAGTGTGTCCTCCTCACAGTGTTCAGCTAAAGCTACAAGTTGGTGTAGTGTGTCCTCCTCACAGTGTTCAGCGAAAACTACAAGTTAGTGTAGGGCGACCTCTGCACAGTGTTCAGCTAAAGCTACAAGTTAGTGTAGTGCCTCCTCCTCACACTGTTCAGCTAAAGCTACAAGTTAGTTTAGTGTGACCTCTGCACAGTATTCAGCTAAAGCTACAAGTTAGTGTAGTGAGACCTCTGCACAGTGTTCAGCTAAAGCTACAAGTTAGTGTAGTGCGTCCTCATCACAGTGTTCAGCTAAAGCTACAAGTTAGTTTAGTGTGACCTCTGCACAGTGTTTAGCTAAAGCTACAAGTTAGGGTAGTGCGTCCTCCTCACAGTGTTTAGCGAAAACTACAAGTTAGTGTAGTGCAACCTCTGCACAGTGTTCAGCTAAAGCTACAAGTTAGTGTAGTGTGTCCTCCTCACAGTGTTCAGCTAAAACTACAAGTTAGTGTAGTGCGACCTCTGCACAGTGTTCAGCTAAAGCTAAAAGTTAGTGTAGTGCGTCCTCCTCACAGTGTTCAGCTAAAACTACAATTTAGTATAGTGAGACCTCTGCACAGTGTTCAGCTAATGCTACAAGATAGTGTAGTGTGTCCTCCTCACAGTGTTCAGCTAAAACTACAAGTTAGTGTAGTGAGACCTCTGCACAGTGTTCAGCTAAAGCTACAAGTTAGTGTAGTGCATCCTCCTCACAGTGTTCAGCTAAAACTACAAGTTAGTGTAGTGCGATCTCCTCACAGTGTTCAGCTAAAGCTACAAGTTGGTGTAGTGTGTCCTCCTCACAGTGTTCAGCGAAAACTACAAGTTAGTGTAGGGCGACCTCTGCACAGTGTTCAGCTAAAGGTACAAGTTAGTGTAGTGCCTCCTCCTCACACTGTTCAGCTAAAGCTACAAGTTAGTTTAGTGTGACCTCTGCACAGTATTCAGCTAAAGCTACAAGTTAGTGTAGTGAGACCTCTGCACAGTGTTCAGCTAAAGCTACAAGTTAGTGTAGTGCGTCCTCATCACAGTGTTCAGCTAAAGCTACAAGTTAGTTTAGTGTGACCTCTGCACAGTGTTTAGCTAAAGCTACAAGTTAGGGTAGTGCGTCCTCCTCACAGTGTTTAGCGAAAACTACAAGTTAGTGTAGTGCAACCTCTGCACAGTGTTCAGCTAAAGCTACAAGTTAGTGTAGTGTGTCCTCCTCACAGTGTTCAGCTAAAACTACAAGTTAGTGTAGTGCGACCTCTGCACAGTGTTCAGCTAAAGCTAAAAGTTAGTGTAGTGCGTCCTCCTCACAGTGTTCAGCTAAAACTACAAGTTAGTATAGTGAGACCTCTGCACAGTGTTCAGCTAATGCTACAAGATAGTGTAGTGTGTCCTCCTCACAGTGTTCAGCTAAAACTACAAGTTAGTGTAGTGAGACCTCTGCACAGTGTTCACACTACCCTAACTTGTAGCTTTAGCTGTGTCCTCCTCCCAGTGTTCAGATAAAGCTACAAGTTAGTGTAGTGCGTCCTCCTCACAGTGTTCAGCTAAAACTACAAGTTAGTGTAGTGAGACCTCTGCACAGTGTTCAGCTAAAGCTACAACTTAGTGTAGTGTGTCTTCATCACAGTGTTCAGCTAAAGCTACAAGTTAGTTTAGTGTGACCTCTGCACAGTGTTCAGCAAAAGCTACAAGTTAGGGTAATGCGTCCTCCTCACAGTGTTCAGCTAAAACTACAAGTTAGTGTAGTGAGACCTCTCCACAATGTTCAGCTAAAGCTACAAGTTAGTGTAGTGCGTCCTCACAGTGTTCAGCTAAAGCTACAAGTTAGTTTAGTGTGACCTCTGCACAGTGTTCAGCTAAAGCTACAAGTTAGGGTAGTGCGTCCTCCTCACAGTGTTCAGCTAAAGCTAAAAGTTGGTGTAGTGTGTCCTCCTCACAGTGTTTAGCGAAAACTACAAGTTAGTGTAGTGCAACCTCTGCACAGTGTTCAGCTAAAGCTACAAGTTAGTGTAGTGTGTCCTCCTCACAGTGTTCAGCTAAAACTACAAGTTAGTGTAGTGCGACCTCTGCACAGTGTTCAGCTAAAGCTAAAAGTTAGTGTAGTGCGTCCTCCTCACAGTGTTCAGCTAAAACTACAAGTTAGTTTAGTGCGACCTCTGCACAGTGTTCAGCTAAAGCTACAAGTTAGTGTAGTGCATCCTCCTCACAGTGTTTTAGCTAAAACTACAAGTTAGTGTAGTGCGACCTCTGCACAGTGTTCAGCTAAAGCTAAAAGTTAGTTTAGTGCGTCCTCCTCACAGTGTTCAGCTAAAACTATAAGTTAGTGTAGTGCGACCTCTGCAAAGTGTTCAGCTAAAGCTAAAATTTAGTTTAGTGCGTCCTCCTCACAGTGTTCAGCTAAAACTACAAGTTAGTTTAGTGTGACCTCTGCACAGTGTTCAGCTAAAGCTACAAGTTAGTGTAGTGCGTCCTCATCACAGTGTTTAGCTAAAACTACAAGTTAGTGTAGTGAGACCTCTGCACAATGTTCAGCTAAAGCTACAAGTTAGTGTAGTGCGTCCTCCTCACAGTGTTCAGCTAAAGATGCAAGTTAGTTTAGTGTGACCTCTGCACAGTGTTCAGCTAAAGCTACAAGTTAGGGTAGTGCGTCCTCCTCACAGTGTTCAGCTAAAACTACAAGTTAGTGTAGTGCGACCTCTGCACAGTGTTCAGCTAAAGCTAAAAGTTAGTGTAGTGCGTCCTCCTCACAGTGTTCAGCTAAAACTACAAGTTAGTGTAGTGCGACCTCTGCACAGTGTTCAGCTAAAGCTACAAGTTAGTGTAGTGCGTCCTCCTCACAGTGTTCAGCTAAAACTACAAGTTAATGTAGTGAGACCTCTGCACAGTGTTCAGCTAAAGCTACAAGTTAGTGTAGTGCGTCCTCCTCACAGTGTTCAGCTAAAACTACAAGTTAGTGTAGTGCGACCTCCTCACAGTGTTCAGCTAAAGCTACAAGTTAGTGTAGTGCGTCCTCCTCACAGTGTTCAGCTAAAACTACAAGTTAGTGTAGTGAGACCTCTGCACAGTGTTCAGCTAAAGCTACAAGTTAGTTTAGTACGTCCTGCTCACAATGTTTAGCTAAAGCTACAAGTTAGTTTAGTGTGACCTCTGCACAGTGTTCAGCTAAAGCTACAAGTTAGTGTAGTGCGTCCTCCTCACAGTGTTCAGCTAAAACTACAAGTTAGTGTAGTGCGACCTCCTCACAGTGTTCAGCTAAAGCTACAAGTTAGTGTAGTGCGTCCTCCTCACAGTGTTCAGCTAAAACTACAAGTTAATGTAGTGAGACCTCTGCACAGTGTTCAGCTAAAGCTACAAGTTAGTGTAGTGCGTCCTCCTCACAGTGTTCAGCTAAAACTACAAGTTAGTGTAGTGCGACCTCCTCACAGTGTTCAGCTAAAGCTACAAGTTAGTGTAGTGCGTCCTCCTCACAGTGTTCAGCTAAAACTACAAGTTAGTGTAGTGCGACCTCTGCACAGTGTTCAGCTAAAGCTACAAGTTAGTGTAGTGCGTCCTCCTCACAGTGTTCAGCTAAAACTACAAGTTAATGTAGTGAGACCTCTGCACAGTGTTCAGCTAAAGCTACAAGTTAGTGTAGTGCGTCCTCCTCACAGTGTTCAGCTAAAACTACAAGTTAGTGTAGTGCGACCTCCTCACAGTGTTCAGCTAAAGCTACAAGTTAGTGTAGTGCGTCCTCCTCACAGTGTTCAGCTAAAACTACAAGTTAGTGTAGTGAGACCTCTGCACAGTGTTCAGCTAAAGCTACAAGTTAGTTTAGTACGTCCTGCTCACAATGTTTAGCTAAAGCTACAAGTTAGTTTAGTGTGACCTCTGCACAGTGTTCAGCTAAAGCTACAAGTTAGTGTAGTGCGTCCTCCTCACAGTGTTCAGCTAAAACTACAAGTTAATGTAGTGAGACCTCTGCACAGTGTTCAGCTAAAGCTACAAGTTAGTGTAGTGCGTCCTCCTCACAGTGTTCAGCTAAAACTACAAGTTAGTGTAGTGCGACCTCCTCACAGTGTTCAGCTAAAGCTACAAGTTAGTGTAGTGCGTCCTCCTCACAGTGTTCAGCTAAAACTACAAGTTAGTGTAGTGAGACCTCTGCACAGTGTTCAGCTAAAGCTACAAGTTAGTTTAGTACGTCCTGCTCACAATGTTTAGCTAAAGCTACAAGTTAGTTTAGTGTGACCTCTGCACAGTGTTCAGCTAAAGCTACAAGTTAGTGTAGTGCGTCCTCCTCACAGTGTTCAGCTAAAACTACAAGTTAGTGTAGTGAGACCTCTGCACAGTGTTCAGCTAAAGCTACAAGTTAGTTTAGTACGTCCTGCTCACAATGTTTAGCTAAAGCTACAAGTTAGTTTAGTGTGACCTCTGCACAGTGTTCAGCTAAAGCTACAAGTTAGTATAGTGAGACCTCTTCACAGTGTTCAGCAAAAGCTACAAGTTAGTGTAGTGCGTCCTCCTCACAGTGTTCAGCTAAAGCTACAAGTTAGTTTAGTGTGACCTCTGCACAGTGTTCAGCTAAAGTTACAAGTTAGTTTAGTGCGTCCTCCTCACAGTGTTCAGCTAAGACTACAAGTTAGTGTAGTGCAACCTCTGCACAGTTGTCAGCTAAAGCTACAAGTTAGTGTAGTGCGTCCTCCTCACAGTGTTCAGCTAAAACTACAAGTTAGTGTAGTGAGACCTCTGCACAGTGTTCAGCTAAAGCTACAAGTTAGTGTAGTGCGTCCTCCTCACAGTGTTCAGCTAAAACTACAAGTTAGTGTAGTGCGACCTCCTCACAGTGTTCAGCTAAAGCTACAAGTTAGTGTAGTGCGTCCTCCTCACAGTGTTCAGCTAAAACTACAAGTTAGTGTAGTGCGACCTCTGCACAGTGTTCAGCTAAAGCTACAAGTTAGTGTAGTGCGTCCTCCTCACAGTGTTCAGCTAAAACTACAAGTTAATGTAGTGAGACCTCTGCACAGTGTTCAGCTAAAGCTACAAGTTAGTGTAGTGCGTCCTCCTCACAGTGTTCAGCTAAAACTACAAGTTAGTGTAGTGCGACCTCCTCACAGTGTTCAGCTAAAGCTACAAGTTAGTGTAGTGCGTCCTCCTCACAGTGTTCAGCTAAAACTACAAGTTAGTGTAGTGAGACCTCTGCACAGTGTTCAGCTAAAGCTACAAGTTAGTTTAGTACTTCCTGCTCACAATGTTTAGCTAAAGCTACAAGTTAGTTTAGTGTGACCTCTGCACAGTGTTCAGCTAAAGCTACAAGTTAGTGTAGTGCGTCCTCCTCACAGTGTTCAGCTAAAACTACAAGTTAGTGTAGTGAGACCTCTGCACAGTGTTCAGCTAAAGCTACAAGTTAGTTTAGTACGTCCTGCTCACAATGTTTAGCTAAAGCTACAAGTTAGTTTAGTGTGACCTCTGCACAGTGTTCAGCTAAAGCTACAAGTTAGTATAGTGAGACCTCTTCACAGTGTTCAGCAAAAGCTACAAGTTAGTGTAGTGCGTCCTCCTCACAGTGTTCAGCTAAAGCTACAAGTTAGTTTAGTGTGACCTCTGCACAGTGTTCAGCTAAAGTTACAAGTTAGTTTAGTGCGTCCTCCTCACAGTGTTCAGCTAAGACTACAAGTTAGTGTAGTGCAACCTCTGCACAGTTGTCAGCTAAAGCTACAAGTTAGTGTAGTGCGTCCTCCTCACAGTGTTCAGCTAAAACTACAAGTTAGTGTAGTGAGACCTCTGCACAGTGTTCAGCTAAAGCTACAAGTTAGTGTAGTGCGTCCTCCTCACAGTGTTCAGCTAAAACTACAAGTTAGTGTAGTGCGACCTCCTCACAGTGTTCAGCTAAAGCTACAAGTTAGTGTAGTGCGTCCTCCTCACAGTGTTCAGCTAAAACTACAAGTTAGTGTAGTGCGACCTCTGCACAGTGTTCAGCTAAAGCTACAAGTTAGTGTAGTGCGTCCTCCTCACAGTGTTCAGCTAAAACTACAAGTTAATGTAGTGAGACCTCTGCACAGTGTTCAGCTAAAGCTACAAGTTAGTGTAGTGCGTCCTCCTCACAGTGTTCAGCTAAAACTACAAGTTAGTGTAGTGCGACCTCCTCACAGTGTTCAGCTAAAGCTACAAGTTAGTGTAGTGCGTCCTCCTCACAGTGTTCAGCTAAAACTACAAGTTAGTGTAGTGAGACCTCTGCACAGTGTTCAGCTAAAGCTACAAGTTAGTTTAGTACTTCCTGCTCACAATGTTTAGCTAAAGCTACAAGTTAGTTTAGTGTGACCTCTGCACAGTGTTCAGCTAAAGCTACAAGTTAGTGTAGTGCGTCCTCCTCACAGTGTTCAGCTAAAACTACAAGTTAGTGTAGTGAGACCTCTGCACAGTGTTCAGCTAAAGCTACAAGTTAGTTTAGTACGTCCTGCTCACAATGTTTAGCTAAAGCTACAAGTTAGTTTAGTGTGACCTCTGCACAGTGTTCAGCTAAAGCTACAAGTTAGTATAGTGAGACCTCTTCACAGTGTTCAGCAAAAGCTACAAGTTAGTGTAGTGCGTCCTCCTCACAGTGTTCAGCTAAAGCTACAAGTTAGTTTAGTGTGACCTCTGCACAGTGTTCAGCTAAAGTTACAAGTTAGTTTAGTGCGTCCTCCTCACAGTGTTCAGCTAAGACTACAAGTTAGTGTAGTGCAACCTCTGCACAGTGTTCAGCTAAAGCTAAAAGTTAGTGTAGTGCGTCCTCCTCACAGTGTTCAGCTAAAACTACAAGTTAGTGTAGTGAGACCTCTGCACAGTGTTCAGCTAAAGCTACAAGTTAGTTTAGTGCGTCCTCCTCACAGTGTTCAGCTAAAGTAACAATTAGGGTAGTGCATCCTCCTCACAGTGTTCAGCTAAAACTACAAGTTTGTGTAGTGAGACCTCTGCACAGTGTTCAGCTAAAGCTACAAGTTAGTGTAGTGTGTCCTCCTCACAGTGTTCAGCTAAAACTACAAGTTAGTGTAGTGAGACCTCTGCACAGTGTTCACACTACCCTAACTTGTAGCTTTAGCTGTGTCCTCCTCCCAGTGTTCAGCTAAAGCTACAAGTTGGTGTAGGGCGACCTCTGCTCAGTGTTCAGCTAAAGCTACAAGTTGGTTTAGAGCGTCCTCACAGTGTTCAGCTAAAAATAAAAGTTAGTGTAGTGAGACCTCTGCACAGTGTTAAGCTAAAGCTACAAGTTAGTGTAGTGCAAACTCTGCACAGTGTTCAGCTAAAGCTACAAGTTAGTGTAGTGCGTCCTCCTCACAGTGTTCAGCTAAAACTACAAGTTAGTGTAGTGAGACCTCTGCACAGTGTTCAGCTAAAGCTACAAGTTAGGGTAGTGTGTCCTCCTCAGAGTGTTCAGCTAAAGCTAAAAGTTTGTTTAGTGTGACCTCTGCACAGTGTTAAGCTAAAGCTACAACTTATGCCGCGTACACACGGTCGGACTTTTCGTCTACAAAAGTCCAACGGACGCTGACGGACTAAAGCTGGCTGGTAATCCGATCGTGTGTGGGCTTCTTCGGACTTTCAACGTACTTTTTTAGCCTCAAATCCGACGTACTTTAGATTTGAAACATGCTTCAAATCTTTACGTCGTAACTACGACGGACCCCGCTCGTCTGTATGCTAGTCCTACGGACAAAAAAATGACGCATGCTCATAAGCAAAAACTAAACGGAAGCACTCGGTCTAGTAAAACTAGTGTTCGTATTGTAGGTAGCACATTCATCACGCTGCAAAATCTGTGATCGTTGAATGCAGCGCATTTTATTTCTTCTTTACGAATGCTCTAAAGAACGAAGGTGTTTTGCTGTTCATAATCAGAGTTCTCCCAAACTGATTTCTGAATTATTTTTCTCTTTGATCTCATGAATGATATAGTATGCTTTTTATAAACAATGTTTCCATACTAATAATACTTTTTCCCTTATTTTTTTTTTTTTTTTTTAGGTTTGTAAAGTTACCACAAAGAACCCATTATTCTTTTTTTTTTTTTCTAGTGATTTTTTTTTATTTTTTAGATAAAGTTAACCCAAAGCACCGTTTTTGTTTATGTATATTTTTTTTTTTTCAAGACTTACCACTTGAACATTCTTAACATTAGTAATGTATTTTTGGTGTGTTTTTTTAAAACTCAATGAGATTGTTGTCCCTTGTTAATTTAACATTGTGTGTAAAATCAATGATTTAAAAGAAAACACATAAAGTCTTTTGCTAAACTCAAAAAAGATCCATTTATTCATGGTCAAAATAAAATAAAGAGGAAGTCAACGCTGGAAAAAGTCGGTGTACAAGAAAATTGGGATCTTGAGGAGTCCATATAAGAGGGAGCACAATCTGGTCCAAGAATCCCAGAGATCAACAGCACCAGCAGATGATCTAGATGTCCCCAGACTGTGGTCCTACAACAGCCTGCGTCTTCTGTCAGACCAGACTGAACCCAGGTCATCACTTTCTTCTCTTCCCTGCAGCCTTTCCTCCACGCTGCCCTGCAGCCTTCCCTGCAGCCTTCCCTGCAGCCTTCCCTGTAGCCTTCTTTTGAGGCTGTGGCTCTGGTGTTTCAGTTGTGGCAGGAGGAGGAGGAGGAGGAGGAGGAGGAGGAGCAGGGGGGGGGCTGCCTCATATAGTTGGGTGTTTTTTGTTAGCGTGCCCTGCAGCCCCTTATGGATTGTTTCCCCAAATAGGCGCTCACAAATGAGGCGCTGCTCCCAATCCATCTGAAGAAGCCTGCTGGCTAAGTAGCAGCCATA